>OW028754.1:20249925-20874925 GCA_932294355.1 Aporophyla lueneburgensis
ACCTATGTTTAACCATTTTAAATGGTGGTCCGCGGTGGACCCAGCCCAGGGGGGGGTCATGACCCCCATGACCCACCCCCTGGATCCGCCCTTGAGCACAACTGTCTGTTAGAAGAACTTGATTCTATACAAAAATATGTAAGTAATTAATATTATGAAAACTAAACATACCTACATTAAATTATTCGCCATATAGGTACCTACACCTCTACCAACCCTTCGGGTAAACAAGGCGTGATGTTATCTTAGATAAGTAGATGGGTGCTGAATAGTTTATGAGCCCTTCAAAGCATCTCTATGGTTAGTCTGCCTGGGAAGTCTACATCTTGCATTAATCAATGAAACAGTTGGATGGACACCAAGTATAAATATCATTATTATTAATAGGTTAATCATAAACAAAATAGTAGCAGATGATTTTGCGATTGAATGTAAAACCACAAAACCTGATAGGTACAGACGTCGTCGGCACATAAAGCTACTACAATCTGTCAAAATTTTTAATAAGTTTTTAATTTTATCGCTAAAGTATTAGGTTCAAGATCGATTGGCAAAATTTTACGGTTTCGGGCAGCTCAATGCGCTGGCGTCTGTACCAAATAATTAAGTAATTTCTTTAATTTTTAATATTTCAAAATATTTTAAATTAGAAGACTAATTAAAAATTATAAGTAGGTAGGTAATTTATTTAAAATTTTTGATATGAATCGTGTGCCAAGAAAAAAAGCAGAAATGACAAGTCAATATTCCTTAGAGTTGAATTTATTTAAGGCTGCTTTACCGTTCATTTAGGAAGTCTAGGCAACAGACAAGAGACTAAATAATAACTTTGAACGAAATCTGCACTAAATTGTGCTAGATGCATTTTGCCGATAGACTTTGTTAGAATAACAAATGGCAACATTGTTAGCGACGTAACAGAACCAAGCCACAGCTAGTAATCTATATAATAATACGTGAAGCGGAAACTTTGGATCCCTTTTTACGAAAATTGGGCGGACGGAGGAGTATGAAATTTCGCAAACTTATAGTTTATACAGAGAAGAAGTGACGAATGCTTATATTTTTTTAAATTATGCGTTAAAATATATTATTTTCAATAAATAACACGTTACACACACTAATGTTCATTACCGTGTATCTAATACACACATGCATAAATATTCTTTTGTTTATGGTCCAAATCTGTCTTTATTAATTTGTGCAGTGTTAGCAACACCCAGAAATATTTACCCCTAAAGCTTAAGTTAAAAACCCCTAAAATTGCCACAATTACTAAAAATATCCGCTAAAACATTATAATGAAAATAACCAACGAATGTTCAGTAATCATAGACCAGCACACAGTAGTAATATTTGTCTATATTTATTACGCGACATTTGTTAATCATTCACTCTGCATTCTTAGTATCGAGGAACCGTACTAGAAGTCGCTAATACTTTTATTGTAATCAAAAACACAATGAGAAATGTAAGATGGCAAAAAATTCCTAAGAAAACCCCTAAAAATGGAACGCCTCTAAAAAATCTCAATCCTCTTATTTACCCCCTAAATTTGGGAAAACCGCTACGTTGGTAAGCCTGATTTTGTGTCTTTAGACTTACTGAATGTCAAGTATAACCATAGGTAATAAATTAATTTTATAGATATATAACCTATTTCATTTTTAAAATCTATGATCATATGAGAATATTTGTCTTTAATATTATTTGTATTAGCGACGATAGGAATGTAATTTAGATTTAAAGGAAATATTTTTTGTGGTTTTATGGGGAGTGTCAAGTATGGCATTAGTAAGTTTCCCATACAAAACTTAGTGTCGTGTGCAAACTGTAGAGGTTGTATGCCTCACGATTGTACAGGCTGGTTATAATTATGACATTTGGAACCGTCATAATTAATTAAAAATAATAGGGAAAATTCTATAAAAACAGAACAAATTTCTGTGATCATTCATTCCATATTGTCCCATATCCAGCATTTAAGAAGTATTAAGAAAATAAAAAAGAGAGTCCTGAAGAAGTATACTTTACTTATTACACCTACGTCCTGGTCCTGGCCATCACCATCCCGCCAGCGAACCCTCTCCGCAGTAGTACAGCGTCAACAATTTGTCTATAGTGTTACTGAATGTCAAATATAACCATATTATTTTTTTATATTTATTATTATTAGATCCATCTAAAGGCCCGGGACCAGATGGTTTACCTGTTGTATTTATTAAACAGACCGCCGAGACGCTGTGTCTGCCATTGGAAATGATTTATAACTTATCTATTTCACAAGGAACCTTTCCTGAAGCATGGAAACTCGCAAACATAACTCCTGTTCACAAATCGGGACACAAACAGGATATCGAAAATTATCGCCCTATATCGATATTGTCGGTTTTGTCAAAGGTTCTTGAAAGACTTGTTCATGATAAAGTTTATCCTGTACTACATAATAGCATAATTCCACAACAACATGGATTTGTCAAAAAAGATCAACTACCACTAACCTGATAACTTTTGTTGACTATTTATTTAACAGTATGGACTCTCGTATTCAAGTTGATACTATATACACGGATTTCCAAAAGGCCTTTGATAAAGTGGACCATCAATTGCTCTTGAGTAAAATTGCTTTTAATGGCATACGTGGCGATCTACTGAGATGGTTCTCTTCATACGTTTTTAACAGATCTCAGAGAGTTGTTATAAACGGTTTTAATTCTGAGACCCTAAATGTTACTTCCGGTGTTCCTCAGGGCTCTATACTGGGTCCTCTTTTGTTTATTATGTTTATTAATGATATAGGTACGTGTTTTCAAAATTCTAAATTATTACTATACGCAGACGACTTAAAAATCTTTAAGCCGATTAGTAATTTACGTGACTGTTTACTTTTGCAGGAAGATTTAAACAGATTCTCTGCATATTGTGTAAAAAATAAACTTAAGCTGAACATATCCAAATGCCATTGCATTAGTTTTACTAAAAATAAGAACGTAATAAAACATTCATATTCATTGAAAAATGTAAATCTGACAAGAGAAACAGTGGTTCGTGATCTTGGTGTTTTGTTGGACGAGAGACTCCATCTTGATGCTCATGTTACTAAAATTGTTAACAATGCTTTCCGTATGTACGGTTTTGTAATGAGATCGGTTCAGGAATTTAAACGCCCTGACACTTATTTATACCTATTTAAAACTTTGGTCAGGTCTCAGTTGGAGTACGCGATCCCGGTGTGGAATCCCTTGTATGAAAAATATTCTAATATGATAGAAAAAGTACAACGCAAATTTTTAAAGGCCATGCATTACCGTTGTTGTCGTACGTATGCATCTTACAGCAACTTACTTAATACCTATAAACTTCAAAGCCTTAAATCTAGACGTATACTGTTGGAATCGTCCTTTCTATTTGATTTATGTAACAATTCTTATGACTGTATAGATATAAGCAATAGAATATGTTATGTAGTACCCAGAACAACTATGTGCCGAGGTGTGCGCGCTCGACTGCTGTTTGCTGTAACCTCTTGTCGATCAAACGTAGGCTCACGAGCACCCCTACGGCGTCTTACTACTCAGTACAATAAGATTTTCCAAGATATCGAGTTCTTTGCTGTTTCTGCAGCAAAATTTAGAAGTATTGCACTTAAGGTTATATCAGAATTGAGTATCTAACATTCTTACAATCCTAAAAACATAATTTAAATTATAATCATTTTTTTTTCCTTCTATTTTTAATACTTTTACTTATATAAGTTTCAGATGAGTTTTACTTTCATCTTTAATCATACTCACTATTCTAAGTAATTTGTATCGCACGCCGTTCATGTTTCTTTAACTTTTTTATATTATGTGGAAAATGTCGTTGGTTATACATTTACACGTCCGTTTTAGTTTTAAGTTCTATTTCATAATATTGAAACGTGTAACCGTTTATTTTCCCAAATAAAATAAAATAAAATAAAATTATTATCTATATTTTTTCATTTAATAATGTCTTTCTATTCAAATGAAGTACGGTCGAATTTCGACCAATAGGCGATCACTAGTATTTATAAATCAACAAACAAATATAAATGTACCGAATAGAGTAAGCATAGAGAATGGGCAGCAGCGTTCTCTATGCATTTTACCAGCATACCGCGATCGCCAACCCGCCTGCCAAGAGTGGTAATTATGGCAAACCCTCCCAAATTGAGGAAGGCCTATGTCCAGCAGTGGACGTATTTCGCCTGAAATGATGATGATGATCAAGTAGGCAAATAAACTCACACTGCACATTGCGGAAACATTACAAATGGAACAATAATGCTCACTTTAAAACTTTTTAACAAAAAATTAAACCGCCGAAAAACTGAAAAGCATAAAATAATAAACCTTAAAATTATGAGTCGGCGCTTTGAGTGATCCTTGTTCATTGATTTTTCAGCGCCGATTCAAAATTTTAAGGTTTATTATTTTATGCTTTTCAGTTTTTCGGCGGTTTAATTTTTTGTTAAAAAGTTTTTATTTTATATTTTTTGTGGCTTTAATGTACTAATAATACTTGGCAAGGTATACCCTATCCAACACAAAAAGAATTATCAAAATCGGACTACTCTGTATAAAGTTATGCGAGTTTATACATTACAATCAGTGAGTGAACAATCAATCATCCCCTGATTTCCGACCCTTAGAGTTCGATTTTGTTTTCCAAATTTATATGGGACCACCTTGGGAGTATACCCTTTCCAATAGAAGAAGAATTGTCACAATCGGACCACTATGTAAAAAGTTATGCGTGGTCATACCTAAAAATAAAAAATATACGCGTCGAATTGATAACCTCCTCCGTTTTTTTTCGTCGACTGAAAAATGATTAACTCGTTTATTTCTTAATAATTATTATTTATTCACCATCCACAGTACAATAAATTCGTTCAGCACACTTAGAACTACTAGAGGGTTGTGTCCAAACTCTACAAGAGCTGGGATCAGACTGCCAGTCCCCAATCCCGCCAATGATCTCCCCATCCATAATATTTTAAATGTTTTTTTTAATATTACTTCCGGTCAAGTACGTATTCAAATGTTGGCAGAAAAACAACTTTTAAATCAAATTAAATATTGCAATTCGTAAAAACCTACCATATTGGTGTTGTAAAATTTTTCAACGGTTATTTATTTAAAAAAATGCTGTTCCATATATTTTGACAGCGTAGGTATTGCACTTTGTAGGGTTGCGTACCCTACGGGTATATAACGGGACACTATTACCTACTAAGCCTCCGCTGTCTGTCCGTCTGTCTGTCTGTTAGGTGCTGTATCCCATGATCCGTAATTGGTAGATGTTGAAGTTTTCACAGAATGCGTATTTCTGTTGGCCCTTTAACATAAATACTTAATTTAAAATAAAATCAATTAAAAATTAAAGTCTCCATGCAAAAAACGTGTTTTCTTCGGCGTTTTTGCCTTGTGGTACGGAACCCTTCTTGTGCTAGTCCGACTTGCACTTGGCCAGTTTAAATGTTTTTTTTTTTACCGACGAATATTTTCTACTCTGGTTGCTAGGGGTCTTGAATAATGTGCTGAATTTCATGGTTATAGTTTGCGCTACTATAACTTCCCATAACTACGGTAGTAAAAACCTCATAGTTTCCAAACACGACAGTAAAAACTATTATCCATTCACCCACAAAAATAACAATCAAACGCACGCTACGATCCATTAAAAATATGATACACAACAGGATCCTCCATCTCTTTTCACCACAAAAAAATCCCATTCCTCCTGTGCTTAAGAGAGAGATAGAAAAGTAACATGGGTGTTTCATTTAATACTACCAAATTAGCAGCCGGAATGCGGCCGCGTCGAATCATCGCTGCAACCTCACAAACCCGTAATTTGATCTTTATAAAAAAAAACTTACAATAGAGATAGTATAGGAATAGAAAAAGTCAAAGGAAGCCGAGGGATGAGACAGGTAGCGGATTATAAGCAGATACGAACATGTGAGGGTATAAAGGTTTTAACGGACATGTCGTAAAATTACGGGTGTTCGACCGAACTAGTTTCTAGAACTGCAAAAGAAAATGGTACTGAGTTTCCTGCATTTATGTCTGAGGAAAAAATCTGTAAGTACCTAATTTTCGTACAATACGATGATGGAACGTGGATGCAGATACTGTGTAAGTTGTCACTAAAGATATATTTATTTACAGTTAATTAACACGGTACAATACCAATTACATAGAAACATAGAAGGAAACCTATACAATGCAGACAATTATGTCATAATAACCACTTTATTCGCTACTTGCTAACATGGAACAGTGGCCACCCTGGCAAGATGACATTCTGTTGTATAGGCTGGTAATAAAATAACTTACATTCGAACATTCGAATGTTTTTAGAATAATCTTTCGTAATTCGAAATTAGAATAGTTTTTTTGTTTAAAAAAAACAGTATGGGAAGGTCCTGGCTGTAAATACGAAAGCGTGAAAAAAACAATATAATGTGATTGGTGTATTAATTCCACTACGTCCGTTAGACACATTACATTACACACAACAACTACTTTAGGGAGCTTATATAACTCCTACAGTACTTACAAAGGTACACACCTCTGTCTAATCCTTTGATTTTACAGGCGTGATATTGTGATGATGGAAGTTTACGCTTAGGTGTCATAATCATCATTTCAGCCGTAAGACGTTCACTGCTGGACATAGGCCTCCCCAATTTAGGGGCATTGCCATAATCGCCACGCTTGGCAGGCGGGTTGGCGATCGCAGTATGGTGGTAAACTGCATAGATAACGCCCATTCTCTAATAAGGTGCTTTTGTGTAACGTGATGCAAATAAGTTAGCCAAGCTGGGCTGGTCCTCCTAAACTTTTGATTCATCTTTTCGTTCCATGAAATTATTGGCTTTTATATGATCCTGCATATCTTCCTGACTGCCTGAATTCTTCATACAATAACGTAATTGTTATATAAGTACAAAAAAAAAAGACAAAACTCTAGCACCTTTTTTATTTACATCTACGTACTTTTTCGAACTCGCTCATGGCTGACACGTTCCAAAAAGCATAAGGTTTCCCTTTTTCAATTTACCATTTCATATAACAAATCATTATAGTATTTGTCCAGCCATTATATTATCAATACGATAACTCGGTCAGTGAATGCTCTGGCCTTGAACGTGACTGGCGATACCGTTTTTTGGAACGAAATCAACTGTTACGGTTTTCGGTTACTGGCATGTAGCATTGGAGATGACGAATTTGAGAAGGAAACCTAGTTACCTACTGAAGATGGGATGTGAAGGTCGGATGACAGTCTTTCCGTGAAATTCTGATATTTAGCTGTTTCTGTTGATAATGGATTAAAAGCTGACCTCAATAGACATACTAAGATTAATGCTAGGTGGGTTTTGACAGTGGATACTAATATCGATATTAGTAGATACCGTAAATTGGTGACAGAGGTGTAGATAACTGTCTGTAAGTATTACTAAGAGCATTTAAAGCAGCGGATTGTAAAATTCTACTGCATTTAGAAATATCCAACAATGGTGCCGATTCTGTTGTACACGAACTAAACTAACTAAACTATCTCTAAAATTCCTTACTTTTGGCTATGAGAATTGTAACGCTATTCTGCAAGGAAAAATCTCTAAATTTAAAAATTATTTTGACACGACTAAAATCGAATTTGACAATCGCGACTCAGCGTGGTATTTTTTTTTCTTTTGGTTTCGCAACGTTGTACTTGTGTGTGCATTGCGTAGAATGAATTTTTTGAGAGACGAAGGCGCGTGCTGGGCGGGCAGCCTCAACGTGTTTTATATGGAATTTTTCACTTTTGTTTGAAAAATATAAAAAAAATATTACCCACGTGTTGAGATTTAAATGTGCCGGGGTATACTAAGGGGGCCGAAAATTTCATTATTTTTGCGATAGGACACGCCATTTTCAAGATATAAGCAAAAAGAAAATAAAAAATACAGAACTGTTTTTGCACGTGAAGGCGAGGCGTTGTTGAGAATTTTAGTTCATGACCACTAGTTTTATTCCACATCTTTTTAATCGCGATTAAAAATAGTCAGATTTAGTTAAAATAAATTATTATAGTCAAAATTTTAAGTGAAAACCGGCAAACTCAGAATAGCAAAATTGACATTTTCACTAAACTAATAACTCAGTGCAATCTTAGTGCTGTCAAACTAAAATATAGTTAAGTTGTGTCACTTTAGTCTATTTCAGAATAGGAAATCGTCGTTTGACAGGATTAAACCAAATTTTAGTGATTTTTAGTTTAGTTTAGAGAATTTTGTGACAACAGAATCGGCACCAATGTCTAACATAGTTTAGAAGATGGGACGAGAAGGTCGGAGGACAGTCTCCGTAAAATTCTGATATTTAGCTGTTGAAAATGGATTGAAAGTTGACCTCAGTAGGCTAATATTTCGACTCCTCAATAGGCTAATATTTCGACTAATGCTTGGATGAATTAGATCGTGGATAGTGATATAGATATTGGTAGCTACGAATAAAACGCAAATTGGTGATAGAGGGGTCGATGGTTGACGGGTAGCATTACTAAGAGCATTTAAAGCAGTGAACAGTTAAATTCAAGGGCATTTAGATATATCATCCCATGTTTTAGCCATGTTTGATCTAACATAGCTATGAAGATAGGACATGAAGGTCATTTAGCCGTTGCTGTTGAGAATGGATTGAAAGCTGAAATCAGTATATCTTTTAAGACAATCTAATTACCGTTACGTAAGATGAATTCGGATAGTGATATCGATATTGGTACCCCTCCGTTACTAGTTTACGTACCTATATTACTAGCTATTGTTTATACAAGCATTAGTGACGCAGGAGTAAATAATTGTCTGGTAGTTTTACCTCGAGCAAATAACAGTGGATATACAAATTCTATTGCATTTAGAAATATCGAACAACGTCTAACATGGTTAAACTGAAGACAGCCTTGATGATGAATTAATTACCAGTTTTAATTACTTTCAAGACTAATATGCCTATGGCATTGGCGTCGACATATTAGACAGCTAGTCGACATTGAATTACTCAAAATAGACATTTAAATACAAATGCCAGCACATCAAGCTACCCTAAACTGTCAAATTTTCCCAATCAATCTTGAACCTTATACTTAAGCGGTTAAGTTTAAAACCTATCAAAGAAAGACATATTGTAGTAGCTTTTTGTGCTGGCGTCTGTACACAATATCTAAACCCAAAGAAGTAATGACCTAAATTAGGAGAATATTTCTGTCGTAATTAGTGCCTAGTTTTACTAGCTTCCGTCCACGACTTTGTCTGCGTGAAATATCGCGTTTTTCTCGTGCAGCTTCTCATTAGTGAATGAATATTCGGACCTGGATCAGCAGTTTCGAAATTCACCCCCTACATACAAACTCACAAATTTTACCTCTTTTTAATATAGAAGTAGAAGAGAGTGATCCAAGTGTTCTGCAAGAGTTGTATCTTCACAGTAGTTAATGCCATAACTTTAATGCACTAAGTCAGCCCACGAAATTGTTATTTTTTTAAACGTTTTTTTGCAATTTGCAGGCCATTGTCAAGTTGAACAAAATATGATTGTCAACCGTAAAAAGTATGTATTTTGCTTCATATTTTGATTACTTATTTAGAATTATAATTATTAAACTCATCTATACATCCCTGGAGAGTTTGTTGTGCCACTTCTTCGCAGCTAAAGCATTGGCAAGTGGTGAAGGTCGGGCGTTTTGGGGGTCTGTCTAATGTAACAAGGTTCAAAAAGTGCTGAAAGAAATAACTACCTATTGGTTTGATTGGAAAAAAAAATACAAATACAACCTGACACTGACCTACAAATTACAAAAACGTAAATAAATTTGAATTTCGTTACTACCTTAGCGCTTAATGTGTCAAATTTGTTTTAGGCAGTCATATTCTTTGAAGCCGCTTACGCTTTCGATTACTCTAGTTAAGTACACGAACCAAACGAAGTTATATTGACAAAAAGTGATATAGTTTAGAATGTTTCGACTGACAGCAGCAGGTGCAAGGTTAGCGTAGAATCAAATAAGGTTAGTTACGTTGTGACCGATACAATCAATTCCCCCGATGCACGCTCATACCAAACCATAGAAGCTAAGGCCCAAAATCCATTGGCAAATCTAAATGTCACCTTATAAAGCTGTTGTGAATAATGTAGAAAGATAAGACCATGAACTCACTGTTTAGAAGGGATTAGTGTGCTTATTCGCGTTAACATGTTCACGTTTACATATTTTTCAATCAAGAATCGATTTATGGCGAGTTAATCGAGCTGCAGTTTCGCCCGCATCGATTAAGTCACGATTATTGATGTTTATTGAAGTGTTGAAATGGTTGGGGGAATTAGAATATCTAAGGATTGCATCCTGTGACATTATATTGCCTACTGTGGCGAATTCTCTTCTAAGACAGGACATTCCTTTTAAATTGTGAATGTAGGAATGATTGGCCTATATTTTATGAGAACTGCTAGGTGCATTGAAAGAGCATCCTGGGAAAAACACGAAGAATGGAAAGCGAACCTGTATTTTTAAGAAACATTTTGTCAGAAGTGACGGATCCATTCTATAACTCATAATATAATAGTATTCGGCTACAGTAAACAGTGACCAGTAGCCGTTACGTTCTCAGCATGAAGATCTATGAATCCAATTAAATCCTTCTTTTAAAACCAGTTATATCTGTGGGAATCAAAATACGTCTTTACAAACCAGAAAACTAGAGAAAGGGCTATTGTGTCTATGAGAACAGTGTCTAGTTGTTGGATTAAGCCAAGTACAAGACACCAACAACCGTAAAGGGGTAAGTAGAAAGGGTTGAAAAGGAAGGAATAATTGAATTATTCCTTCGTCACTTTGTGAAGAAGTTTTTTGGGCCATTCTTGGCCAAGAGGTCAGTGGTTTAGGGGACCTACACAATTTATCTTGATCCAATTCTTATTGTTCTTAATTAGGTGACCCGTTTGAGAATGGAATGTTTTTTTAGTTACGGAATATTGCTGGCCAATAACAGATGACATATTTTTTATTGTCATAGGTAGTTCTGGAACCTTGAATCCAAAACGATGGTTTTATTTGAATATTCGAAAAACTATAATCTTAATATAATTTAGGTAAGTATATATAATATAGACTGATTAGTATATCATGGTCACTGAGATGACTATAATAGTGTAAGTGAGATAGTCACAGGGATGACTGTTGTTGTAGTTTGATAAAACCAGGTAACAGCGCGATATCATCATCAAAACAATAAAGTCTTAAGCATGACTTCAAAATGCAAATATGATAAGTTGAAGATTGTATTGTATTTCTTGTGCATTATATTTGCTCTGGAATACTGAAGTCTTTATTCAAAACAGTTTAATAAAGTAAAAGTAAGTAAACATAATATCACGCCTTGTTTCCCCGAACAGTTGGGCAGAGGTGTACCTATAGTCCACCGATATTTCGTCAGTTATGTTTAAGTTCCATGTAATAGAGGGCAGGCCTATTGCCATCAACCGAACACATATCCAGACTCCGAGCTGCTACTGAGAAATATCAAATATTAAAACGCAATAACATTTTGCTTAGGGAAATGAACCAAGACGTTATACTTAGCAGTAGCGCTTGCAACTACTAAACCAACGAGGCAGTCTAAAAGTAAGTAACTCTGTAATTTCGTTTGGTTAGCAAAGTGTCAAATATCAACTGGTTGTTAGTACATACTTTTGTATAAGGTTTTAATACAGCCAGCTGAGGCCAATGGCCAGTCACATCTGTCGAGGCCTTGAATGGGGACCGTAATCAACATTGTGGAACGCCCCCAAGCCAGGTGGAGCTACGATTTGCGAGTTGTAACTGGTCCCCAAATTATTGACCGGGGATAAAACAACCCGGCTGTTATGTAGATATATGATTAAATATTTTGTTTTTAGAATTTTATTTATGTAAGTAGAGTACCTATGTTTTTTTTATTCAGAAATTATTTCCATTGATCCATCAAACATGACTCCAACTTTGACTAAGTTCCTGTTCCAATGGAATTCAAAATATGTCGATGGCAGCAAAGTAGAAACGGACATCTATAAAATCGCAATTTTACAGGAGAGCAGATTTAGTAAAAAATAAATGTAATTTCGAGAGTTATGGACCGATTAACATGAAATTTTCTATGATGCATTAATATAACCAAAATCAAAATCAAAATCAAAATCAAAAGTCATTTATTCAAACTAGGCTGAGAGTCAGCACTTTTTGAACGTCAAAGTTACACAAGACAGTCCCCCCAAAACGCCCGCCCTTCGACACTTCCTAGTGCTTTAGCTGGGAAGAAGAAGTGGCGGAACAAACTCCCCAGCAGACCTAACCTTCTCTATGAATTGTGTAACAATTTTTATCGCTATGTCGTTGTTTTACTGAAATAATGTTTTAGATGCACATTTTTAAATAATAACTGATATTTTAATGAATGCGGTAAACAATGTCAATTTAATGAAAAAGCACGAAAACATAACCGATACACGCTAGAATGTGACATTAGTGACTGATGTCTTTGTTGACGTTTCATTCATTTATGTGTCAAAGCTCTTAACTTAATGTGGACAAATGTCCACGATGTTTTTTTAAATCGACTGTATATGTCTTAATTTACGTGCCAGATTTTCTTCGTTATTTTGAAATTTGAAAATAATTTTAATACAAACTTATAGATAGATTGATTATATGCTCATTTTTGTAAAATGAAAGCATTTTCATCAAAATGTAGATATCCGTTTCTACTTTGCTGCCATCGATGTACAGTATAAATAGTATATATTTGCACTGCTGGGACACAGGTAGAGGATACAATCCCGAGCATGTTTTTCAATCCCGGGATTACGGGATTTTTGAAACGTAATCCCGGGATCCCGGGTCTATCCCGGGATTAGACTGTGGTTTCTAATTGGGCTAAAATGAAAAAGCAACTTAAATAATTAAAAAAAGATCTTTTTTATGTCTTTACACAACAAAAATCACAATATAATAAGAAAAGATAAAGACAAAACAAAAAAAAAACAATACTTTTGCAAGAAATCAAAAAGACAACACAAAAAAAATATTTAAAATTTCGAAAATATAATCGCAGAAAAATATCAAAGCATCCAATCTTTGACTTCCAAGCCTGCTTCGTAGTTTATTGCCAACATAAGCAGCAGCTGAAAACACTCGCTCAGGTTCTACGCTGGTTGGAGGAATAGACAATACGTGTAGATACTTATATGCTGTTTCTAAGTGATATCCACGAACTCCTCCATTTTTGAACAGGCTCATTTCACGTCTAATACTACAATATTTGCCAACCTCAATTCATTTTGTACTTGTACTTCAGGATCTGGGGATTTCATACTCTTGTTAATTTCCAGCTGTAACTTTTTCTTTAAGTCCCTTCTAAGTTCTACGACAAACATATGTATATTAGGACTGTACCTGTTTAGTGTCTACTGTGTATAGTAGGTACATATCGTACGATGGCGTATCTATGGGGTTTTTTTTTTGTTGTTATGTAAAAAATGCTATTCATATAATCCAGGCAAGGTTTATTATCAAGGCGCAACGGACTACGGGATACAAATTAGACTTGTTTGTGGCAATCCCGAAAATCCCGGGATTAGCCAAGTACAGTCCCGGGATTTTCGGGGCCAGAATACGGTCGGGATCCCGGGATCCCGAGATTCGGGATCCCGGGATTGTATCCTCTAGACACAGGTCACCTGTCTGTGAGAGGTGTGGGTTGATGGATGTCACATGTCTTCTAATTTTTAGTTCTAAGACATGCCAGTTTCCTCACGATATTTTCGTTCACCGTTTTGAGAGTAGTGGTGATGAAATAATTTACGGTATATAGTAGTTGTATGTGCCTGCTTGTATTCGAACCCACGATCTACAACTCTGAAGTCGCGACCGTTACCACTAAGCCACCACTGTTCTACATTTTAGGTAACTATGTATCTGTTGTGTTGTTTTGTGTCCGAAATATCCAACCATTGCGTCAATAGCAACCCCCAACTGAGCTAGCACAAACAACAATAATGAAAATAAACGACCTTGCTATCGATTGATTTCGACGTATTATGAGGTTGCCGTAACACGTCAATCAGAACGGTACGACAAACAAAAATAACGGCACAGTTATCCTAACCAATAGCTTTGTAAAAGCCGCCTGTTACACTTTCTGGCAATCAATACATATTTAGGTCAGGAGACGTAATCCTTAATCCAGGTTCGTACTTAAGTTTTTGGGGGCCTAGGGCACTTTAGGATAACGGGAGCCCTATCGAGGAAGTAGTATGGAAGAGCAAGCGAATCGAGCTCAAAGTTTTTTGCAACCCATTTTGGATAAGTCAGATTTAATTTAAAACTCAGATAAAAAGTTTACTTTGTAAACAAGCGTATTATAACTTAAAGGACTTCCAAGTTAAGGATGCTTAGAAATATGCTGGTCCTGCTCTATATGATAATCTAGTCTAGAAAATAGAAATGATAGCTAATGTAATTGTATGATATATTATCTTAATGACACTGGCTTATAACTTGAGGAAAATCGTATATTTACTTTGCAATGTGTTTAGTTATCTTTGTATCTTTCATATCAATAGTGTATCTCTAATTGCTTCATTTTTAACACTTTTTACCTGTCGTAGTATGGTAATTTTATCATAGTTGCATTGTCTTAACATATGATTATACAATTATTGGATACAAAATAGTGTATAACATTTTAGAGAAGAGTAGCTACCCAACAGTAGAGTTGCTTGCCCATTCTTCTTCATACGAATCTACCGTTTATAGAACGGCCAACTAGAATAATTTCTATTAGAATGTAAATGCTGACGTGTAAAAGTGCTTTAAGTGTCCCTATTTGAACTAAAAAACTTTGACTTTGATTTTTATTTGACAATGTTTAACTGCGACGCTGACACCGCAGTAACTTCTGGGCCTCATGGAACGCGGGGCCCTGGACATTTGCCCCAAGTGGCCAATGGAAAAGACGGCCCTGTCTCCATTAATTTGCTGTCATCCATTTTGGAATGTTTGCTCGTAATCATTCTGTGTCACTTGGCAGCTGTAGGATGATTAGATGTTGCTTATATGTTGGTTGAGGATTTAGATTAAATAATCGCCACTGAATGATCTATACAAAATGTTAGCAGGAAATCCTTTAAACAGTACCTGACTTCTCGAGGATTTCTGAGAAATCAGAAAGAAGTTACTTTCGTGAGAATCTTACTTTCTCATCTCATCTGCCTAGCCTTTTCCCAACTATGTTGGAGATCTTCCAACCTAACCAGATGCGGCTGAATATCAGTATTTATTTATTTTGTCCAACCAACAACTGTATATACCTACTCGTACAATATAAAAATGTTTTTCTATTAACTAAGGTTAGGAGCCATCCATAAATTACGTCACATGAATTTCATGATTCTTGGCGCCCCTCCTCGTCCTTGTCACAGCTGGTCACATTTGTGAGACCCCACCCTAGTGTGAGGTCACATATTTTACATCTAAAGATAATTATTGAATTAAAACAGCAGTTCCGAAATTAGTTTTATTTCACTTTAAATTATTTATAATAAAATTAATATCAAATCAAACATTGCGAGAAATTTTAACCTTATTTATATCTCTACAGATGTTTTATTTCAATTTAAATTATTTATAATAAAATTAACATCAAATCAAACATTGCGAGAAATTTGAACCTTATAATTCTACAGATAGAGTTGAAAATGTTTTTGAGTTATTCGTTAATAGTTCAAAGTTCGTGTTCCCTTAACACTTAGATTAAAATAGATTTTGAAATGTGACGTCACGAAATTGAGGACCCCTCCCACCCCTTTGTTGCAATACGAACACTGATTAGGTACCTACATACCTACCTATCATCTGATAAGTTGGTAAACGGATTCTACAGACATACATCTAAACGTTCTACATGACGTGTGTTCTCATACAACATACAAATAAATAAAATTAAGGTGTCTGTTTGTAACGTCAAAATAACTGATTTTTAACAAAATGTATAATTATGAAAGTACATATAAGTATACCGTACCTATATTTGAAAAAAAAGATGGACTTATTATGATGGGACCTTCACTGGCACATAGCTAATGTTATAAAGAGTAACATAAGTTTTTGTCCCGGTAGCACGTTCCCGCAGAATCATTTCCGACATCCACGCAGGCAAAGCCGCAGGCACAGCTAGTCAAATGAAATAAAATACGATGTCTCGGTAAGTACCTAGGTACAGTTATATGAAATCTGTAACGACATTGTAGAGCACATTTTTGATACTTGCGATATCCGAATGAGACAGCCGTTTTGATACTTGTTTCTTTATTATTTTCGCCTACTTCTGATACTACATGCGGTTTCAATGTGGGTGTATAATGTGATATTATTATTGTTATGAACTGAATAATACTAATAAGTGCAGTGCTATTATGGTAGATAGTACTAACTAGTATCCACTTACTACCCACATTAAAGATGAAAAGAGTTAAATATTAGATACCGACTTAGAAAAACATCGTAATGAAATTATTCGTGATGTCATTAGTTATTCTTCAAAATTTAACAGCTATTTTCCATAAGTTACTCTTGTCAAAGAAAGATGATTGAAGAAGCAAAAGGAAATTAAAACTCATTTATTGCGCTTTTGTCGGGAAATAGGGAGCAAAGGAGCAAAGCACGTGGTTAACAAAGTATAGTCTACGATGGCGACGTCTCTAACGGGACGAAATTAAAAAGGGATTATAATTAGGGTATGATTTAAGCTGTCGCCAATTTAACTAGTTTTGTGTTTCTTAAATAATAGGGTTTGCCCGCAAAATAGTAGATTTGTCACCAAAATGTAGTCACCAAACAATATAAAATCAATTCCACAATAAATTACCTAAAATCATGGAGATATGGGGTCAAGTACCAAATAAATGTTTTTGTATGTATTATAATAGGTTTGTCCTAATAGTATTTAAGCAAACTAATTTAAAGAGATCACCAATAAATCATATATTATGTCCCTAGAAAATTTAATGAAGTTCCAAAAATTTAGGGTTGTCGTCATCATCCTTTCAACCAAAAGAGTCTACTACTTAACTGGCCATGTGCCTCCCCCAAGGGTCTTAATTTCCACAGGTAGTATAAATATACTTAAATTAAATTTCTAGAATTATAGTAAATAAAACACTTAATTGAAGTCAAAATAATCAATATTTATTGTTAAAAATAATAATCACTGAATAATCAGCGCTGGTTTGGCTTTTGAAGGGCGCGCCGGAAAGCGCGCCAATTTGTCTCCGCCCCCTTTGAACATATTTTCATTAAAATTATAAACTGATGTATTAAATTGGTAACGAATACTTTATTTTAATAACTAAATGAAATAAAATGTAACTACTGTATTGGTGACAACATAACAAATAAAAAGGAGTCGCAGTCGGGGATCGATTAATCGATTTGTTTGGTGACAGATCTACCATTCTGAGCTCAAAGCTATTATTTAAGTAATAAAACTATTATTAGAAGAACGAAGTTTATATTCATGTAATGCACTACAATTTTATTGGTAATCCATCTCATATTTTACACATAATATTAACAAAATTTGATAATTCATACCTAGGAACACTCTTTGTTTATCTGAGAACAAAAATATTTCGTGGCGATAGATCTATTTATTAGGTGATACAACTTGATGACAAATATAAATTTTGGTGACAAAAAATATAGTCCCCTTATAATTACTTTATAAGATTTAACATTGAAATAACATAGTGTGATGCCACAAAGGACTAATATGTTTACTGTATTATCATTAATGATTAAGTACTTACCTTTGTTGGTAGCAAACTACATTGTTTCTTCGTTAAAATCCATTTTAAAATTTCGTCCCGGCATCCTTATCCACCATGATTGTAGATAGCTGTGACGTAAAACAATAGCACCAACAGTAAGCGTTAAACTATGACATTGTAAAGAACTTACAACGTTTCTACGTCTGGTACAATGGTCTCTCTGTGAGAAGGACTGCCAATACTGAAGGACTGACAGCCATAATCCACCACACGGCCCAATGCGGGTTCGTGTTCTTACAGGTCTCCGAATTTTTGCTCCTAGCGTTGAAAATGTTATAGGCTGCATGTTATCCGGACGTCCGACATTTTCTTTACTGGTTACTGGAATTGAAAACTAAAGTAATACATAATTTATCAAACTGAGTAATTGTTACCAGCAAAAAATATATAAGGTGTATCTATTCATACACGAAATATTTTAAGAGGTACACCTCTTAAATCTCTTCTATAGCTTCTTTACCAGAGGTGGTAAAGAAGCTATAGAAGCAAAATTTTTTTTTTTTTTATCTATCTTTTTTATTTAATCATTTTAAAATTTTCGTAATTATTATAATTTTAAAACTGCTTGAGACGTTTTGCATAAAACCTTTACTCCAAATTCTGTGAATGGCCCGCCTGACGCTGTGAGGGCGACGACCAGATGGCACGAGCATGGCCGCGGTGTCTCGGGCCGTAAAAAATAAGAAGAAGCCAGTATTTCTTACCTGCGTCAAATATTTCATAAATATTAAATTTTGAAAAAAATACATTAAGAAAATTTTTTTTTTCGTGCTGTCATTTCTTTACCACCTACAGGTGTACCTCTTAAAATATTTCGTGTATGAATAGATACACCTTATATAAGTCAAGCAATTTCTCTGTCCAACTCACGAGTGATTGTCCGATGTGTGCATGAATCAATCATTTTACTTTTGCTTCAGTCATGTATGTCAGTTTTATTTATTTATGGCAGACATGTAGCTAATTCAAATAGACTAATGATGATAGGTATGACAGATTGATACCTAGTCAAATACAGGTTATTTAGCAATATCGTTGGAAAGAGTTGGCCAAATATTACGTATTGTGTTGTAATAGATTCGGTGCACTTTTGTCTACCGCCCACGTTAGCCGAGTGAAAATAAACATGTCATCAGTATTACATTAACATTTTAACCCAATGGATGGTTTCGGAATTAGTCAATTAATAATGTTCAATATAAATATCTATTGTTTCTTCTCAAAACACCGACGCTACGTACTCCGACAGATTTTGGTCCTTCGAGCCGGATCACGCGTATGCATTTTTTGCAGCCTGGAGTCTGGATTTGTGGCCGGTTAATGTCAACAGGCTCGCCCCCTATTACATGGGACTTAAACATAACTGGCGAAATGTGGGTGTACTGTAGGTACAGGTAAACCTCTGCCTAACCCTTCGGGGAAACAAGGCGTGATGATGTTACACAATTACATTTCTGACGAATAAGATTATCACACGTAATTTACCTACTATTTTACAAAGCTTTACGCCTTGACAACAAAACCAAAATCTCTATAAAATTATTATTAAAACTGTGTACTTCACACCACAAAAGGTTACATCAGGCGAACGCGCCGTAGTACTTATACTGCGATGAGCAATTCCTCCACCAAGCGTAATGACTACGCTACGGCTACATGCCCCTATGAGCCTTTGTGTGACAAAAAGGGACGCTTACGTGCTACCGTGGACATTAACGGTCTGTTGATGACAATAATTATTACAGCATCAATTTAAATTATATCTTGCTTTTATCACTGAATAAAAGCATTACGCTCGTGCTCGTGACTTCGCCTGCGAGAAATTTAGGTCTCCAACCAGCCACGTTCCATACCTTCGCCCGCCCGCACTATTAAATACTTCGTTTTGACTAAGCGTTCTTTCCGACTATTTTCTTTTTACTTGACCTCTAAGCGTAATGTTAAACAGCTTATAACCTGCGTAGAGAATTGGGCTATCAAATGCAAAGATATTTTTTTTTCAAATCTTTCTCGTAGCTCTAGTGATTTCGTAGTTTAGTATACAAAAATAGATCAAATATTGGTGCAAGCATCAAGCATAATAAATATAATGTCACGTTCATAAACTTAAGAGCTTTTGACTGAGCACTGAGATTATTCTAGAGATCCCTGTGTCACATCTTCATAATTACAACAGAAAGATGTCCACTGATAGACATACGCCAGAACCTCCAAACTCCGCCACTTCGACCGCTTCTGTGCTTCCCGCATCAAGCGAATTCCTGCGACCTTTACAAGTTCATCGGTCCACCTAGTGGGAGGCCTTCCAACCCTACATCTTCCGGTGAGCGGTCGCCACTCCAGAACTTTTCGGTTCACACATGTAAATTATTGAACAAACCAGCAATTGCTTACTGTTTTATCTAGACGGCGACTTCATGTAACCAGATATTTTACAGTCTAAGTAAATGGTCTTTCTGTATGCAGTTTTTTCCATCTAATTCCGTTCGTCTACTTCTTAGAGCAGCACAACTGAGCAGCACAAAAATCTTCATCAACTTTCACATGAAGTCAGGATGTATTCAATGAATGACATTGAATAAATGTATGACATTGTCCGTAGTTACCACCCTCATCTGGGCGTGACAGACATTAGCGTAATCCAAGGGGAAACGATGGGAATTATTAGCAG
Source organism: Aporophyla lueneburgensis (assembly GCA_932294355.1). Classification (NCBI taxonomy): domain Eukaryota; kingdom Metazoa; phylum Arthropoda; class Insecta; order Lepidoptera; family Noctuidae; genus Aporophyla; species Aporophyla lueneburgensis. Next base: position 20,270,536 of record OW028754.1, read on the forward strand.
TATATTTCCAGTCGTAGGGCAGGGAATATTCCACAATTTCAACACTGTTGTATAACATTTATCAAATTAATTGTAGGTCATTCAATAGCTTTAACAATCAAATATTTGGAGTCGTGACTATTGCGTCAGGGGGCGTATTACGGGGCAATTAATGGGCTTAATGACAAAACACAGCTGGTTTATGAGTCTAAGGCTTGATAATATGCACATAATGGACTATTTGCGATCTTATTAATTGTTAATTCGTGTATACATGAGTATAATCTATCGATATTACTATTATTACTTATCCAACAACAACAGATACTTATCTGATTGCTATGAGTAGTTATACGTAGTCATGGTATTGATTAGATTTAAGTATAAGTGCTGTCATCAGAAGACGTATTGTCCTTGTCCTTAGTTTACTAGCAAAATATATAATATTGCTGACAACATTGTTTAAAGGTAGAATCCTAAAGATACTAATATTTTTGAGTATAGAGCAGATTTTACTTTAGAAGTATGAATCAACAAATATGCTTAACAGCTTTCTCACTGAAATTATTGTGTTATTTTTTTTTTAAGTGTGAAACTTATTTCCAGCGAATCCATTCAACTAATCCATCAATACTGGGGAGTATTTGCTCTCCAAATTCTCTTCTTATACTTTGCGACTTTCATTTTCTTCAGTGTTCTGTTTTTTCTCTTTTTGTAACGTTCTTTCTTTCTTCTTTGAGCATTCAGGCAGGATCTACTGACTTGCCTCCTCCCTTTATATTCGACTTCTGGAATATACACAGTAGGACAATCCTTCTCCTGAAAAGGGTTTTGAGAACTAGTAGTAGCTGTTAAAATGTGAGCGTATTACCTGATACATCTCTACCTAACTCTTTGCCTCACGTCTTTTCCGTGGGTGCTGGACGAAAAGAATAGCAGCACCATTTCTTCCCGTGGGTGAAGCAACTGAGGAACTTACTAGAGAATGGGCAGCAGTATTCTCTATGCAATTTACCAGCATGCTGCTATCGTCAACCCGCTTGCCAAGCGAGGTAATTATTTCAAACCCCCGCAAATTGGGGCATAATAGCGGTGTCCAGTTTTGGACGTATTTCGGCTGAATGTTGTAACTCTTCACGTAATTTATTCCTGATGTGATCTAATTTAGTAAGGTCTGAGTCGACCAGTCGTACTATGATCCATATTCTGCCCACAGCTTAGCGAATTGTTTGCATAATATAATCCGTACCGACACGTGCACGCCGGTTGACTAATTTCCATATAATTAGCTATCTGTAGCCATCTAATCTAATTGGACTGAGTCATTGCTTGTATTACTTTAACAATTGTAATACATAGGTATGTACTCTGGTATCTTATGTACATTAATATCATTCTGCCAGGGTCGCGAGATCTGTTCGAAAGAGTTACCCTGGCATATGGGTAACTTAAGGAACACGGTCGGGTTTTAGTCAGTAAAAGTCTGACACGCTCTTCCTCTCCACCCTAGAGTGGGCGACGTCATTTGAAGATTACCCACCTAAAAAAAAAACACACTAATATCATAAAAAAGTATACGGCGTTGTGTGTCTACGCGTGCCCCAAGAGATGTCAGCAAAAATCGAAGGGGTCTGCTAGGACCGATGCCTGCCAGGGTCGCGTATTTATTCCAAAGAGTTACCGTGGCTCTAGCACAGGCAAGTGCAGGAACATGGATGGGTTTTAGTCAGTAAAAGTATGACACGCCCTCCCGCTCCGCCAAGAGCGGGAGAATTCACTTGATGATTTCCCTCTCAAAAAAGGGGTGCTACTTAGAAAATCCAGATTAAGAAACCCAATAACTCTTTACCCGGGAATTTGCCTCCAGGTCCTCATGCTCAGCAGTACCTCTTAGATGCGGGGCAGTACGTATAGTATTGTTTCCAATAATCACGTCATCACCCGAAACAGGACCGGACTCCGAGGATTCGGATTCAAGAAATCTGCGGGGCGGGCACGGCCTCTGTGATAGACTTGAGTCACGCATTTTATCACGACTTTTGTTCCCGAACTGTGATAAAATGTGTGACTTTAGCCTATCACAGTTGGCCTCGCTGGCCCCGGTTGTCGGTTAAAAAGAACTTCTTGACTTCTTTTAACCGATTTCAAAAAAAGGAGGAAGTTCTCAATTCGACTGTATTTTTTTTTATGTTTGTTATCTCATAACTTTTGACTGGGTGAACCGATTTTGATCACTCTTTTTTTATTTGAAAGCTGGTGCTTCCCGAATGGTCCCATTTTAATTTGGTTCCATTCGGACAAAGAGATCCATGTGAAAACCATATAAGTCTTAAATTTGCATTAAGTATTTGCGCGACAAATGAAGGAATAACGCGATTAGATTAGTGCGGGGTATCTACCATAACTAAAAAGTTAATAAAAATAAAAACTTTTTTGAAATTATTTATTAGTTTTGTCTAAAATTATATTGAACCACGTACAAATACGCTGTTATCTATATATTTTTATTGTTAATAATATTGGCTAACTTTATGACCACTTAGGTAATCTATAGGATAACATAATAGGTCGATATTTTTATTTACATGGAATTGTTAAATTGATTACTTTATGGTACCTATTGTTAATCTGTGACGAGGATAATATTTTATCTTGTTGATAAAGTAAAGTTGATTATTATTTATCTTTTATTTTTAGAAATGACTTAGTAAATAATTTCATGTGTCATTTTCATTACGATAAGTTAATATAGTACAGGGAAAGTAAATGTCAATGTTTTTGTAATAAGTTACAAAATATTAGCACCGGCTCTATTACTAAAGTTCCGCTGTCCGTCCGTGCGTCCGTTCGTCTGTCTGTCTCTCTGTCTGTCACAGGGCTGTATCTTTTATGGGTAGACACTTGAAATTTTGAGTGGATTTTACTATGGCTGCTATAACAACTAATAATAAAGTTAAAAGTTAGAGGAACATTCAAAAACCGTATTTTCGGCGTTTTTACTAAAATATATTTTCTAACATGTGGTTTTAACATGTTATCTGCCATGGTGCAAATCAGAAAAAGTCAAAAAATGTACTTGGTGTTATTTCACCTTAAACAGTTTATTTATTCCATAAATACATATACATATGTATATCATATTTATTTCATGATAAAGGTACAGCCAATTTTCATAATTAAATTCCTTACTTTAATTTTAATACTTTATAATTATAATAACCTTCATACTTTCCAAATAGTGTATGAGAGTTAATGTAAACAGACGTTATATAGACACAGTGGTTTTTGCGATCTACGGGACACTTAATATAAAATCATAAATCATATATTTATTTGCATAAAAAACACGGTATACAAAGATGGTAAAATTACAACTTAGAACAATACATGTTTTGCCAATATAGTAATCGGCATGCAAATTTTTCTTAGGTTACATTATTTAACATTTTATATCAATGTAATCTTTAACACTATAAAAACTATTAACACAGAACCATTATAGCTGAAAGAGTAATAAACATGGCCACCAGGCAGCAACGACACGTTCAGAATTGGTATGTGTTGTCGGTCATATAGTCCGACAAGGCCTGAATGGAACAAAAAGTGTCGGACACATAATCCGAAATGGCAATTAACGTGTTAATTATTATACGGAACCCTATGTGGGCGAGTCCAAATTTCAATTGGCCTTTTGTCGATTCTTCTTTTACGAACCAAACTTCGCCCAACCTCTTATAAAGTCATTGAACAATCATCAATGTTAGGATCTTCAATCATTCACAATAGTATAACCGAAATAATAAGATATCCTTGCGATGGACGTAACTTACTTATATCTGACGGTTATAATAAACCAGTGAACTCATAAAGACTACAAGTCCATAATAGCGACCAAGCATATTTCAAACGACATCAATTTTGGCTATGTTTAGTTTTTTTTACGTTACTAAGTCGGTCAACCGTTGTTTTTCATCAACTTTGTTACATGTCAAGATAAAACAGTTACATAGGCTACTTCTCAGGCTTTGTATCTATTAAATAACACAATAGAGGATGACCCATGGAGGTTTTGTCACTAAATTACTTTTTGAATAATAATAATATGTTAGAACTGGACAACCAACACACCGTTATCTGAACCCAAACTAGGCAGAGCCTGTATTATGGCAACCAGACAACTGATAAATACACACATAAGAATAGATCTACATACATTCATGTTGACTTGACCGCGTAGGTAGTAAAGTTTTTATGAAAAAGCTATTTTTTTTTTTTGTTGAATACAGACGAAATATTTCTACGCTAGAGTGGAAAGGAGGTGGTGGTGGAGTGTTGTGGTGTGAATCATTTGCTGAGTTTACAGTTTGCGCATCGAAGATCCTGCCACAATGTGTGCATTAGATCATTTAGGATGTATGGATCCATTTTATCAACATGATTTCATCTCGTCACACACCTACACATACATAATATGCCTTAACTACATTTTTTTGTAACGAAGTTCCTTATCGCGCCTTACGAAAGGGGGCTAGACGGAAAAAAATAAGACCAAAAGTTGTAACGACACTTTTTGCTATAGTTGTATGCCGTGCGGCGTGCGCGTGTTTCTCTGTCTGTCTCTCTCTCTCTCATAGAAAGCAAGCCAGTTATTTTCGTTTCGTCTTTCTATTTCGCATTGAACAGTGTGGTGTCGCGACGATTATTTTTGTTGAGTGTATACAGGTTTTTTGTACATAATAAATAATAAAAACAAAATGAATCCTGACAGTATTTCTGCACAACTTCCGGGTATTGCTGATGGAGTTAGGCAAGTAGAGATTTTATACAGAAAATAATAATCGAAAGGAACTTCGTTCCATCCGGGTGTCCCTTGACACCTCTCAAGTTTTTTTTTTAAAGAAATGTCTAAGATTTCACTGTTTGCACAAATGTAGTCTTTGTTAAATGATAAAAAGAGAAAATATATTACTTAAATCTATCCTTTCTTTTCAAGGAAAATGTTTGCTTCGGAAACTGCATATTCCACTTAGGGTGCCAGGGACATCGTATGATTCCAGACGGTAAGTCTTTCGATCTTCCGCGACCCTGGCAGAAATCCTGGAAAAAAATCTGCTGTTTCGTAGAAAATAGCTATACCAACGAGGTCAAAATGTATTGAACCGGTTTTTTTTTTAAATAACTGACGATAAAAATTATAAAGAAAGAAAGACTCCGCGCAGAAGAGTTCAGAATCATGATAACTCCATGGTTACATCTCTTCATGCCACACTTTATATGTAATTCCCATCAAATTCTTCCTAAATAGCGTTATTAGTTTATATTATTAACTTTGCCCGCAGTTTCGCCCGCGTGGATGTGGTGTGTGAATTTGGTCGAAGGTTTCCAACAATCCACACTTCCACACTAATATTATAAATGCAAAAGTAACTCTGTCTGTCTGTCGGTCTGTCTGTCTGTCTGTCTCGCTTTCCTGCTAAAACTACTGACCCGATTTATGAAATTTGGTACACAGATAGTTTAGAGCCTGAGAAAGGACATAGGTTACTTTTTATCCCGGTAGTATGTTCCTGCGGGATAATTTTCGACCTCCACGCGGGCGAAGCCGCTGGCAAGAGCTAGTTTATTATATAGGAATACTAGCTTTTGCCAGCGGCTTCGCCCGAGTTACTTTTGCATTTATAATATTAGTGTGGAAGTGTGGATTGAATTACGTTTACTTCGAAAATTAAGGATTTTCCACACAACTTCACATGCTTCACATCCTTTTATTCAGCTCTTCAGGAGTGGAATTATCAAAAACGCTAAAATACGTATAAATTAATTTGTAATCGTCAGCCTAAACACAAAATTTGAAGAATCTAACTTCAAAACTGACGGACTTTCATACAAACTTCCACAATATAACCTCTATATAACCTACTAGCTTCTGCCCGCGACTTCGTCAACGTTAAATTTCTTGTTCCCCCTACCCTTCCCGTCGCGTTGAATCGCCTACCCGTGCGATTTTCCCCGTTTTTGCAACATTTTTCATTACTGCTCCGCTCTTCTTGGTTTTATCGTGATGTTATATAGCTTATAGCCCTCCTCAATAAATAGGCTACCCAACACAAAAATATTTTTTCAATTCGGACCAGTAGTTCCTGAGATTAGTGCGTTCAATCAAACAAACAAACTCTTCAGCTGTAAAAAATAGTCAGTAAGTTAAACAAAAAAACGATAAACAAAGTAACGGTGATATTTTTACATAGATTATGCAAACTTGACTGTTACAAAATACATCTATCTACCCTATTATTAAAGCTTCGTACAGTTTCAAAATAAAATTCTCCACAAAATAACTACGTTAACTTAAGCAACTTTACCCAATTTACATAGTTACATAATTGATTGCACTGGCCTATTGTTTAAAAAAGACAAAAGTTGAATATTCTCACATTTATTGCGCGTAACAGAAATAGCATTGCTTAAAAATATTTTTAATTATACGTGTCTTAGGAAATAATGACCTGCCTTATTGCAGATGTTGAATAATTGGCTTCCTCTTGTTTCTGTCTGTTTAGTTTTTGATAGAGCCATAGGCTTCGTGAGTTCAGCTGTAATGTGAAAACTTCTTCACCACACGCTCATGCAAAAAGATCTGTATGCTCCAAATATGTCAGCATCAACAGCCTATACTGATCCCACTGCTGCGACAGAGGCATCCGCTCGTGAGAGATGGGCCATAAACTAGCACACGAGCCCAGTGCGGGTTGATAGATGTCACATGTCTTCGAATTTATGGTTCTAAGACATGCCGGTTCCCTCACGGGGCTTGCCTTCACCGTTCTGAGAGCAGTGGTGATGAAATTATTTAATACCTTTGACCTATAACTCATGAATCGGGGCTGATAGGTACCACTAGGCCACTACTGCTCTCAAACACACTAATAAAAATAACAAAGTATAAATAGTGATAACATGTTTTAAAAACAATAGTGTGTGCCTCGCGGCTACGCCAAAAAGGTTAATTTCAGCAATCATGCCAGACAGATGCTTGAAGCTGGTTTTCTAATGAACCTTTAGGGAAAGTGACGAGGGAATGACAAGTACAGGGAGTCGTAATCCACTAAGCGGGCGCTCATCTAGATCCAGCCCGTCTCTTGCTGCCCTCTACCAGCAACACCCTAAGCGAAAGTCCTTTTTTTAGCTCTGGCTGGGGATCTTAATTTATTAAGGAATTCACAGGCCAACCCGGTTAAGTAGTTATGACCTGTCAAGGTCAACTATGAGATGTCATTTTGACTTAGTCACAAATGAATGTGACTCTAAACAATGTGGGTGGGTTGCTGTCAACACAGGAAAAGCAAATGAAGGCCTTGTGCAAACCATCACAATATAAACACTATCATTTTAGCTATAAATGTTTAATTACTCCCTTCTACGACATCTTGTGTTCCCACACGTCTCACAATACAAGGCACTGTCTATTCCCGTCCTTATACGAGCACCACACGAAGAATTTAATATCTTTCTTCCATTAACTCGCCTATCCTTAAAAAACAGATAAAAAATTACTATTAATTTCTCAATAACTATAAAGGAAGACATAATGGCGTTGAAAAGCTTTCTCCCATCAATCTGTCATGAGAAAATGTAGTAAATTTTATATTACACGTCATAATATTATTTTATGTTGAGTTTGGACGACTCGGAAACGGATGTTTCATTCTTTTATTTACTTTTACCCTTATCTTACTCATAGGTCGACGACATATTAATTGGTTCTCTATCACTTTGAAGATAGAATTGGAATATAAATTTGTTGAATTCGGAGATAAGAAATATGAGTGTTCTTCTTTTTAGCGTGTCAATGCCAATTTAAGAAGTGTTGATCAGCATCATCATCAGCCTATTAGATAGCAATCCACGTTTCGGCTCCATGGTCATAACAGAAATACGAAAGAAAACTCGACAAAGCTTTTCAAACGCTGCCCATCCTAGCTCAATTCTTTCGTTAGTCTCCTTTTCAAGGTTGTTCTTATCCAACTGCAGAGTTTACCTGAGGTAAGTGGAGTGTTGATAGATCAAGAGAATGCATGCTGTGTTGCACCGCAGAGGTGCGATGCGATGTGATCCGATTCCGCTGGCAATACCCGAAAGTTCATCACGAGAAAGGGTTCGATTCGGAATGCATTCCGCAACAGGAGACCATTGGAGCATTTTACCGCGTGTGCTAAGAACAACAACCGTATTTCCATTAGAATCTAAAATAACAGTAAGTTGAGGAGAATTAATCGCCCTCCTGATTGATCTTCTTTATACAATAAATTAAATTAAAGTGTCTATTTGTAATTTCAAAATAACAGTACTTTAACTACATGCATAAAATAGTACATATATGTACCTACCACACTTATAAAAAAAATGCAGTTTGTCTGTGTGATCCGGCTCATCTCCGAATTTGCTCCACTGATTTTGATGGGATTTTCACTGGGAGATAGCTAATGTGTCCCGGTAGCACATTCCCATATCACACATAATTTCCAATATCAGACAGCAAGTAAGTAATAAAAACAGACACTTAGCAATCACAAATCAGTTCTAGTCGTTAGGTATCAATTTACTTAAACTTAAATTTTAGCGATGATTGTGAAGCCTCTGTTCCAACAGTGGGAGCAGTATAGGCTGATTATGAAATTTTATGCGTAGGTACTGTTTATCCCGAGATTCTCATGAGATCAAGACTTATGCAAGTGAAACCGCGGGGCTCAGCTAGTAATTATTACTAGATGAGCCATTACGAGCTGAAATCTTAGATATAAATTGTTAAGTAAGGTTATGGTAGAGCAGCTTTCACGCCGCATCAAACTCATTATAGATTAATGTCCGATGGTTCTTTAATGGTTTAATACGTATAACGGCGGTTTAAGTAGGGTTCCGTAGTTAATGCTTGGGTTGTTATCAAATATGTTGCTTGAATATAAGTCAAGGTTAGTGAGGTTTCAACATGGGTGTTCAATGAACCGAGCCTTCGTTAACAGTGTTGAGGTAGGCTTCCATTTTATTGTTTTGTAAATTGGCAGTTCTTTCCTATACTAAAGATGGCTACCAAAGGGTTTCAGTGACATTTTTTTGGGATTGAGAAATCATCAAATGACGTCTCCCGCTCTGGGCGGAGAGGTAGTGCTTGTCAGACTTTTACTGACTAAAACCCATACGTGTTCCTTCAGTTGCCTATATGCCAGGGCCACGGTAACTCTTTCGAACAAATCTCGCGACCCTGGCAGGCATCGGTCCTAGCAGACCCCTTCAATACTGCTGACATCTCTTTGAGGCGCGCGTTGTACACTACGCGCCATCGACATGGGCCTAGTCCTTACCGGTCGGCGAGCTACCTATTGCTCACCGGCTGTAAGCCCGCGCCTGCGGTGGCCGGGAGTCCGCGATTGACTCCCGACGCCCGGGGCGTCTCCTCCTGCGGCGGGTAGGGGTATGAGGGCACAGAGACTCCCGGGGCCTCTCCCTCACGCGCTCCGCTTTCCTATACTAAATATGGCTACCGAGGGGTTTCAGTGACTAAGACCACGTTGGCACGGAAGTAAAAACACCGCGGTGTGAATTTATCGCTCATTGGATTCTGAACTCTCTGTGTTGAACCGAGCATTGAGAATTCAACGGAGTGCATCCGAGCGTGTTGAAAAAAAAAAACTGTGTTCGATTTTCAAATCTCGACGCTAAGCAGAAGAGTGCGCGAAATAATTCCATTGCAATGTTCTTACGTCCGTGTACCTGGTACCAAGTCTTTGCATATGTAAACTATATTATTAGGATAAACAATGTAATCTAAATTCTTTTGCATACCTTCTATTGTATAGAATTAAGTTCTTCTAACTGGACTAACAGCTGTGCAGCTGGGGAGTTTTTTGCGCCACTTCTTCCCGGCTAAAGCATTTGGAAGTTGTGAAGGGCCGTCTTGAGGACTATCTTATATACTTAATTCTGACACTCAAATAGTGTTGATTGTCAGACTAAGGGTTTTTCAATCCTCAGATAAAAGTACCAATAGCTATCTAAACAATAAAGTTATTAGACTCTTTATTCGTCTGATAAGTGGTCGTTATTTTATTTAGGAGTAACTATCTGACCGAATATCACATCTGTGAATACGCTAACTTCAGGAAGGTGAAACAAATATACAGAATAAACCAATGTCAGAACGGGACGGACTATTTCATTGTTTACTGTCAATGTTATAAAAAAAATCTGCGGCAGCCAGATGTCCTTTTTTTACGTTGAGAGGTTGTTTTTTTGGTTGTGTGGTATTTTTATTTGTAATTCCGTGATTTCTTATTGTATTATAATAATCATGGAAAGCAAAACTGAATCCCACACTTTAAAGTGTTCGGCACTCGTTAAGAACGAGTGCCGAACACTTTAAAGTGTGGGATTCTTTCTTTTCGTTCATATTCTTTCTTTATTTTTATTCATATACTTATATTTATTAATTATGACTTCATCCTCACTTGCCATTTCGCCAATACTATCGCAAACATCTATTTTCATTAAGTACACTTTTTAAAAACGAAAACTATCCTCAAGTTTGGTAACGCCAACGTCGTTTATCAATGGAACAAGCGGTTATCTGGCCGTCAAAGAGCCAAATAGATTTATTCCTCCGTTAAGGGAATTATTCGACCAATAAAGCCTATTTGACGATTGAACAACACGGTTTTTATCTATCTATTGAATAAACCCTATCCGTCTGTTTATCTAAGGATTGTAAAATCGGCCCTTATTCGGATAAAAGCTTTTTGATTGAAATTTTGGTGCCTTTTCAAGGACTCGTCTCAGTACCTACGCTAAAGCTTTTAGGCAAATGAGATATCTGTTTCGTATCCAGAGGATGCTTAGTACGAAACAGATATTCCGCAGTACTATCGGGATTCAAAAGTATCCTATCTGTTAATACAGGTTATAAACTCTCTGTGTGCCAAATTTCATCTAAATTCATTCGGCCGTTTCTTCGTGATTGAGGAACAAACATCTATACATCGATACATTCGAACAAACTTTCACATTTATAATATTATTAGTAGGATATACAAGCTTTTGCGAACGGCTTGGTCCGCGTGGATGTCGAAATTTTTCTCACGGCAACGAACTATTGGGATTGAAAAGTATTCTATGTGGCCAAATTTCTGCTGTTTTTGTGTGATCGAGTTACAAACATTCACATTAATAAAATTAGTATGATTTGTAGGATAGGATTTAGGCAATTAATTAGAAGCCTCATTTATTACATGCTTACATACCTACTACATACCTTCATAATTAAAACAAATTCGTAACAAAACAATCACGCATCGCGATCCATTTCTGAAAACATTCACATAAACTTCATTCCAATGAAATACAGTAACTTGCACCCAAATACGGTAGAACGATGGACTAACTACTGATGTAACCAGACGCAGCTATCTTAATGGGATTAAAATAGCAGCGATTAATCGCAAAAAATCTGCAATTATAATGCTGATATAACTCATTGTGGTGCCGCCGGACGGACGTACAGAATAGTACGCACGGCTACAAATTAAGCTTATATAATTAGGTTTTTGATCATTTTTTTGTGATAAATGGAAAGATAATAGGTATATAAAATTTTATAACAAAACTATTTTTAAATTTTTTATATTCGCAATAGTTCAAAAGTTATTTCAAAATAAAAATTTACTTTTGAATCCAGTACCGAAAACACCCGAATACACACGAGCGCGTGTGACGTCATAATATTTAGCTGCCCGATGAAGTAACTAAACATTATGACGTCACAACTATGTTGCGCCGTCATTGCGCACCATAGTTGTATGTAGCGCGTATAGTCACGTGATATTTTTTGAAATTTTAACAATTTTTAATTGTATATAATTAATTGATTTTTTTTTAAGTTTTTGCAGTAAATATTAATATTATTAGTACTTAATAAAGTTTTTAAATACAACAAAAAAATCATTTTTTTTCAAATTCCCTTTTCCAGTATAAGCTGACATCTCATTGTACGAAAAGCCTATACAACGCGAGGTCAGCTTAAACTGGAAATTTATAGTTTGACCTGTAGCCGTGTGTACCATGCCATTTCTCCCCTTGGGTGTCGTGACCAGCAGCGTTCTCTATGCATTTTACCACCATACTGCGATCGTCAACCCACCTGCCAGTCGGCAATTATGGCAAATTCCTCCAATTGGGGGAGGCCTATGTCCAGCAGTGGACATATTTCGGCTGAAATGATGTTGACTGCTGATATAAGCTTTTCCGTGAATAACAGTTTCGTAGTGATGCTAGAAGTGGCAAGCGTAATTTAAAAAATGCTCGTGCTGCACTGTATCCGTAACAGAAGTCGAGTGACAAAGCACGTCAAGCATTCCGTGTCAGTTGACGTCTTTCGGCTGAAATAATCATGATGATGATGATGATGACATATCCTGAAGGCAAACCCCGTAAAAGATGGGGCGATGAGCTGGAGATAACTCACAACCAGTGGTTTAGTTTATTCCTGGATCGAAAGAGGCGGAAGTCAACGGGCAGCCTTTTTTCCAACGGTGTGATGCGAGCTGCCACTGCTGTGCAAGACCTTCCCCAAGTCCTTCAAGGACCTGTTTTCCCGCGCCACCTCGTTCCAGTAGCGCGGAGCCGTCCATCTACAGGCTCCCATTATGTAGAGACTGCCCATTGGTCATTCTGCGTGCGGCTGATGTGACCCGCCTAATCACATTTGAGCCTAGCAGCCATCTTGCCTATGTCTATTATACCCGTTACAGGTGTGCTTGCCATAAAACAAACGAACAACATATTTCAAATTTTGGAACACCACGCTGCGTTTTAAAACTGTACCCAGTTTAGTTTTGGAACACAGCGTGGTGTTCCGAATTTAAACAAATTTTAATTCAATGGGGCCAAGAGACGCCTTTGCCTAACTTTGCCTGTACCTATCCGCAGACGACAAAGTATTATGTATATTTATAGAATTTAATAAAAAAAAAATACATGGAGCGGTAAGCTGTAATCAACGACCGTAAACGCTAAAAATACACATTCCCGTTTATCCAATTGCATCATGCAGAAAGCCAGTGAGACGGAACAAACAATGACTTATAATTTGAGTCACGGCTCAACCAGCCCAATTTTAGAAAGAATATGTTCAAGGCAATGACTCAAGGGGTCGAGCAGACGTAAATTAATCCTCGCGACAGTCGATGGGCGAACAGGCGCCTCCTGATTACTCATTACGGTTCGTGAGGAATACGTAGCGTTTATAGGAATTGGTGACTTTTTCAGTGAGATTTGAGAATGGTTCATAATAATAGAAGTCACATTAATTTCTTGGAATATCTTTAATTAGGACTTCTGTGAATGTGATTTTAGTTCTTCATAGATCACAGTTTTAAAATTGGCAATACGCGGTAGTAAGAATGAAATTAGAGCAGTGTAGCATAAAGATACTGAAGTATGTTTTAATAGTAATAAGATTTAATAATATTTATAGTTTTGTTGCATTTATTTTTTGTGTTATTGAGGAGCAGTGGTGGCCCAGCGGTAACAGCTGCGACCTACGGTTATTAGGTCGCAAGTTCGAACCCAGACAGGCGCTTTAGTACCTATATTTAAATTATGTCATCACCACTGCTCTCAAAACGGTGAAGGAAAACATCATGACCGGCATGTCTTAGAACCAAAAATTCGAAGACATGTGACATTTACCCCTGGGCCCGCGTGGTGGATTTACGGCCCACTTCTTCTCACCGAGAGAAAGCCTGAGTCCCAGCAGTGGGAACACTATAGGCTGACTATGTGTTATTTATTGGTGTTTTTATCTGCCACAGTACTGCTACCTACATGATTATGTCCCTAAAATATTATAAAATAATTGTGTAGGATTAAAAATATCTAGCATGCAAGGATTTCTATGCGGAAACGTTTTTACCGACCCGCGTGTAGGTGCATCTTAGCTGTTAAAACGAGCGCATAAGCCCATTTATAGTCGAAGAGCTGAATAAGGTTTTTTACTGCGTCATAATTTGTTTAAAGTTACGTAATATGTTTCCATTTTGGCGAACCTTCGGACGGAAGTCTGGCAAGCATAATAAAAATACAAAAAAAGACACGTCATTTTTTGAATGACGAATTGCGTGAATATTTGTTTGTAATGTGGGTGCACACCTCTGTCAACCCCTTTAGGAAATTATGGGCTTGATGTCTGTTACGTATTTTGGTCATGTTAAACGAAGCAATTTTGCGTTAATTATATTATGTAAGTACTACCATTTTGCATTCAGGCGCATCGCGGCAGCATTGTCAGGGCATGGCAATGAAAATAATAAATAAATAATAATGAGGTTCAAAATTGCGAACCGTTTGATGTTAGTTGAATTGAATGACCACCAAAATAAAAACGAGATCATCAAGGGTCTGAAATCTCGTAAAGCCCCCGGATCAGACGGCATCACCAACAGAGTGATCAAGCTGTTCCCCGCTCACCTGATTATGCTCATGTGTACCATCTTCAATGGTGCCTTGAGTAATAATATATTCCCCCAAGCGTGGAAGGAAGCCACCGTCATTGGCATCCCTAAGCCCGGTAAGCCCAAAACTGAGCCCACGAGTTACCGCCCCATTAGTTTGCTCAAAGTTCTCGGCAAAATCTATGAGAGACTTATTTATAAGCGACTCAGGGATTATGCCGAAACCAAGGGCCTCATCCCCAACGAGCAGTTTGGTTTTCGAACCCAACACTCGTGTGTCCATCAGGTACACCGTATCATCGAACATATCAATGCTGGTTTTCAGCGTGGTATGTTCACGGGCGCTGTATACTTCGATATAGCGAAAGCGTTCGACAAAGTCTGGCACAACGGCTTATTATATAAGCTGTACCAACTCGGAGTGCCAGACCGTCTCGTGCTCATCTTACGAGACTTTCTTGCGAACCGTACCTTTCGCTATCGCATCGAAGGGGCACTTTCCTCCCCTCACCCGATCCGTGCAGGAGTCCCTCAAGGCTCTGTACTAGCCCCCCTCATTTTCACGCTGTTCACTAGCGATATCCCCAGAAGCAAGGTTAGCTCTGTTCGCAGACGACACTGCCATCTTCTTCTCGGGATTTAGTGACACAGCGCTGGTTCGCTACCTCCAAACCGCAGTCGACGAGCTCGGCGAATGGTTCAGGAAGTGGCGAATCGAGGTCAATCCCGATAAAAGTCAGGTGGTCTTTTACACCCGACCGCGACGTAATCACCCCCCTCCCCGACCCATCTCAATGTTCGGCAAGCAGATCCCTTGGGCGAAGCAAGCCAAATATCTAGGTGTCATCCTCGACGAACACCTTACCTTTTCTGAGCACATAAAGCAGGCTCGCTCGCGGGCCGCTTTCGCTCTCGGTAGGCTCCATGGCGTCCTGAACAAGCGGAGTAAATTGTCTCTTCTGTGTAAGAAGCGGCTTTACACCGCTTGTATCAGGCCGATTATGACATACGCAAGCCCAGTCTGGGCACATGCCAAGCCCCGATTCATCCATAGGATGCAGACTCTCCAGAACCGTTTTCTCCGTCAAGCCACAGGCTCGCCTTGGTTTGTTCGGAATATCAATCTTCATTTAGATATGAAACTCCCGACTATCCATCAATACATAAAACGCGCTTCGAAGCGTTTCTTCGATAGGGCCGTAGCCCACCGCAACCCTCTGGTTGTGGCGGCAGCTACTTACACCCCCTCCCGTATTAGCAAAGTCCGCCGCTCGCGGCACATTCTTACCGATCCTGATGATCCCACTACTCTCCTCCAGGAGAGTCGAAAAGAGACCAGTACAGCTAGACCAGCACACAGACACAAACCGTACCGACCTCGCCGCCGAGGTCCGTCGTCGCGACCCCGACTTAACAGTCCCTCCCGACCCTTGCAAGAGCCAGCCCGCGATGCTGCGCCGTTAGCTGTAAATTAGTCCCAAAATAATTTAACTCAGATCCAGCCAGTCCCTTGCTGCCCCCCTATCAGCGATTGCCTAAGCCGAGGTTCGTACCCCCCTCGGGGTAACCCTTAGAGCTTTCGCTTTAGTTTTTAAGTATAATAAGCCCCGGCTGGAGGCCTAAAAAGGTAACTTTTTAGAACTCGCCGGGCCACAATCCGTTTAAGTAGTCACAATCTTTTCAGGATTAACTACGAGATGCCCCACAAAAAAAAAAAAAAACACCAAAATAAAAGTTATTTTACAATTTTTTTTGGTTTTTGTTAAGACCAACTAACTGAATTATCATATTTTAATGAACCATGTATGATTCCCTACACATATGTGCTAATACAATACAATATGATAGTATACGCTCAAAATGTTGAGATTCTTACTGAACTCTGTTTGATAATGATACTATTTAAATTTTATGAAATGTTTATAAAACAGAATGCACCAATACGCCTAACAGTGCGTTAAAACAAAAACGATCGTTTTACGCTGACCCAACGCGCCTTAAGTGTTTCGTATCGTATAATTAATGTGTCCCTCATACAGACGCAACGAAGCAAAAATTATGAAGAACAACAAAAAATAAATAGATGCTAAACATGAGTTATATCAATAGCATCTACAACACAAAGACATATTACCATACATTTATTGTAAATCAGTCATCTATTACTCGCTCAAGGAACCATACCAAGCGTGTCGGAGCCCAATGAAGCATCATCACAAGGGAAAGTCTGCTACAGTAACTAATCGGGTCATATACAAGATAAATATACAAATACCACATAATTAGATACAGTAACGAAACTAATTATAAATCTTAACAGCCATGAAATGATGGCCATTAACATACAAACGTCAGTAAATGATACAACATAGTTAGATAATAGTGATGTTTAAAAAGGTTTATCTGGTTAATATGTATTTGGACTTCCTTGAGGTAAATAGTGATAATGTTTGTTTGTGGGTCACTAGGGTTCGTTGTGAACCAGTTTTGGTGTTGATAACGATAGAAATGGTCTGTTTACAACTCATTCGAATTTTAAACTTTCAGAAAGCCGTTATAATTCAAATTGAATTTCAATTCTGGAATCGTTCGATATACTATTCTGAACATCAGGATGAATAGTACCTGCCGGGGTCGCGTGATTGTTCGAAAGAGATACCGTGACCCTGGCACATGGGCAACTGATGGAACACGGGTGGGTTTTAGTCAGTAAAAGTCTGACACGCCCTCCCGCTCCGCCCAGAGCGGGAGAAGTCATTTGATGATTTCCCACCCTGAAAAAAAAAAAAAAAAAAAGAAAAAAAAAAAAAAAAAAAAAAAAAAAAAAGGATGAATAGTAAAAAATCTGCCGCTATGTATTTATTATCGAAGAAAAATACCCTATTCAGAAATAAATAAGTATGATTTAATAAATGAATGAAAACTTGAACGGGCTTATGACTGAGGTATAACAGCCGTACAGTTCAATCGATCCGGTTAAGCTATGTTTGCCGCGGTTCCGTGGACCATATTTAAATACCAAAACCCCCCGTACCTTTTAAAGCACGATAAGCCGTTGGTCCCGGCTGTCATTCGTAGAACCATGGCAGTCGTTACGATTCGTCAAAATCCCAAAAGTCTGACAACGGGTGGTATCGGTCAGATAAGCAATTGCTTCGTGTAAACAACTGTTATTCAGGTGCGACGACATTCATGCTTTTCTGCTACAATCATAATCTAAGATCTTGTTTAATTTCCGTGAGTGCACACGGCTACATATCAAGCTATGAATTTCCAGTATAAACTGATTTCACATTGCATGGGATTAACGTATAATGAGAGGTCGGATTAAACTGGAAATGCATATTTAGCCGTGTGTACAACAATGCCACGGCAAGGAGTATTACAAAATGATTACATTTACTTTACGACTACACTCGAGACAAAGGACTAGGTACCACACAATTATTAAGTATCAGTGTTGCCTTACTATAAAAACCTTGGTATTGCCACTGTCATAATTTAGTGGCTTATTAGTCGACTCGCATGAATTAGTTCACCCGAAACGCGAGTGGTGGCCCAGCGACAACAGCCGTAACTTATTTTCAACCGACGAAAAAAACGGAGGAGGTTCTCAATTCGACGCGTATTTTTTTTTTTATGTATGACCACGCATAACTTTTTACATAGTAGTCCCATTGCGACAATTCTTCTTCTATTGGAAACGGTATACTCCCAAGGTGGTCCTGTATAAATTTGGAAAACAAAATCGAACCCTAAGGATCGGAAAACATGGGATGATTGATTGTTCATTCACTGATTGTAATATATAACCACGCATAACTTTATACAGAGTAGTCCGATTTTGATAATTCTTTTTTTGTTGGATAGGGTATACCTTGCCAAGTATTATTAGTACATTTAAGTCACAAAAAATTATAAAATAAAAACTTTTTAACAAAAAATTAAACCGCCGAAAAAACTGAAAAGCATAAAATAATAAACCTTAAAATTTTGAGTCGGCGCTGAAAAATCAATTAACAAAGATCACTCAAAGCGCCAACTCATAATTTTAAGGTTTATTATTTTATGCTTTTCAGTTTTTTCGGCGGTTTCATTTTTTGTTAAAAAGTTTTGTGTAAACTATTTGGTCATCAGCATCACTGCTATTAAAACGGTGAAAGAAAACATCGTGAGGAAACCGACATGTCCAAACGAAATTTTTGAAAACATGTGACATCGTCCGTGTGGTGTCAGACGTAAAGAATAGCATCACCCCATTTCTGCCCGTGGGTGTATTAAACGGCGATTAAGGGAGAAGCGTTCTAGAGAATGGGCAGCAGCGTTCTCTATTCATTTTAATACCATACTACGATCGCCAACCCCGTCCGCCAAGCTTGGCGATTATGGCAAAACCCCCGAATTAGAGGCTTATGTTCAGCAGTGGGCGTCTTACGGCTGAAATGATGATGATGACATCTACCAACCTGCTCTGGGCCCACGTGGTGGATTACGGCCCACTGTCTCACACGGACAGGGAGGCCCGTGTAACAGGTGGGAACATTATAAGCGGGTTATGATGCTATAGGTAATGAATAAAACGTTTAGGAAACAACGAAAAAATTGGAAAAAAAAACATCAACTTTATTACATAAAAAACGTGCCAATTGCCTCATCATCATTTCAGCCGAAAGACGTCCACTGCTGGACTTAGGCCTCCCCCAATTTTGGGGGCTTTGCCATAATCGCCACGCTTGGCAGGCGGGTTGGCGATCGCAGTATGGTGGTAAAATGCATAGAGAACGCTGCTGCCCATTCTCTAGTAAGCCCCTTAGTCGCCTTTTACGACACCCACGGGAAGAAATGGGGTGGTGTTATTCTTTACGTCCGGCACCACACGGTACCAATTGCCACCAATTGCCTAATAGATACATTTTTTGAATTGTCGATAAACCCACACATAAAAAAACTTCGTGCAAGTTGCCTATACAAAATTTTATTTAGGGCAAGTAAATTCGTGCGAGTTGACTAATAAGCCAAATGGTATACAAGCAATAATTATAATGTCGAGGAAAGCAACGAAGATAAAGAAATTGAAATAGGAAAACACATTTAAAATTAACCTAATTTCATGTTAAGTCTAAAAGAATATGTTAGGTTGGTAATCTCTGTTGTTTTAATTTGGATCTCTCTTCTTTTGTTTAACTATATTTTTTTTTAACGTAGACATCTACTTTACTCACTGTGAGTAAAGTAGGTGTCTACGTTATGTGTTTTATAAAATATTTCAAGTCTTTTCAGTTTATAAAACAAACTGTTGAATAAATTGGCAACATTGTAGTGAAGGAAACTTAATGGTACTTGCACGGTTGCTCTTGCGCATTTTAATCCAGTGCCTCACAATGACATTATAGATTAATAGATCCACCAGTTTACAAAGATCTCTCTACCCTCACATTTGGTAACAAAGCTAAGAATTTTGTGAACATTTTGCTAACAGGATAAGGATCTAATTAGTGTGGTTAACAGATAACAGCTGTTGAATCATGTTTTAATAAGACAAGTTTAAATAACACCTGGTAAGTGCAGACATTTACAGTGAAGGGCGTTGCTGTATCTATATGTATTTTGTTTTAAACGGATAAGTACCTACATTATTAAAGTAATTTTTCCATTGAAAATTTATAAGTTTGGATATAGGTGAGACCGGATGTTCTCCTTTGTTTTGTTTCAGTCAACCAATCAACATAGCCTATCACAGTCAACTGATGGACAAATGGCCTCTTCCATATTGCGCGACACCACACTGCCCTCCGCCTTCCGCATCCAGTCTATCCAAGCCACCTCTTTAAGATCATCGTTCCATCTAGCTGGGATAGTCCCACACTACGTTTGCCGATACGCGGTCTCCACTGGACTCGTCTGCACCACCGACGATTGGTTCTTCGACAATCATGGCCAGCCCACTACCACTAAAGTTTGCTTGCTCTACAAGCTATGAGTATATTGGTAACTCCGATTTTTTCGGATAACTCCGTTTCTGATGTTAATCCTTCAAGGTAACTTTCAGAGCACAGCCCGCTCCATAGCGCGCTTGTTTTGTTCAAATGGTAGAACATATTTTGAGTTCACTAGCTCTTAGTCTATGTTCTTCTTTTAGAACATTAATTAATTATACCAACTTCTAAGTAATGAAATTCAAAAAGGTTTGCCTTCTCCCAGAGTTCATTAAACGACCTTTCTTCGATAAAAATGAAAGTAATTTATCATGTTTAGCTAAGTAATTACTTGCTAATTAGTTAAGAAAATTCACACAAGAGAAAATTCATTTTGAAATTGCCCCTAAAAACTCACGTTAAAAACATAATGAGCCCCATTGTACAATGTATGTAGTTAGACGTAATAAGAGAATCAATGAAAACTCATTCACATGGTCGAAAAAAACTAGCAATTGCGACTTGCGACTATCATTGGGTAACCGCGTTAGCAGTCGCGATTGTAATCGCAGTTGCGTAAAAACGAAATAATAACAAGAACAATACCAGCTGAGGTAGCAATTAGTTATGGAATAGGGCTGCTCTACTACTCACCCGAAATCGAATCGTGTAATTAATCGATTCGAAAATCGATTTTATACAGTGGTCGTAGTGAATCGTGTTCGGAATTAGTTTAATTAAATTATTGAAACGATAATCGAATTAAAAGATTAAAGTTGCCGCCCGCGATAATAGGATCACAGTCACAACATACGGTAATTGACAAATATCATATAAATCAGGTTTATGCCGGTTTGCCTTCGAAAGCCAGCAGAGAAACTATTAGGTTCAAAAAAAGATATGAATCATTGAATAGAAACACAAAGTAGCTACCTACTCAGCAATTCACCGTAGAACAGGACCATCAGTTTATCTATAAACGACTTTAAATCGATTAAAAACTTATCACGGTGTGTCGACACCTCTAGAAAATTTGCAGCCCTACCGCAATTCGTGAAAGTGCAGCTTTTTCACGAGCAAGCCCGTCACGACGTGGAGTGGAGGCAAACAAAGCGCACCACAAACAATCGTGGTAGGCCTGCACAGACCATAGACCGTATAGACGTGACACAGATAAAAAAAAATAAAATAAAAATATATTCGAATTATTTTTTAAGATAGCGCTAGCACGGTATGTACCTATACCGAAATACTCGTACTTTAGTGTTTGGATTCTCGTCACCCTTTTTTTGGGTGGGAAATCATCAATTGGCGTCTCCCGCTCTGGGTGAAGCGGGAGACGCCAATTCAGCCGGGTCAGACTTTGGCTGACTAAAACCCACCTATGTTCCTTCAGTTGCCCGTGCCAAAGCTACGGTAACTCTTTCGAGCAAATCCATGACCCTGGCAAGTTCTTGTCACCCGGTTAGATTTTTAATTTTTTTTTTCTTGTAGTTTAAATAATCCTAACTAATGTTGTAAATGCGAAAGTAAGTTTGTTTGTTTGCAACGCTTTTACACAAAGACGGCTGAACGGATTTGATACACGGATAGGCCATGACTTGGATAAGGACATAGGCTATTTTTCATCTTGGATCATAGAAGCAGTCGTGGGCAATAGCTAGTTGGTTATAATATGTACTTACTTACTTTAGATTCTTAGTCAAAATTTTATTGACATCATCATCTTTAGCAGCCTATAATATTCCCACTGTTGGATACAAACCTCCTCTCTGTGAGAGAGGCCATAATCTACCACGCGAGCTCAGTGCGGGTTGGTAGATATCACACTTCTAGAGAATTTTTGGTTCTAACACATGCCGGTTTCCTCACGATGTTTTCCTTCACCGTTTTGAGAGCAGTGGTGATCAAATAATGTGCACAAAGTAAAGTGTCTGCTTGGGTTCAACCACGACCTACAACTCGTAAGTTATGGCTGTTAACACTTGGCCACCACAGCTCCCTCGCTGATGAAATGGTAAAGTAGTAGACAATTTTCTATTTTATTAAGTAACTAATATTTTTTGACAGTCCTACACTATTCTCCCATACCTATTAACACTGTAGTTTTAAACAATTAAAAAAAAAATTTTTAAGAGTAATAATGGAGTTTTTTGCCGGCTCTTCTCCATAGGAATCAACCATTTGGAACTGGTACACCTAGCTTCTGGCATTTCATAAGTGGGCCCATGTAGGTTATATGAAATAAAAATATTTTGACTAATTTTATTTGATTGAAAAATTATAAACATATACCTAGGTATTGTTACAAACTCATAGATGTAAACCTACTCTACAGCTTTATTTTATGTATTCTATTTTATTGTCTAGACCGCAACTACGCATCATTACCGACCTACTCTTCACTAACCGTGTGGGTTTCCTTCACCGTTGCAACGCAATTGATAAATTGGGTAGAAATTGCCATTTCCACAAATGGCATACTTGGACAATTTAAAAATGTCTGTTTACTGTTTGATCGATAAGCCCATTACGGGAGCACACCTCATTTATCACGGGTCCACTCTTTATGGCAGAATTTTTTTCGTCATAATATTATTTTGCATAACAGCGGATGGCATAAACTTCATTTCGCAGAAAATCGTTTGGCATACACTCATTTATCATACATTCACAACGCATAATTTTATAAGTCAGAATCATCTTTAGGAATAAATTTTATTCCATAATAATTAAAAAGTAGAACCATCATATCGCAGAAAGTTCGCAGTCAGAATCGTCTCTTGGCATAATTTCATATCGATAGTTATTAAAAGGCAGAACTATCATATCTCAGAAACTTTAAACTTAGAATCATCTTTTGGCATACATTTCATATCGAAGAAGCATGCAGCACGCAAACAAGCATGCAGCATGCAAGCAAGCATACAGCATACTAGCAACCAAGCATGCAGCATGCAAGCAAGCATGCAGCAAGCAAGCAAGCATGCAGCATGCAAGCAAGCTTACAGCATGCAGGCGAGCATGCAATATGCAGCATGCATGATTTCTGTCACGGCTTCGGCGCTGCGGGGCTCCGGCGGTCCCACGCGAGCTCATCGTCGCAGATGGTTTTACGCTCACCACCACAGCTTCGGCTTGCTGGCCGGCTTCGCCGGCCAGCCTCAGCTGCGGCGGCGCGCGTCAAAATCACCTGCTCCTCAGCTCGCGGGCCGCCTCGCCACTCCGCGCCTACGCGGGCTTAAATTACACTCTAGGGGTAGGGCAGACAAGACTACGTGGAGTCGGTTCTGCAGCGATTCGTTTCTGTCAATAATTTTTGTAGCATAACATAATACTGACTTTTTGAGACACTATTTCATTTTATTTAAGGTTAAAATGCAATTTAGTAGAAATGAAAATATGCCTAACAAAATTATTCTAAATGAAATTCTGCCATCTTCATAGTATGCCAAGTGAAAGTATGCCAAATAATCATTGCTCTAAATAATTGTTATGCTAAACGAAATTATGCGGAATTTTAAGTCTGTCAAAGGTAATTATGCGAAATATAATTCTGCCATCTTAAAAGTATGCCAGCGTAAAGTCGAGCATATAAACATTCGGCCAAACAATAATTATGCTAAACATTTTTTATGCCTTACAAATATTCGTTTAAATAAGATTATGCTAAGTGTGTTATGCCAAATAAATTTCGGAGCATCAAGTTTCTGCCAGATAGGATTTTTTGTTATGTGAATGATATATCCAGTTACTGACTTTCTATTTAATGGCCTCCTGTCTTACTCGTTATAATTTAACGAGTTGCCTGAGGCTTTGTGTACGTTCAGATAAATATATCTGTTCTTACCTTTCTCGCGAAATGGTAAAAAAAGTGACCAATCTGGAAATACAGATAGGTAGAAACGTTCTAATATGTTGTCCTATTTTTGGGCAATAGCCACTTTTAGTCTCCTATTGTTCTCGATTATTGATTGCTTACCAATCGTCTCCACACGGTAGGTGCCTGATGACGCCGAGGCTGGGCCTGGAAGAGGTGACGAGACGACTAGGACGCGTACCGCAAGGTTTGGATCGAGGTCGTCTGGCTCTAGAAGGATTTGGGGACGGCTTTTCTTCATCAGCGAGACAATGCAGCTTAAAAGATAAGACTACCAATTTATATTAAACTAGGTTTTGCCCGCGACTTCGTCCGCGTAAACGTCGGTTATCGCGGACGAATACAAAATCGCGAAATAAAAAGTATCCTATGTCCTTTTTTGGGGTAAACTTACTCCGTACCAAATTTCATCAAAATCGGTGCAGTGGTTTAATCGTGAAAGCATTACAGACAGACAGAGTACTTTCGCATTTATAATATTAGTATAATATTTATTGAATTAGTATAAGATTTATTGAATATTTTTTGTCCGCATCTAAACTTAAGCTTAATTAGATATATCTGTTAAATCCAAAAAACCATTCGTCACTGAAAATAATTTAAGGATTTTTTGTAACTACCAGTTTAGTTACAAAAAATCCCTTCTAAATCTTATTGTGTCTACAATGCAGAAAGTGAGAGTAATGGGATGCGCCGGCGCATCGTTTGTGTCATGAATGGCGTCGATAATTACAAACGGTTAACATGGCGGCTTGGCGGGTCACCTCGCGTGCTTTTACTTTCAAATACTCGTTCATTCAATTATGCTTCGATTGGTCTTGCTCACGAGTATTTGCTTCAAATAGCAAATCAAGCCTTGGGTACATAGTCATACAGCTCAATTGGGCTTGACTTTTATTTTGTTTTTGACTGTTTACTGTCACTGCCAGGATACATCCTTCTGCCTTCTTGTGTTGTCGTCATCATCATCGCTTCAGCTGAAAGGCTTCCTCTACTGGACATAGAACTCTCCCAATTTGAGGGTTTTGCCATAATCGCTACGTTTGGTACGCGGGTCGGCGACCGCAGTATGGTGGTCAAATGCATAGAGAATGCTGCTGCCCATTTTCTAGTAAGTTCTTTAGTCGCCTCTTACGGCACAGACGGGAAGAAATGGGGTGGTGCTATTCTGTACGTCCGGCCCCACATCACACCGGAACTTTCCACGTGAGCAATCCGCAGCAATTTGTGCATTGAGAATGCACTCTTCGACGCAACAATTGAGTAAACTGAACCGCTGATTTAATTATTAACAAAGTAAATTACATTCTTCACGCTTATTTTAGAACAAAGTTATTTCGTCACATTCCTCATGAATTCACTCGTTTGAGGCAGCGAAGCGTTTGGTATGAAAACATAATGCTCGCTCTATTATTCTTTATTGGTTATAAGTTATAAGTCTCATTACGACCTTAATTATGTACTTTAGTTTGGTTTAAAATCTTTGCTTTGTTATTATAACTGATGCAGTGTTATAGCTACTAATAATACTTGAAGGGCCTCGTAATCAAAATAAAATTATAAAATAAATAAAAACATTTATTTGACTCTTAAAAATACCTACATGTTACAAGCCAGTCACAGTGAAATAGCACATAATTGTAGTATTGCCACAAAATTGATCCTAACCCCCAAACTAGTAGGCACGCCACAATTGCGGCGGTAAGTCCCATTTTTGAGGAGTGGATAGAGAGGCGCCACGGCGTCCTCACCTTCCGCCTGACGCAGGTTCTCACCGGGCATGGGTGCTTCGGTGGGTTCCTGTTCAGGATAAAGCGGGAGGATACGTCCGGGTGTTTCCATTGCGAGGATCGTCTGGAGGACACGGTGGAGCATACGGTGGAGGTGTGCCCTGCCTGGGCGGAGCACCGCCGTGTCCTCGTGGAGGCGATCGGCGGCGGCGACCTCTCGCGTCCGGCCCTGGTGCGAGCCATGGTACGGAGCGAGAGGGAATGGGAAGCCGTCACCTCCTTCTGCGAAGCAGTAATGCTCGCGAAGGAGGAGGCGGGGCGCGTGATGGAGTGGCAGTCTCTGCGCCCTCACGTCCCTAGCCGCCGCAGGAGGAGACGCCCCAGGCGTCGGGAGTCGATTGCGGACTCCCGGCCACCGTAGGCGCGAGCTTGCGGGTGGCGAGCAATGGGTAGCTCGCCGCCCGGTAAGGACCAGGCTCGGGTCGACGGCGCGCAGTGTTCCACGCGCGCCTCAAAGAGATGTCAGCAGCAGTGTAGGGGTCTACTAGGACCGATGCCTGCCGGGGTCGCGTGATTGTTCGAAAGAGATACCGTGACCCTGGCACATGGGCAACTGATGGAACACAGTGAAATAGCACATAATTGTAGTATTGCCACAAAATTGATCCTAACCCCCAAACTAGTAGGCACGCCACAATTGCGGCGGTAAGTCCCATCTTTGAGGAGTGGATAGAGAGGCGCCACGGCGTCCTCACCTTCCGCCTGACGCAGGTTCTCACCGGGCATGGGTGCTTCGGTGGGTTCCTGTTCAGGATAAAGCGGGAGGATACGTCCGGGTGTTTCCATTGCGAGGATCGTCTGGAGGACACGGTGGAGCATACGGTGGAGGTGTGCCCTGCCTGGGCGGAGCACCGCCGTGTCCTCGTGGAGGCGATCGGCGGCGGCGACCTCTCGCGTCCGGCCCTGGTGCGAGCCATGGTACGGAGCGAGAGGGAATGGGAAGCCGTCACCTCCTTCTGCGAAGCAGTAATGCTCGCGAAGGAGGAGGCGGGGCGCGTGAGGGAGTGGCAGTCTCTGCGCCCTCACGTCCCTAGCCGCCGCAGGAGGAGACGCCCCAGGCGTCGGGAGTTGATTGCGGACTCCCGGCCACCGTAGGCGCGAGCTTGCGGGTGGCGAGCAATGGGTAGCTCGCCGCCCGGTAAGGACCAGGCTCGGGTCGACGGCGCGCAGTGTTCCACGCGCGCCTCAAAGAGATGTCAGCAGCAGTGTAGGGGTCTACTAGGACCGATGCCTGCCGGGGTCGCGTGATTGTTCGAAAGAGATACCGTGACCCTGGCACATGGGCAACTGATGGAACACAGGTGGGTTTTAATCAGTAAAAGTCTGACACGCCCTCCCGCTCCGCCCAGAGCGGGAGAAGTCATTTGATGATTTCCCATCCTGAAAAAAAAAAAAACCCCCAAACTAGGCCTGGGCCTGTATTTTAGGGGTCAGCGTTCAGCCATGGGTACAGTACACAATTTATAAAGTTCACAGCCTTGGTTGTTGCCATTTTGGTAACACGTATAGTTAAAAAAAATACTTATAAATTAAAAATAGATTAAAAATAGTTTTTTAAATTAGTTTATAACAACAGAGTAAACCGCCTGTCTAGGTTCGAACCTAAGACCTACCACTGAAGGGGTCTGCTAGGACCGATGCCTGCCATGGTCGCGAGATTTGTTCGAAAAAGAGTTACCGTGGCCCTGGCATATAGGCAACTAATGGAACACGGGTGGGTTTTAGTCAGCGAAAGTCTGACACGAAGAGTGGGAGACTTGATGATACGGGGAATTTGATGATTTCCCACACACAGAAAAAAAAGAAGACCTACAACTTGTTATACGTGGGTGTCACCACTCGGCCAGGGCCCTGAGTAAAAAATAATAACTTATTTTGAGAAAATTGCATTTAAAGTTTCACAAAAATTGACATTGCAGTAAACAGGGGATCTGTTGCGCCTGTACTAATGAAATATTTATTGTCTCACAAACACCAGCTTCCACCCAAATGCTTTCAGTGACTGCAGCGCAATCGCATTAAAATCATCCAGTTAAGCAATAAAGCGCTAAAATTACCCAAAAATCATAAATAGCCGAAACTCGATTATAAACGGTTCCGTATTGCAACACCCGTTTACAGAATAATGGAATCTAATGCTGTGGATGGACAGATGGACGGCACTACTAATGGACGTTTGATTTACCATAGATATGAGGGACAGAAGGTCAAGTCTCTCCAATAGGCGATAAAATCAATTGCAATTTTTTTTTTTTTGCTAATTTGACAGATGATTGGACAGTAAATTAGTTTTAGCGCAATCAATCCTTCCAATTCAAAATGTTATTGGGTTTTTCCATCTGGAATTTCTCAGTAGCAGCCCGGAGTCTGGATTCGTGCCCGGTTGATGGCAATAGGCTCGCCCCCTATTACATATGGGACTTAAACATAACAGGCGAAATGTGGGTGTACTATAGGTACACCTCTGCCCAACCCTTCGGGGAAACAAGGCGTGATGTTATGTTATGTTATGTTATCAATCCTTATTCTTACATACCTATATAAAACAAATTCGTGTTTGTACGCTTAGATCGTTTAAAGTACGCAACGTTTTTTTATGCGGATATTTTTTTTTCATCAATAAAAAGAGCGATTTAAGAGGAAGGTTTCAATGTGTAATACGCGTGTTTAGCCACTGACAAAAGCTAGTAAGGGATAAAATCAATTACAAATAAAAGACAGTGTGTGAATTTGACAAATGACTGGACTGCAGCTATGCATGTAGAGTATATGACATTTTTTACCGTCTCGATCTTCATACGGTGTGTTGTGTAACTAGAATAGAAGACAGGAAGGCCTTCAGATTCATCGCAGGTGACTAAACGAGCGCGGGACGCGGGCTAACGGGGATGCGTGTGCGGCTCGTGCGCCTGCGAAAGATCAATTTGGCCGCCTATCGGCCGGCTTCAAAGGGTAAAACCGCGCTACAAAATCATTGATACATGCCGCGCATTGAGTAGTGTGCGTATGATTTGAGTTTCGATAGATTTTAATTGATTTTTTTATTTTATTTTTTCCAAATTTCTGTTTTTGTTGTTCTTGTATGAAAATGTTATTTTAAATGTGTAGTATTTATTGCTTGATCAATTTCATTACATGTTATTCAAAAATAAAAATAATAAAAATTTCCAGCCAAAGGTCTTAACTCCGTTCACCTATTACACCCATTTTTTTTTCAAGACGTTAAAAAAAGTCACCCGGTATACATATACTTACTATAATTTTCCTCAATTAACTTAATGCAAAGTAACTCACTATTGAACACATCATTAGCAACTGAACACATTTAATTCATGTAATTATGACAGATTTGCGTAATAAGGCGATGAATAGAGAATACTACATTTAGGTAATAAACAACAACAAGGAAAACAATTCTGACAGAGAACTCGGTGTTATTTGTGTCTCAGTCAGTAGGTAACGTCAGGGAGTCGTTTTGTGAAGCAAATTGACTACCAACTTAAATTGTACGTAAATTACGACTGTTATTCTTTGAAAACTGCATAAAGTGGCTGTTTGTTTCTAACACGGCAAACTGACGGTAATAATTTGATGACCAATTAATATAATGAAATGATAGGTTTATTAATGTTAGGAGATACCAGCGCTGCGGTAGTCGTTTTTTTTTTACAAATATTGCAGCATTATTAGCTGATATTGGAGTCTTTTTGACCTCGCACAGGCCTTCCTGTTTTAACGTCAATTTTTTGCCTTACATGTTAATTAGCTTCCCCAACCATACCTACCAGTCCTTCTGCTCCCAACTTCAGCGTGGCCCTACCACACTCCTACACGGTCGTTGCAGTGCACAGTGTGATGAATGGGTGTGTGGCAGCTGGGACTTTCACTTGCATGGGATGGTTTACATGTCACTGCCTTGTTAATACTAGTTACTGATGTATTGCTGCTGTTCGGAGTTATAAAATAACCGTATTTAGGGAGAATAATGTTGAATTCATAGAAAGTTGTGAGACTTATGTTTTTGGTCGCAGAATTAGAATTGCCAATGTGACAAATTCTGCCACGCTTTTGCTGTTGACAACGAACCGGACGAATTTTTTAGTAAAGAAAGGAATCATAGGGTGGTTCTTTTCTTTTCAGGTATATCCTGTACATAATAGGTCTTTACCTATGAAAATGCCGTTTTGTATGAAAAAAATTAAACGAATTTTTTTCATGTATTTTTTATTTGTATTAATCGAAATAATCACCCATGCAATCAATGCATCTTGCCAACGCAGTGGCAGTTTATTGATGCCCTTCTTAAAAAAATCAGCTGGACGGGAGGCAACAAATTCTTCAAAGGCATTTTGTACTGCCTCTCGGGTATTGAATTTTTTTCCCGCCAAGAAGTTATCCAAATTCTGGAAAAAGTGGTTGTCTGTAGGCACAAGGTCTGGTGAGTAGGGCGGATGACGGAGAGCTTCCAACCCCAGTTCTTGCAACTTGGAGACCGTCTGCTGTGCAGTATGAGGTCACGCGTTGTCGTGCAGGAGCAGCGGAGACGAGCGATTGACCAATGCTGGTTGGAGATGTGCCAGCTTCTCCATCATTGAGTTCAGTTCTTCACAGTACACATCTGCAGTAATGCTCACCCCGTTTGGTAAGAAGCTGTGATGAATCACACCGGCGCTAGACCACCAAACAGTGACCATCACTTTTCTAGGGATAAGTTTTCGTTTAGGGCATTGTTTAGGTGCTGAACCAGGATCCAACCAACTTGCTGAGCGCTTGCGGTTATCAAACAGAATCCATTTTTCATCGCAGGTAACAATGCGGTTCAAAATTCCTTCATTTGTGTGTCTGTTGAGCAGTACAAGGCACGTCTCGACGCGTACTTCGCGCTAGCGATCATTGAGTTCGTGGGGCACCCATTTGTCAAGCTTTTTTACCTTGCCAATTTGACGCAAATGGACCAATATTGTTTTGACGCTAACGTCGAAAGCTGCGGCTAATTCAGCCGTAGATTGTGTATCATCAGCTTCCACAATCGCCTTTAATTCGTCATTGTCGACCAAAGTCCTCGGACGACCGTGAGGCTCATTTTTCAGGTCGAAATTTCCAGAACGGAAGCGAGCAAACCAATAACAGGTGGTGCGTTGGTTTGTAGTGTTAGCTCCGTAAACGTCGTTGATGTTGCGTGCCGCTTGTGCCGCGTTGATGCCACGACGGTACTCATATTCCACAATTACTCGAATTTTTAACGTATCCTGATGACGAAAAAGATTGAAATGCGATGAAAATGTAACACTACTCAATAAACAAATGACTACTTTTGGAAAAAGAATTCCATGTTTTTAAAATAAAATTAATTTGAAATTAGAATTCTTAGACAAACAAAAATTATTTTGATTTGAAATGGCCAGTACTGCAGAACGGCAATTTCATAGGTAAAGACTAGGGATGTTATGGATATGACATTTCGGATACGGATTGGATACGGATGTAGGAATGATTATTTTACCGGATACGGATACGGATAAGGATATGAAATTATTTCGGATTATCCGCTAGTTTCGGATAATATCGGTTACGGATATTAAACTTTTAAGGAATTTCAAAAGTAAAATATAAATAGCTAATAAAATGGTTTTATTTATATGTCACCATTTGGTAGGAATTACAATCAGTCCGTGAGTAATTATTACAGCTATTTAAAATAAAAATGATTATAAATATATATTGAGTGTTATCTAATCTAGGTACCTAAAATAAAAATTTAATAACAAATCCTATATTATCCGAAACCATTTTTTCGGATTCGGTTACGGTTACGGAGCTCCTTAACATCCCTGGTAAAGACCTAATATTATTATTTCCCGGATTTGTGCCCAGTTAATAGCAATAGGTTCGCCCCCTATTACATGGGACTTAAACATAACAGGCGAAATGTGGGGGGTGTACTACAAGTACACCTTAAAAAAGTACCTACACCAGAAAAAAGAAATTGCAATGTGTTTGTAGATTTGTTTATTTAGGTCAAATCATTTCAGCTGAATTAAAATCACTTCCTTTTAAAAGTTACAAGGAAAGTTTGAGGTTTGACGAATATGCGACAATCAATTTGGGAAACTATTTTGTTTTAATTTATTCGGTTACCCGTTCCATTAACATTAAAAAGCTTGGTTAGTCTAATCTGGTAATTATTCGTTGCGAGAAAGACGTCTTAATTCATGTAATATACATATTTGACAAAAATATTATCAACTAAAAAGTCGCTCGCACCATTATCGAACTGAACAATCAAACAGTAAATTTTCAAGATGGCGTAGTCTATTTTGCTTTTACAAAAAGCTATCAGAATGTCATCACATAATAGTGTAGATATTCGCTGTCATAGACTGACTAAGTTAAATGGCTTGGCTGGTATTTAAAAAAGGTCAGTGAATAAACTACTCGATTGACTAACGCGATAATGGAGTACCTTGTATATTATTGCAAAGTAACTAGTCGATTAAAAGAAGCCAACATTTAAAAATGTCAACATCATCCCAATCGATTGACGCATAGATACGATAAGTACTTCTTACTTCCAAACAAATTTTGATTCCCAATTTAAATAAGGAATGTTTTTTTATTTCAAATATCCTTCTTTATATTCCTCACTTTCTTCGTTATAAAAGGAACTCTTAAGCTATTTGTTTTTAAATTAATGATTTATGTATATAAGGTGTATCTATTCATACACGAAATATTTTAAGAGGTAGGTACACCTGTAGGTGGTAAAGAAGCTACCTACAGCAACGAAAAAAAAAATTCTAAGTGTTTTTTTTTTTTAAGTTTAATATTTATAAATTTTTTGACGCACATAAGAAATACTGGCTCCCGCTCCGCCCAGAGCGGGAGAAGTCATTTGATGATCTACCATCCAAAAAAAAAAACCTTGCAACTGAGTTGTGGAGGTCTAGGCAGTCGCTCCATGTAAAATACTATTATCCAGTTAGACTGGAAGCCGACCCCAACATAGTTGGGAAAAGACTAAGCAGATGTTGATGAAATATCTATGCGCATTAAGTAATTGTATATGGAGTTATTTCATTACTTGAACTAGCGGAACCCTAAACTGCGATTTCCGCAGATAATATAGAACTTTTAATTGAATTGTTACATAATAGGGAAGTATTAAATGATGCTGTGTAATCTATCTTCCATAACCATCTATACTATACTCATAATAAAGAGATAAGATCGTGGAAGCTGAAAAAGATAAGCAGATCAAGTATCTTGACCTGGCTCACGAGGTTGTCGACATGTGGGATGTGGATATAGCAGTCATTGTGCAAAGTCGTGACGGCTAATGGCATAATAGCTAAGAGCTTCGACCAACACCTCAGGAGGCTCTTGGCAGCTAGATCAAGGGCTGGATCCAGAAAACGGTTCTTCTGGACACGGCACGTATCCATTAGGAGGTTGCTCTCTTAGCAGTCCTGACCACGGGTTGGTTGGACCCTGTTTCCGATACCGGTGGGGTGCAAATGTTTTTTTTCTCTTTTTTTATAATTTTATATTTAAAAGTATATCTAATATGTGCTATTAATGAAATAAAAGAGATAAAATGTATGTAGGAGTTAATAAATATTTTTATATTTGATAGTCCAATTCTTGCGGTAGGTTATAGGTTTTTAGTCAAACATTACGCTTCGACCGTAAGGAGCCAAATATATAGAAAAAAAAAGAACGCTAAAACAAAACAACGTAATATCGCAGGCGGGCGATACTATGTTATAACATCGTATCGCCGCCTGCCGATTTCACGCGGATGAAGTCGCGAGCAGAAGCTATATAAGGTGTATCTATTCATACACGAAATATTTTAAGAGGTACACCTGTAGGTGGTAAAGAAGCTATAGCACCGAAAAAAAAAAATTCTAAGCGTTTTTTTTTTAAGTTTAATATTTATAAATTTTTTGACGCACATAAGAAATACTGGCTCCTTCTTATTTTTTACGGCCCGAGACACCGCGGCCATGCTCATGCCGTCCGGTCGTCGCCCTAGCAGCGTCAGGCGGGCCATTCATAGAATTTGGAGTAAAGGTTTTATGCAAAACGTCTCAAATAGATTTAACATTATAATAATTACGAAAATTCAAAAACGCTTAGATAAAAATTTTCTTTTTGCTTCTATAGCTTCTTTACCACCTACAGGTGTACCCCTTAAAATATTTCGTGTATTCAGATACACCTTATATAGTCTATAATATTTTTAATGATGAAGATAATGCAACTGAACCTTAAAAGTATGAAATTATAGATTTTTTGCTTTTAAGTAATTTTTGAATTTCTACGATGTCTAAATCGCGTGAGAACTTTTCTGAGATGAACGTAAAGACTATCTTAGTTTGTATTTTATGTGTACATGGTGGCGGCCATATCTATGCGGAGCCAAGGTAACTCTCGGCTAGGTGGGAGATCCATAGCAAGTGACACCAATGGAATGGGTAAAGAAACACTGTATGGTCAAACACTCTGAACAAAGACTGAATCTTTCTTAATAGATCTAATTACTGTGTTTAAATTAAGGCGTTGTTTATTTTATTATTTTGTTATCTACTAGCTTCTGCCCGCGACTTCGTCCGCGTCAAATTTTTGCTCCCCTGACCCTTCCCGTCGCATCGATTTGCCTGCAGTAGTTGTGATTCGCGGATTCTGGCGCAAGCGCCAGAGCCCGCGCTTGCACCAGAGCCCGCGAATCTGTAGCACCCATCGTAAAAAAAAAAAAAAAAAAAAAAAAAAAAAAAAAAAAAAAAAAAAAAAAAAAAGGTTTTGGTGTGCTCTGATCTCAAATCTGCGGTCCATTTTAGCGTAGGATGCGTGGTTCTGGAGTTATGCAAATCAATTAACTGTTATCTCATTGATTTCCGGTGGTCCTGCACCCTCATTAGCATTCCATTGTTCGCCTAATCCTTTTATCTATTATACTTCGAACACCTCATTACGTTGCGCCAGAACCCACGAATCTGTTGCCCTACGGTTGATTTGGCGTTCTTATCTATTACTCATTGTATGTCTGCTTTTCTATGTCATCAATAAAACACATTCATTTTTATTTCAATATTTTATTACTTTTTTCTACAAAATATGAGCGGAAGATCTCATCCACAAAAATATCATTGTGCAGTGTGTTCCCTGTAAATATGTTCGTAAAACTATGCATTGAACATCCCTGAAACTTAAATAGCAAATACATTAAGCAATATTCACCACAAACTGAAGTCCAATCATTCTGAATCCTATCAACATTCCAGTCCCATCTCTTACAATTCCTTTTCAAAAACTGGAGATGATATCGCTCAGGTGTTCGTCCATATGAATCAAAATATTGACCGATACCATTCGTATCGATATGTACAGCTACCCAGTGTGAACCTGGTTTATCATCCGCATCCAAATTGCATATTATATACGTTGGTACATGTGTATACATAGGTAGTCTATTAGCAGCATAAACATTATTTTCTAGACTGGGATGAATCTTTTTCATATGTTTTTGTAATTCTAGTGTATCCATGATATTACTGTTATTAGCAGATTATTACAGTACCAATCTATTCAATGGTTGTCATAGGAATGTTCAATTATAGTGATTTGTAAATATTAAATCGCATTCTTTGTGGGAGTCACAAAGCTTAGGATTATCATTTTGCTGCAGCTAATTTAAAGTTTGTTATATGGGTCTGATTATATTAAATAAAACACTTTGAGTACATAGACATTTTTAATTAACTGATCAACACAATAATTATTAAATAAATAAATTAAATACAGACATATTATTATCAAAATACCATTTTCTAATACACACAGCATTATTCAATGCACAATTCAATTTATGGTTCACACAATTAAAATCAGTTTTATTTTTACAGAACTTTTTTTTTAATGTCGCAAAATTAGGACATCCCTTCTCACCTATGTCAATCACTTCACAGTTTGCACATAACTCTTTAATCCACGTAATCTTTTCCAAACCCTTTGTCATAATTTTTTTATTTTCTAAATATGGTAAAATAACACGTTTAAACTCTTTGTAGTCTATGTAGCCTTCACTCCAGTAAATTCCTCGATTTCTTTCTAACCATCTCACCTGCTTTTTTTCTTCTAGTGTTAGGTAATGGAATGAATATGGTGGTTTCACCAAGAACGTCTGTGTATGATCATGACTCGCAATGGCCAATTCTTTGATAATAAAATGATTTAAAGAATCTTTAAATCCTTGGAGTTCCACTATAAGGGTGTCCGTCTTCATGATATCTTCTTAACAATGTTACTTAATGGTTTGTATTCAACAATGCAATCGTTCAGAATGAGACAATATGCTGAAGTTTGATCTGGTATCTCCGAATCACTTTCAATTTCTACTCTCACGTCCACAACTGGCCCTGTCTTTAGATTATCCACTTGTCTAGAGCAATCAATGACAAACAGCGGTGCTAAATCTCTAAACTGTTTTTCGCTTAATATGGGTTCCGGTCGACGTCCGTAATACGACTGTTGAAATCTGGTGTATTGCTCGTTGTAAATATTAAATCGCATTCTTTGTGGGAGTCACAAAGCAGGTTGATGCCTGTTCCGAAGGAACGTGAGATAAGTTTGTTGACTCATAGAGTTACAATCAGTTTCGTTGTACTTAGTAATTTGCTTTAGATAAGAATAAGGAACGTGAGATAAGTTTGTTGACTCATAGAGTTACAATCAGTTTCGTTGTACTTAGTAATTTGCTTTAGATAAGAATGGTGCTATATAAGATCGAACAGTTGCAGTCATGCAGTCAGTCTATGGTCGTTTGACCACAGTGCATTGTATACGTCAACCAATACTACGCTTGTGTTACTTCAACGCATCAATGGCCATGGAGGTAAGTGTTTATTCTATTGACAAACTTACTTGTATTTCTGTTGTTGTTTCCTAACGTGTGTGATTAAGTGTAAACAAATTGATATTAACGTGATAACTCTGTTGTTGCAGAGATCATTCAGCTTCGCAGACGATAATGAAAATACCTATAAACAGTATTACTACTCGCCACTCTCTCCTCAACACGAAGAAGAGAGTGATGACATCGTCGTTAATAACACAGACGATGGTGGAAAAAGGAAATCGCAACCGATTGATCAATTTTTTGAAGTGGTACCAAAAATAAAAAGGAAGAAGCTGCTATCCTCGACTGTGACACGAGCTGCTAGAGATGGCGTATCATACATCTCTACAAATTCTGACGACGGAGACCAAGCGACGCATCTCATAAAAATTGAAATGTATGATATGAAGAAACTATCCAAGATTCCAACTAGTGATCACTGGAAGCACGCTACCACGAGGATTAAATATTACATAAAGAATAATAAGGATAGCATCTACGACAACACAAACGGCCTCGTATACAATATTACAAAGACAATAGCAGAAAGTGAAAAAGTTAAAAAATACTTTTTTAACAATGACACTCATTAGTGGATTAGTGAATGTGATTCTGTTTACTTAAAGTACTTCTGTGTACTCATTAGATTTTACATGACTTTCCTAATCCTTTGTTAGACTATGAATATTGGACATTATTTGAAATTGGGTATCAGTTGCTCTACCAACACTTAACTGTTACTTACTGTGCTACATACTTTCTTCTTTATTATAAAGATGGAAAACTTCAGTGAAATGTGCACCAGTGCTTTCTTTTCCGCGCCCATTGAAGAGAATATAGAACAATCCAACAGCGAATTCAATCAGGAGCTGTCTAAAGTTTGTGATGAAATAGAGAAGCATGAACTGTTCGATTCATCGTATGATGATGAGTTGTATAATCAATGTTTGATGGTTGAAACAAAGTTGATGTAAGTATTAGAAGTACAAACTCAATAAGAAATATTATTGTAGTAATGTTTTATTTTAAGATTTGTCTAATAATTTTCTTTTTGTTACAGTCAACAACAAGTTGGAAGAGGTATCAAACGAGGTATCACTACTGATGAAAATAAGGTTACCAAGAAAGCAAAATTTGATGAAGGAGCTTCTACATCATCAATTGAAACCAATGATGTGGACAACAATAAGGTGGAATGTGATACATGTCATGTTTATATTAATAAAAGGTATCTAAACAACCATTTAAAAAGCAATTCACATAAAAATAATCTTTTAAAATCACATAATTCATTAACAAATGTTACAGTTGTTGAAACCGCTTTTGGCAATCGAATTTTAACATATAGAATTAATAGTAAAACACTTCAATCGGGACAATATTTTGAAACACCGGAATCGTTTTTAAATTCGCTAAAAATTGATATCTTATTTTTGATAAATGAATGTATTCAACAACATACAATTTTTAAAATAAACTTCATATTGCATGCTGATTTCATACAACAAACTAAAGATATTAAAAATACGTTTGATTTTCAAACGTTTAATTACATAATTTGTCAGGGAGATGACTTAAATATTTTTTATTCATCATTAATAGACACTGTAGTCGGTAAAATTTGTCAATTTGAAAAAAAAGATAGTGGTTGGAGTCTTAATCAAATTAAATACATAGATATGAATGTTAACAAATTCAACCCCCTACGTGGTAGTTCATATATCGACCTTCCTCAAGATATTAAATCAAAAAAAGCTGTAATCAATGTTAAAAATAATGATAATATGTGTTTCAAATGGGCATTACTCTCTGGTTTATATCCTGTATGTAAAAGTGTAGATCGGGTAGCATCTTACGCAATTCATGGAAATAAACTAAAATTTACTGGTATTTCTTTTCCGGTTATAATTGCAGATATATCAAAAGTAGAGAAATTAAACAATATTAGTATTAATGTTTTTGGCTTAGAGTATAATAAAGAAAAAAAGTGTAATTCTGTTGTAGGTCCTTTATATTTAACAAAATGTCGTACACCTAATCATATTAACCTACTATATATATCGAATGGTACTAACAATCATTACTGTTATATTAAAAACTTATCGCGATTAGTTAGTTCACAAATATCAAGACATCATTGTGCAGTTTATATATGTGATTCATGTTTACTTCATTTCCCATCGGAGGAAAGACTTAATAACCATCAACAATATGATTGCGCTCACATTTGTACGGAATTACCAAACGGTGAGGATTCCAAAAAGGATTGGTTTGGTAAAGCAACCTCAAATAATAAATTAAAATTTGATAAATTCGTGAAAAAGTTGAAAATGCCCTTTGTGGTTTATGCAGACTTTGAGGCATTTTTGAACCCAATAGAATCATGTAGTAACGATCCATCCAAGCCTAGTACAATTAATATTCAAAAACATGAAGTGTATAGTTTTGGATATTACATTAAATGTTCATATGATAACAGATTATCAAAATATGAGACGTATAGTGGGTCAAACTGTG
Organism: Aporophyla lueneburgensis; assembly: GCA_932294355.1. NCBI lineage: Eukaryota > Metazoa > Arthropoda > Insecta > Lepidoptera > Noctuidae > Aporophyla > Aporophyla lueneburgensis. The sequence goes on from OW028754.1 coordinate 20,310,012, forward strand.
CACAAGTGTTTATGAATCGCCTTTGTGAAGATGTGAAAACAATATTTAAAAAAAATAGTTTCCAAAAATGTCTCGTTCCATTATCAGATGAAGATAAAATTAAAATTTCAAATTCAAACATATGTCATATTTGTGAAACTGAGTTAAATGAAGATCTTTTTTACGACTTTGATTGGCACACTGGCAGTTTTAGGGGTGTTGCACATCAAGTGTGTAGTTCTAAGTACAGAACCCCTCGTCATATTCCAATATTTTTACATAACCTCAGTCATTACGATGCTCATTTCATTATCCATGCATTAAACCTCGATGATGACAAAGTTGAAGTTATTCCACAAAATAAAGAACGATACATATCATTTTCAAAACAGTTAACAATAAATAATCAACCAGTAAGTTTAAGATTCATAGATTCATTGAAATTTTTATCGTGTAGTTTAGATCAACTAGCTAAAAATCTTAATGATGATCAGTTTACAGAACTAAAAAGGAACTATCCTAATAATGAAGATTTTTCACGTTTAAGACGGAAAGGTATTTATCCTTATGAATTTATGTGTAATAGTGATTGCTTGAAACATCCATCACTTCCTGATCAACACCAATTTTATAGTTCACTCACAGATTCAAATATTTCAAATGATGATTATAATCACGCAAAAGATATTTGGCAACATTTTAAGTGTAGTAGTATGTCTGATTATTCCAATTTATATTTAAAAACGGATGTTTTACTTTTGACTGATGTATTCGAAAACTTTAGAAAGCTTTGTATTAAAACTTATGGATTAGATCCTGCTCATTACTATACTGCCCCAGGTTTAAGTTGGGATGCAATGTTAAAATTTACCAAAATAGAATTAGAATTGTTAACGGACTATGACAAAATTGCTTTTTTTAAAGCTGGTATTAGAGGGGGTGTATCTCAGTGTAGCAATCGTTTTGCTAGAGCAAATAATAAATTCATGGAAGATTATGATAGTGAAAAACCTAATTCATATCTAACATATTTTGATGCGAATAATTTATATGGTTGGGCAATGTCTCAATCTCTTCCTGTTGGTGGTTTCGAATGGATAGATTCTAATACAGATTATAATGTGTCGGATAACTCTGATTTCGGTTATGTTTTAGAAGTTGATTTGGAATATCCTGATGAACTTCATAATTTGCATTCTGACTTTCCGTTATGTCCTGAAAACATATGTGTGGGTAATACTAAAGAAACTAAATTAGTTCCTAATTTAAATAATAAAAATAAATACATCATTCACTACAGGAATTTAAAACAATGCATTGAAATGGGGATTAAATTAATTAAAGTACATAGAATTTTAAAATTTAAACAGAGTTCTTGGTTAAAGAAATACATAGACTTAAATACTAGTTTGAGAACGTTAGCTACATCAAACTTTGAAAAAGACTTTTTTAAATTAATGAACAATTCTGTCTTCGGTAAGACTATGGAAAATATTGAAAAAAGAGTAAACGTTAAACTACTAACTCACTGGGATAATCGTGGTAAAGTTTTAGGTGCTCAGGATTGGATTGCAAAACCAGAATTCCATAGTTTATCAATATTTTCAGAACATTTAGTTGCAATACAATTACACAAAACAAAATTAATTTATGATAAGCCGATTTATTTAGGATTTTGTATTTTAGATATATCTAAGACCCTTATGTATGAATTTCATTATAACTACATGATTAAAAAGTTTCATAATAAAATTAAGTTATTGTACACCGATACCGATAGTTTGATATATCAAATTTTTACAGACAATTTTTATGAGGATATAAAACCAGATCTACTTCACTATTTCGATACATCAGATTACCCGGAAAATAATATTTACGGATATCCAAAAATAAATAAAAAAAGTTAGGTTTTTTTAAAGATGAGAATAATGGTAAAGTATTGAAGGAATTTGTAGGGTTGCGATCAAAAATGTATGCCTTAGAAATAGAAGATAAATTTATAGCAAAGGCAAAAGGGGTTAACAAAAGTGTTACCAAAAAAATGAATATGGAAAATTACAAATCGTGTTTGTTTAATAAAAATGTATTATATTGTAGTATGCTTCGATTTAAGTCAATCAAACACACTATTTTTACACAAAAAATAAATAAAACATCTTTATCATATAATGATACCAAACGATGTATTATGAACAACAACATTGATACATTGGCTTGGGGACATTATAAATTACGCTAAGTGTAATACTTTTTACTTTTATTTCTGTGTGTATATACAAATTTTGTACTGATTGTAAAATTATGATATTACTGTAATGTTATATAATAGTTTATTACATATTTAAAATTTATTGTTTGATTGTAAATAATGTAAAATAATTGTAGTTTTTATTTGTGTGCTTAAATTTGACGTTGAGGTGATTGTGAAATTCTGATAAGTACTAATTGTGTTAGAAATAGTATACAGATCATTCTGTTTTTCACAAATTACATGTTTTATATAATTTTAGCAATATATATATATATTTAATTTTTACACCAAAATTTTCATTTTTATTTCATCCCTTTAAAACTCTAGACGTGTGAAATGTTTCACTTTATCCATCCGTTTACTGCTATTGTGGCAGGACCAAGTGGATGTGGGAAGTCAAATTTTGTAACAAATTTCATAAAATCAGTTAAAGAAATATGTAATTGTGATTTTAATCAGATCACATGGTGCTTTGATGAAATGCAGGCTTTAAATAATTTACCAAATGTTAACTATCATCAAGGAATTCCAAATCTTAATATGTTTGATGGTGAAAACCCACACCTTATTATTATTGATGATCTAATGAGAGAGTCTGATGGAAGAATTGTGGATATATTTACAAAAGGTAGTCATCACAGGAATCTTAGTGTATTTTATTTAACACAAAATTTATTTCATCAAGGTAAAGGTCAAAGAGACATTTCTTTAAACTCAAGTTATATAATTTATTTTAAAAACCCTCGAGATAAAACTCAAATAAGATATTTAGCACGACAAGTGTCACCAGATAACCCAAAATTCATTGAAGACGCCTACAGGGATGCAACTTTAGAAGCGCATGGATATTTAATGGTAGATTTAAAACAGAATACAAATGATTTTTGTCGTATCAAGACAAATGTATTCCCATTTAATGGTTACTGCACAGTCTACGTCCCCACGAAAGAGTTTAAATACACCAAGAATCAAACAATTCAAATCATTTCTAAATGATACATCGTCGACTCACAACGCATAAACATTTGCTAAACGCTTTGCAGTTTAAATACACCAAGAATCAAACAATTCAAATCATTTCTAAATGATGCATCGTCGACTCACAACGCATAAACATTTGCTAAACGCTTTGCATACGCTTAAACCAAAATATCAAAGAGCGTTACTTAAAACGTGTGATGAAGAAGAAATAAATTGTATTTGTGAATGTATTCATAACGTTTTACAAGGAAAGATACCTCTTAAAGATCAAGATAAACAAAAATTGAATAAACACAAAAATATACTCCGTAAACTGGTGCATAAGTGTAAACATAAACTAAGAAAAAATATTATTATACAAAAAGGAGGGGCTTTCTTACCAATAATATTAGGTGCAATATTGAGTGGATTAGTAAGTGGACTAGCCAGTTAACATGGAAAATGCTAAGAAAATGATACTTATTGAACCGGGATTGATTGAAAAATTAAAACAAGAAAATAAGGTTACTAGTAATTTGTCTCGATTAGATATTGAAATGCAAAATATTATGAATAGTAAGACGGAAGACCGAAAGAAGTGGATGTTATATTTACAAACACTACAAAGATACCTTCACTTTACCGAAGAGGATCGTCAACCACTCAGATTACCAATTTATTCTGATACATCTAATGAAGATTCAAATGGGTCTAAAATTGGTTTTAAAAATAAAGATAGAGATCTAAAAAGTTCAGTTGATGCTGAATCTTTGTTGGAGGAGAAAGGATCTATTAAAAGTATAGAAAGTGAGGCAAATCCACTGTATTCATCAACACAAATACTCAGTTTAATACCAAAAACTTATAATAAAAAAGGTGAGTCATTATTAAACTTAATTGGAACAAGTAAAAGTAAAATACGTTGGGATAATGAAGGCACAGTCATAATTGATAATGAAAAAATTCCAGGAAGTAATATTGTTGATTTAATAAATGATTCACTTAGACCCTTAAAAAAAAGTGATCCGATAGGGTGGGATAGATTTGCTAAAGCATTAAAAGATATTAAAGTACCACTTACTTATATTGGAAATCCAAAGAGATGTGAGTTTATTAACCAACTTCAAGTAAAAGATCTGAACAAAACCTCTGAGATTGAAGTTCAAGAGTTTTCTACACCGAGCAGTGGAGATAAAAGATCTATAACTAAAATACATAAAAAGATCGATTGGGAAAAATGGACCCCGTACTAGAAGAAATTAACAGGATTTATTATGATCCATCTAACCCCGCTGGTTTTGGTAGTATTGATAAATTATCAAAAGCTATGAAGGGTAAAATGGATAAAAAGCAAGCAAAGGAATGGTTACAATCACAAGAAACATATACATTACATAAACCCATTCGGAAAAAATTCCCGCGTAATAAGTACATTCTATCAAATATTAATGAGCTGTGGCAAGCTGATTTAAGTGATATGCGAACTTATTCTCAATATAATGATGGTTTCAACTACATACTTTGTGTTATTGATGTATTTAGTAAATATGCTTTTGCAAGACCAATGAAAAAGAAAAACTCAGAAACAACTAAAGAATGTTTTGAAAGTATATTTACTGAAAGTAATACAACACCTACTCACATACAATCTGATAAAGGTACAGAATTTGTTTCAAAAGATGTACAAAAATACTTTAAATCCAAAAAGATAAATTACTATACCACTAACAATCCTGATATTAAGGCTAGTATTGTTGAACGATTTCAAAGAACTCTAAAAATGAAAATGTGGCGTTATTTCACTCATAATAATACTTATAGATATATAGATGTTTTACAAGATTTAATATACTCTTATAATCACAGCATTCACTCGAGTATTAAGATGTGCCCATGTGATGTAAGTTCCAACAATATTATGACAGTTTGGACTAATCTTTATGATAGAGGGTCAAACAAACTTTCTCTAGAAAATCCAAAACCAAATTTCAACGTGGGTGATTATGTTCGAATAACTAGATATAAACATGTTTTCCAAAAAGGATATGAATCAAATTGGAGTGATGAAATATTTATTATATCTTCAATAATTGATAGATCTCCATGGGTTGTTTATACAATAACAGATTTACAAAATGAACCAATAGTTGGTACTTTTTATGAAAGAGAATTACAGAAGGTCACTTACAACCCCACCTCACAATATAAAATAGATAAAATAATTGGCACTCGTTATTCGGGTAACAGAAAAGAAGTATTAGTGAAGTGGAAAGGTTATCCAGATAAATTTAACAGTTGGATTTTAGCTTCTAGTTTAAAAGAAATATGAATAAAGAAAGTTTTTATTTAACTTTGCTCAGCAATAGTTCAATGGAATACTTTCCTGATAACAAGACCACAAATTTTTCAACAAAGTTACCAAAAGCTATGAAATTAGAAGGTGAATGGGCGGTTGGAGTTGTCGAGTTTCAATATCCATGCACCATGTTTACTGTTCAAGATCATGAAAATGTTGTATACATCACAAAAACCATGTTAATGCCTAATGAAGATAAACCATCAACAGTGTACTACAAAAAACATATTCCCGCTACCAACTACGATAACGTTGAACATATTTTAAGAGCGTTAAATGGTATCAGAGAGAGCTTGAAATTTCGTTATGATGAAATAACAAAATTTGTGTCTGTTTCTGTTTTGGATAAAAATATAACATCCGTAACATTATCACCCAAATTAAGTTTACAACTAGGTTATGAACCAAATACAAATCTCCTAGACAGAAATTTTGGGAAGTGTCCTGCTAATTTACACTTAGGGTTACCATCTCAACTATTTCTATATTGCGACATTATCGATCCTCAGATTGTGGGTGATGTTATGACTCCACTATTAAGAGTCATTTCATTAGATCCTTCAAAATACATTTATGGTGCGAATAAAATGTACATTTTCTCTCCACCTCACTACTTACCTGTTATGCGAAGAGAGTTCGATACGCTGGAAATAGATATAAGATCGAGCACAGGACAAAAAATACCATTCCAGTTTGGAACCGTGTGTGTTAAACTACATTTCCGCAAATTATAATAATGTATTCTCCTCATGATCATCATAAATGTCCATATGAAAATTATTATTCACATCAAGCTGGATCAGGAGTTGGAGTAATTTATAAGGGTTCACCATACCAACGCGGTCATGGTATTGGGAGCTTCTTAGGAGGGTTATTTAGATCAGTTTTACCTTTACTTTCAAGTGGTGCTCGAGTGGTTGGTAAGGAGGCATTAAACGCTGGAGTAGGACTTTTATCGGATATGGTTCAAGCCCGTCCTATGGAAGCCTCAATAAAAGATCGTCTAAAGCAAGTTAGTACAAACTTAAAACGAAAGGCTGATGACAAAATTGATCGATTTAACATGACAGGATCTGGGTATATAAGTAAAAGAAAACGATTGGCCTCGTTCATTCCACCACTAACAGCTAAAGTGAAAGCTACGAAAAAACTTGGTCTAAAACCAAAAAACATCAAAGATATATTTTCAAATTAAGTATGTCTTTCCTTCATAATCATTCTTGTGAGTGCGTTAAGTCAGAATTAGATTTGTTTGCATTACCGTCTACACAAACAAGCATTGAAAATGGATTGTGGATTCACTATAAACCAATTTCATCTCTTGCTGATGATGGACCTATCGAGTTTCAAGTTCCTGGAACAGGCGATGACTACATAGATTTGTCTCATACATTACTCCACATAAAGGCAAAAGTATTAAATCAAGATTCAACAAACTTGATATCAGCTACAGCAGTAGCACCTGTAAATAATTGGTTGCATTCACTTTTTAGTCAACTCGATGTTTATTTAAACCAAAAACTTGTATCACCACCTAATAATACCTATGCCTATCGAGCATACATGGAAACCCTTTTAAACTATGCTCCTGCTGCTAAACAATCTCATCTTACTTGTAGTCTTTGGTATGATGATACAGCAGGAAAAATGGATTCCACAGATGGTAAAAACATAGGATTTGTTAAAAGACAGGAATTAGTTAATGAAAGCAGGGAAATAGAAATGATTGGTCATCTTCATGGTGACATTTTCAATCAAGATAAATTTTTAATTAATGGCGTTGAAATGAGTGTAAAATTAGTTCGGTCAAGAGAGAGTTTTAATTTAATTGCTGGGTCAAATGATGTAAAGTTTAAAGTTTGCATTACGGACGCAACTCTTATTGTTCGAAGAGCACGAATTAATCCAAGTGTATTACTCGCACATCAGAAAGTTTTAGCTTCTACCACTGCTAAATATCCTATTACTCGTGCTGAAGTTAAAGTTTTAACAATTGCATCGGGTGTTCAAGGAAAAACTCTTGATAATATATTCTTAGGCCAGGTACCCAAAAGATGTATTATTGGTTTTGTGAATAATTCTGCATTTAATGGTTCACTTACTAAAAATCCATTTAACTTTGAAAACTATGGTATTAACTCTTTCAGCTTATATATTGATGGTCAACAAATACCTTCCAAAGCTTTGCAACCATCTTTTAATAATAATATATTTACATCAGCATATCATACTCTATTCTCGGGGACTGGTATTCACTTTCTTAATGAAGGAAATGCAATCTCTCGTGAACAGTATGCCAAAGGTTACTGTCTTTTAGCATTTGATTTAACTCCTGATTTATCAGCTAACTCATCAGCCCATTGGAATCTCATAAAGCATGGTAGTGTAAGATTAGAAGTACGATTTGAATCCTCACTAATACAAACAATTAACTGTATTGTTTATGCTGAGTTTGATAATATTATTGAAATAGATAAAAATAGAAATGTTACTGTAGACTATAGTAGTTAGGATTATAATGTGTGTTGTGTTTTAGATATATGTGTTATGTTTAATGCATTTTGTGTGTGTGTAACTAAAGATAACATTATAAAATTAAATAAAACAAATTGTATGCAATATACTATCAAGGATTTAAAGATTCTTTAAATCATTTTATTATCAAAGAATTGGCCATTGCGAGTCATGATCATACACAGACGTTCTTGGTGAAACCACCATATTCATTCCATTACCTAACACTAGAAGAAAAAAAGCAGGTGAGATGGTTAGAAAGAAATCGAGGAATTTACTGGAGTGAAGGCTACATAGACTACAAAGAGTTTAAACGTGTTATTTTACCATATTTAGAAAATAAAAAAATTATGACAAAGGGTTTGGAAAAGATTACGTGGATTAAAGAGTTATGTGCAAACTGTGAAGTGATTGACATAGGTGAGAAGGGATGTCCTAATTTTGCGACATTAAAAAAAAAGTTCTGTAAAAATAAAACTGATTTTAATTGTGTGAACCATAAATTGAATTGTGCATTGAATAATGCTGTGTGTATTAGAAAATGGTATTTTGATAATAATATGTCTGTATTTAATTTATTTATTTAATAATTATTGTGTTGATCAGTTAATTAAAAATGTCTATGTACTCAAAGTGTTTTATTTAATATAATCAGACCCATATAACAAACTTTAAATTAGCTGCAGCAAAATGATAATCCTAAGCTTTGTGACTCCCACAAAGAATGCGATTTAATATTTACAAATCACTATAATTGAACATTCCTATGACAACCATTGAATAGATTGGTACTGTAATAATCTGCTAATAACAGTAATATCATGGATACACTAGAATTACAAAAACATATGAAAAAGATTCATCCCAGTCTAGAAAATAATGTTTATGCTGCTAATAGACTACCTATGTATACACATGTACCAACGTATATAATATGCAATTTGGATGCGGATGATAAACCAGGTTCACACTGGGTAGCTGTACATATCGATACGAATGGTATCGGTCAATATTTTGATTCATATGGACGAACACCTGAGCGATATCATCTCCAGTTTTTGAAAAGGAATTGTAAGAGATGGGACTGGAATGTTGATAGGATTCAGAATGATTGGACTTCAGTTTGTGGTGAATATTGCTTAATGTATTTGCTATTTAAGTTTCAGGGATGTTCAATGCATAGTTTTACGAACATATTTACAGGGAACACACTGCACAATGATATTTTTGTGGATGAGATCTTCCGCTCATATTTTGTAGAAAAAAGTAATAAAATATTGAAATAAAAATGAATGTGTTTTATTGATGACATAGAAAAGCAGACATACAATGAGTAATAGATAAGAACGCCAAATCAACCGTAGGGCAACAGATTCGTGGGTTCTGGCGCAACGTAATGAGGTGTTCGAAGTATAATAGATAAAAGGATTAGGCGAACAATGGAATGCTAATGAGGGTGCAGGACCACCGGAAATCAATGAGATAACAGTTAATTGATTTGCATAACTCCAGAACCACGCATCCTACGCTAAAATGGACCGCAGATTTGAGATCAGAGCACACCAAAACCTTTTTTTTTTTTTTTTTTTTTTTTTTTTTTTTTTTTTTTTTTTTTTTTTTTTACGATGGGTGCTACAGATTCGCGGGCTCTGGTGCAAGCGCGGGCTCTGGCGCTTGCGCCAGAATCCGCGAATCACAACTACTGCCTGCTAGTTTTCGTCCATTTTTCGTTGCTGCTCGCTCCTTTTGAGTTATAGTGAGTCAACCTTAAAAGATAGACATATGCTCTCGCGGATTTTTTTTTAGAACTTTTTAAGAGGAACAATTCCGTGATACATTATTTTTGCGTTACTTTAACCGTTTACGCAGCGCACGCAACGGAAACTCTCAAAAGGAATAAATTTTCCCCGTTTTTGCAACATTTTTCATTACTGCTCCGCTCCTCTTAGTTGTAGCGTGATGTTATATAGCCTATAGCCTCCCACGATAAATAGACTACCCAACACAAAAAGAATTTTTCAATTCGGACCCGTAGTTCCTGAGATTAGCGCGTTCAATCAAACAAACAAACAAACTCTTCAGCTTTATAATATTAAAAAGTATAGATTAGTACTTGCATGACACTTAATACAAATTGTATGCTATTATAACTGGAGGAACTTTGTCTCCTAAAGCACATGTTTTTGGCCTAGCTTAGGAGGCATCAGTTTGCCTTTTAATGTGACTCTTTTGTACAGTTTTTTTCCTTAATCTTTGTGTACTTGTATATGTTTATCTGTCTGTACAAATAAAAAATAAATTTAAAAAAAGCGTTCGTAGGTGGCCGATGAAAAATTATTTCATGTTATGGTTTCCTCATTGGCAAAGTCGCAGTCAAAGCTAAATCAAAGATCTATTGATAAACCTTTTGATTTCTAGATGATTGAGAAAACGTTCCTACATGCTATTAAATGCTGTTCACGTAAGCGGTAGTCGGTAGTAGATTTATTATTTAAGATAGTTCCTTTGAACTATAGGTGATTGACAAAGGTCTGAGATCTTCCTTGTTCGATTTTCCAGTTATGATACTCTTGTCACTTGTGAAATCTAGACGGGAAAGCATAGCAAACGGTTCTTTGACACTAGGTTTTAATATTAGTTCGGCACCTCGATCGGGAATAGTGTTAAGTATTGGGTTTTATATCAGGAAATTCTCAGTAGCAGTTCGGTGTTTGGATTTGTGCTCGATAGATAGCAATAGGTTCACGTCTTTTATCTGTTTTGTGGGCTCGCCCCCTATTACATGAACTTAAATATAACTGACTAGCTTCTGCCCGCGACTTCGTTCGTGTTAAATTTCTTGCTCCCCCGACCCTTCCCGTCGCCTCGAATCGCCTACCCGTGCGATTTTCCCCGTTTTTGCAACATTTTTCATTACTGCTCCGCTCTTCTTAGTTGTAGCGTGATGTTATATAGCCTATAGCCTTCCTCGATAAATTGGCTACTCAACACAAAAAGAATTTTTCAATTCGGTCCAGTAGTTCCTGAGATTAGCGCGTTCAATCAAACAAACATACAAACAAACAAACAAACTCTTCAGCTTTATAATATTATATAGTATATATAGTATAGATAAAATGTGGATATACTATACGCCCTCTGCCCAACCCTTCGGGGAAACAAAGCGTGGTGTTATGTATTATTTCCTTAACTTTGTAAGGGTTTGCCAATGTAGGTTTTTCATAATTATGAATAATGTAATTCTGGCAATTCCTGTTTTCAGCTTCGTTCGATAAGTCTTATAGAAGACAAATAAAGGATATCTATGTAAAACGCCGTTCAATTTTATCTGTAAGTAAATCTCGTTATCATCTGCTTAGCCATTTCCTAACTATGTTAGGGACGGCTTCCAGTCAAACTGGATGTAGCTGAATACCAGTATCTTACTGCCTATCTAACCTCCACAACCCAGTTACTGAGTAATACGATACCTCTTGATAAGACTTGTCAGAGTTGAAGATCCGTAAAGGATCCATGAATAACAGCCGGGGCCAAGAGCTTAACGCACTTTCCAAACCACAGAGGGGTCTGTTAAATAAAGATGGCCACCCATCCACGGAGCAACCGCGACAACCGTAGCTTAACCTGATCGATCAACCTGTGCGGGTATTATGACTTAGGGAATAGGGATATTTTCATGAATAAAATCGTAAACAATCTAAAACACTGACCATGATACTAAAAGTGTATCAACTCTCAAGACATATGTATGGCCAACGATTACAGCAATCATTGCACGAACACACATAGGTCAGTAAACAAGACTAACGATTACGAATACAAATTAATTAATTTGTCTCAGTTGACTCTAACAAGACTATAACAATTTGCGTGGGACGCACTCGATGTAGAGCGAACTGTTCATGTGGTTCTTAAACTAATCCATATGCTTTGAATGTGGGAACACTAGCATTTCACATAACCTCATTTATGGCTCGACTCGAACGAAGAGACTCGCCCGAATCGGGATAAACTTTTAAATATTATATAACGTTTTCTATAATCGACTCGCACGAAGTTAATTTATTTATGGGCGAATCGACAGTAGACAAAGGTGCGTATTATGTAACTGGCACTTTTTGTATTTTATATTTATGTAGGTAATAGGTAGACCGGGCTGGTGTTCGCAACACCACGTCTGAGCGCGTATTTGATATATTAAAGTTAGTGTACTTTTTCGTTAACTTTTTATTCAAAACATGCCAGCTACCTAATATCCATTTCTAGGATTGTCGATTCACCCATAAATTAATTAATTATGTGCGTGTCGCATATAGAAAATATTATAACAATGAACTATTTAAAAGTGACGATTCGCCCGATTCCGCCGAGTTTGAGAAATTTGTGCGAGTTGCTTAATGAGCCTCATATATTTATGGATCACCATGTGTCGTGAGGTATTATTTGAGGCAGTAATGGAAGTCACAATTTTGGTATGTATGATTATATTTCTTTAACTATACCTACAATCTATTTTAGTTTTAACTGAAAACCTGGTTTTAAGGAATGAAAACTTGTAATGCGTAACACACTAACAGTAGGAACGGCTGTGATTTTGACAGTTCAACAACATTCATTGCGTTGTTTACGTTGTTGAGCAGAACACATTTCGACCATTTCAAGCAATGGGTTAGCAATATCCTATCTGAGCTACAATGATAACAATATTATAATACGACAAAAGTGGGGGACACTTAAGCAAATCAGTATTTGTATTGTTCATTATTCACAACAATTGCAACCATAAAGATCAAGACACGTCACAAAATATTTACAACAAATAACAAATCGCCCACGCTCTGTAGAGCTAAACATTAACAAAATTAGCAAAACGAACAAATATTTATCACCAGCACACAGTATAATTGCCACATTATTCCGTAAATGTAAGCTAATGAAGTGCATACCGATTAACGCCTCGTTTCAAAACTCCGCGTATTTACCTACGCCTCGTTGTTACAACACTACGGGACGTTATTTGCATAATGCTGGGGCCACACTTGCGTCTATTGCCACGGATTGTTACGAAGAAAAGACTGCCAAAGCTCCAAGAAGTTTTCGTGCTATTATTTCACATTAGCGGTTTCGTATTTCTTATGTCCTCATTCGGTACGGAAGATAGCAGTTTTTTTATAGTTTCTGTACTTTAATTTTTCATTTTAACCAAAAGACGTTCACTGCTGGACATAGGCTTACCCCAAAGCGGGACGGGGGTTGCCATAATCGCCACGCTTGTCAGGCGGGTTGGCGATCTCAGTATGGTGATAAAATACGAGTATATAGAGACCGCTGCTGCCCATTCTCTAGTAAGTGCCTTAGTCGCCTTTTACGACACCCACAGGTGTGAATGGGGAAGTACTATTCTTTACGTCTGGCTCTACATGGAACCCCATAATTTAGCGAAGCCTTATTTCCCGATGAGTTGGGTTGAGGTGTGCCTTCAGTACAGCTACATTTCGCGAGTTATATTTATGTTCTATGTAATAGAGGCTGAGCCTATAGCCATCAATCGGGCACAAATCCAGACTCCAAGCTGCTACTAAGAAATTCCAGAAAGTGTTGTTGGGTTTTTCCCAACAACACTTAGCCCGACCAAACCCGAGACAGTAGCGCTTGCGACGACTAGACCAACAAATCAGCCTCTTTTAGATTACCTTAGTTTCATTCATTATCTGGGTCTGACAGTTGGTGACATCTGCGTCTATCTTTTAGAAACGCGAAGCTTCGTGATAGTAGATGCAGTTGTGGCCACAGCATTACACTGCATTCAGTACCATTTAGATACGGTGGAGCAGTTGTATTGTTTGGCAATCACTCATTAGCGCTGTTTGCAATCATTACTGACTGGTGAGCAACGTTTTTAATGACGGGCAAATATTTGGCTAAGCTAATTTGATGAGAAGCCGAAAAACGATAAAGTTCTAAAAATTGAAACGAAATGTAAGAATATGAAAGTATCATGATGATGACAAAGAGCAACAAAACCGTTAAACTTGAAGACTAAATGTAAAAGCCTAGTAAAAAAATAACTTGGACATTTAAAAGTAAATTGATTTTGAAAGTCATCTTTACGTTACGACTGCACTTGTATTTTATACTCTTAAAAACCTGAAAGTAAAATTAAAATAGAAGAGAGACATAAAAAATGTGATGAGAGTTTACACCACATAAAATTACTTTACAAAGCCATCTATAATGTTCTCACTACTGAGACAGGCATCCTTTCTTTGATTGGGAATGCGGTTTGGTGGACGTCACATATCTTCGGTCGTTAGGTTCTAGGTTTGCTGACGATGTTTTCCTTCACCGCTTTGTGAGCAATGTTGATGAAATAATTTATACAAGCTAAAGCGCCTGCCTGAGTTCAGATCCACAACTTATAACTCGTGAGCCGTTACCACTAGGCCACTGCTACGCCCTTTAAATTACTTTAGTAAACTGTATAATAATAATATCAGAAATGAATAATGATGCTTATTAAGTAACCTAAAAACAATGTTTATTAAATTCTTTCAAGGTTATTTTCATAATCTTATTGCGGTGCGACGACCGCAAAAGTTTATAGTACCCGAAATATGAATATTCATGAATTCTTTAGTCTGAAGCACACGTAAAAAATATATTAAGCAATGATAGTGTGGTCAATTACCATTAAAGATTACTTAATATTGAAGAATTTTAATCAACTGCGTGCTTTTGGAAATAAACACCATTTTATTGGCCTTCCAATTCAGAGACATTTACCTTGGAACCTTTCAAATGCATAGAAGCACAAGCAAACATATATGCAATTACCACGGCTAAGCGATTAAAATTTAAAATGATCCAACCTTTTCAACTAATCGTAAACCGAGTTACTCAAAAACCGGTTCCGCCACTAACCGCTAAATAACTTCTAACAATAACAACAATAGCAAATATTTCCGTTTCATTACCATCTTCTAAGGAACAACAATGGTTATTATATTCATCGTCAAACGCACTCATAGTACGGGATCTAGTCGATGCAAATTCCCAATGGCTTGCGATCATACGTTTATTCCCACGGGTGCTTTACCGACCTTCGTCAGATGTCCCCCCTACCATGATTCAATTTTTTATCGTCACCGAGTCGTTTTAATGACGCCTTTACGTTCCTGTTTACTTTTGCACTTTTATCTATGTCATTGTATATTTTTGGGGTGGTGTCTTTGGACAAGAGATGAATAATAGTTTTTTCGTTTTTTTCTATTTTAAAACTCTCGGATGCTCTTTTAACGGTCGCTTGGTGCTTATTGAGATATGTCGGGAACAATAGTTGAATAATTTGTTTTACATACTTTTTAGGAGATGACTATTGTCCGGTGATTGTTATTTTGATCCTTCATTAATCATGAAAAGATTCAACACAATCTTTTTATCTGTAGTTTTCATTGTTGCTCATTGCAAATTTAACCTTCACACGTTTTCGATTTTATGTTGCATTCTTCATTATCGTAGCGTTGTCCAACAAAGTTGGGATGAACTGTCAATTCATTTGACTGTAAACAACTTTAAAATTAATCAGTTTAAACCCACAGTGTCGGATACTGTTTGATATTTCCCAGTAATATTCACTACTATGTATGCAAGCTTGACTAGAGATTCACTTGTATGAATCAGGCCATTGATTCAGTTCATGTTAAGTACTGTTTATCGACGGCTTCCATCAAAATTCCCACATGTGTCCAGCAGACGATTCCTTTCATCATGAATACAAGTACATATAATGTTTCTTACTTCCTAGGATCCCTTGAGTAAATTCATTTAGTATTTTATAAAAGACCCATGACTTGATTTCTGTCCTCTTTGTGGTCCCAAAATATAATAAAGTTGTATGATGATAATATTGATGATTTAAAATAAATGCAATAGAATTTATTCCATAATCCAAAATATGAGGTGATTTTTGTTTGGTCTTTCTATTTTATTTGTTTGCTCTTTTATTTAATAGTTTTCATTTGTACCGCTTTAAGACAGACTCTAAACGTTATACGTCGTAATATCGTAATAAAAGCATTTTTTGCCGATGTAAAATACAAGTAATTGGTGCTTAACGAGTTCAATGTAATTCCTGACCAACAAGCAACTCCGTGGTCAGTAAATAGCTGACTTGACAGGTTACTAGACATAATTAATTTACTAACAACTTTACAACATAACATTTAATGACGTAAGTTTACATCTTATTCATCAAAACGTTTTCTAATTACATGACTTTCTCCAGGCTATTTATGTATATATGAATGCTGGATAGTAATAAAAAATACCTGAGTTGGCATTTTGTTATGACTAATTACAAAGAAAGAAAGTTGCTCCTATTTGTTCAAACATTGGAGCCAGTAACGGTTATTGAGGAGACTATCAATAAATATTGGCGCCATTGCATACCAATGTTAGTCATACACTTTTTAGTTGGACAAAAAGTCCAATGCGGTCTGTTTGTGCTTTGACAAGACATAAAAGATTCGTCGCCAACATTTTAAAGTTATCTATTCTATTCTTACGAAGCTCCAATTTTAGAAACTGAAGTATTATCCAATGCATGTCTAACTCTGGAATGCATGTCAATGACAATGCGTGGAACTAATTTTGGATAAATGGGATTTTTGGATAATGGGCATGTCTCATGGGATGCACGGGTCGATCGTTCAGGTTAAGCTACGCTTGCCGCGGTTTCCCCGGCCATCTTTACATACCAAGACCGTCCCGGCGATCATTAGTCGATCTTCGGCAATCTTCACGGGTCGGCAGAATCCCGAAATTCTGACAACTAGTGTTACCAAGGGGTATCGCATTACCCAGTAACTAGATTGTGGAGTTCATATTAAAAATACTGGTACTTAGATTAGACCGGAAGTCGACCCTAACATAGTTGGAAAAAGGCTAGGTAGATAATGATGGTGACGAGGAATGCCACATGGGACAAGTTGAATTTCGGATACGATTGAACAGGACTGCATGCACTAAAATGAGAAACAAAGCGGATCTGCAGCCAAACCATATACATATTGTAGTCAGAGGAACGTAGCAGTCACCGTATAGGACAAAATTTATGTGCTAATCTATTTTGAGGTGACTCAACAAGCCAACAGTGTTGCATCTCGTCCTTTTAAGCCAAATGTCAAAGCCTATCAATAGACTTGTACTTGTGACATTAACTCGAGCTTCAGCAGTTACGTAAGTTAATAACAATAAAATACCAACATGTGCAAGTTCTGGCAGGATGTTAGCTAACCGACTATGAGCGTTCGAGTTACCAATTTCCTTTGCAACTGTTGCTGCCATGAAGAAAGACTGGCTGACATACTTCTTTCTTTTATTACAAGACCGACTTGTTCTCAGTCATGTTTGGATTACAATTGGAATAATCAATAACCTTTCATCGTTCGTTCGTTTGAATTTAAATTAGCAGATCGGAGTCTGGATTTATGACGGGCTGTTGGCAATAGGCGCGTCCTCTATTACTTGGGACTTAAGTTGGAAGCTCTAGGATAGCCGTGAATTCAAGTTTGCTTATGTTTTTTGCAAATTGCAGGTCAGTGTTATGATTCGCGACCGTAACAAATATGAATTTACATAATAATAATCAATACATTCCTCTAAATTCATTTAACTCCACTGAATGACTTTTTTATGGAACAGTATGAAAATTTAATTTTGCAGTTTATGCTGGAGCTTTCACCTTAAACATAACTGCTGAAATTTGGAAGTGCATTAGGTAGTATGTAGGGTACCTCTGCCTAATTCTTTGGGGATAACAGCCGTGATGTTATATTATTCATCGTTCCGTGGCCTATCTTAACAATTTATATAGTCAAAGTACCCCAATTACTCACTTTCATCGAATCATTACTAAACACTTTTAAAGTCTGCTGCGTCGTCAAGTACGCGGTCGTCACTCCAATCGCGGCCTCATCAGCCATCTGTTCTGCGAGTAATGTCCCCTTCACTGCCACTTAAGTTCTCCTGCAAGTTGGACCGATGACCTAGTGAGGCTGTAGGAATCCGCTGGATGCGAGAAGCACAGAACCGGTCCAAGTGGCGGTACTTGGGGGACGCCTATGTTGGCACTGGACGTCTTTCACCTGAAAATGATGGTGATAAATGATGTTGGTGATGAATTTTATAAACTTTTTATCGTCAAACAAGACAATGTACATATGAATGTGGTGCTGTCCCACAAAAATGCGACAGGACACGCTGGACAAGATATAAAATCTTGTCCAGCGTGTCTTGTTGTTTGCACACTACAGAAGTTGATGGACGCTGCTGAAAGTGCTAAGCTCGTAGCCAAATTCTGGGCTAACTATACTATATAATTATAGCTCCCAAGTGTAGTGTGTTTTTTTATTGTTTTTTTATAATACGGTATCTATGTTATGGGTCTTTGTTGCCTGAATTAAATGATTTATTGTTATTATATTTAGATTGCTATCGACACCCTAAGAAGAAAAATAATGTACACCTATATACCTCTTCACAAGACCGTCAAACGGAAATGTAGTACGCGACAGTTCCCAAATTCGGCGTCAATGTCCCCAACGGTCCTGAGTCCCTGCCTGCATTCCATAATCTAAATCAATTCATCTTAAAGACGTACTATTATGAAGTAACCTGGCGTAACCCGACCCGCATTATGGGATAATAGGACATTCGTATAATAGTCTTCTATTGTGTCCCGAGGTCCCGACGCACCTCGGTTGTCAATCGTTGAACCGATCACCGTGAAATCTGTTGACGCTTTTAGACCTACAGCGATGTCTAATGGGTTTGGTAGATTAGTTAAAATAATATTGTTTGTCACTTTGGAAGAATTTCAGAGTTCAGTAGATTGGATAACTGCTAAAAGGATTTGTTTGGTAAATTGATGAATTTATTTTTAACAAAAATTAACTAGGTATATCATCATCAGCAGCCAGAAGACGTCCACTGCTAGACATAAGTCTCCCTCAATTTTGAGGGTTTTGCCCTTATCGCCACGGTTGGCAGGCGGGTTGACGATCGCAGTACCTATGGTGGTAAAAGACATTGAGAACGCTGCTGCTCATTCTCTACTAAGTCCCTTAGTTACGATACCCACGAGGTGGTGCTATTATTTACGTCGGTAACTCGGTATACTCATCTTTCGTAATATAATCAAGTGCATAATGCTTTTTTTTTTTGAGAATTTTAATAAGACTAATGAATACAATTTTTTTACAATAGCTATGTATATTATCGTAAACCAGTATCACATTCTTGAGAAATGCTAAAAATCTACTTCACGCCCCAAATATTCTTGAATCGAAAACGAGGAAATTCAAGATTTTCTTCAAAACCGTGTCAGACAGTTAAATCATAGCTCTAATGATCTGTGAAAAAATTCCCGAGCGACTGCGCGGGCGCATCACACAACTAATCATCGCGTGAGCATGACTATTGTCGGTAAATCAAATATCTTCCCATAATTTAGGATACTACCGCTTTCTACACGGGTGATATGAAAATTTCACTTTGGTGTATCAAATAACGTAAGCATCTACTATTATTACAAGTTTTTCCAGTGAATATTTTACTTCGTGTCACGACAGAACATATTTTTTTTAAACTACCATTTTCACTTTTATCCAATGACGAATAGCGATGTCTATCGCCATACAATTAAATAATTAATGCATAATTATAAAAATTTACCTTCCGTAGTTGCGCGTGTGATCGACCATGCAAAACAAATAATTATCAATTTGTCCATGTTCTACCTCAAGAAATGATCATACGATAACGTGACAATTCCTGATTGAAACGTCAGTCAACATTATTGAAATGTCATTAGCTGTACGAAGAGTGGAACGACAGTTGCATATTTCATAGACCGGTCAGGTCTATGAAATCTGCAACTGTCGTTCAACATTTCATTGTTTTAGGCTGTTAGTTCGTTCGTTCATTCTTCTTTCTCGTTAAATCGACTGTGCATTTTTATAATATCTACCTTGACGTCCACGTCATGGCATCGTGATAACTGATAACATAGGGAAGTAAAATTCAAATTTCCGTCCACATTAGCGTTATAACCAGAGATCGGCTATTCGGATACAATTTCACCTAAAGCTGAGATGTTACACTTTTGTATCGAAAAAATCTTCCTCTCAAAAGACATTTTTTTTAAATAAATATCTCTCTTTGTTTGCATGTTTGGTTATGCAATCCAGGAATCCTGGGGATTTTTTTTTTTTTTTTGACGTCGCTTCCATATTTCCGACTAGTTATGCATTTTAAGAAGCGGCTTCCATACTTTCATAGCTAAAAATTTTCCTTGGTAAATATGCATCCGAACGGATGATGCAGATATTAAATATTCGCATATCAGTGGTTATAACGCGCACGTATTTTCATATATTTTATGAATGTGTTTGTTGACATCTACGACAACATTGTCACGGTAGAAATTACTAAAATGGAAGGCACTGCAGTTGATTGTGGTGAAGGCAACATAGTAATTCAGTTATATCACCTTCTGTTTACTTACCACAAACGACTAGTTGAACTTTAGTACCTACATGCGAAGAATCGACTATCAAAATATCTTCTAAATAGGATGCGGTCCCAGGTTTAGCCTTATCCTCATTCCTAAAACTATGAATCAATGCATTCCGTGTTTACCTTTTTTCTTCGAAGAAATGTTATCAGAACTGTTGAAATTCCTCTCCATTCCATTATCTGCCCTTGTACCTACTATCAAGTCATTGATTTTAGTGTCAATGATTATCTGGTGACATGAGTGATTCTTGTGACGTCATATCGATGTGAGAAGCTGCGGATTGATTGCGTCAGTTTTATCTTTTACTAGCTATGCCTCGCGGTTTTACCCGTATAAGTATCGATTACGCGGGGATATCGGGATAAAAGTAGCATAAGTCCGGGTTATGGTCTACCATTTCCCTTTCATTCAAATCCAATGAGCTGAACCGTGAAATGAAATGTTTATTTAATGTCAGTAGATCTTAAAAGACACTTTTTATACTTCAATATTTTAAAATTACATTTCCTTGCTAAGTTTCTGTTCCTTGAGAAGAAATGCCGAAACAAACTCAGAGGTCATGGTCTTTTTTTGAAGTCCAAACATTAAGTTATTAGAATTGTATGTGAGCCTAATAATGCAGGGCTATCTATGTCTGGAAGGGCATTATGAAGAAAGATTCTTTGCAGGTTTGAGCTGACCTATCCCAACAGACAACATGTATGTATCAGTCATCGTGTACTTCAACCCTATTTTCGTGAAAGCGTAACATACGAACATAAATCTTTTCTTTTCTTGTATTAGTTGAGGTTCTGTGACTTTTAACATATAAGTTATAATACACATCTTAGATAATAAAAAAGGTGAATGTTTTCTCTTTGCGTTGTCAGACTAAAGGCACACTATCTTTACGAAACACACGATGTTGACGTTATCAGAAAAGAATCTATAAGTGGACTCTTTTCATCAAAGATTGATTGGCAAATGATCTTGGGATTTTACAGAAAACAAAATAAATAAGTATATATACACAAATTCCTCGTGCACCACCTTACATGTGATAGCAATGACACTTCTCATTATGAGAGATTCAGTGTGAGAGACAGAGAGAGATCTGTCTTCTCTCTCATGTAACGAAATGTGCCTAAGCGTGATGCGTCCTTGAAATGTCACCCTCAATTTTCATTCAAATATTGAATCGCCACCGTAGAGGATAACCTCTACGGTGGCGATTCGATATTTGAATGAAAATTGATTGATTTCTGAAGTATAAACTTCAGAAATCTATTTTATGTTTCAAGTTAATCTGTGGTTCTATTTAGTTGCATTTTAAAAACACCATCAGCTATGAATATATATGCCCTTATCCCAATTTATTTGGGGTCAGCGCAACATGTCTTTTTCTTCCACACTTCTCTATTAGTCGTCATCTCAGTAGTCATCCCCTTTCTATCCATATCATAATTCAAACAGTCCATCCATCGTTCTTTGGTCTCCCTCTAATAACCATCGACATTCATACTCAACACTTTCTTCACGACATTTTCCTCATTCCTTCGTATCACGTGACCATACCATGACAACCGATTCTCACACAACTTTTCAGTTATCGGTGCCACTTTTAGACTTCATCTTATGTCATCATTTCAGCCGTAAGACGTCCACTGCTGGACTTAGGCCTCCCCCAATTTGGGGAGCTTTGCCATAATCGCCACGCTTGGCAGGCGGGTTGGCGATCGCAGTATGGTGGTAAAATGCATAGAGAACGCTGCTGCCCATTCCCTAGTAAGTCCTTTAGTCGCCTCTTACGACACCCACGGGAAGAAATGGGGTGGTGTTATTCTTTACGCCCGGCACCACACGGTACATAGATAATCAGAATATAATGTTCCCTTTCCCAATGCTGGGACACAGGACGATCATTTCAGGTGAGAACCTCCTCTCTGTGAGATAGAGGGCCATAATCTATCCAACATCCATCTAAGGGACTTACCCTTAGTCGCCTTTTACGACACCCACGGGAAGAAATGGGGTGGTGTTATTCATTACGTCCGGCACCACACGGTACCTTCGTCATCATCTTATATACTCATTTCATCGGTTCATGTTATGTACTCATTTCTAATTATGTCCATTCGTGTATCACCACATATCCCTCTGCAATTTACCATGCATCATTTCAAATAATTTCAATCACAATAGGATTCTTGGTAATTTACATGTTTAGATACACATGACAAAGATACAAAGTAAGGAAATAGCGTAGTGAAGGTGTGATTTTCTAATTACAATGCATGTTGTTTCGTGTTTAATATTAGATATCACGACCACGACCACGGTAAAGATATCTATACAGTAGTCTATCTTCATACAAACGCTCGAAACGCAAGTCATACCTACGCGCCTCGAGTCTGGTACACTCCGAGTACAAACGTAGTCGCGTACGCACCGCTTTGATAAACGGATGGCGGGCGGTGTTATTAATGGTTTTGTTTGTAAGCAGTTAGCGTGCGATTTGTGGATATTTAATAATAATCAGTGCAAGATGATTACTTAATAAGGCAAATAGAACTTATAAACTATATTTTGCTGTTTCTGGTTGCTTGAATTCTTGTATAATGCACCCAGAGATACATTTTTTAAATTACCCTGAAAACTTCGAAAGGAAAGACAAGATTTTTTTATATAGATACTAGTAGGTACGAAATTTGTTTCTTTTTTAATAGGTAGGTATTTTGCTTTTTACACCAAGTAAAATACTAGGATTATTAAATAAGTAAGTGGATAGGGGAAAAAAGTGACAAACGAGAGACCTAACGACGCTCGTAGTAGTGCAGGTAGTTTCCTAGCCTGGGGTGCGCGACCTATTGATTTGAATCGATCATTTTGATCGTAAATCATTGAATCGATAAACGATCTTGATCGCAGGATTTGAATCGGTCCAGCAAAGATCGTATCGTAATTAAAAATAAATAAAAGTTGATATAATTTACATCTTCCACCCTTATCACTTTTAATAAAAAACGGTCCAAACATCGTTTTTTTTTAAATAAAAATATAATATTTACAATCAAAGAAACTCAAGTAGGTAGATGAAGTCAAAATACTTTTTGCGGGCAGCCCTACCGCGTCTACCGCATGTTTACGTACCGCGCGTGCTGTAGGTAATTATTTCTAGGATAAGGCCGAGTCAAAATACTGTATAGATTATCTTTACTGTGCCACGACTGTCTTCACGTTTCAATGGCGACTAATGTAGTAAATACATACAACAATGTATACTAGCTTCTGCTCACGACTTCATTGCAACCACCACAATTGCTTTAATAATAGCCACATTTTTTTTTAAACTTCTTTTGATTGGTGACGTCGCATTACAGCGTCCGCGCTTTAATTTCGTTTTCGCGTTCTGCTTTTCCTTTTTTAATTTTCCTCAGCCCCTAAAACTTGTAGCGTAATATTCAATTCTAGCCCGCGACTTCGTCCGCGTTAAATTTCTTGTTCCCCCGACCCTTTCTCGTCGCGTCGAATCGCCTACCCGTGTGATTTTCCCCGTTTTTGCAACATTTTTCATTACTGCTCCGCTCCTCTTGGTTGTAGCGTGATGTTATATAGCCTATAGCCTTTATCGACAAATAGACTACCCAACACAAAAATATTTTTTCAATTCAGACCAGTAGTTCTTGAGAATAGCGCGTTCAATCAAACAAACAAACTATTCAGCTTTATAATATTAAGTATAGATGTTACAGAACAAAGAACAATTCCTTCCTTCCAACTTCCCTGAACTATCGACAATTTTGATTATAGAGGAACTAGCCAGTGTTTTATTATTGGAGATTGTTGAAATATTCATAAGACTGACTCGGTTTATCAGGTTTTTACTTAGGAAGGAAACTGATAGTGAACGCATTTTCACTAAGTTTTTGTTGGACAAGTAAAATAGAAATATAAAATCCAACCGGCACGGGGCCCGCGTGATAGATTATGGCCCTCTATCTCACAGAGAGGAGGTTCTCACCTGACAGGATCGTCCTGTGTCCCAGCAGTGGGAAAGGGAACATTATATTCTGATTATCTATGTACCGTGTGGTGCCGGGCATAAAGAATAACACCACCCCATTTCTTCCCGTGGGTGTCGTAAGAGGCGACTAAAGGACTTACTAGGGAATGGGCAGCAGCGTTCTCTATGCATTTTACCACCATACTGCGATCGCCACGCCGCCTGCCAAGCGTGGCGATTATGGCAAATCCCCCCCAAAAGATGTACTGGTCAAATTGGCGGTGCATGGGCGAGGCCCATGTCCAGCAGTGGACTTCTTACGGCTAAAATGATGATGATGATGATGTATCGGAAGAGTCATGAGTACGGGGTATCAATAGACTCTGTCCAAGCTGGTGCGCTTCGACAGAGTCTAGCCAGAGGTTCGTGCGAGTCGACGAGAGCATCACAGCGGTGCGCGGCGTGGCCAAGGAACTTAAATCTTAACCATCTGACATCATGCGGGCAACAAGTGTCTAGAAACGGTCGAACTTTTCGTTTGACCAGTTCAAATATAACTTAAAAATCAATCATTATCTCCAGAAACTTCTGACATTTACGCCCAGTAAAATATTTAACGGTGAAGAATCCAGCTCAGATCGGCCTCTTGTCCGACATAATATGTATCTACTCGTACAATATATTCCATAATTATATTTGACATTCAGTAAGGCTATAGACAAATAATACCAAAAACAAATACAGACTCGATTTGTGCATACGTGTATTAAATACACGGTAGTGAATAGTAGTGTATGTAACGTGTTATTTATTGAAAATAATGTACTTTTACGCATAATTTAAAAAAAAATATTAGCATTCGTCACTTCTTCTCTGTATAAACTATAAGTATGCGAAATTTCATACTCCTCCGTCCGCCCAATTTTCGTAAAAAGGGATCCAAAGTTTTCGCTTCATGTATTAATATATAGATATTACGTTACAAGGAAAATAGGTCGATGATATGTTTCAAAAAGAAGGAGAGACTTCTGAGAATTAATTTGAATGATAAAACATATCAGTTGTTTATCGGCTTATCAGTAATCATTGTCAGACGGCATTTAAGATTATATTATCTACGTGTCGCACATGCAGAAACAAGTAGACTTCACATCGATATGCGATATTCTCGATTTTTCCTGTTTTTTTTTTCCGTTATATAGTGTAGAGGTACACCACCACTCAAACCAGCATCCAAAGTGTGGATTCCACACGTCCTCAAGAATAATAATACAGTCGTATATTCGCAGTCCTTTGATATGTGACCAAAAACCGACAACCGACACAATATGAGTGTTCTGTATTTGCGTAATCGTCTTATTTATGATAAATACGTAAATATATATAAATACACTAGCTGACCGTACAGACGTGGTCCTGTTTCATAGAACTCGATAGCAGCGCCACCTAACGGGTCCAATAGTAAATCTAAACCATCTAGGGTGCCACCCAAACGCATACAAAAAAAATCATTCAAATCGGTCCAGCCGTTTAGGAGGAGTTCAGTGCCATACACACGTACAGTAGAATCCTACTATTCTACTATACTATTATAAATGCGAAAGTTTGTATGTATGGATGTGTGGATGTTTGTTACTCTTTCACGCAAAAAATACTGAACGGATTGGATGTTTAGAATACAGTAAGTTTATAACCTGGATTAACACATAGGCTACTTTTTATCCCGGTAGTACGTTCCCGCGGGATATGTTCCGACATCCACGCGGGCGAAGCCGCTGGCAAAAGCTAGTTATAAAAGATATAGATACTTCGTTGTATATAAATAGAGTAACTATACACCGTCGTATTTGGGTAAATAAGACGAATACTCGAACACGATTAGCGATGTGAAGTGCCATCATAACATTTTACACAACCCCTTATAATCAAACTCTCATAATAATCCTAAAATTACAGCCACAATCAAATAAACGACCGAAGAAAAGCCTAATAACTACAATTATACCCGTGATACAGTCTTGATCGACATTTATTATGTTGTTCGGTAGTGTTTGCGAAAGTCGACCAACATGCAGCAACTTACGTGCCTCGCAACAATGCGATAAGATCGTGCAACTGTTTCAGTTCAGTCTTGCGACATGGGGGCCGCTAAAATGCTGGTGAATGACGAATGGGTGTTTAGAACAGCGGGATTTGGCGCCCCGTTGATGTTTTGTTTCTTGAATGGGTCTTATGAATTGGGCTGTAAGTAAATGAAAGTGAGTTTAGGGTATTTTAAGCTTTTTGAATTTGTGATTGAGAAAGTTCCGAAAGGTTTTATGAAGGACTGATGCAAAGGTTAATCAAATTCGAGTTGATTTAGTTTGAAAGCTATTTGAAGTTTTGGCAAATTAGTTGAAATTCGAGATGAAATGATTGAGTTAGGTAAGTACCTAACTTGGGAAAGCTTTCCGTAACAGTCAAAAGTTTGGCTTTAGTATTTGTTGAGCTATTCGTCCTATAGGAATATAAATATATTCATATCAAATCAATCATCATCATATGCTTAGCCATGTTACAACAATGTCAGGGTGGGCTTACAGTCAAACCAGATGAATATAAAATACGTGTATTTTATATGCTACTGGGTAATACAATACCCATTCATATCAAATCAAATAAATATAATACATATTTTTTTATTTTCATCAGTACATACAAAAAAAAAAACTCTGAAATCATTTAACACTATTCACCAATACGTGACTCACCCTACAACTAATATTTTACCTTTCAAATAAACATAATGCATCCATCATTTTGGGCCCAGCAGGATATCCTTCGGGAGAGTATTAATTTGTTACTAAAGATGAATAGCTAGTTACTGACGTTTCTTACATTCATTTTTATTTTCATTCTTTACTTCAAACAAATCTTATAACAAGGTATGAAAAATTAATAAAGTTACATTTTAGTCAACGTTATTAATGTTGGTTCAAAATGTTCGTCCGTTTTCAGTCAAAATCCAATTGTGTGAAATATATTAAATTAAGTACCTTTTGAGAGACTATGAGGCGTTACTAATTGGTATTGTTGAAGTTAAGAAAATGTACGGTTAAGTTCAATTGTCCAATGGGATTAATAATGGAAACAGGCTTCCATTAGTAGTGGGGAGTCTAGTATCGAAGTTGTTCAATAAAACCCACAGCCCCTGATATAAGTTGGTATAATGTCTGCCGTTAAATAGATTTCGAATTTAATTACTTATTTAGTATCTCTGAACCGCTATAAATAATTAAAAGTGAGGGTCTGTTTGTACCTAATGTCAAAGTAACAGCTTTTTTTACAAATGCATATAATGATATACTAAAACCATTTTTGAATTTGTTTGTCTGTTTCTTCCGGTTGTGTTTGATTTGGCCTTTCACTGACGGATAGCTGATTTTATAAGGAATGACAAATGCTACTTTATGTCCTGGTAACAAGTTCCAGTGGTTTTAATTTTGGACATCCATGCGGGCGAAGCCGTCGCCGCGTCGAGTGAGACGGACTTCCAAAACTAGTCTTCAGATTTGAAACCGCGAATGCAAATACGGTAGCAACCACAGAATAGCAACCGACTCTCTAATCATACTAATCTCCCGGAATTCCCAAAGATGGTAGATAAAACATCCAATTTAATATTCAAAACATAAAACTTAACACAATAGGTACGTACGGCTACATATCGAGCTATGCATTTCCAGTATAAACTGATCTCACATTCTATGAAATTTCAGTATGATGAGAGGTCAGTTTAAACTGGAATTGTGTAGCAGGATATGTAGCCGTGTGTACAACAAATAAAATGGCAACATTTCGCAAGGGTGACGCAGTACAATGCACTCCGGTTCGGCGTATTGCACAACTTGAGTTGATGTTATCAGCGTATTCGCTAGAAGATTAGCTAGATAAGGAAGTTTCGTGCTCAGGATAGGACGGGAAAACTTGTTCGGATGCTGGTGGAAGATATAGGAGTGGGTTTAGGTGTGGTTTTGTTTCCAAAAGGAGCTAGTATCTCAAAAACAACGTCGTGGAAGATTCATTTCTCTGGTACTTGTTTAGCTTCATTATTTCGGCGCTTCCTCTCTTCTTGTGAGTTGCCATTGTGGGAATTTGGCTTACAAGAGTTGCCACGTTGGGAAATAGTGTGGCAGACATCCTGATGTCTGCCAAGATTTTTAGAGAGTTTTTTTCCATTCTGAGCAGTTCTTTGATGCGATCTTTTGTATTATAGGAACAATATTTATGATTATTTGATGCAAATAAAAACAATCTGTATATTAATACGTGAAGCGAAAACTGGATCCCTTTTTACAGAAATTGGGCGGACGGATGAGTATGAAATTTCCCACACTTACAGTTTATACAGAGAAGAAGTGACGAATGCTAATATTTTATTAAATTATGCGTAAAAATACATTATTTTCAATAAATAACACGTTACACACACTACTATTCATTACCGTGTATTTAATACACCGGGCATAGATATTCTTTTGTTTATGGTCCAAATCTGTGGTCCAATCAAGAATATTTGTCTTTAATATTATTTGTGTTAGCGACGATAGGAATTTAGTTTAGATTTATAAGAAATATTTTTTGTGGTTTTATGGGGAGTCTCAAGTATGGCATTAGTAAGTTTCCCATATAAAACTTAGTGTCGTGTGCAAACTGTAGAGGTTGTATGCCTCACGATTGTACAGGCTGGTCATAGATTGTACAAGCTGGTTATAAATATGACATTTTGAACTGTCATAATTAATTAAAAATTATAGGGAAAATTCTATAAAAACAGAGCTTTCTGTGATAATTCATTCCATATCCAGCAGTTAAGAAGTATTAAGAAAATAAAGAAGAGAGTCCTGAAGAAGTATTCTTTAATCATTACACCTACGTCCAGCACCCTAATTGCGAAACGCACAATTTATTAGAATCTGAATGGGATTGAAGATTATTTCTAAACCATTGCGTCATTTATTCGAATAAATTGTGGCTCAGCAACGTAAATAACGCAATTAATGTTGTTTAACTATGAATATTAAACCAATTCCTACCGATAAAAAGTTCCGCAATTACCCCTCTGGTCCTGGCCATCACCATCCCGCCAGGGAACCCTCTCCACAGTAGTACAGCGTCAAAAATTTGTCTATAGTGTTACTGAATGTCAAATAAAACCATATTATTTTTTTATATTCCTTTATTTAAATTTTTACAACATATAAATTACATTTTTAAATATTAAAATAACAAAAATCATAAAAACATTTAAAAATATAAAAAATAGTAGCCCACCGGTATCGGGAATAGGATCCAAGCTACCGGTGGTCAGGGCCGCTGAGAGAGGAACCTTCTCACTATACGTGCCGTGTCCAGTAATACCGCCTTCTGGATCAAGCGCTTGATCCAGCTGCCTAACGAGAGCCTCTTTAGGTGTTGGTCGAGGCTCTTGGCTATTATGCCATTGGCCGTCACGACTATCGGCACAATGACTGCTGTATCCACATCCCACATCTCGACAACCTCGCGAGCCAAGTCAAGATATTTGATCTGCTTATCTTGTTCGGCTTTCACGAGGTTCTCGTCATGCGGGACTGCTATATCAACAATCATTGTGCGACGCTCTGATCGATCTATCACCACTATGTCCGGCTTATTAGCGACAATAGTCCTATCAGTGATGATAGATCGATCCCAATACAATGTGATATTTCCATTTTGGAGAACTGGGTCGGGCACATACTTATAGTACGGTACTTCTGATTCCACAAGACTGTATTTCAGAGCAAGTTGCTGGTGGATAATCCTGGCTACAAGGTTGTGTCTATGCAAGTAGTCTCCGTTAGCCAGACGAGAACAACCAGAAATAATGTGTCGGATTGACTCCCCCGGACGGTGGCATGCCCGACAGATGTCAACCGTGCCATCCTTCACAATATATTTCCGGTAGTTGTTTGTCATCATAACTTCGTCCATAATTGCAAAGACAAAACCTTCGGTTTCTCCAAATAGATCTCCGAATCGTAACCAGGATACGGACGCTAAGAGGTCTACATCGGGTCCATGTAGGACCCGGTAAAAGCGTCCGTGCAGCTCCTTGCTTTGCCATACCTCCCTGCGGTCATTAGTATCTAATACTTTAGGTTTGCGCCAGTTCTCGTTAGCCAAGGAGAGCGGGGTAAAGCCCTTGTCCACTGAGACCATATCTCGGTGCATCCCCACATCGGCTTCAAGGAAGTATTCCCTGAGACTGCATATCTCACGGTTGTGCAGGGTCTTGGCATTTAAAAAACCTCGACCTCCGCATTTCCGCGGGATATACAGTCTCATCACCGAGGACCGTGGGTGATGCATCCGATTTACGGTCAGCAGTGTGCGGACCCGTCTATCCAGGGCGTCCAGCTCCATCTGAGTCCATTTGAGTATGCCGAAAGATCTTGGCTTAATCGCCCGGGCCGCGAGGTAGAAAATCTCTATAAAAAATCACCCCAAACCTCCAAGCGGCGGCGCACCGTGAGGGAGGTTGACAGCTTGACTAATGGGTAGCTGAATTAGTCACTAGTGCGAACCACTGAATTTCATGTATATAAAGTTTTTACTCGTGGGAACAAATATGGAACATTTTTTAAAACCCAAACCAAAACCCAAACCAGTGGAAGGGAGCGATGCGGGGTCGGAGTCCGACGCCGCGTCGAGTGCAAAGGGCTCGCGTGCGAGCTCAGAGCGAGGAGTGGCGGGCGCTGCTGGAGGGAACCGAGAGTTCTCACAGAAGCGCCCTAAATCGGGGGCAGGGCAGGAGTCCTCCTCCGACGGCGGGCTGAGCTCGGCCCGCCGGAAAATATCACGGCGTGGTGGGCTCCATGAGGGGGGCGCCGGCCGAGGACTCCCCACCAAGGAGGCTGGCGAGCCGAGCCGAGCAGGCTCAGTCGAGCTGATCCAAGGAGGGGAGAGGCTCGCCACGGAGGGGCATCCCTCTGGAGGGACCAGCAGTAGGGCCCCCTCAGAGTCCTCCGGTGGCGAGTCGGATGCTGCCGGCTGCTCGGAGGAAATGGGCAGGTTCGCGGAGGTCGTGGCCACGGCCATCAGGGCGGCGACCTTAAAGAGGCTCCAGAGGTCGAAAGACAGGGCTATATCTGCTGCCACGAAAGCCATCGTGGTGGCAGCGAAAGCCTTTCGCTCTGAGCCTCCGGTGGTGGATGGGGTGGCAGAACTGCGGGCGGAGGTCGCCCGCGTGACTGCCGCCATGGAGCTCCTCCGGAAGGAGAACGAGGAGCTCCGAGCGGACCTGGCCGGTCTCCGAGGAGCCGCCCCCCAGGAGGTATCGCAGGGGGAAGCGCGGCATGGTCAGGGCGGGCTCCTGCCCACCGAGAACCAGGTGCTGACCCTGGTGCGGAAGGAGCTTGCGGTCTTCCAGAGCAGGTTTTCTGCTCTGGAGGCCGTGGTCCTGCGCCCCCCGCTGGCGGCACGCCGGCCGGTTTCGGGCCGGCCTGGGGCGGCTTCGGGTCAGCCGAAGGCGGCCTCGGGCCGACCGAAGGCAGCCACGGCCCAGCCGAGGGCAGCGTCGAGCCAGCCGAAGGCGGCGGCGTACGCCGCCGCCGCGTCTGCCCCAGCCAAAGGGCCAGGGCAAACCAAAGGCCGGCCCAAGCAGGCACCTGCTATGGCCCCCCCAGCGCAGGTGGCGAGAGGACCGCCAATGCCGCCCCCGCCTTCTAAATCTCCCCCTGCCAACGCCGAATGGCAAGTGGTTGGGGAGAAGAAGAAGGCAAGCAAGGCTGCAAGGGCGGCCAGAAATAAAAAGAGGCAGCAGCGGCGCAAAAGGAGCACTGTCGCGGCTAGGCTCCGCGCCCCGAAGTCCGCAGCTGTAGTGATCACACTACAGCCGGAAGCGGTGAAAAAGGGCGTGTCCTACCGCGACGTGCTCTCCAAGGCGAAGGCAGCAGTGGACCTGACAGACCTCGGCATCTCCGACGGGCTCCGGGTTAAGGTCACTTTGACTGGGGCCCGGATGCTTGAGGTCCCCGGTGCGGCTAGTGGCCCGACCGCTGACGCTCTGGCCGAAAGGCTTAGGGCGTCATTAGACGCGGAGGAGGCCCGGGTGTCCAGGCCCATTAAGTGCGCTGACATGCGCATCCTGGGCCTGGACGATTGCGTGACGGAGGCGGAGGTGGTGGCCGCCATCGCTAGGGCGGGGGGTTGTCCTGCCGAGCAAGTGAGGGCAGGCACCATCCGCCCTGACAATGCGGGGTTGCGAACCGTCACGGTGAGCTGCCCCGTGTCGGCGGCCCAAAGAATCACCGCGGAGGGCCGAAGGCTTCTGGTGGGCTGGGTCTCAGCGCAGGTGAAACTGTTGGAGCCCAGACCTCTGAGGTGCTTCCGATGCCAGATGGGCAACCACGTGTTCGTGAGTTGCACCTCAGAGGTGGACCGCAGCGGTCAGCCCGGTCACAAGGCCGGCTCATGCAATGCCACGCCGCACTGCTATGCATGTGCGGCGGCTGGCAAGCCGGCTGAACACCGGGCTGGGAGTAAGGCCTGCGCTGCAGCTGCCAGGGCCAGAGGAAAGGGTAAGCCCTCCGCCACCGTCGTCACCGCTGTCGCCGCTGCCGCCTCGACCACTGCAGCTGTCGTGGCCAGCACCGCCACGGCAGGGCCCTCACAGGGGGCTCGGGAGGGGGCTGATATGGACTGTCAGTAATGGCTGCTCCATTACGCCTCCTCCAGGCGAACATCAACCACTGCGCCTCTGCTCAGGATCTTTTGCTCCAGAGCATGGCGCAGTGGTCGATTAACATCGCCGTGGTCGCTGAGCCGTACTTTGTCCCGCCCAGGGATGACTGGGTGGAGGACCTGAGCGGCTCAGTGACCCTCATTTCGTCGGCCGCCGCCGGAACCCCAACCCTCGAGGCTGTCAAGAGGGGACGGGGTTGCGTAGCAGCACGGTTCGGGGAGATTGCCGTGGTAGGAGTATACTTCTCCCCGAGCCGAACTCTCGCCGAGTTCCACAACTCCCTTGCGGAGTTGAAAGTTGTCGTCGTCGGGTTCCGTCCCCTCCCCGTGCTCGTGCTCGGGGACTTCAACGCCAAGAATTTGGCTTGGGGTTCCCGGTATACGGACACACGGGGCAGGATGGTGGAGGACTGGGCTCTGGAGACAGGCCTAGTCGTCCTTAACCGGGGTTCTGTCCCTACGTGCGTACGGATGCGGGGCGATTCAGTGGTGGACATTTCGTTCGCCAGTCCCGCTCTGTCGCCGCAGGTCATTGACTGGCGTGTAATGGAGGGGGTGGAGACGTATTCCGACCACCGGTATATCCGGTTTGACGTCTCCGCCCAGACCTCGACCGCGCCGGTCCGACAGGCCCCGTGTGGTCCGCGGTAGGCGCTTAAGAAGCTGGACCGGGAGCTTCTCCTGGAAGCCTCGATCGTGCAGGCCTGGGTGTCACCACCGGACAGGCCTGCTGACATCAACGACGAGGCCGAGTGGTTCCGGGAGGCCATGTCCGAGATTTGTGACGTGGCTATGCCCCGAGTCCAGCCAGGACGGGCTTGGCGCCAGGTGTACTGGTGGTCGCCGCAGCTGACAGCGTTGCGCGAAACGTGCGTTGCGGCGCGACGCCGGTACACCAGGCACCGCAGGCTCCGTATCCGCCCCCCGGATACGGAAGCCATTCAGGCGGAGCTATATGAGGGGTACAGAGCGGCGAAGACCGCCCTCCAAGAGGAGATCCTGCGGGCCAGAGGACTGGCCCGCAAGGAGTCGCTGGAGACTCTGAACAGGGACCCATGGGGACGGCCCTACAAGGCCGTCCGGGAGAAACTCCGCCCATGGGCTCCTCCGCTGACTCAGAGTCTCCGGCCCCAACTCGTGGAGGGCGTGGTGAGCGCTCTGTTCCCTTCGCGAGGGGAACATAGTCCCCCACCCATGGCTCCGCCTCCTGCGGTGCCCGATGCTGCGGACCACACCACCGATGACGACGACAACGCTCCAGAGGTGACCGGGGTAGAGTTGAGAGTGGCGGTACGTCGGCTAAATGCCAAAAATACCGCCCCAGGACCCGACGGCTTGCCTGGCAAAGCCTGGGTCCTGGCCTTAGAGGCTCTCGGGCCTCGACTCAGGGGGCTCCTAAGCGCATGTTTGGAGAGGGGCCAGTTCCCACTTCGTTGGAAGACGGGGAAACTGGTCCTCATTAAGAAGCCTGGGCGCCCAGCGGACTCTCCGTCCGCTTACCGGCCCATCGTGCTGCTCGACGAGGTGGGCAAGCTCTTTGAAAGAGTAATTGCAGACCGCCTCGTTGGGTGGCTGGTGCGGGAGGGGCCGGATTTGGCGGACAGCCAGTTCGGTTTCCGCAAGGGGCGCTCTACGGTGGACGCCATCATGCGCGTGCGAGCCCTCACGACGGGGGATGCAGTGGCCCGGGGTGGGGTCGTCTTGGCGGTGTCTCTAGACATCGCCAACGCCTTTAATACCCTGCCCTGGAGTTGCATTAGGGAGGCACTCCGGTATCACCGGATGCCGACCTACCTCTGTCGTGTGGTCGAGGCTTACTTGACGGATAGAGCCGTCATCTACCCCGGTCGCCAGGGAGACTGGAACCGGCGAGAGATGTCGTGCGGTGTCCCACAGGGATCGGTCTTGGGGCCGCATCTGTGGGACATCGGTTACGACTGGATGCTGCGCGCCGACCTCCCTAGCGGCGTCAGCGTAGTTTGCTACGCTGACGACACGCTGGTCCTGGCGCAGGGGAGGTCGCACGAGGCGGCGGCCGAACTGATGACACGCGGGGTTGCGACAATCGTCGATAGGATCCGGCAACTGGGACTCGAGGTGGCATTGCACAAGTCCGAGGCCATGGGTTTTCATGGTCCTCGGAACGCGCCACCTGCGGGTTCCCAACTCACGGTGGGAGGGGTTCACATCGGCGTCGAGTCGACGATGAAGTACCTGGGACTTGTCCTCGACAGCCGGTGGAACTTCGTCGAGCACTTCCGACGTTTGGCTCCCAGACTGGAGCGGGCTGGGGCTGCCTTAAAGCGGCTCCTGCCCAATCTGGGGGGTCCAAACGCCTCCTGCCGGAGGCTCGCTCTACACGGGGGTCGTGCGGTCCATGGCCCTCTACGGGGCACCGGTGTGGGCGCCCTCATTGAGGCTGCGCCCAGCGCGCCGGTTGAGTGCAGCCCAGAGGGTCATGGCCATCCGGTTAATACGGGGATACCGCACGGTCTCCTGCGAGGCAGCAAGCCTCCTTGCCGGAGTGCCGCCATGGGATCTGGAGGCAAAGGTCCTCGCCTACATGTGGGAGTGGCGCGAGGAGGCGAAACGCCGTGGCGAAACTCCGCTGCCGCGACAAATCGCGGCACGGCGGACAGAGCTCCGGTGTGATCTCATGGCGACATGGCGGGTACGATTGTCGCAACCCAGTGCTGGGCACGCCACAATTGCGGCGGTAAGTCCCCTCTTTGAGGAGTGGATAGAGAGGCGTCACGGCGTCCTCACCTTCCGCCTGACTCAGGTTCTCACCGGGCATGGGTGCTTCGGTGGGTTCCTGTTCAGGATAAAGCGGGAGGATACGTCCGGGTGTTTCCATTGCGAGGATCGTCTGGAGGACACGGTGGAGCATACGGTGGAGGTGTGCCCTGCCTGGGCGGAGCACCGCCGTGTCCTCGTGGAGGCGATTGGCGGCGGCGACCTCTCGCGTCCGGCCCTGGTGCGAGCCATGGTACGGAGCGAGAGGGAATGGGAAGCAGTCACCTCCTTCTGCGAAGCAGTAATACTCGCGAAGGAGGAGGCGGGGCGCGTGAGGGAGTGGCAGTCTCTGCGCCCTCACATCCCTAGCCGCCGCAGGAGGAGACGCCCCGGGCGTCGGGAGTCAATAGCGGACTCCCGGCCACCGTAGGCGCGAGCTTGCGGGTGGCGAGCAATGGGTAGCTCGCCGCCCGGTAAGGACCAAGCTCGGGTCGACGGCGCGTAGTGTTCCACGCGCGCCTCAAAGAGATGTCAGCAGCAGTGTAGGGGTCTACTAGGACCGATGCCTGCCGGGGTCGCGTGATTGTTCGAAAGAGATACCGTGACCCTGGCACATGGGCAACTGATGGAACACGGGTGGGTTTTAGTCAGTAAAAGTCTGACACGCCCTCCCGCTCCGCCCAGAGCGGGAGAAGTCATTTGATGATTTCCCATCCTGAAAAAAAAAAAAAAAAAAAAGTATGCCGAAAGAGTACATCAAAACTGGCATAACCCAACCGTTGAAGGCGCGCACCTTGTTTCCGCCTGATAAAAGACTATTTAGAACTTTATTCAGGCGGCCAAAGAAGCGCTCCCTCAACGATTGTTTCATGTCAGCAGTGTCGATGCCTAACGCTTCCGACATACCCAAATACTTGTATGTTTCGATTGAAGAGAGGGATCTTAGGTGTATGGAATCCGTGAGTTGGGTTCCCACGGATTCCACAATCTCCCCTCGCTTCACATGCATGACTGCAGATTTGTCCACACCAAATTCCATCCTGATGGCGCTACTGAAGGTTTCAGTTACTTTCAGTAGCTCCATCAGTTGCAGATTGTTGTGGGCAAAGAGTTTTAGGTCATCCATGTAGAGGAGGTGAGATATAACCTGACCACCTCTCCTCAATCGATAGCCTATACCTGAATCCTCCAGCAGTGTGCTAAGAGGATTCATGGCTAGGCAGAACCAAAGTGGACTCAAACTATCGCCCTGGAATATACCTCGCTCAATCCTTATCGGTTCGCTATTCCTCTGGATTTGTCGACATCCTGGATAGCGAAGGATCGTCCTCCACTGCCCCATACATGACATCAGGAAGGTGCACAGCGTTGTATCTACTTTGTACAACTCCAACACCCTCCTGAGCCATGTGTGTGGTACCGAGTCATAGGCCTTCTTATAGTCTATCCAGCATGTCGACAGATTCCTTCGGGAACGACGAACCTGTTGGCTAATGGTCATATCGATTAGGAGCAGCTCCTTAGTACCGCGGGACCCGTTCCTACATCCATTTTGAGAGACAGACAAGATAGAGTTTGTGTCAATATGATTGTAAATTTTAGCTCTCAAAATGGATGTAAGAATTTTATAGACCGTCGGTAGACAAGTGATCGGTCTATAATTTTTGGGTTCCGCGGTGCTACCTGATTTATGGAGCAGGTGGGTTATCCCTGTTGTTAAGAACTGGGGCAACGACCCTGACTCTAAGGCTGACTGGAACTGAGATGCCAAGCGAGCGTGCGACTTTTGGATCCACTTGATCCAAAAGTTGTGCAGTCCGTCCGGCCCCGGAGATTTCCAGTTAGGCAACGGACGGACTGCACAAGCGACATCTTGGGGGCTGATGGTAATTGCCCCCATTTCTGGTATTTGTCCGCACGCTCGCTCGATCTGCCTAGTCCAGTCACCTTCGGTGTGATTGACAGGCACCGACCAGATGTTTCGCCAGAACGAAGACATGGCGTCATCATCCGGAAGAGGCATGTCAGCCACACCTTGGTCCGGTCGCTCCCAAGCTCTGTAAACCCACCTTTCATCGCTTTGGAATGTGCGATTCTGAGTGTACCGCTCGACCCTCCGCCGATACCGACGAATACGGTTTGCCCATGCACAGATCTTCTGCTTCAGGAAGTCGATGCGCTCTGTGACGCGGGGCAAATAATCTCGGGGACTAACATCAGTCCCGGAGAACGCCCGCTTCACAAAGCGCATCACTCGAGGGCGAGTATTGCCCTCCCTGAAGCAGATTAGCTTACCGATGAGTGCTCTAGCCTCACCGATACGACACTCAATCCTGCACTGCCAAGCTGGTACGGCTGGTTTTGGTCATGTAGCTCTGTCGCTGTTAGGAAACTTAACATGAGCTACACGACAAGCCGCTACAGCTGCGCAGTACAAGATCGAGTGGGTATCAACCAGGTCTTTGCTGCCGTCAAAATATGTTGACAGCTGTGAGTCTAGAGCACACACCAGCGCCTTGTTTTTCTTATGCATGGGCAAACGAGGTAAACGTGGTCTATGTTCAGGCAGAGTAGAGCGATACTCCCTGAAAGCATCCTCCAAAGCGCTCCTCAATCGTGCATTGCATTGGGTACTCACGGATATAGCCCCGTCATCATCCTCTCCACCAACACAAAATTTACCGAGTGTTTCACCGCGACCCAAGGTCGCGGTGAAACACTGGGTAAATTTTGCAGTTGCACCGCGACCAGTGGCGAAGCAGGCGTAACATGGCTATTCCGTGATTCGAGGCAAAGTCGATCAAGCACGGCGGCATCCAGCATATGATTACGCTGGATGACCCGTGCCTGATCCGATAATCGTTGCGACGACACGTTGACACCTGGTTCAAGCACCTGAAACAGAGAGAGCATCCGACCACGGTACGCAGTCAAGTTAGTTCCCCCCTCTGTAGCCCCATAGTATGCGCGCATGACATTTTCGTTGACCGCTTGTGTCCACTTCATGCGCTGCACACTTCCACCGGTAGCGGGGACCCTACCAAAAGCCGGTGGGCCTTGGAGTCCCAAGCTGGCCGGTGGTCGGCCTCGTCCGCGCCGACGTACTGGTGGTGGTGTCGTCGGCGGCGAGAAGTATTCGTCGCTCGAGCTCGACGCAACTGCAGCGGCCGGTGTCACTGGACTCACGTCTGGAGCAGGATCCGGCAACTGCGAGGCGGAGCTGAGCGACGAACCCGAAGATGTTAGGCGTGTGTTATGTAGAAAACGTGCCCGACTTCGCGTCAGCATCTCACAATTTCTCGTGTTGTTTAATTTTTTCTTATATCCTGGTATAATGTTATCATTATAGCACCAATATCAGGTACTTCCTTGGTGTTGTAGAAACTTATAATAAAACATTTTTCCATGATTGGTGTTAAAAATTCTAGAAAAAATACACGGAGGAAAAATTTTTGCACCGTCAAGCTGACAGTTGGGCCACACCAGGCTGCCAGTTTTTATATTTATTATTATACTTTTTTTTTTCATTTAATGTATTTCTATTCAAATGAAGTACGGTCGAATTTCGACCAATGGGCGATCACTAAT
The DNA here is from genome assembly GCA_932294355.1 of Aporophyla lueneburgensis. Lineage (NCBI taxonomy): Eukaryota > Metazoa > Arthropoda > Insecta > Lepidoptera > Noctuidae > Aporophyla > Aporophyla lueneburgensis. Next base: position 20,349,703 of record OW028754.1, read on the forward strand.
AATAAATTGTTCTCTACATTGTTTTATTCGTTTCCGCTTGAGATTCCATTGTTGTGTTTTTATTGAAGGTTTCGGGGCCAAGACACTTCTTTGTGCAGTCCGTACGATGATTTTCCTGAAAAAATATAACAATAATCATTTGACATAGCTCATTCATATTACGGGCAAGCACGAATTCTCAAGGTTTATACTGCATTAAAATGTATAAAACCTAGAGAAATATTTTTATTACCTTCCTGCATACTTGCTACTGTAATAAAATAATTCAATGACAATTCTTAAAATTTCACGTTTTATTAACAAATTCTGTGGTTTTGCCGACATCTGATAAAGACACCTAACGAGTATTCAAATTTAAGTATGTTGTAAAATCGTAAAGTTATGAAGTTAAGTTATTTAAGTAAGGCTACTTTATGTACGATAGTAATATTCTTGTTAGAACGGTACTTGGGTTTAGTTCAAGAACAAGTTACGGGAAATATTAACTGCTTTAGTTTTATGTTTAGTATATTATATTTAATCTTAATGTCGTAACTGGCATTCGTTACTAACACAAGCTGAATTTTAAGTGGTTAAGTGACTATAATAAAAAAATATGAGTACGCACTCTATAGATAGACATTCTTGGGCGAAGAATAAAAATCTTAAATTTACAGATAGCTGACACTTTAACAGCTTGATCTAGATTCTTGACCCAACTGTTTAGGCCCTGCATGTACGAACTCATGTACAAAATTTCAAGTTTCTGGAGTATAGAACCATGAGATTTGATTTCGAGAATAAAAAACAAGTATCGCAGCGCTGGTATTCTTATATAGATAATAGAGAATATTTTTTGAAAGTCAGTATGAAAATTCGTAATTTTAGCTATACAAAATAGAAAATTAGAAATTATAACGATACAATTTTAGATTATGTGAATCTAAAAATGCTATGACAACATGGTGTCCCATGATCAAGTTGCATCAAACCAGTTGCTAACAGAAACATGCTTCAAATAAACTAAAGAAGCCACATCGAATTGTGAAATGAGCCCTAAAATGTTGCAAGGTAACGTATGACTATCATCAAATGTGTTAACATAGCAACCAGTTAAGTTAGATAATTTAAAAACGGCATTTCTAAATTGATATGAAGTGACTTGTATGAACTTATTGCAGCTAACACGGTTTTTAATTAAAATAATTCATATTACCCGTCGTTCTCGAAACGGTGAATGAAAACGTCGTTAGGAAACAGGCATGTCCTAGAACCGAAAAAATTCGACGATATGTGACATCTACCAACCCACACTGGGCCCGTGTGGTCGACGATCAACTCCCTGTCACGGAGAGGGAAGCCTGTGTCCCAGCAGTGGGAATATTAAAGGCTGATTATATTACCGTTATATGGTGACTGCCTCATTGTTCTAGTGGTCAGAAGCACAAAAGCAAAGTGTTATTAAGTTTATGTACAATATTTCTCAGTTGCAGCCTGGAGTCGTCACAGCGGTACGTCTGATCAGACCATGCCCCACTTCCTGGAGTGTCCCAAGTGCCCGTTCACTTGCACCTCAGATGATCTTAAAATGCCACTGCTGCCGCAATTGCAGGAGCTTACCAAACAAAGGAGTGTTAGCTAGATAACGCTTTATGCCTTTGAAGTACCAGGTTATCATAACTTGCTAGCTAACCAAACATATGAGTGTCAGCTAGAAAACGCTTACCAGACCACCACCGCGTACCAGGTTGTCAAACTTGGTAGGTTTATTACAACATTTATTGAACCTGAGGCGATACGAAGTTCGCTGGGTCAGCTAGTATAGTATAGAGTGTACAAGTACCATCGACACCAAAAGAAGACGAAGAAGCCCGGAGTTTTGATTTGGGCTCGGTTTGTAGCAATAGGCTCTGCTTCCATTACCTACATGGGACTTAAACATATCTGACAAGGGTCTACTGTGGAAACATCACTGCCCAACCCTTCAGAGAAACAAGGAGTGATGTTATGTTATGTAACGACGTATGTAGGTTGGTTTATTTTTGAAATTAGAACAAACATTGCATGACATGGCCGCACCTAAGCCCATATTATGTCAAAGGTGCGCTATGGTAAGCCCATAACTGTCCCCTAAAGTTAGCGAAATACGTCGTTCGTCCTTTGTTTCATGAATAAAATTTAAGAATCTACGGTTTTGCTAATGGAACTTTGCTTAGTGACTAAAAAATTAATGACCAAAATATCGTCTTTGCCAGTAAAGATATGTTTAATGTGCGTTTTGTTTTTAAGAAGGACTTTTTAAACAATGCCACTGGACATTGAGCTCTTTTATCTGTGGTCGAGTTCTTTCTAATCGGAACTTTGCTTAGTGATAAAAAAATTAATGACCAAAATATCGTCTTTGCCAGTAAAGATATGTTTAATGTGCGTTTTATTTTTAAGAAGGACTTTTTAAACAATTCCACTGTAAATTCAGCTCTTTTATCTGTGGTCGAGGTTTTTCTTATTGAACTTTTTTTTTCTTCAGTGCCAGATTCCGAAATATTTTTTTTTTAATAAGATTAGTTGGTTGGGACTAAGTAGCCACTAATCTGAATTAAATAAAAGTAGGTACAACAGATTTTGTGACTTCTGCTAGATCAAATAGGTATATATTTTTTTTCTTAAAAATTCTTTTGCAACGTTTCCTTTATGTTCAAAATCATCTAAAACTCTCGCCAACACGCTCCATTAGGTCTAATGGGACGTATATTTATCGTATTCTTCCCCCAAATTGTCAGTCACACAAAGAAATTACTTCCGAACGATTGGTCTTCAAATACGGGTCTCATCAATGGCATATTTGAACTTTGTCACTTGCCTCTAAAAAGTTTTTAATATCTTTCGAACAAAGCATTCCTTATCCTTTTAAAAGTTTCAAAATTATGTGAATGAAAAGGGGAGACGCAATATTGCTTTTTGGGTTCCATTGCCAAATGGCAAAAAACGGAACCTTTATAGATTCGTCATGTCTGTCTGTCTGTCTGTCCGTCCGTCCGTATGTCACAGCCACTTTTTTCCGAAACTATAAGAGCTATGCTGTTGAAACTTGGTAAGTAGATCTATTCTGTGAATCGCATTAAGATTATAATGATATCATATGATTATATCTATGATCATAATGATTATACACAAAAATATTAAAAAAAAACCGGCTAAGTGCGAGTCGGACTCGCGCACTGAGGGTTCCGTACAAACCTGTAGATATTCACGGTTTATGCATATGGTTTATGTTTATGAAATTAAATGTTTTTTTTTAAATTTTTTATATTGAGTTGATTGAATGATAGGTAAATTGCGGTTTACGATTTATGACGTATTAAAAAAAAACTACTTACTACATCTCGTTCAAACCAATTTTCGGTGGAAGTTTATATGGTTATGTATAGATAGATATTCACGGTTTATGCATAAGGTTTATGTAAAATAAGAGAATGATAAAACTAAAAAATATATGACGTACATTACCATATAAACTACCACCGAAAATTGGTTTGAACGAGATCGAGTGAGTAGTTTTTTTTAAAACGTCATAAATCGTAAACCGCAATTTACCTTACATTCAATCAACTGAAATATAAAAATTAAAAAAAAAACATTTATTTTTAAACCGAGAATACCTACAGGTTTGTACGGAACCCTCGGTGCGCGAGTCCGACTCGCACTTGGCCGGTTATAGATTTTAAAATGGTATTAGTGACAATCTCGAGGTTTCCAGTAAATGTAGCAGTATGGGATTCTTTAGTCGGTTAAGTTGAAAAAAAAGTAATTAATTAAAACTAAACTGAGAGTCAGGACTTTTTGATCATCCTACCTACATAAGTCAGTCCCCCAGAACGCCGCCAGCCCTTCACCGATTCCAAGCGCTTGACCTGGAATGAAGAAATAGCGTGAACAAGCTTTCCAGCAACACAGAGGAACTTGATCCGTACAATAAATAGTAAGTAATTAACATTACCAAACACAAAACAATAAATTTAATTATTTGCCTCATTATTATGTCAGAGGCATGATGTGATAACGCAACGGTTCGGTTAAAAAGAAGATGTACTGTGCTACGCCGGGAGGGGAGGCCCTAGGTCCTAGAGCGTCCCCTCCCGGTGTTTCCTATATATTTAATAAGGTCATGTGTCGTCGTGCGTATTAATCGCAACCGGGGTGTGTATATGACCAGATTTTTAAACAAGAATGAGGCAAAGGGAGTACCTATGTAATGATCGTAGTAGGTAGCGTTCTGTAGTTTCTGCCTACCTCTATGCTGCCGTTTTAATAAAAAAGGGCACAACTAAAATTTTTCATGAAATTGAGTTATATATCACCGGAATCAGGAAAAAAAAGCCAATATACCTATTTTTTTTTTTTTTTTGGCAAAAAAATTAACAGAGATACCATAAGCTTAAAGGGCACAACTGCAACATTTTTAAAGTTTTTAACCAGGAAAAGGGCACATTGTGAGATATGCCTTTTATTTCACCTTTATATTTTTAATATATTTAATTGAAAAGGCGTAATTGGCTTACGTCAAATATAAAAGGCTTATGTGGCAATTGTGCTTATTTTTTTTTATACCAACACCCTAGCAATTATTGAAGAAGAAAAGTCACAACTAGCAGTTATGTCTTTACTATTTACCCTGTACCTTATTTTTTTATAAATAAAGCGTTTAAAAAAAGGCACACTGGCGGTTATGCCTTTACTACTAAACATCTATGAACGACGATGAAGTGGTGGGTCAAGGTTATTTACACGTCCCACTGCAGAAAACACAAGAAAGTGCACAATAAGATTGTTTTTATTCATCAAGAAGTATAAAATATAATATATTCTAATATTTTACTGTATAGGTATATACTATTTTAATAATTATGTAAAAATGCACAATTGAATAAAAGTGCCTTTTCAATGTAACATTTTAAAATTTTACATTGAAAAGGCACATTTGGTTGTATATGCCTTTTAACTGTAATATTGCTCCTGTTATGTAATTTTTTACGTTAAGTTGAAAAAAAATAAGCTAATTATTTATTATATGCATTAAAAATAATAAAAAATATTGCTAGTCTTATATGTACTATATATCAATCAATCAATCAAATAATTTATTCAGCAGATCATAAAATCCAATTTTGTTAGTACTTACAAACTTACACATCTTAAACCTAGTGTTAGTATACACATTTTAACATTTTGCAAATTATAACTAACTAACTAACTACCTAACTACTACTAACTTTTTAACTATTTAAATTCACACAATTTCGAAAAACATAGTTAAGTCGTGTTTTTTTTTAACATAATTCAAAAAATATTTTAACATCGATTTTCTCAACATTTACAAAATGCTAGTTGTGCCTTTTTTAATAATCACGGCAGTATGGACAAAAAGGCGTAAGTTTTTGTATGTTATGTAAGTATTATGTCAGTTAGTTTTCAAGTAGAGAACAATACTATCAACCAACCTGATTAGTGTTGGGATTTTATCCGGATAAATACTCAAAATGGATAAATACTCGATAAATATCCGTTTCTACCGAGTATTTATCCAAAACAGCGGATAAATACTATTTTATGTTTTCGTAACGTAAGTTTTGTCATTTTACTAACAAAAGGATTAAATTAATGAAAAATAGACAATGCGGATTGGTATCGTACCTTATTAATCATTTTAACAATTACAAAATGCCGATATTGACAATAATTTCATTCAATTATGAATTCAATTAGTCAATCACTGTCAAAGTTAGATAAAATTATACATTTGTACATTGGTTTTTCACATACATACATGAACTCATGCCTTTCTCCCATGGGGGTAGGCAGAAACTATTTAAGTAACGCTTAAATCATTGTAAAAATAAAAAAACTAGTTCGTGAAAGTCGAGAAAGATAAACAAATCAAATAACTTGACTTGGTTCGCGAGGTTGTCGACACTGTAGGATATGGATTCAGCGAGCAATATGCAGTTTTGAGACCAGTGGTGATGTATTTATTTACCACAAGTAAAGCGCCTGCCTGAGTGCGAACTCACGACCTACAAGTTGTAAGTCGGGGCTGATACCACCGGGCCACCACTGCTATCGCCAATATGAAAGGCATGTCAGACTTTTACTGACTAAAACCCACCTGCGTTCTTTTAGTTGCTTGTGCCAGGGTACCTCTTTTAAACAGATCCGAAACCCTGGCAGGCATCGGTCCTCGCGGACCCTTTCAATATGTAATGATATCTCTTTGAGGCGCGCGTGGAACACAATGCGCCGTCGACGCGGGCCTGTCCATTACGGTGGCGAGCAATGGGTGGCTCGCCGCCCGCAAGCCCGTGGCCACCGTAGCCAAGAATCCACAATGAACTCGCGACGCCCGGGGCGTCTCCTCCTACGGTGGCTAGGGACACGAGGGCGCACAGACTGACTCTCCCTAACGCGCTGCACCTCCTCCTTCGCGAGCCTTACTTCTTCGCAGAAAAAGGTGACAGCTTCTTATGCCCTCTCGCTCCATACCATGGCCTGCATCAGGGCCGGACGCGAGAGGTCGTCGCCGCCAATCGTCTCTACGAGGATACGGCGTTGCTCCGCCCAAGCAGGGCAAACCTCCACTCTATGCTCCACCGTATCTTCCAGGCGATCTACACAGTGGTAAAATTTACTCAAACCTGCTTTTAGATTTTCTCAAATCCAATGACTCATTATCAGTATCTGTCTGTGAATATAACCCATTTTGTGTTGATTTCATATCCGTAAATATTATAAACACTAGAAGAGCATTGCATTTGTTGGACTCTTGTTGAAAGACAGGTTCTGTTATGGGTTCAAAAACAGATATGCATTGATATACCTAATCCCAAAAGTTATCGTCAAGCAAAGCTGCTTGTAACATTTGACTTGACGATATATTTTTCTTTTGCGTACACTGAGAGAGCGGCTTTTCTATTTTTCATACTGATTAGTGATCGTAGATAGCTGCCCTATTATGTGTAGCATGGCAGGTTTAACTTTTCTCCCGTTACCTTTTGTTTTACGATTTGTTGTAGCTTCGATGGTGGTTTTTGGGTTTAGTTCTTGTGAGTTTTTGACTGTCTTATAAATCGATGAACGCTGGCTGAACGCACAGAAAAGCATGACGCATTGTCACGTTTCGCCTGAACCGAGCGTGTAAGCGAGAGCGCGAAACAAGCGAGAGAGAGGTACGATCGGCCTTAGCGTTCGACTTGTGAAATCTATCTCTCTTCCACTCCATCGGCCAATACATCCGAGTAAAAGAGACTTAGACATTATCACGTAAAATTATCGTCCGTATACCGACTTTACAGACAGTCAATTGTTTTTTTTTTTTTCAAAAATTCTATCATACCTGCATAAATTATTGAAACTACCGCATTTCAGTGCACCATGAGCCAGTAAATTACTAGTGTGTGCTGCGCAGTTAAAAGGCTCAACACCTTTAACTAATTGAAAAGCCCTTTGCATGTTTATAGCGTTGACAAACATCAAAAACAAACTTGTCTTCGCCGCATTTTTCTTGACTTTTAGAAGCTCTTCACAGAGATAATCTATTATGTGGCTATTCTCTACATTCTCAACAAAGAAAGGTTCTAAATTTGTATCTAAAGAGCATGCTCTATTAGAGACGTTTGAACTTCTGACACAATTACAGCCCTGGCAATTGACATTAGAACTAAATAATGTAATAACGTAGTATTTTGAAAAGCCTAAATAACAATAAAAGTCATTAACATTTTAAAAATAATCATCCGATGCGCGAAAAAGATATTTATCCATCATTTTGAGTATTTATCCGATAAAAATGAGTAAAAACGAGTATTTATCCGTTTCGGATAAAAACTCGAGTATTTATCCTCCGAGTATTTATCCACTGCCCATCACTAAACCTGATAGAAGATTGTCATCCTCGCTTTCACCAGATACCCCTTTTTTTTTTTTTTTTTCTTTTTTTTTTTTTCAGGATGGGAAATCATCAAATGACTTCTCCCGCTCTGGGCGGAGCGGGAGGGCGTGTCAGACTTTTACTGACTAAAACCCACCCGTGTTCCATCAGTTGCCCATGTGCCAGGGTCACGGTATCTCTTTCGAACAATCACGCGACCCCGGCAGGCATCGGTCCTATTAGACCCCTACGCTGCTGCTGACATCTCTTTGAGGCGCGCGTGGAACACTGCGCGCCGTCGACCCGAGCTTGGTCCTTACCGGGCGGCGAGCTACCCATTGCTCGCCACCCGCAAGCTCGCGCCTACGGTGGCCGGGAGTCCGCTATCGACTCCCGACGCCCGGGGCGTCTCCTCCTGCGGCGGCTAGGGACGTGAGGGCGCAGAGACTGCCACTCCCTCACGCGCCCTGCCTCCTCCTTCGCGAGCATTACTGCTTCGCAGAAGGAGGTGACGGCTTCCCATTCCCTCTCGCTCCGTACCATGGCTCGCACCAGGGCCGGACGCGAGAGGTCGCCGCCGCCGATCGCCTCCACGAGGACACGGCGGTGCTCCGCCCAGGCTGGGCACACCTCCACCGTATGCTCCACCGTGTCCTCCAGACGATCCTCGCAATGGAAACACCCGGACGTATCCTCCCGCTTTATCCTGAACAGGAACCCACCGAAGCACCCATGCCCGGTGAGAACCTGCGTCAGGCGGAAGGTGAGGACGCCGTGGCGCCTCTCTATCCACTCCTCAAAGAGGGGACTTACCGCCGCAATTGTGGCGTGCCCTACCAGATACCCCTGACGGGTAGCCGAAACATTACCACGAAGTAAACCAAGTATACATTTGTGACCTAAATCCTTTTCACTAATGAATGTTTTTTTTTAACTAAATATCTCTCATGGTCACAACTTCTCAAGTCATTTTCAGAACTTGATCATATAACAAGTCATGTACAAATTATGCACACTATGCACCCGTCCATTTACCCCTAAGTGGGTTCACACATTGTTCATTGAAGGGTTCGTGAAATAGTGACGTTCCCACGTCATTCAATGACGTGACGTGACGAATAGTCAGTCAGCGGGTGGTCTTACTTATAAGTACTACTTATAAGTGGATTCGAAGTTTTTAATTCAGTTAGGGCTCCTGGGTTTTGTTAAAGGATGTTTATGCATGAAGACGTTTGATTTCTTGCTTGATGTGAAGGGACGTTAATGGTTTTTGGTGGTGAATTATTTTATAAGGGTGTTTTAAGACTGGTGGAGTTAGTGCAACCAATGGTGTGCAACATAGCAGTGTGAGCTAAGAAGTCTTCCTTTCAATAAATTTGTTTATGATATGTGATTAGAGTAGCAAGAAAAAACAGGTAGAAGTTATGGCAGTGAAATCCCATCCCTATTTCATATCTAACCATTCATTAAGCCGGACGTAAATAATAGCACCATCCCATTTATCGTAAGAGGCGACTAAGGGTCTTACTTGAGCCACCCATTACCCATTCTCTAGTAAGTATATCTATCTATTTATGTTATTTAGTAACTACCTACTACAATAACACGGACTATTGTATATCTATTCTGCCATCAATCTTGTCACTGGTTGAAACAAATAAGCCTTGCTACCGCACTGAAGTAGACACTAATGGGTCAATCTCCAGAGGCATTTTTTTTCGTGTCGGGCTGGATAAACCCATTTTAAAATCGAAAAACGTTTTCATAATATTTTTTTATATACAGTTCGGTGTCTAATCTATGTGATACAAGACTAATATTATGAATAAGTTTATTTTAAATATTTAAAAAAAAATCTTAAACCCTAAAATCCTGATCGCTCTGGGTTGACCCAACTCCCGATTGAATGAAAAGAATATTTTTTAACTTTTTTATGAGAAGGTTCATACAAAACAACTTATTTGGATTACATAACAAATAGTTAATCTTCATAGTAATAAAATATTTTTATTTATATTAACAATACTTTTGCCACAATTTTAATTTAAAGTCCTGACCGGGCATTTTATCTCATCGCTCTGCGCTGAGGTAAAACATCGCGCTCATCCCTAGTTACGCGTTATAGACACTCTATTCCCCTCCCGCGGGGCAACGCCAGCAGTGGTCTAACCACCGAGAAGGATACCTGTGTGCCACGTTCCCGCGCTCCAACATTACGAAGGTAAGTTCATGATTGCTCTGGACTTGGTTCTCGAATTTTATAATTGCTATGGCACGTTATTTAAATTAAAGAGTAAGCTTGTGAATGTGTTTGTTATGCGAATTAAGTGATCGTTATGATGTTTTTTATGAGACGTAATCACAACTTTCTACTGCTTTTAAATTCGGCTATATGTATGTTTTTGTGACTTTTTCTGATCGCTATTGCTGTGATTGCTCTGTCCAAAAAGACCAGAGCGATGATATTTTGCATTAATTATTCGTTATAAATCAATTTTAATTAGTAGTACCGGACCGTTAAAATGACAAATGATAAACTATGCATATAACCTTAAATTTATAACCTTTCCTGGGTTTCTTTGGGTAGCCTAAACCCATAAACAGGTTTTGACGTATTTTACCTTGATGATATTATTATATTAGCATTTAGCTAACCACAACTATAACCTTTCTTCTCTAAAATTTAATGGCAACTATTGTTGCAGATTCAAATCATGCCTCGAAATAAATTATCTATTGAAGAAAAACGTCTTAGGAAGAAATTGGCTGAGTGTCGTAGAATGGCCAAGATAAAAAAAAAATGATCCAGACCTATACGCACAATAGCTTGTAAAGTCAAGAGAGAGTTACTAAAGGAAAACAGTTCGGGGCACAGTACTACCAATGAGTGATTTGACTCCAAGCCAGCAAAAAGTTCGTAGGAAGAAAAGTAGGCAGAGTTCTCGACGGTATTATTTAAAGAAAAAAGTGGATAAGTTACCAGCAACTGATGAGCTCCCAATAAATGAAGAACCTATCTATATATTTGAGAATCTGATCTCATCATTTGAATTGCATTTTACTTTGTGTTGTTCTTTTTAATTGTTTATTTACTTTCCACTAAAGATATAGTTAAGGAAAATGTGATTATTACAAATCTCTTAGATAATCGTGAAAAGACTGTTATTTTAGTCATGATTCTAAGTCCTATTAAGCATTATGATTACAAATAGTTACGTTTAAAAGTTGTTTATACTTAAGAATGTTATCTTGTTCTTTATAAACGTTAGTTTTCTTTAATTACTTTTAAAAAACTAATATTGAAAGAGTCTAAGTCATTTTATAATTATAAAAGACTGTAGGTATTAATGGTTGATTTCAAAAGGTTTTAAATTTTGTCTCATTTACCTAGAAGTGATTTAATTAAGTTTAAATAAATGAAACTAAACCAAAAGTTGATTTTTATAATTATGTTAATTTGTTATTTTAACAATTATTTTATATAAAATATTCCGTATTTTTGATATGTATGACTGATAATATGCCTTGACCTTTTTCTAAAAAAAACTTTTTAACAAAAAATTAAACCGCCGAAAAAACTGAAAAGCAAAAAATTATACACATTAAAATTATGAGTCGGCGTTTTGAGTGATCTTTTTGGCGGTTTAATTTTTTGTTAAAAAGTTTTTATTTTATATTTTTTGTGGCTTTAATGTACTTATAATACTTGGCAAGGTATACCCTATCCAATAAAAAAAGAATAATCAAAATCAGACTACTCTGTATAAAGTTATGCGTGGTTATACATTACAATCAGTGAGTGAACAATCAATCATCCCCTGTTTTCCGACCCTTAGGGTTCGATTTTGTTTTCCAAATTTATATGAGACCACTTTGGGAGTATACACTTTCCAATAAAAAAAGAATTATCACAATCAGACTACTATGTAAAAAGTTATGCGTGGTCACACATAAAAAAAATACGCGTCGAATTGATACCCTCATCCTTTTTTTTTTCGTCGGTTGATAATACATTTCTCTTACATATTATAATCTTGTTACACGTACAATGAATATGACTGAAAACGGCTAAATAAATAACATTTTATCAATATTAATTATTTTGTTTCACTGATTTCACCATTTATGATCGCTCTGGCACCAGTTATGATTGCTCTGGTCGCGAAATTTTTTGAACTTAAATATTTCCATAACTGTTTGTGTAAATTGAAGGCCAATAGTAAAAATGTACTATTTTAATATCATTCTTTTTAATGAGATACATAATTACCATTAAATATCAGTATCTGAAAAGCACCAGAGCGATCACACGAATACGCCCGTTTTGGAGATTGATCCTAATACAATATTACATAGACAAGGCTTTTAAAACAAAAAACATACCTAATTGATTGTTGACATGCAAACCGATCGCAAATAAGCGAATTGAAAAGTTCACACATTGCATTAAACTGATCAAACAGAGCTTACATAAGCATGGCTCAGTATACCAGCAACTATTAAAATAATTCCGACCCTATGTTGTAACTAGAAGGTTTAAATTTGCATGAAAAAGATGTTGCACAAAATGTGCTCCCTGTAATAAACTTCCAACCTTATTTAGTAAACATAATGGTTTATTTTTGTATGTATTGTAAATCGTTCAAGCTGGTAAAAGTGGGATGCTGTTCAGTTTACATTAGACAAGTGGGCGACGAAATATAAAAGGTCACATATGACGTAACACTTTCTCGAAGTGTATAATGCAGCTGACAACTTTATGTTGACGCCATGTTGTGTGCGTCTGCGCAATGCATGGGCGGTTCTAGAGTTCCATATTTGAATTTTTAAATGCTACAATTTATTGGGTAAGAATCTTTGAGAGCAATCTGAAGAGTACCTCTAACATGGGTTTGTATGAAAGATGGTCTGATATAGTGTGAAGAGAATGGTTGCCTCACTGAAATAAAAGGTCTCACACTATTGCCTAATATTGTAATAACAAAAACAGATTCGAGCAGTGGTGGCCCAGTGGTATTGGCCTCGACTTACGAGTAGTATGTCGTGGGTTCGAATTTGTTCGAAGTCATGCAGGCACTTTGTGCAAATAAGGTCATCACCATTCTGCCCTGGTAATCGAGAGGGCAGTAAGTCTAAGGTTGGCCACCTTAGACTTACTGCCCTCTCGATTACCGGGGCAGCATTTGATTGCTCTCATAACGGGGAAGGAAAACATCGTGAGCAAATCTTCTAGAACCAAACATTTGAAGACATATTGTAATATGTAAGTACTTCCTAGTACTTTAGCTGGGAAGAAGAAATGGCGCAACAAATCGATCGATTACATAAAATTCTAAACTTTGCTAATTGTCTAATATGTATTTCTGAAGTGGTTGATTCGCCGGCAAATAAATTACTTTCGTGCGAATCGCCGAATAAAAGCATCGATTGGCCCGTTTCGAACCAGTAAATTCGTGTTCTAATAAGCTCTGAGGTGTCTAGGGCGTCAATTAATAACGAGCGCATTTTGAAAAATCTCATGTGGGTTTTTTTTTTTAAATGCGCTAGCCAACACCGACACGATACCAATGGTTGTGGGGGGTTCGATAAATCGCCAGTATTGCCTTATTAGGTCACTAATGGATGCTCCCTTACTTGTCATGACCCTGATATGAAATCACACCATCATCACACAACGGTGTGTGCTTAGGGCGTCCATATACTAAGTGCACAGCAAAACACCTGAACACAAACAAATGAGTAATGGAAACATCCCCTATTATGTCATCCAGTGGCATGCATTGCATATACTTAGTCATATAAGCAGTGCCTACCTCGAAAAATTACCATAATATAATATAATCTTTATTGGAACCAGAAACAGTACATTTACAATCTAATTTAAATTGCGTACGATAATAGCCACATTCGTTAAAAACTGTGCCGCAGCTATTAACGCCCACCTCCATGTGGAAGATCACAGTGTCCCAGATTTAATGGTTTACAAAATAAAATTAAAATTAATGTACTTACTTTACTTTACTTACCTACTTTTTTTAAATTCTGTCAATTACATTTTAATCTGTCCCCCGAAAATATTAGGAAACTAACTAAATTATCAACGTGGTAATGCCGCCAGTCCCTTGTGTACATTACAGTCGACAGCGATGCGGATTAATTTTTCGACGCTTTATAGGTCGTGTATAGTTTTAGTTAAGTTAGTACCTATATTATTTTGATTATTTTATTAAAACTTCTAAAATAAATATTTTTTTACTAACAATAAATTATCATACCTAAAAAACCTGCCTAGACAAGAACAGGCGACCTCATCATCATCATCTCAGCCGCAAGACGTCCACTGTTGGATATAGGCCTCCCCCTATTTGGGGGGCTTTGCCATAATCGCCACGCTTGGCAAGCGGGTTTGCTATCGCAGTATGGTGGTAAAATGCATAGAGAGTGCTGCTGCCCGTTCTCTAATAAATCCCTTTGTCGCCTTTTACGACACCCACGGGAAGAAAATGGGGTGGTGCTATTCTTTATGTCCGGCACCACAACGGGCCGACCTGGAAACAGGCGACCTAGTGCCGACCTATACAGTAAAGCAATGCACGCCACAGATGTCAACTGTTCTGCTCCACTACACTTGCGAGCATAAACATAGGTGAGTCACACTGAACTCAGGGCATTTAATTTGCACCTGATATTAGCATATCAACGCGGCTCTAAGTGTAATATCTTATTTATGAACGTGTTTAAAGCAACTCTATGAATGATTTTCTGTGTGGACGTACAGAATTGCACTTCTTTCCTTGAGTGTCGTAAGAGGCGACTAAGGGACTTACTAGCAGCGTTCTCTATACATTTTCTCTATACTACGATCGCCATCCTGCCTGCCAAGCGTGGCGGTTATGGCAAAGCTCCCCAAATTGGAGGAGGCCTATGTCCTGAAATGATGTTGATATTAGCATGCAACGGGGCTCTAAGTGTAATGTCTTATTCATGAACGTGTTTATAGTAACTCTATGAATGATTTTGTATGTGTATGTAGATTGATCAGTAAGAGAAGTAGTGATAGAAAGATAATCTTTTGTTTATTATTAATTCATGCTATTTATAGTTATTTATGAGGGCAGAGTACATTCAGGGCCGGACTGGGGCTTTGAATCGGTCCTGGCATTTCACAAACAACCGGCCCTTTGCCATTCGTAGAAGAAAAATTACCAACGTAAATTTTTAGTTATTTATTGTATTAATGATTTTCGAAGCACTTCGCTACTTTCGGCTAAATTGTCTATAATGTCGTCGGAATCTAATTTCATTAAAAGATCTTTTTCCACTGCCATTAACATGAAATAGTTTAATTTTTCAGAGAACATAGTGCTCCTCATGCAATTTTTTATAATTTTTCTGGTCGTAAAAGATCTTTCACGTCCAACTTGACTCATTGACAAAGTAAACAGAAAACTTATAAGCTAGTGCAAGTAAATTATCATCGCTCTCCTGTCTTTATCCCTATTTATTTGGGGTCGGCGCAACATGTATTTTTCTTCCACATTTCTCTATTAGTCGTCATCTCAGTAGTCGCACCCTTTCTATCCATATTTAGCCATAGCCATCGACATTCTTATTCAATACTTTCCTCACGACCTTTCCCTCATTCCTCAGTATTTTTTTTTTCAAGGTGGGAAATCATCAAATTACTTCTCCCGCTCTGGGCGGAGCGGAAGGGCGTGTCAGACTTTTACTGACTAAAGCCCACCCGTATTCCATCAGTTACCCATGTGCCAGGGTCACGGTATCTCTTTCGAACAATCACGTGACCCCGGCAGGCATCGGTCCTAGTAGACCCCTACACTGCTGCTGACATCTCTTTGAGGCGCGCGTGGAACACTACGCGCCGTCGACCGGAGCCTGGTCCTTACCGGGCGGCGAGCTACCCATTGCTCGCCACCCGCGTCTCCTCCTACGGCGGCTAGGGACGTGAGGGCGCAGAGACTGCCACTCCCTCACGCGCCCCGCCTCCTCCATCGCGAGCATTACTGCTTCGCAGAAGGAGGTGACGGCTTCCCATTCCCTCTCGTTCCGTACCATGGCTCGCACCAGGGCTGGACGCGAGAGGTCGCCGCCGCCGATCGCCTCCACATGGCTGTGCCCCGCCCAGGCACATCTCCACCGTATGCTCCACCGTGTCCTCCAGACGATCCTCGCAATGGAAACACCCGGACGTATCCTCCCGCTTTATCCTGAACAGGAACCCACCGAAGCACCCATGCCCGGTGAGAACCTGCGTCAGGCGGAAGGTGTGGACGCCGTGACGCCTCTCTATTCACTCCTCAAAGAGGGGACTTACCGCCGCAATTGTGGCGTGCCCAGCACTGGGTTGCGACAATCGTACCCGCCATGTCGCCATGAGATCACACCGGAGCTCTGTCCGCCGTGCCGCGATTTGTCGCGGCAGCGGAGTTTCGCCCCGGCGTTTCGCCTCCTCGCGCCACTCCCACATGCGCGCGACGACCTTTGCCTCCAGATCCCATGGCGTCATTCCTCAGTATCACGTGACCATACCATGACAACCAATTCCCACACAACTTTTCAGTTATTGGTGCCACTTTCAGACTTCCTCTTATGTAGGTACTAATTTCTTATTCTATCCATCCGTGTAACACCACACATCCCTCTTAACATTCTCATCTCAGCTGAATGCAATTGCCTTTCATTCATACCTTTTGTGGCCCAACATTCTGACCCATTCAAGACCTGCTGGTCTGACCATGGTTTTTTATATCTTCCCCTTAAGTTTAAGGGGGATGTGGAAGTCGCAGATTGTTCCCGTGACCTGCCGCCATTTCATCCATCTAGTGTTTATTCTGTGCTTAACCATCCGATCTACTTCGCCATCGCTTTGCACGAGTGAACAGAGATACCGAAAGTCGAAAGTTGGCGGAGTGCAAAAGTGGCTTCCATTGTTCCTCGCCCTGACATAAACCCAAACTGATTCGTGGTAATCTCACTCTCCTCTCGCAGTCTTTTGTCTATTACTTTCTCTCATACCTTCATACTACGTGACATCAGCTTTATCCCTCGATAGTTATAGCAGTCCTGTACATGACCTTTATTCTTAACGATGGGCACTAGCGAACTATCGCACCATTCTTGTGGGATCCCTGCTTCATGCAACAACTTATTGAAGAATAATGTCAGCCACATACATCCATCTTCTTTTAAACACTTCCATACTTCTAAGGGTATATCATCTCGGCTTTCCATTTTTCATACCTTGAATTTCCTTTCTTACTTCATCCATGCTAATTTCCCTCACCAAACCCATATTTATATGTATCTCTCCGAGCACACCATTCCATGTATTCTCTTCGTTCACGACCTTTTCAAAATAAACCTTCCATCGTTCTTTTATTTCGTTATCTTTGGACAGAACGTTACCGGCATCGTCTTTCATACATTCATATGGATTATATCTCTCGTTCTCCTTTCTCTTGCTTTTGTAATACGTACGGTAGAGCTCCTTCTGGCCTTTCGGGCTATCCAGTGAGTTACACATCTTCTCCTGCGCCTTGGCTTTTGACACTGCTACCGCCTTTTTTGCCTTTCTCTTACATTCTTTATAAATCTTCATCTTATCATCTTTCATACTATCGTTTCCATTTTCTACACCCTGCCATTCTTTGTACGTAATTTTCTTCTCTTTCAGCATCTTTTACACGTCTTCATTTCACCACCATGTATCTTTTTCTATCATATCTTTACCTTTCTTCAAACACATCTTTTGTTACTTTCCTTATATAATCTGCCATCTTTTTCCAACATTCATTCACGGGTTTTATTTATTTATTTATTTAAACTTCTCGCACACAAAAACGGTACAAAGGCGGACTTAACGCGGCGGCGGTTTTCCTTCCTTATCTCCCATTGCTTTTCAGTGCAAATAAATTATATGTATGCAAAATCTTGGAACAGCAAACTGCGCAAGTTTTACATGAATGGAAAGTCTTTTTTTTTTTGATGGGAAATCATCAAATGACTTCTCCCGCTCTAGGCGGAGCGGAAGAGCTTGTCAGGCTTTTACTGACTAAAACCCACCCGTGTTCCTTCAGTTACCCATATGCCAGGGCCACGGTATCTCGTTTGCACAATCTCGCGACCCTGGCAGGATGAATGGAAAGTCTCACATACAATGAATCTTTCTTCTTCGTGTCCTAAGACAATTTCATAGTTTTCTTCGCTTTCGACATCCACGATTTTTTAAATGTTTTTTTTGGTTCCAAGTCAGTAGATTTAATGCTATCCTAGTATAAAGCTACATTTTTCAATTCAGTTCGTAATTTTTCACCGGTAGCGGTTTTATTAAACTTCAGTAAATGTTTGCTTAATTCATCTAATTCTCCTCCTTTAAATTTATTGTCACGAATGTTAGGGATGGTTTTTGGGTCCAGACATGAAAAATCAACGCACAATTGTCAATGGTCGAGAAAACGGCGATCCATGCTTTGAGTAACTGTGTCAAAGAAAATGTTATAAACATTTACTTTATATGCATTAACTGCATTAGCGATAACTTAATCCTGTGCGATCTCGCCTGGCATGTACTTCTTTTTCTTAGCCTTTTTTTTGGGATACTTTGTTTTAACTTCTATATCGAAGTCTTCAAATTTATTTAATTCTATATTGGCCTAAGAAATAAAATCATCTGTAACTTCTTTCACAGTATGAGAATCTCCCACCATTTTTTTAAATTCCAAACAGCTTTGTGATACCATATTACACGCTTTTAATATATCTAAGCCTGAGCTTTGTAGATACTTTGAGAGAAGTGTGGTAACTTCGAATATCCTTAAGGATAGTTTGGCTGTGATTACAGTTTCGTATTTACATAAGGCTTTTACTTTGAAGCGGAGTTCCGGTTTGAATTGTAAATTTTCTTGTATTATCCCCAAAGTTATTAAAAGCGTTACGTACAGTCACGAGCAATAACATAGAAATGCCCTTAAAATTCAAATTCATGTAGCAACATTAAATCGCAAAAATAAGTATGCTAACTGTGTCCATAAATTATGTAAACGTTAAATTGTGTCAAAATTAACTACACATTTTTATCAAATTTTCGTCAACAATAGATTACCAAAAAATAATATTAACTTTTAGTTACGTAATTATGAACGCAAGGAAGTTTCAAAAACTTGTTTACAGTTCAGTTTCGAAATTATGTAAACAATTACAAAGCAGCAGTTTCAAGCACCTTGAGCTCGGAAATAAGTCGCAATTCGGGTTCAAAAGGAACCCAAATTTTGATTTTACCTAATTGACAAAACTAGAGTACCTACATAAATAGTTATAGGATCTTATTGTATTATTTATTTTTAGATTTTTTATCATTGCGTTATACATATTGTGTCATAGTAAGGTAAAAGTAGCCATCAGTGAGTGGTATCGACTCGCCCGTCCACTGTTTTTATTTCCGTGTACTGTCCTAAAACTATTGTGCTATTAGATTCCTTTTTACTTTTTTTTTTTGCTATCGTGGTGGAAGTCCTCATGGATGTCCTCTGCCCTGGGGCGGACGGAGGGGTCTCTCAGACTTCTACTGACTCAAACCACCCCGTGTTCCCTCGCACACTTGCACCGGGGGCTACGGGGACGCTTAAGCATTCTTCAACGCAGCCCTCGGCCCGCCACTGCGGGGCTCGTCTGGTCACGCAGGGGGAGTGAGGTGTTTGACTCCCCCCGCGACGCGGCGACGTCTAACGCGTGCGTGGTACATTACGCGCCACCACCTCGGGTCATATATGATAGGGGGTGGCGAACGTCCCCGAGTCCGCCGTCCCTGGACCCATTTAGGAGGGTCGGTAGAGGACGTCTACCGATAATGTTCTCTACCGGCCCCCCTAAATACATGTATTTTTATGTATTTTTAGCAGGTGCACCAGGGGTCAGCAGAGGGTACTCTGCCGACGCCCGGTGCGCCTGCTGTGGGCTGGGAGAGCACTCGAAATCGCCTTCTCTCTTTCCGCTGCCTCCTTCTGCGACATGACATTTTCGAGATCATCGCATCCCACGACGCTGCGCCGCCGACCATAGAACGGATCACAGCCGGCAGCGACAGATCGTTTCCTTCTTGCGAAACAAGGGTTCGACGCGGCTCCTCCCAAGCTGCGCATTCTGCAAGCGTATGAACACCGTGTCTTCCCGACAATGGACGCAGTGATGACACCGAGCGTCTGACTCCCTGCCTACCCGAAGCAACCGTGCCCCGAGAGCACCTGCGTCGCCCTAAATGACAGGGAGCCGTGCCTTCTCCGAAGCCAGTCGTCTAGCATCGGCCGGACCGCCCCGATGGTGACGAGGCCGGCGGGTATTAGATTCTTACGGCAACATTGCAAATCATACAGAAGGGATAGGCGCGCATTACGGTTGTTTTTGTTGTCGTGCAGTACAGCTGGATAAATATGTGTTTCCTGTGTTATTGTGATTATTATTGAAATCGATATAAAATCAATAATAACAACGTGCCATATCGTATTTCTATATGAAAACCACTGATTTTGTAAGTCCTTGTTTTATTGCAGTTACCAACCCCTATTTATTTATAAAACTGTAGTTATTACTGTAATAAACTTAACAAAAACAGGAAAAAGTAGGTATACACTTTCAATCTCATTTTAATGTATCCATGACAATTCCTATAACATGTATACAATTGTATATTTGTTATAGAAATTGTCATGGATACTTAAAAATTACATTGGAAGTGTAAACTTTTTACTGATTTTGTTTCGTTTATATTATTGTGAAACTAATGTATACCCAGTTTTGACACAGTTTGATGGTTAGGTAATTTAGAAAAAAATATCGTACACATATTTTTTGAATGGTAGAAGTTAAGATATTTTAGAAAATGTGGCAATGTATATATATTATTGCTCGTGACTGTACAAAGCTGAATCAACGTGTGTGAACGAACCAAAAATCTTTAAGGCCACATCTTTGACCACCATTTTGTGGCTTCGGAATTGAAAGGAGTGAAGAACGAAACTTATCAGAGAAACCTTGGTAGAGATTTTATTGTATTGAATTAAATACCGTGTACCGTGTGGTGCTGGACGTAAAGAATAACACCACCCCATTTCTTCCCGTGGGTGTCGTAAAAGGCGACTAAGGGACTTACTAGAGAATGGGCAGCAGCGTTCTCTTTGCGTTTTACCACCATACTGCGATCGCCAACCCGCCTGCCAAGCGTGGCGATTATGGCAAAGCCCCCCAAATTGGGGGAGGCCTAAGTCCAGCAGCGGACGTCTTACGGCTGAAAGGATGATGATGATGATGAATTAAATAATAGTTTTGTTTAGAAACTGAACTTTTATTGAAGTAATGTAATGGTTTAGGGTTTAGTTTAGGTCATGTGTTTGTTTGTAGAATTTAATAATATTAAAGGGAACATAAAAATCATTTTAATACTGTTGGTATAACCAGCAGCCTGACAGGCCCACTGGGCCTCCGGCCCATCGGGCATTTGCCCGATTTGCCCGTATGGCCAGTCCGGGCCTGAGTACGTTTCAAAGTCATTAGATATTTATCTTAATGACTACATCTTACCTACATCGTGATAGTCACAGATTTTTCCTCCTTTTCTCAATTACATATTTAATTTGGGGTCGACTTCTAGTCTTACCGGCACTGTAAATGCGTAACATACTTTCAAATACAATTCGAAATATTTTGGAGGAAATAGCTTATCTATTGCTTCATTACGTTTGTAAAATTCGTCTGGTCAGTGAGCTAATAAGCGCTATGAGTTGTGTTGTACTGTCAAAATGAAAGCACTGTCATTGTATGTGTGTTAAGCGATTCTCCTCAGATGCAGCTGAATTCCACTATTTTACATTGCGAAAACATCTAACTTAAAGAACCCATTTATTGGGTAAACGATACTCCTTGGTAAGACCGTTTGTCATATATATATATATATATTTTAAACATTGATGAATTAGTTTGCTCTTGAGCTCGATCACACCTAATGAAAAGCAATGGATGAGGTCTATGATAGAACGAAAGTACCCAGAAGATGGCTGTTGACTTTTTCTGAGAAGGCAGACGAGTTTAATGTGGAAAGAAACACAGACTGGCAGAGTGTTCCACAATTTAGCTCTGCGCATAAGAATCTGGGGATAAGCATTGAGTACGGCTGGTCCGGATACCTTACAAGTGCGGATGGTACCCAGCAGTACGTCTGGTAGTCCGATAATACAAGCTGGGATCAGATCGCGCACGCTGTCCGAAGTACAGCCTGTAGAAGACCGACAGGCAAGAGACATCCCGACTATGAACTGGGCTGTGAAATGTACCCACAAACGTCTCGTCGCCAATAAGCCTTTTTGTTCTGCGCTCCATGTAGTCAAGTGCACCAAGCTGGTATTTTGTTGAGCCATACCATCAACATCATTGCAGCCATAAGACGACCACGGCTGGACATAGGCCTCCCATATTTGGGGGGCTTTGCCATAATCGACATACGTGGCAGACGGGTTGGCTAGTTAGTCCCTTAGTCGCCTTTTATAACACTAACGGGAAGAATAGAGTGGTGCTGTTCTTTACTTCCGTCACCACACGGAATCATAGCTTAAGTGGCTGCAATAATCCATACAGAAACGGATTTGAGGTTGAAAATCAATTGAAAAATTAAATTATGCATCGTTATATTTTCCAATTTTAAAAATATTCTGTCCTTGTCTCAGCATTACATAAAGAGGATAAACATAGTGCTAATAAAAAACCTAGACAAACAAAACACAGATGAGTCATTAGAAGTGTTACCTTACAAGTTACAAGGTAAGAGACAGTTGTACCTACTACGTACAAGTTAATTCGTGGCTTTTAAAGATAAAGTCAAGGACCTGTTGCGGAGACGGTCTGTGAATCATTACTAGACTACTTTGTTTGACTATGGAAAGGCCGAGAATTGAATAAAAATGCCCTGAAATGACAATTTTGAGAATCGAATTAGTTCCAGATAATTATGACCGTAAAGAAGGAAGGTTGTAAAATAAGCAAGAGATATAAAGACGCAATAAACACACAAATGAATTGAAGATTTAACTCGCCTAAAAAGATGATAAATACAATAGAACAGTGGACTAGTAGTACTTTACATAGAGTGACTTATCCGACTTCCAGAACTCAGTAAAACACACAGGTTTTCATCACTGTACATTGATATGACAGTCACGTATATAAGTAATTCTCATTTCTCCAAGCTATTGAAGCAATTCGTCTCGAGAACCAGTTACCTCTTAGATACACATATAAATAAATTAGGCAACCTAATACAGAGGTTATCATTCAATTACCAGCATATCCCAGTCCAACATTGGACATGACCCATATTGGCCGAGATGGGCCAAGTTTCGCCACCCAAGTTGAGACTTGCGCCATAACACCTCGTGATTGCAATTATGGTACCCAATTGGAGAAACCAATTGGCTGATTGAAGGTTGCTAACTTCAATAAGGTTCCCACCGCAGTACTGATGGTGAGTACGTAGTGGTGATTGAATTGCGAAACCCATCATATTGTGTTACACCATAGAAAACCAAAAACTTTAGAATAAACGTGATTTTTGCTTTACCTGTGGCTAATGTCTTAAGGTGCGTTCAGACAGACGGAGGAGTAGTTTTGCTTCTTTTTAAAATGCTCATGAGATTAGCATCAAACTTTTTTTGTTTAACCAGTTTCAGTCCAGAAAGTACCTTATTAAAACTTACCTAATTTTAACATCTAACTAGTTTCTGCTCGTGGCTTCGCCCGCGTTGATGCCGAAAAATTCACCATTTCAACCCCCATTTCACCCTCTTAGGAATGGAAATTCAAAAACCCTTTCTTAGTGGATACCTACTCTTCACAAAGAACGCACTCGTCAAATTTCATGTCTCTAAGACTAGTGGTTTAGGCTGTGCGTTGATATATCAGTCAGTCAGTCAGTCAGTCAGTCACTCAGGACTTTGAATTTTAAATATATAGATTTATCGCTTGATTCTTTTCTTTAAGGACCGATTTTTCAATCCTCAGATAAACAGACGGATAGGGTTTATTCAATAGATAGTTAAAAACTGTGTTGTTCAATCGCCAAATAAGCTTTATTGGTCGAATAATTCCCTTAACGGAGGAATAAATCTATTTGGCCCTTGGACGGCCAGATAACCGCTTGTTCCATTGATAAACGACGTTGACGTTACCAAACTTGATGTTAGTTTTCGTTTTTAAAAAGTGTACTTAATGAAAATGGATGTTTGCGATAGTATTGGCGAAATGGCAAGTATGGATGAAGTCATAATGAATAAATATAAGTATATGAATGAAAGTAAAGAAAGAATATGAACGAAAAGAAAGAATTGTAAGACCGAGTGTCGAACACTGTAAAGTGTGGGATTCAGTTTTGCTTTCCATGATTATTTTAATACAATAAGAAATCACGGAATTACAAATAAAAATACCACACAACCAAAAAAAAAACAACCTCTCAACGTAAAAATGGGACATCTGGCTGCCGCAGATTTTTTTTATAACATTGACAGTTAACAATGAAATAGTCCGTCCCGTTCTAACATTGGTTTATTCTGTATATTAGTTCCACTGTATTTTGACATATATAAGTATTGACCATGTATTAGATTCACCGTATTTGACATGCATTAGTATTGACCATGTGATAGTTGCACTTTGACTTTGAATAAAGAGTCTAATAACTTTATTCTTTAGGTAGCTATTGGTACTTTTATCTGAGGATTGAAAAATCAGCCCTAAGTGGAAGAAGGACGTTCACGCCACAAACTTTTAAGAAAATATGAAATCATCATCAGTCTCCTGCCCTTATCCCAATTTATTTGGGGTCCGCGAAACATGTCTTTTTCCATAAAATATTAAATGTTTTCGATTATTATTTTTTTTGTGTTTTTATACGGTATTATAAAACAAATGTATTTTTATTATAATTTCTATCTAATTTACATATTATATAATTTTTATTGTTAAGAACCAGAGTAGACACACAAGACGAATCAAACGAGTCCAAATGAAATAAAAAAAAAAACAGAATTCCAGATGTAGTTAGGAAGTTGCGTGAAGGCACCACAATTTAATCATAACTTCATGGGAAGTTACATAAAACTACTTTGCAGGTTTTAGGCAGTTGTGGCATATTGCTATATTATTTTAGAGCAAATAAAATGCAGATGTGTTGACATCATATATTATTGACAGAACGAAATTTAAACTCCGGTAGCTCTATTTACTGGAAAGCAAGATAATTTATTACGCTAGCTCGCATAATCTGCTGAGATAATTCTCTCCATGACTGCACATTATGTGTTCTAGCTCAGATGCTTTAATTACCCATTTAGGGTGATTTCACCAATAAAACTGAACGGGAAAAGCACATCTAAGATGCGTTTAAAAGCTGTGAGTGTCAGCTGTCATTATTATTGTGGAATTGACTGCTCTTGAACGTGGTTCAAATATGCTGATCGCGTTCACTTTAATTGGTGAAATCCGCCCTCAGTCGTTGAGTCTAAACGTGCCTTAAAATAAAATGCACGAACAAAGCATTTATCTTAATTATTGATCAAACCATAAATGCAATTATATACGAATCATGTTGGTAGCATTTGTTCATACATCTTGCATCCCGAGGTCAATCGTGAGTGCATTGCATCTCTGAAAAATTTACAAATTGCGGTTCAAAGTTCTATGTCCAATGGATCACGATTATTTGATGATATGGCAGATATTGTTTTAAAATGATGTGCGTGCTGGGTGTGACGTCCTTGGTCCGTATTTTGCTTCTTCTTGGTTTGGTATTTAAAAAGAAATGTAAACGAGTGTTTACAGAGTTTCTTGCTCGTTCTTCTTCTATGACAAATACGTGCACGGACTGGACAGATCCACTCAATCTGTTTGGTTTTTTCCTCAAAAGACCATTACAGACAACTATCTACATGTTCTTCAAGGAAGGACCAAGAGTAGGTCTGGACTTTAAAAGAGACCAACCCGGTGAGTTTGTTTCGGCCTTTCTTCTCAGAGTAGTTAGATAGGAAAGCCGACCTCATCTAGTATTTAAAAATATAATTGACATGTAAAAGTGTTTGTACAAACCTACTTAAAGAAATAATAGTTATTTGTTATACAAGAGTGCAAAGTTGCTTTTTAACCGCGTGTTCAATTTTGATGACCGAGCAAGCGAAAGATTCTAAAATTGAATCACGAGCGCAGCGAGTGATTCAAAATTAGAATCCTGAGCGTTAGCGAGGGAATCAAAAGAGCACGAGGTGAAAAATCTTTGCACTCGAGTGCAACACGTAACTTTTCATTCCACCTCAGCGAGGAAATGACTAAATGCAAAAAAAAAAACCTTTACAATCACAAGATAGGTACACTTTTATTTCAGTTTAGGTATTAATTACTACATTATGACAGGTAAGTACACTCGAGAGCAATGAATCCGGGTCACTTAAAGAATCCTAAAAATCTCGGAAACTAAAAATGCTAGGTTAATGCAATAAATTGTATTTAATAGACAATGTAATACTCCTTAAATGAAGGTATTAAAACTTCTTAGTTATTGTAAAGTTATATCATAAAAAAATCAAATTTGAAAAAGGGCCACTTTCGAAGATGGAACTACGAAATTACAGCATTTGGTTTTGCTTTTGTTTGTAATCTGTCATTTATGTGGGTACATAAACCATGTTGATAGTGCTCTATATTCATTATTCAAGCTGAAATTATGTCGCTTACGCCTGAAGAATGCACCAGAATACTTACAATGCTGGAAACCGGCCGGAGTCAGCGCGATACAGCCTGGACTGTCGGTGTGTCGCTGTCAACGGTACAAAGAGTTCTCCGACGTTACGAAGAAACTGGTTCTAACCTACGCAGACCAGGAACGGGCAGAACCAGGTGTACCACAGCACGAGAAGACCGATACTTGGTGAACACCATGCTTCGAAATCGCTTTCTCACAGGAACTGAACTCACAAATCAGTTTCGACGCCTCGGAGGAAGTAACCCAAGTGCATGGACAGTAAGACGTCGGCTTGCT
The DNA here is from genome assembly GCA_932294355.1 of Aporophyla lueneburgensis. Taxonomy (NCBI): domain Eukaryota; kingdom Metazoa; phylum Arthropoda; class Insecta; order Lepidoptera; family Noctuidae; genus Aporophyla; species Aporophyla lueneburgensis. The sequence continues at coordinate 20,376,693 of OW028754.1, forward strand.
GAATCTAACTTCAAACCCCTTAGACCTGCAAACGGCCCTAAACTGGAGCGTGGGCATCGTATTTCAAGACTAAGATATGCCCAGAGCCACGTAAATTGGAGTATTGAAGATTGGTCAAAAGTTATGTTCTCCGACGAATCAAAATTTATGCTCTACAAGCACGATGGAAGACACAGAGTGTATCGAAGACCAGGGGAAAGATTCAAGCAAGCATGCATCGAAGAAAAAGTAGCCTACGGTGGTGGGTCTGTACTTGTGTGGGCCGGAATTTCTTCTGAAAGTCGCACAGAGCTGGTGATCATAGAAAACGGCTCTTTAACTAGCGTAAGATATGTGGAAGAAATCCTCAATGATCACGTTGGTCCATTTATGGTCAATTTAGGTGAGGATGCTATATTTATGCATGACAATGCCCGACCTCATACAGGTAGGATTGTGAATGACTACCTTCAAGAGATGAACATTACTCGTATGGAGTGGCCAGCGCGCAGCCCGGATATCAACCCGATCGAGCATGCTTGGGACGAGCTAGGCAGATGCGTAAAACAACGAAACCCTCCCCCAATCACGCTTCGTGAGCTCAAAATTGCTCTCACAGAGGAATGGGAGAATATTCCCCAAAATCGTATAAGGAACTTGGTGTACAGCATGCCAAACCGCGTAAACGCAGTAATGGAAGCACGAGGAGGCAATACGAAGTATTAAAATTCAAGAAAATCGTAATAAAGTTCAAAAATTTCATGTTTCCTATTTTTGTTTTAAGGAGAGATCAGCAGTTTTTTTCTTTATGTAATTTTGTGTTAATAAAATGTATGGTGACTCATATTTTTTTTACTTTCATTTAAGGAGTATTACATTGTCTATTAAATACAATTTATTGCATTAACCTATCATTTTTAGTTTCCGAGATTTTTAACATTCTTTAAGTGACCCGGATTCATTGCTCTCGTATTACAGAATAATCTTTAAATTATAACAAAATAATACTAAGGTATAATTAAGAAAATTTTAAAGTAACGTTGCTACAGTTATTTAAATTGAGTGTAATATTTTTGTTTGGTACTACAATATTGCTGTTAGTCACTTGTGTACTGTTTTTCGGTAAACTATCTGTCATACTTAATAGTTGTACCGATTCATCGGATTCCCTTGGCGTGAATGTTGGAGAGAGAGGGAGATGGTTAGGTGTTTCATAGCGGCTTATTTTTGATGTAGAAGGGCCAGTCCAAGGATCCGATTGAGGCTCTTTCAGTGCAATGGCTCCTACGAACTCATTCAAAATTATTATAATAAAAAATCCTCTTAATTCTGTATGTAGATTGTCTACATTAATCTTAACCAGGCATCTCGTTCAGAAGCGAAAGAAGAAGTGATTTAAGCAACGCAACTTCATACCCTCTAGCTAGATGCTCCGACGTAAAAAGGTGGCTGGGATAGACTGGATGCGGAAGGCAGATGCCAGGGATTTTGGTCCAGTCTGGAAGACGCTTTTATTCAGCAGTGGACTGCGATAGGCTTAGCTGATTGATTGATTCACAAAACGCCAATAACTTCTTGACTGACCCCGTTAACTCTATCAATGACAAGCAGATAATGAATCACACGTTGATTCAGAAAGAAGCTGCATCGATATTTACAAAGTATCGATGAGTAGACTCATTCATGTGCAGTTGTGCACAATAGCCATAGGTTATCTGCCATCACTGCCGTCTCACGAGTTGGCACGAGTTGGTACCTGCCCCTTAAGGGTCAAGTCGTAAACTTGACCCTTAAGAGGCAGGTTGCGTGATGCGTCACCTTAACGTGCTTGACCTGGTGATCGAAATTGGACCTAACGGGCATACCGTTACGTGTTACATACACATCTTTTTGTATGAGATTGTTTTGTTTGATCCGCACCCTAATACCTACCACCCTAATATAAATTAGAATATGAATAATTTTGAATGATATTGCTAGTCCATTGCTTCACATGTTCGACGACGTAAATACCGCAATCAATGTTGTTGAACTGTCAATCAAAATCAAAAGTCATTTATTCAAATTAGACTGAAGAAAAGTAATTTTCGAACGTCAAAATTGCATAAGACACTAGACAGTCGCCCAAAACGCTCGCTCTTCACCATTTCGTCAAAATGAAAACCATTTCTGTTAGTGTTTTACATAATTACACCGTCGCTATGTGTAGGTATATGAGATTTAGGAAGTCCTTTCTTAATACATTACTAAATCAATTAATTTGGTAGAAGCCCTGGTACCTACCGACTGTTTTATATAAAATGTAAAGCTAGATTTTATACAAGCATTGGTAATGTCAAAAAGGGATACTGTAAAAACAAAAAAAAAGGGGATAGTGTATTTCAACTGATACTTTTCACTACTTATCCCTATATCGATATTCAAAGCGAGCAAATCACCCAGCCAGGGTCGCGAGATTTGTTCGATAGAGACACCGTGGCCCTGGCACATGGGCAACTGAAGGAACACGGTCGTTTTAGTCAGTAAAAGTCTGACACGCCCTCCCGCTCCACCCAAGAGCGGGAGACGACATTTGATGATTTCCCACCTGTTGTAACATCACTATTTAGTAATTAATTAGTGTGTACACCACTAGATAATAATCTATGGTTCCGCTCTGTATCTGTCGGACACTTCTCTGTCTGATCTCATCTGGAATACCACGACTGAACGTGCTCTGTGAAACTGTGATCCTAGTCTCATTAAACCAAGTCTACTCAACATTATCTTTCATTTCAATAAACACAACACCACCTACAAAAAAAAGCAAGCTAATCATAATTAATTTGGAATCATCTTGCAAATGAACTGCAATGAACGCATCATGTGCTTACGAGAATTTCGTATACCTAACCACCGTCTGGAACCTTTCAAAGTTTAAATCTATTAAGGGTACTCTCAGTCGGGGATGCGACGAATGTGCTATTATCATAGATATCCGTGGCTATTACCTTATTAATCCATTAATCAATGTTAAGAAAGAACAGTACATGAGTTTTTAATTGTTAGGAGTCCAACATAACCCATGTTTGACTCTGTGCTTCCTAGACGGCAGCGGGTATCCATAAATATTTCCTCACAAAATAAACAGATCATATATCGAAAATGATGATGATACCAGTTGGTATTTTGTCCATTTCCTCGTACAATTATAGAATTATCATTTCATTCTTAGAAATTATTAATAGCTTATTATGACTATGGATACAATAATCGTCTTGATTGAGTATTAACTTTACGTTAATTGATCACGTAATTAAATCTGCATTACATAAATACATTCACGTGTTGCTAAAGCGCCGGTTAAAATACAGGGTGTTGAATTTTTCGAAGAGGGTACAATGAGATGTAGAAATGTTAATTCTAGGTATTACATGCAAAGAGCTTAAAAAATTATCTGTTTATAGAAATTAGTGCTAAGGAAAAAATCTCTGCCCTAACAAATAACCGTTTTTGGCGAATCTGTAAGTGATATTGTTTGTTCTGTGTCACCGTATAATAATTATATCATAGTGTTATTGGGTTTTTTCTACATGGAATTTTTCAACTGCAGCCTGAAGTTTGCACCGCACTCTTTTTTTTGGATGGGAAATCATCAAATCACTTCTCCCGCTCTGGGCGGAGCGGGAGGGCATGTCAGACATTTACTGACTAAAACCCACCCGTGTTCCTTCAGTTGTCCATGTGCCAGGGTCACGGTATCTCTTTCGAACAATCTCGCGATCCTGGCAGGTGCACCGCACCCTGACTACTGAATACTGTATAATTTTGGCTTGGTTTGTATTTAATGTTATAATTATAACGTTGATGTATATTTTCCTTAACTTTTCGTTGTTTCCTTAACGTTTTATTGAAAACGTGTTGTCACTTTACCTATATATAAATTAATTTAATGCGCTTCGCCAACAGAAAATAACATATCTATCTATATATATAAAAGAAAGTCGTGTTAGTTACTTCACTTATAACTCAAGAACGGCTGAACCGATTTAGCTGAAAATTGGCAGGGAGGTAGTTTAGAGCCAGGAGAAGGACATAGGATACTTTTTATCCCGTTTTTTTTTTTTTTTTTTTTTCCCCTTTTTACGACCGCGTTCCCGTGAGACGTCACATAAAACGTCAAAGAGAATACAAGTCACTATAAAACGTGGTACTATGACAAAAACGTTGCCTTCGAAGTACCAGGTTATCATAACTTGACAGGAGCTTACCAAACAAAGGAGTGTCAGCTAGAAAACGCTTTATGCCTTCGAAGTACCAGGTCATCATAACTGGGTAGGAGCTAACCTAACATATGAGTGTCAGCTAGAAAACGCTTACCAGATCACCACCGCGTACCAGGTTGTCAAACTTGGTACGTTTATAACAACATTTATTGAATCTGAGGCGATACGAAGTTCGCTGGGTCAACTAATTATCTATACTAATATTATAAAGCTGAAGAGTTTGTTTGTTTGATTGAACGCGCTAATCTCCGAATCGAATCCGGTCCGAATTGAAAAATTCTTTTTGTGTTAGGTAGCCTATTTATCGAGGGAGGCTATAGGCTATATAACATCACGCTACACCTCAGAGGAGCGGAACAGTAATGAAAAATGTTGCAAAAACGGGGAAAATTTATTCCTTCTGAGAGTTTCCGTTGCGTGCGCTGCGTAAACGGTTAAAGTAACGCAAAAATCATGTATGACGGGATTGTTATTTTTAAAAAGTTCAAAAAAAAAGTCCCAAGAGCATATGTCTATCTTTTAAGGTTGACTCACTATAACTCAAGGAGCGAAAATGGACGAAAACTAGCAGGCAAATCGATGCGACGGGAAGGGTAAGGGGAGCAAAAATTTGACGCGGACGAAGTCGCGGGCAGAAGCTAGTATATATATAAAAGAAAGTTGTGTTAGTTACACTATTTATAACTCGAGAACGGCTGAACCGATTTAGCTGAAAATTGGTGGGGAGGTAGCTTAGAACCAAGAGACGGACATAGGATACTTTTTGTCCCGTTCAACCGCGTTCCCGTGTGGCGTGACACAAAATGTCAAAGAGAATACAAGTCACTATAAAACGTGATATGACAAAGACGTTGCCTTCGAAGTACCAGGTGGTCATAACTTGGTATGAGCTTATCAAACAGCAGTGTCAGCCAGAAACCGTTTTATGCATTTGAAGTACCAGGTGGTCATAATTTTCTGCCAGGGTTGTGAGATTTGTTCGAAAGAGTTACCGTGGCCCTGGCATAGTCAACTGAAGGAACACGGGTACAACATTTATTGAATCTGAGGCGATACGAAGTTCGCTGGGTTAGCTAGTTATTTATAAGTGTCAATCCGGAACGGGTATTAAGCCAATTGATTAAGGAGGATTTTTGCCATATGATGTGGCCCATCCCAATCTGCACTACATCAGCCTTAAAAAGAATACGAATAAAATCAAACCATGCTGTACAAACGCCAGCCGTGTTTGCAAGCTTGCCACTCTCCTTGCAAAGGTTATCGCGGGGTCACAGCATTGCTATAATTAGTCCCGCACTCGACTGCACCCATTCATTCAGATAATGTACTACACTATAATGATTCAACTACAATGTAGAACTAAATCCATTCGGTTTCCACTTAGCTACATAGTTACACAAAGGAGCTTTTGTAAGAGATGTGAAAAGAAAGTGTTGCAACTTTTGCAAGATGCAAAATGTTAGGTATTTGACTATAACGCATCGCAGCAACAAATAAGGTTCAAAACAGCGATGTGTTTGGTTTTAGTTGAATCGAATGACCACCAAAATAAAAGTAATTTTGCAGTTTTAATTAAGTGAACTAAAAAATGTATGCAGAGGTTTTAATTTTTTTTTTATTGATCTCCCTTTACTATTATTACATAAAATATTATAGTTTACGCTCAACATTTTGAAAACTCTGCGATTTTTTTCGTTTTCTGTTTTATGTTACATACATACATACACACATACATACAATCACGCCTTTTTCCCATGGGGGTAGGCAGAAACCACGGAACGCCATCTGCTACGATCTCTACACACTCCTTTTGCCTCGTTTAGGTTCATACAATTGGTCATACACACACGCCGGTTGCGAGTACTACGCACCTGACCTTTCTGAAGAACATCACCAATAAGGTCACTATATGCCCTCCTAGGGCGTCCCCTCCCGGTGTTTCCACTCACATCTGCCTTGTAAATACCTTTTGTGAGCCGTCATTCATTCATCCTCTGAACATGAAAACCAAACCAACAACCAAACCATCTAAGCATACTTTTTTCAATTTTTGTCACTACATCTTCTTTTACACCACACCGTTCTCTTATCACATCATTCCGCAGCCTATCATTCATAGTCACACCACACATGCTTCGCAAGGAACGCATTTCAACAGCATTTATTCTACTTTCATGCTTCTTTTGCCACACCCAACCTTCACTTCCATACATAAGCGTAGGTACCAGTACACCATTGTGAACAGCCAGTCGAGCCTTATCGGACATCAACTGGTTGGTCACAATTGCATGTAAGGCACCATTTACTTTATTTCCCGCATTCACTCTTCTTTCCACATCCTTATCAATCTTTCCATCCCTTGTAAACAAACTCCCCAAATATACGAACTCACTTACTTGCTCCACACTCTTATCATTTATTGTCTCATCACAAACCGATACCACGGTAATAATATCTTACTGTGCCGATACGTTCTCTTCTCCTTCAAACACCATAACCTACCTACCTTTATGTTATTGTGTTACAAATCATATTTGTATCATGATACTATATCATTTTCATGAAATATTTTTGATTCAACATTTAACAATACACTCATTTTTACTGGCGATACACCAATACGCCAAACTCATTGTTTTGACATCGGGGATTCGATATCGCAGAATTAATAAAACATTAAAGCCTGCCTAAAAGATTAAACAAGAATAATTATCTTGAAATGAATAAAAAGAAAATCTTGAATGACATTCTATATTTTGACCGCAAATGACCAGTACTAATTAATATTAGCTGCTCAACTAATTCCGTGTAAAGATTATAAAGCTATTAAAGAGATTATTTTACATACAAATTTTTTGTGAATTGATCATCTAAAGAAATCACGACGACACGACCACAAATCAAGCATTACATTTCCACTATACGCTGACCGCTCATTGTACGAAAATCCTATGCAATGCGACGTCTGTTAAAACTGAAAATTTATAGCCTGATATGTAGCCGTATGTACAACAAAATACTTATAATGTATGTTATTATTATTATATTATTCACCTGAAAAATGATTGTCTACATGACAATAGACAGAACTATTGAACAATGAAATAGCTTATTATATTCTATGCTTTACCTTCACGTTATTATAACACCGATCACGTCAAGTAAGCGTGTAATATCATTAGATAATCTAATACCCTAAAAAATTTTACAACTAGGACACTACTTAGACAGACGGTCGTCTACAATGTGGGGATTTAAAAACAAGGCATTTTTTTGTGTCCCAACTTATTATAAGCTAATCAATTCAGGTTTGTCGATCAATCAATTAATGCAGACATGACTGTCTACACTAATGCTTTAGTAATTACCTAAGAGGTTAATGTTATTTTTTGCACAAGTTGTAGTCTGGTTATGCAGTCAATGCTTGATCACCGAGAAGAAAACTATTTCTTTGCTAAAGACATTTCTTTACAGATGTTTAATATTGATGTCAACTCGATATTGGTCAAAGGCGCAAGCTATTTTGATCTTTATTGTCAAGAAATTTGATAGTTTTCCAGGCAATAGACAAAGACTACCTACCAAGGTAACTGACATAGCCTGAAGAATTGCTAAATTGAAGTGGCAGTGGGCAGGGCACATTGCTCGCAGAACAGATGGTCGATGGGGCCATAAGGTTCTGGAGTGGCGACCGCGTACCAGAAAACGTAGAGTTGGAAGGCCTCACACAGGGTTGACCGATGACCTTGTGAAGGCCGTAGGAATCCGCTGGATGCGGGGAGCACAAAACCGGTCGAAGTGGCGGAGCTTGGGGGGAGGCTTATGTCCAGCAGTGGACGTATTTCGGCTGAAATGATGAGAATTATACATGATGGTCTCCGCACGTGGGTGCAGTTGTAACCTGCTCGAATTGATTACATCTCGGCGAGAAGCTTTCACCGATAAATCAAACAAAGTTAAGTTTGTCAAAGCTTGATATGATGCAGCCTACCCTTAGCTGCCCTACAGCGACGCCCTACGTCCAAATTCGTATCTATTAAGGCATTAACCACAGGAAAGCCTGATTAAATACCCGAAAACTTCCTTCGTTGACTCTCGAGATGCCATACACAAAAAAAAACAAAATTGTCAAAGTCCTTGCTAGTACTCAGCCCAGCTGCGGTCAACCAAGGTCTCGTTACGTAACACTATGGTTAATTCATGTGTGCAGAACGCAAAGGAATGTAGAACTGATTCTATGCTCTATGGTATAGTGTAGGAGCTAGGCGCTAAACGCTGTATTTATTTTATCAACGTAAAGACGTGGGCCCCATAAATCTGTCTGCGAGTTGACTGATATTGGCGCGAGCGTATTATTTATTATATTTCTTGAAAAACTTCGTTGATTGACGGCAGTAAGGACGTTGTGGTTACTCATACGTAATTTTGTATAAAAAGAAAAAGACGTGATGAAAGAGTCACAAAAACTTTTCTTAAAATACCTTTTAATTTTTCAAACCTGTGTCGAGTAATGAGTTTTTTTTTTAGATTTGCATTTTCGGAGTTAGATATGGCTTCCGATTGTTTGATTGGCAGATTATTTTAATCAAATGTAAAGAATGATCCTATGTTAATGGTTGAAGACCTCTAAGACGTTACGGCCGGATTTAATCGCTTGTTTTCTTCGACAGTTTTTGAGATTTTGTCCGCCCAAATTTAGTCTCTATGTCAAGTTTATGAAAAAGTAAAGTCTCTTACCTGTTAAGGTCGCAAATCATGTTGTTTAATACACAGTCTGACACTGACTTGCAAATAGATAAAAGCACAAAAAAAAATATTGGGAGCTACCCTGGCATACTATACTCATCATTCTACGGCCCTTCTCCCAATTTATTTGGGGTCGGAGCAACATGTCTTTTCCTTCCACACTTCTCTATTAGTCGTCAGTATTTGGCCTCCCTATACTCTTATAGCCATCGACAAGCTATTGGTATTAATACTCCAAACTTTTCTCATATTTTCCTCATTCCTCCGTATCACTTGACCACCTATACCATGACAACCGATTTCCACGCGACTTTTCAGTTATCGGTGCCACTTTCTGACTTCCTCTTATGTACTCAATTCTTATAGCGTACTATTCTGTGGTACAATAAAATAATAATAGCCTTTATTAACAATCTTACAATCTAGTTACATAAATAATATATACTTAAAAAGAAAAAAAAATCTTCTTCAGACATCGGTTTCCGAAGATTAGCTTAAGCCACTTATAAGAACTTTTAACATTATGGAATGCAAATAAAGATAATAATATGAATATAAGATTATTTGGTTTAGGCCTTCCCCACATTTTGCTATAGTTCTCGGTCATGGGTTTCCCTCTTCCACATTGGCCCAGCTAACACCTTAACATCATCGTCCCAGCTACATATTCTGTAATAACAATACCTACACTAAATGATGGTTCTTAATACGATCTGTCTCCCAAACTAACCGCTCACCGTCACCCATACAATTATCAAGTTGTCAGTACCTACAAACGTCGTCGTGGGCTATTTGCCATCGCATCTTGATTGTTTATTGTGAGCATACATAATGTATGTAATACCTATATAAACGAGCTACAACTAATAATTATTCACTTCGTGTTTACGTACGGTATGCAGGAAATAAAATGAGTTATTGTTCGTCGTCTATATTTTATAGGTAAAGTTTACGTATTTTGTTTTGATCACTCTAATTACACATACAATCATCATCATCATCATTTCAGCCGTAAGATGTCCACTGCTGGACATAGGCCTCCCCCATCCAAGCACCGCCACTTCGACCGGTTTTGTGCTTCTCGCATCCATCGGATTCCAGTGGCAGTGGGTATGGCACATAGCTTGCAGAACTCACTCATACCATACCTGAAATGAAATCACCTCTCTAGTCTCCACTCTGGAATTCGTATCCCGAGCCCCAAAATACAGACTAACTAGTTTGGAGTCCACTGGCCAATAATTTACTGTTACTAGCTGTAGGAAAGATTTAAGCTACTCATGTCGTCTCAACTTGATTTAACCTGTTTGCTACGCAGTACTGTATTACTGGTACTGTATTACTAAAATATTTTCATTTCTTTTATCGAAACAATATATTTCGTTTGTTTCGTCAGTCAATTAGGTACCTTGGTTGTATGTGAAATGTCACGTAGAGATAGTTATTGGTTACGCACAAACCTGTGCCATCGTGACCGCCATCGCCCTAATCTTTTCCATTTTGGGGTTGGCCTCCAGTCTAACCAGACACATGACTACCAGTTTTGAATGACTGCCTATCTGACCTCCACAATCCAGTTCCTGGATAACACTATACCCCTTGACCAGTCCGTGGTTGACAGATTTTCGGACTACTGATGACCCGTAACGTTTACAGATCTCCAAGCGACAGCCGAGACCAATGGATAAAAGTGCTTGCCGAGACACTGAGGGATTAATATGTAAAGAATGGTCACCCATCCACAGACCTACGTCGGCAACTGTTTAACCTTTGGTTTTGACCCGTGCCGCTGTTATTATTATGTATATTGTACTAGCTTCTGCCCGCGAGTTCATCCTGTCAGTTTTCGTCCATTTTTCGTTGCTGCTCCGCTCCTTTTGATTACAGCCTAATGTTATACAGCCTATAGCCTTCCTCAATAATTAGGCTAACCAACACAAAAAGATTTTTTCAATTCGGACTAGGTATTACTTACTGAGATTACCGCGTCCATCAACTCTTCAGCTTTATAATATTAGTATAGATTTAACTTGTGCCATAATAAGCGCCACGTAGTTATGTACGGGACTGCTTATTTGTGGTTTAATTTCCTCAAATAAACACGAAAATCAATCAAATGTAATATGTAAAAAAAGAAATATGACGCAAGTATGACCGAAGTTGCTTTTTTGCTTCCCTTGTAAAAGTCACGTAAAAATCTCTTAGATTAGTCATTGGGAGTAAGTTTACATACCTACAGTAATGGCGACTGTTTCAGTTCAAAGGACACTGTTGGTTTTCCCTGAAAATACCGCGATAGGTAAGTAAAAGTGACTATGGGGGGATACGTGTTGATCTACTCGTAGCACTACTTGTAATAGGCCTGGTAATTATGCCTGGATAATAAATGTTTACCTATTTTACGGTTTAGATTGACGTCCAAGGAGTAAAAGACGAAGTATCTGTCCCGGCGGTGAGATGTCCAGACGACATTGTTACAATCACGGGTAGAAGTTGGATGAGGCAGTCACAGGATCCGAGAAGGTGGCGAATAGTGTTCCACGTGCGTCTCTCTAAGACGCATCAGGGGGTGTTAAACACCTTATTCAGTCGTATGGGACGTGGTCAGCACAGCGCGGAATACACCAGTCCGGGGCAGCGGATGTCACATGTTATCGACTTCCGGTCCTGCATAAACCAGCTAGACTTTGTATATTAAATAATCGTACTTTAAATTAATGTTTTAGTTTTTAAAAGATAATTGCTATAAAATTGTTTAGCCAAATGTTTGATTAATTCTTGGTGATTTAAAATAATCAGAATTATTGAATACCTATTCAATATGGCGCCTTCAGTTTGACAGCTTCCGGCGCGCCAAGTGTTAAGTTTAAATCAATGGTTGCTTAAGATGATTGATTTATATACTTTTCATCCCCCCATCTCGGAAAGAGTATTTTTGCCCTTCGATACCTGAGTGCAAAAGCCGTTTTTATCCGCTAGAGGATAAAGTAAATTGAATTTAGAACATCGTGTGCACTAAGTTTGTGAATTCAAAACATCATTAAACCTATTTACTTCGAATTTATCATTCAACCTTTTTCTAATTTGTAAAACTTAGACTCGGAACCTTCTTGATATACTTTTTTTTTTAATTTGCTTTGCGCGCGCCATTTTACTTTTCACGTCACCAACATTACAGTACCTAACAAAAATATTACACTCGACTTAAGTAATTGTAGCAACGTTACTTTCAATTTTTCTTAATTATACCTAAGTATCATTTGAAATAATTTAAAGATTATTCTGTAATACTTACCTATCATAATGTAGTAAATAATAAATGTTAATGCCTAAACTGAAATAAAAGTATCTTGTGATTGAAATGCTTTTTTTTTGCATATTTAGTCATTTCCTCGCTGAGGTGGGATGAAAAGTTACGTGTTGCACTCGAGTGCAAAGATTTTTCACCTCGTGCTCTTTTGATTCCCTCGCTAACGCTCAGGATTCTAATTTTTGAATCAATCGCTGCACTCGTGATTCAATTTTAGAATCCTTCGCTTGCTCGGTCATCAAAATTGAGCACGCGGTTAAAAAGCAACTTTGCACTCTTGTATAACAAATAACTATTATTTCATTTATTTATTTGTTAATAATTGTTATTTAAATTTACTCGTTATAGTAAGTAATTCAATCTAAATATTAAGTTATTAGCAAAACGTATAAATGCAGGTGTGTTAGGCAGTTCGAATCAGTCGCTTTGTAACCGTCACCAAGTGTAAAAGTTGTAAGTGGAAATTCTGTCCGATTTTAAAATAATAAAATAATTATAGTGCAAGTCCATCGTTTATTGTGACCATCCTGACTACCACCGTTTCACACACATTTGCACCTGCAGCCTTCAACGCACGTATACGTAAATGAGGGCACACCGGGATTGTTCTAGTCAGTAAGAGTCTGCCCACCGTAGGGCGGAGGACACATAAGGAATCCTACGACAGCAAAAAAATTGAGCGTGGGGATTCATTATCATCTTCATCATTTCAGACGAAAGACGTCCACTGCTGGACATAGGCCGCCCCCGCTACTTTGCTTGTGCTTCTCGCATCTAGCGTTGGGATTGCCACAAGAAGGAGAGGCCTATTGTGCTTAGCAGTGGGTGAAGTGGAACCATGGATGATGACGATGACTTCAAAGTTTCAGTGATGGCGGCAATAAAACGTAAACTACAAAGACGACCAAGATCAACCAAAGAAGGTAATAATTTTTATTTATTTAAATATTTAATGCTTAATTAATACTGTCAAATGTCCCTTCTTTGGTATTGTTCGTCGAATCATTGACCTCCTTAAGTTTTGAGTTGAGTTGCATGATTACTGACAAATGCGTGCACTGATTGGACAGGTCCACTCAATCTGTGTGGTTCTTTCCTTAAAATACCACTTCAGACACCAATCCACATGGTCTTCACATGATCTAACCAAATTATGTCTGGACTTTAAAAGAGACTGTGACCTCTGAGTTTGTTTCGGCCTTTCTTCTCAGAGTAGTCAGATAGGAAACGCCGACCTCATCTAGTTTTAAAAAATATGATTGACGTGTAAAAGTGTTTGTACAAACCTACTTGCAAAAATAAAGTCATTTATCATTTATCATTTACTTTATCGTACACCAGAGAAAACATGACCAAAAACACATACGTAAAGTATTGCCAGCAAATTTTGATCCTGTGTAGCGCTGTATGCTGTAATCCATTTTGGGCGTGCTTGTAGTATACCTACCAGTCCTACCACACACACAATATCAGACGCCACATAATTGTGACGTAGGCCTACCTTATATGTGGAGTAGGTTAAACCTGAAATATGAAACAAAACACATTTTTGTGGTAAGCCGATATATTCGTAGGCACTTTTAGATGAAGTATAGTAATTTCCCCATACTATGTTAATCCTTGCACGTACGACTTCAGGATAACGGAACGTTCCATGAACAAAGAGTCTGTTTTCGTATGACTGAAGTTTTGCGGTCAGAATTTGTAAGTTAGTGTTTGTCAAGGATAAGTGTAGCTACAATCCTAATATGTAGTATTGGAACATTTGGCTGGCAGCTGTCGAATAATGTCGAGTTAAAACCGCTATTCGGAATGTTTGTCTTAACTTTTATTTGCTAACACAAAAATCACACACATTTTCTAACACTTTGACAAGCCGTTATGTTCATTGAGATGGTGCCTGTAGTGGCAGCGACCTCTCGCGTCTGGCCCTGGTGCGGGCATGGTACGGAGCGAGAGGGCATGGGAAGCCGTCACCTCCTTCTGCGAAGCAGTAATGTCGCGAAGGAGGAGGCGGGACGCGTGAGGGAGTGGCAGTCTCTGCGCCCTCACGTTCCTAGCCGCCGCGCCGCAGGAGGAGACGCCCCGGGCGTTGGGAGTCGATAGCGGACTCCCGGCCACCGAAGGTGCGAGCTTGCGGGCGGCGAGCAATGGGTAGCTCGCCGCCCGGTAAGGACCAAGCTCGGGTCGACGGCGCGTAGTGTTCCACGCGTGCCTTAAAGAGATGTCAGCAGAACTGAAGGGGTCTGCTAGGGCCGATGCCTGCCAGGGTTGCGAAATTGTTCGAAAGAGACACCGTGGCCCTGGCACATGGGCAACTGAAGGAAAACGGGTGGGTTTTAGTCAACAAAAGTCTGACACGCCCTCCCGCTCCGCCCAAAGCGGGAGAAGTAGTTTTGTGATTTCCCATCCAAAAAAAAAAAAATGGTGCGTGCAGTGTACCTATTTGTAAAATCATTTTCTTATAAATAGGTACAGGCATGTAAACACAGACTAAAGGGCATAGCACGCATAATAACTTAGAAACGGATCGTAACCGTATCAACTCGAGCTGAAAGCCAAAAGCATACAAATCGGAATCGTAACGTAAACGATTCGCCTCGGGACAAGCTCACGATCAAGCTCACGTGGCATGGCAACCAGCAGCGGTTCCCGCGCTTACGCCTCTCCAAAACCGTGCTTGCGTCTTTTCTTCAAGATCAAGAGAGATCAAGGCAACTTCAAGGTTGATTCAAACTGAGCTGGCGCCAGCCAGGTCAACCAGCGGTCGACGAGCCGTAAACGCGGCGTCGCGTCGCCTAGCTAACTAGAGTCGATGTATCGGCGCCGCTGGTCCGCTTTGCGCTGGCGAGGCGAAAGGCGATACGGTGACGATCCCTTTCTGAGTTGATATATTGTATGCTATGACCTTTATTCGCACATGTAGTGAGGTGGTCGCGGACACTAATGTCATCTGTATGGTGGGAAAATATTGAAATTGAAGCAGGGCCTGCACGAGAGGCTTGATGAGGTAGTGAGCCAGTGTATTTTTTTATATTACGGATCATTTACCAGGTCAACCTAGAAGGGTGATGGGTCTGAGTGCTAAACGGGGCTTACCTGTGGATGTCCCAATAAATTAAGGCCTCCAGTCAGAGCTTTAAATCTAAGCGACTTCACGCTCCTTTGGAGAACGGACCTCTGCTTAGGACTTCGCTGGGAGAGTGCAGAGAGGGGAGCCAGTGTAATGATATCATCAACTTAAATACCTCAACGATCAACAAGTATTCTACAGTGCAGTTAACCCACAATAGTACGTAGGTAGGTAGTGGATAGGTCTTAGTAAAAAAACTGTTCATAATATTATCATTGTCAATATCCATTTGGCCATGTGTGCTAGTGTGTTTAAAGCTGGCCATATGTTTGTGGTAGTCAAAGATGATCGACCTTCTTATTTCCCGCATTGTGGCACTTGAGGATAACATTTTGAAAGTCAAGGGCATGGGCACACATTATTATTTTCCTGTAGGTCACTACAATCATCATAAGATAGTCTTCAATATTCTCCATTTGATAAAACCCTTTGGGATAACTGAATTTAACTTCACGATTTTAAGTAGTTATTCTTAATGAAATATGGCAAGGCTTTTTGGCTAAAAAATAACAGCCACACGGTTCGATAGGTTAAGCTACGCTTGCTGCGGTTGGTCCGTAAATGGGGGACTCTCCGTGTCTCGAAGAGGACGTTAAGCCAATCCCGGCTGTCCGTCATCTTTGACAGTCGTTACGGGTAGTCAGAAACTCGAAAATCTGTCAACCAGTAGGGTATCGTGGTACCCAGTAACTAGGTTATGGAGGTCTGATAGGCAGTCGATTAATATAAAATACTGGTATTCAGCTACATCTGGTTAGACTGGAAGCCGACCGCAACATAGAAGGGAAAAGGCTAGGCAGCTTGATTCTTTATGAAATGTTCACCCATCTTCTTTGCCACAACATTTGAAAGGTAGGTAAGAAAATAAATGTATGCTTTTTATTATTTCCATTAGTTATTACTTAATAATAACTGGGTACTAACTAGGGCAGCATTATACTAGAAGGAAGCATACATTGCGTCAGGGAGCGAGTGCTTGGCCAATGTTTGTACATGCACCAAATGTTTGCAATGCTTATATTGGTTGTTGAAAAATAATGTATTATGTAAAGGTTATGACTATATGTATATTATTTGCAATACTTGGAAGTACGTGTTGGTACATGAATAAATGAGATCGCATAATAGTCTGTAGTCTATTTGTGGTTGTTCTATTCAATCCACTTACTTATATTTGTCTATTTACCATTGCTTTTTTTTTTCTGGTAAATAAAATTTGCTTTCATCATTTCAGCCGTAAAACGTCTATTGCTGGACATAGGCCAGTGTGAGGGGCTTTGCCTATAATCGCCACGCTTGGCAGGAGGGTTGGCGATCGCAGTACAGTAGTGGTAAAATGCATAGAGAACGCTGCTGCCCATTCTTTAGTAAGTCCCTTAGTCGCCTTTTACGACACCCACGGGAAGAAATGGGTTCATGCTATTCTTTACGTCCGGCACCACACGGATACTATAAATTTAATTACATCGTGGCATTTCTGCAATTAGGTACCTAAATGCAATTGCAATTGAAATGATTTTCCTCACAACATTGTTTAAGACTTCTACGTTTAAATGAATGATTAATTACTGGTTTATTGAATAGCAAAATATCAATTAAAATGACAAATAGGGAATAATGCCGTCGCAAATAAAGTACATTGTTCAAAATAATCATTAAATAAGTCAGAAATATAATTATTGAGGCAATGAGGGTAACCCCGGTTCATAGGTCCGTCATAAAGCTTATGGTCGGCGCCGATAGAGTTATTAGTCATTAGTGTTTATAGCTGAAAGGAATGAAAAACCTTTTCATCTATAAGTAAATAATTTCATCACCACTGCTCTCAAAACGGTGAAGGAAAACGTCATGAGGAAACAGGCATGTCCTAGAATAAAAAATAACGAAGACATGTTTTGTTTTTTTTTTTTTTTGCTAACTAAAGTATCATATTAGATGATACTTTATTTACATTACAATCTAGCCTATGAGCTAATAAGTAATTTAAATATAACTTAAACTGCTAAGGAACTATATATTGGGAGTACGATAAGTTTACCGCTGGGTCACACAGTTATTGCTAAGTAAAACTAAGAAATCGTCCAATAACGTCTTTCTTATTCACTATAAGTTATAGGGAAGACACTTGATTCACGTGTTCTTTAAAAAAAGTTAGTACTTTCACTACTGTTTCAGTTCACTTGCACTGCACTAAACTAACTCAAAGGGTTTAACCCTTTTTAGTCTTCGCACTAATTCAGTGTTGTCAAGGATTTGGATTGCCTCGACATTCACGTGATGATGAAGTCTGTGTTCATGAGCTTCTGCATATTGTTGTATAACTATGTTTACGACATCCATTTTAAGGTCCCGGTGAACGTCGCTGTTTTTTATGTATCAGGGCGCACTGACTATATCCCTAAGTACTTTGTTTTGAAAGCGTTGTATAATTTGTCGATTACTTTGACTGGGGCAGCCCCACAGCTGTATACCGTAGGTCCATACAGGCTTTAAAACTTGTTTATATATCAAAAATTTATTACGTATTGAGATTGACAATGGCGACTGTCTACCAAGTAGCCAATACATTTTTTTGTATCGAATATCTAATTCGGTTCTTTTCTTTTTGACACGCTCTTTCCAGCACAGTTTTGCATCCAGGGTCATGCCAAGATACTTAGCAGTATTCGCGTATGGAATTTGTTGATTATTCATGAATACCGGGATGTATTATGGCTTTTTATTCGTGAAGTCGATGTGGATAGACTTGCTCTCATTAAGTTTGATACGCCATATTGCAGTCCACTCATAAACTTGATTTACGGACTTTTGAACCTTTTCTACGGCTTCCTCGTGGCTATTTTCAACAGCCATGATAGCGGTTTCGTCAGCAAAGGTTGCAATTACCCCATATTCTAGCTCAGGAATATCACAGGTGTATAGTAGATACAGGACCGGGCCTAGTCCTTGTGGTACGCCAGCTTTTATTTGCCTAAGGTTTGAGTAGGCATTTCCTTGTCTTATTCTAAACAATCTATTTGATATATAGGACTCTATGATATCTGAAAACTGTTGAGGCAGCATTGTTCTTAACTTATAAATGAGGCCTTCATGCCACACTTTATCGAACGCCTGTGCAACATCAAGGAAAACCGTGGAGCACACCTTCTTCTCCTCTAGTGTCCTTTCAATAATATTAGTGATTCTGTGTACTTGGTCGAGCGTAGAGTGTTGTTCTCGAAATCCGAACTGGTTATCGGGTATAAGATTTGCAGCTTCAATAAGAGGCTTCAATCTCTTGAGAAATAATTTCTCAAATAGTTTTGACAACACTGGTAACAGTGAGATTGGTCTGTAAGATGTGGTTTCATGAGGTGGCTTCCCAGGCTTGGCTATCATGATGACCTCAGCTACTTTCCACATGTCAGGAACGTGTTCAACCGAAATACAGTATTAATAAGCGTGGTAAGCTTAACTATAGCTTTACGTGGGAGATTCTGTAAGACTTCTCCTGTAATTAGGTCGTAACCAGGGGATTTTCTTCGATTAAAATTACACTTAATTTCTCTAGATATATCTTTTGGGGTAACTAATTTAATGACTGTACTAATTTGTACTCCCTGAATCATCATCTCATCAGTCTGAGCTTCATTTGGTTGGAATATTTGCTCTAAATGCTCAGCGAATCTTAGGGCTTTTTGTTCGTCGGTCACTGCCCATTTTCCATTTACTTCCTTGATAGGAGGAATTTGCACGATCGGTCGTTTTATGTGCTTCGTAGCTTTCCAAAGCGAGTAGCCGGTTTTAGTGTCACTCGTTAATTGGCTAAGGTAGCTGTTTGTTAAGGAGTCATTGTGTTGTTGGATTTCATTCGTAAGGCGCTTGGTGAGGTTGTTCAACAGTCTTTTATCTTGTGGACATCTAGTCTGATGCCACCTGTTTCTTTGTTTGCGCTTTTTGGTTATAAGACACCTAATTCTTGCAGGGTAGGTGGTTGCTTTGACCCGGTGTGATTTTTCCGGTGTATTTCTCCAGGCGGCTTTCTGTATACTAGTTGTAAAATTACTCACTTCCAATTCCAGCTGTTCCGGAGTTTTCAATGGGACCCTCAATTCTATTGAATTATCCAAATCTATTTTGAAACTCTCCCAGTCTGTGTTAGTATTTACAAGCGTAGGATTGTTCTCTGTGTGTAGGATCCGATACCATACCGATAAAATTATTGGTGAGTGGTCCGAATTCATGTCAAAACATTGATCGATGCTCAAATAATTAGTGGAAATATTTTTAGTTATAAAAAAGTCTATTAGATCTGGAATTTTGCGTGGATCGCTTGGCCAATAAGTTGGTTTTCCGTTAGAAATAGCTTTACACTTTAGCTCGTTCATAGCACTCATTAGTTCCTTTCCTTTAGTCGTGGTTAGTCTTGAACCCCACTGCGTATTTTTAGCGTTGAAGTCACCACCTAAAATGAATCTTTGTCCGAGTTGCTGTAAGAATCTCACATAATGATCTCTTTTTATATTATATCTCGGAGGCGAGTAAATGGCTGCTACGGTGACTGGATACAGTTTAGATTGAATACAAATCGCCACAGCTTGAATTTCATGACATTCGTACTTAACTTCTTCATGATGGCGGAGATTTTCTTTGAATATAACCGCGCTACCACCCCGGGCAGTATTGTCAGGGTGCAGTGCAAGGTACACTTTATAACCTCGGAATTTTATGTATGATTCCTTAGTAAAGTGAGTTTCAGAAATAAGGCATACATCGATATTTTCAGTGATCAGGATTACTTCCAATTCTTGTTGATGTTTAAGTAATCCGTAATCCGAAGACATGTGACATCTACCGATCCGCACTGGGCCCATGTGATAGATTATGCACTCCCCCTCACAGACAGGAGGCCTGTGTCCCAGCAGTGGGAACAATATAGGCTGATTATGATCTACGTATCTACGATCTACTTTTTTAACCGACTTCAAAAAAAGGTGGAGGTTATCAATTCAACTGTATTTTTTTAAATGTTTGTAACCTCTATTTTTTTGACTGGGTGAACCGATTTTGATAATTCTTATTTATTTGTAAGCTGGTGTTTCCCGAATGATCCCATTTTAATTTGGTTCTTTTCGGACAATGGGTTCCATGTGAAAACCATTTAAGTCTTAGATTTGCATTAAGTATTTGCGCGATAAATGAACGAATAACGCAATTAGACTAGTACCTACATACGTGATATATACTGTTCCGTCCCGTTTGACTTTTTAATTTATGCGCCTAACGGAACGCGCGTGTAACGAAGTGACAACTGTCAGTTGTCAGTTTTGACGTTTCACTGGGGTTTTGATCTGGGAAAAAAAAATGTCGGTCCAATTTGTTTGTGCGACCCTGTTGTAAATTAATCCCTTTAAATCGATCCGTTTGGGACAATTTGTCATGATCCAATTGTTTTTGTGCGTAATCAACCACCCTTTGAAGAAATATTACGGGTTGAGTTTGGATATATCTTTTGTTTGAAATAGTTTGATGTGTTAGTGATACCATTGAAGACCGCGTGCCATGAAAACATCTGGCGGATTGTTGCGGCCTGTATCCTGGAAAACCCATTTATAACGTCACTACACAATACAATACACTCACTTACATACATAAATCCAGGTAGGCTCCGGAGCAGGTGTTCTTCTTCAACCAGGTGAGTCTTTTGTTTGATTGTATTAATCAGCTCCGCGCATGGCGGGCAAGTTCACGCCACTCTTGACCCAGGGCCCACGATTATCACGCTTCCACATAACAATTAAATCCTATGGTGAGGCACTGGCCTGGCGTCGAACATATACCATAACTAAAAAGCTAAAAATAAAAACTTATTACAAAAAAATATGAAAAAGGACTTCTTAAAAAAAAAAACAACAAAGTGAAAAATTACTTTAATTTCGAAAGTGGGTGTCTTAAGATCTGTTTGTAAGGTTTTTTGCCACCGACTTCCGAAAGTTTTTTTTTATAAAGAAGTGAAATTTGTTCGTAAGTTTGTATGTAGGGAGTAAACTCTGGAACTGCTAGTTGGATTTGAAAAAGATTTTTGTACATGATAGTACGATTTCTGAGACAGGCTCAAGGCTATTTAACATTATGCTACGACACTTAGAAATCAAGCGAAAATAAAAATCAAGTGATAGCGCGAACGGGCTATGGGATGCGACGCGGGGCTAAAATCTACTTAAAAATGACTTTTAAAACAGTCCGCTGCTGTGAGTAATTATTACGATTACGAAAACGAATATCATCGTCATTACAGCCTAAAGACATCCATTGCTGGCCTCCTCCAAGCGTCGCCATATCGACCGGTCGATTCTCGCATCCAGCGGCTTTTATAATTATTTATTCACCATACTATTCATACTAATATTATAAATGGGAAAGTGTGTGTGTCTGTTTGTCCGTCTTTCACGGCAAAAAAGAGCGACGAATTGCCGTGATTTTTAAGTGGAGATAGTTGAAGGGATGGAGAGTCTGCCGGGGTCGCGTGATTGTTCGAAAGAGATACCGTGACCCTGGCACATGGGCAACTGATGGAACACGGGTGGGTTTTAGTCAGTAAAAGTCTGACACGCCCTCCCGCTCCGCCCAGAGTGGGAGAAGTCATTTGATGATTTCCCATCCTGAAAAAAAAAAAAAAAAAAAAAAAAAAAAAAAAAAGGGATGGAGAGTGACATAGGCTTTTTGTCTCTTTCTAACCCCCTACTTCCCTAAACTGGTGGTTGGAAGTTTGTATGGAGTAATGGAAAAATCAGGAAAGGGGAACCGTTTTATCCCGAATTCAACGCGAGCGAAGCCGCGGGCAAAAGCTAGTGTTTTAAAATGTGGCGGTCAAATTGGCGTCCTATAATGTTACCATCGCGGGTACAACCTTAACGAGTTTGTCACAGGCAGGAGCGCGGTGATATTCACAAAACAAGAGAGGAGACCCACTGCTGGGCATAGGCAGTTGGTGAAATCAGGCTGCGGATGATAACGATAATCCTATATTTCTGTATTTCCAGGAAGGTTGCAGAATATTCACTGCAGAATCGTCAAAACTGCAGTATATTTAAAAAGAGCAAGATTTGATAATTTTACAGTGGGAAGCCAATAGAATAAGGTAAAGATAATAATTTTATTATTAGCATACATACCAACATAAAATATATTTTATAACCTTTTCCCTCTCGTTAACAGGATAAAGGTTTGCTAATACTTTGTAATGTCCTTTATTAAATTAAGTTTCCTTCCTCGTAGCCTAAAAAAGCAAGAAACGAAAACAAAGAAATCGCCATTCGTTTATTTCAACTAGACAGCAAACTTCTGATATTTATCTTAATAGTGGAAAATGGTAAAAATTGTTCCGATTCACAAATCGGATAACAATGATGTTTTAAACAATTGCAGGCCTATTTCAAATTTATCCTCAATTGCTAAAGTATATCTATGTATCACTGATATGCTCATATATTCAGGATTATTTTAGTAGTCAACTATACTAATTGTGTCAATAGCATGTTACCAATTTTATTCAATGCTTATTTTTATTTCGATCACTTTAAATTTTAATTTTATACATTTTAATTTTATGTCTTTTTAATACCTAATAATTTACCAATGTGACAAATTTAAATTTTATTTAGTCTTTTGCTAATGTTGTGACTGTCATAATTAATCATATTTAATTTTCATAAATTTTATGAGTTTGTCATCAACTCATCAATTTTAGTTTCCTATATTTGTTAGAAAAGACTTCAATATTGCCAACGTGGTACCCAGGTTGTGGAGGTCAGATTAGCAGTCGCTCCATGTAAAATACTGGTTTTCAGCTGCATCCGGTTAGACTCTGTGCCAACGCCAACACAGTTGGGAAAAGGCTAGGCGGATGTATGATGATGACGATGATTAGTTTTTTTTTATTAGCCTCTGCTGTGTTATTGCTGGGCAAAGGCCTCCCTACTCTCTTTGCACGTCTCTCTCTCCAGAGCTACCAAGGAGCAATCTTTATTATCACGTCGAGTGCCAAACACAGATTGATGGTTAATCCCATATGGCCACAGATTTAGAACGCATGCAAAATTGTTAGTAGCAAGCACGCGATATCGCGTGATCGGCCATATTATGCAGCGCCGACGAATCACGCGATATCGCGTGATCGGCGATATTATGCAGCGCCGACGAATCACGCGATATCGCGTGATCGGCACTCAACGTGTTAAGAGTCCAGCTCATTCCGCCATCTCCGTATGGGCCGGCCGCGATGTCTCTTGCCATTCAGCGGGACCCATTGGGTCGTAACTTTGGCCCATTGATGATTTATATACTCTTCTTTTAAATTCCTTACGTAATTAACAACACCCACAACATTATCACACGAAGGCCAAACAATTCGAATGATAAATTATTTGCAGTACATTAACCCAATTCAGTAGGTACATAACAAGCTCAGTGAATCAGCGGCCTCAATACTAATTGTTAATAAATTAATTAGAATCAACAAATGCATCGGAACTGACATTGGAAGGACCTTAACATGGATACGAGCGGAAATATGATCGTGGACCAATAAAGATATCTTGGGTAAACATCCTGTAGGGAATAGATATTGGCTTTCTTTAAACAATTACCTGATACTTTATATGAGTTGGCAATTGATAGCACTGTATTGGCTTCGTGTGTACTAGAAGGTATGTAGATATGAAGGTAAATAAAGAAGGCTAATTATTCTCACTAGTACAAATGTTCAAAATGTAGTCGTATGAGGCTGGGACTAGCGACTATCAATTGGACGTAGTTAAGCAGAAAGGACTTAATCCACACCCAGTTCCTTTCGAGAAATTGACGTTTGAAGTTCAAAATGTATTTTTTCATTTTCTTTTTTTTATTTTGTCAGTGGAATAATAGCACATTTTGTTTTTATGGTAAAGGTATATTAACATATTCTCTTAGAAGTAGGTACTAGTTAAGAACCAGAAAATTGATTTGTTTATCCTGAAAAAAAAAAAATAAGAAGTGCCATACCATTGGTTCTAAACTTTAAGTATACGAAAATTAAAGCTATTTTTAGCTAGATCATTTTCACTAACCCGTAGTATGTATAATTTGGATCAGTTTGCTGCACTTAACTCATTTTTGACCAAGTTGTGGATTGAGTCCTTTCTGCTTAACTACGGCCAAATGTCAAATCTTGTCAAAAATATTTGGAAACTCGAGGTAGTTTTGACAGATTGATACTGAGATTGTGAACGTTCTTAAAAGTACGAGAATTGTCCTTCAAGACCTTATATCTGTAGCCTTTAATTTCTTACTATTTACATAGTTCGGTGTTTCACTGCACTCGAGGCTCAACAAGTACTCACGCGCACAGTCAGTGCCCTGCATTACTTGACCCCTTCTACACAAAAGAAATGAGGAAAAGGGGTCAGGTAATGCAGGGAACTGACTGTACCAATCGACAATTTACAAAAAGTGATTAGCGCATAGCGCACTTTAAAACTGACTTTTAAACTCATTTTCCTAATCCTAGAAAAGTTGTCGCGAACCGAAGTTGTATAGTAAACAACACCTTAACGAGTTCATTCACCTTTGTAACATTTCCACAAGAAAAACTATTACGGAAAAATGTTTTATTGGCAAAGTTTATATCTTTGTTGACATGTCGAAGAGTTACAGCACTAGCTATAGTCGGTTCATTGACTAAAGGCCATAAGACTTGTCCCTTTTTGTTTACATAAGCCATTCCACGCTCGACCTCCGCAGCGAACGGACGTGTTGTTACCGCGCTCGCCGCTCCGCCGCCCGCGCCCCCCACCACTCCGCCGCTGTGAAAGTTCAGTTCAGTGTTGTGTCTGCTGCGCAACGCTCCGCATCGTAGTCGCTCCGGCTACCCAATTGGCGATCGAAAATTTATTTTCGATCGTGAATTGTCTCAAAACTGTCTTTTTCAAGACAATTGTTTCTTTATTTGGATACCGTCTAAAACGTAGTGGCCCCTTCTGGGCAAATCCACAGTTTCGTGGTCCTCGGCTGAAACCTCACGGTGTCAACGAAACCGAGTGGGTGCTGACCCAACGCACCCGCCTATCCCCTTCAGGGCTACTGTAAGTTTGGACGGGTCCCGGATCGCTGGCCTTGGGGGCTTCCCTCGTCAGTCCCGGTGACAGTATTCCTTCCACAGCCGCGTACTAGTGCCGCGGGTATTTCTATACCCCCCGCACTAGACTGGTCAGGGTATCTCTATACCCATCCGCACTGACCGGCTAGGGCCCCGTCGCACAATAAGATTGGCGACGGCACACACAGATTAGGGCTCACGCAGTAGGTCACACCTCCCTGTCTATACCCGACAGGGAGTGCTACTCACCCCCGGGCACACCCACCCGGGGATTAGGGCTTGTTAGGTATTAGGCGCTCCGATGAGCGAGTAGGGTTCCCCTTTCCCAACCATGTTGGGCTCGAAGGTCGCCGAGTGGAGCTCAAAAGAGCGAGAAAGTTTTTTCTCGCTCTGCGAGCTCTTCATGGACGACCCCGAGTTCAAGGGGTTGTTTAAACGACTGTCCAAGCGCGCCCTGGTTGCCCAAGCGCATACCATCGCCGCCGACGCTACCTCGACTCCCGAGACTAGCGTCGCTACATTTAGCGACGCTCTAGAGTCTCCCCCCGTGCCCAGCTCTCAGGTGCCCATTTCGATGGACACCGAAGAGGTCTCCTCTGGCGAGGAGGATAACCGAGCAGCAGACTCGGTCTCCTCCCCCTCGTCAGACGGAGAAAATTACACGCTAGTTTCCCATGGCAAGGGAAACAAGCGTAAAAAAGACCAACTCTAGCGCCGCCCCGACCGCAAAGTTCGCAGTGATCGAGGAATCATCCCCTCCCTCGCGTGCCCCCACCCCACAGGCTAACGCCGCGTCCATCCCCACCCCTAAAGCGTCAACCTCCGCAAAGGTTGTCGCTCCCCGCGACATTGCCCCCACCCCTCCGGTCAACAAGACCGCAAAAAAGATCCCTCCCCCGCCCCCTGTATTCATACAGGACAAGGCGAAGTGGACGGAGATCTCCAAGTGGTGTGTTGACCAGAGGGTCAACTTCACTAATGCCCGCTCTACCCAGCAGGGCATTAAAGTCCAGACCCCTACGTCACGAGACTTTCGTGACCTGACCAAACTCCTCAGTGCACGTAATGTGTCCTATCACACTTACGCCCTGCCTGAGGAGCGTCAAACCAGGGTGGTGATCCGACGGATCCCCGTAGAGATCGCCACGGACGAAATCAAGGCCGACCTCGAGGCACAAAACGTGCCCGTAGATGAGGTCCATCGAATGCACCGGGCCAGACATGGTCGACATGGTTTTAGTAGTGTGCCCTCCCACCGAGGGTCACCACCCTATCTTTAGGATCAAGGCTGTCTGCAGTCTCACGGGCATCCGCATTGAGAAGCCCCGGAAAACTGGCAACATTGGCCAATGCCATAGGTGCCAGCTTTACGGGCACTCACAGCATCACTGTTTCGCAACCCCCAGGTGCGTAAAGTGCTTGGGGAATCACGGAACAGCTGACTGCCCCCGTCCCAAAGACCTAGCCCTCTGCACAGAGCCACCCAGCTGTGTTCTCTGTGGAGAGGCCGGCCACCCCGCCAACTACCGGGGCTGCCCCAAGGCCCCGAAGTCTTCCTCCTCGAAACTGGCGAAGCGCGCCAACGCTCGCCAGCCAGAGAAGCCCCCTCTTCCAAACTTCCAGAGAGGTTGAGTCCCCAGAGACCCAGCCCCTGGAATCACTGGAACCAAGGGAACCACATGCAGGCATTCCCTGCATTAGGTCCTCCCAAGCCCTCCCCCGCTGGGATCCCCGCGTTATTGGACCCGCGTCCCAACGCCCCAGCCCCCCCCCCTGCGCCCCCCGCAAAGCCCGTTAAGCCCATGGCCGCTCCCGCCGCCAAACCCGCACCCCCTGCTCCCCGTCCCGTAGCACCCCCATCTGGAGCAAAGGTGAACCCCCTAGATGCTTTTAATATCATCTCGGGCACGTTCACAACGTTCTTTTCCCCCAGAGCCCAACGTATGGCCCAGGAGCTAGTCGACGCAGCACGCGCCGGCAACCTGCTCCAAATCCAGGCCATCTACAACGCGTATCCGGAGATTACGCAAGCCTTTGTCTCCCTCTCTACTCAAGCCCCCCATTATGGATAGTCGAGTACTAGCGAGAACCAAACCCCGATCCCTAAAGTTAGGTTTTTTCAATGCCAATGGCATACTCAACCAACGTGATGAGATCGCCACTTTCCTCCGCGACCATCAATTAGACATTCTACTCATTCAAGAGTCCTTCCTTAAACCGAATCATCGCGACCCGAAAATTGCCAACTATCGCTTAGTTCGCAATGACAGGACGCGCTGCCACAAAGGCGGCACCCTCATTTATTATAGGAAGTCCCTGTACTGCATCCCCATGGACCCTCCCCCCTCTCCCGTTTAGAAGTTTCGATCTGTCATTTAGGAATGACAGGTCATCAGCCGATCACTCTAGTATCGGCCTATCTTGCCCCTCAGTCCTCGACGGAGAACTACCAACTCCTCACGGACGACCTCGATTTACTTCTTGGCTTGAGTGAGTCCGTTATAATAGCGGGCGATCTCAACGCCAAACACCCAGCCTGGAACAGTTCCAGGACTTCGACCAGAGGACGACACCTGTTCGACCTCTGTTCCACCCTCCACTTTGACGTCATCGCCCCGATGACCCCTACCCATTTCCCCCATGATCCCACCCACGTCGCAGACGTCCTCGATATAGCTCTTCTTAAGAATATCAGCCTTAGGCTGGATTCTATAGAAGCTATACCCGAGCTCGACTCCGACCATAGGCCGGTAGTCATGCACCTGGCCCCCCGCTTAGGTTCCCACGATCCCACCCAACCCCCCGCTACTAAAGTGATCACGGACTGGAGGAAAGTCAGCGAAAAGCTGAAAGCCACCACGTCCCCTCACTTAGATTCCATCCCGGATCACTTCGATTCGATCGCTGACACAACGGCCGCGATCGACTCATTCACAGAGCACGTACAATCGGTCTTGAACGAATGTTCAAGGGAAGTTCCAGAGTTGGGAGACCAACGCTGGAAACTTCCGGACGATGTGGGGGCTCTGCTGAATGAGAAGAACGCGGCCGTTCGTGCCTACAGCAACTTTCCCTGCGACGCGAACAGGGCTCACTTGCGTCACTTACAGCGTGCTGTAAGGACACGCATTGAGGAGCTACGTTCCGCCGGTTGGGAAAAGATGCTGGATGCTGCGATTTAGAACCGACCCACCAGGCATTCTGGGAGCTTCAGAGGAAACTCAAATCCAAAGAAGTCACCACAATGCCCCCCCTGATCCGCCCCGATGCGACACTTGCATTCGAGGATGCCGACAAGGCCGAGTGCCTAGCCGACAGCCTCGAGGCACAATGCTCGCCTAGCTTACTGCCAGTAGACCCAGATCACCTCGCTGAGGTAGATGCTGAGGTCGAGCGCAGAGCTTCACTCCCGCCCGTTGAAGACCCAGATGAGCCCTTGCCCCCCGTCACACCTGACGAGATGCATGAGCTCATCAAAGGTCTCAAACCCCGCAAGGCCCCCGGATCAGACGGTATCACCAATAGGGTGTTCCAGCTGTTCCCCGCGCACTTGATCATGCTCATGTGTACCATCTTCAATGGTGCCCTGAGCAACAATATTTTCCCACAGGCTTGGAAGGAAGCCACAGTCATTGGCATCCCAAAGCCCGGCAAACCGAAGGCGGAGCCTTCGAGCTACCGCCCCATCAGTTTGCTCAACGTGCTCGGCAAAATCTATGAGAGGCTTATTTATAAGCGTCTCAGAGATTACGCCGAGACAAAGGGCCTCATCCCTAACGAGCAGTTTGGTTTTCGAACCCAACACTCGTGTGTCCATCAAGTGCACCGTATCGTCGAACATATAAGCGTTGGTTTTCAACGCGGTATGTTCACGGGTGCAGTTTTCTTCGACATAGCGAAAGCGTTCGACAAGGTCTGGCACAACGGCTTGTTATACAAGCTGTACCAACTCGGAGTGCCAGACCGTCTCGTGCTCATCCTACGAGACTTTCTATCGAACCGCACCTTTCGCTATCGCATCGAAGGGGCACTGTCCTCCCCCCATCCTATCCGAGCAGGAGTCCCTCAGGGCTCTGTCTTGTCCCCTCTCATTTTTACGCTATTTACTAGCGATATCCCCAGAAGTTTAAAGGCTCAGTTGGCTCTGTTCGCAGATGACACGGCCATTTACTTCACGGGGCGCAGTCAAGACGCCTTGATTCGCTACCTCCAGGCCGCAGTCGACGACCTCGCCGACTGGTTCAGGAGGTGGCGAATCGAGGTCAACCCCGACAAGAGTCAGGCGGTTCTCTTTACGAAACCGCGACTCAAACCCCGCCCCCCGACCCCCCTATCCATGTTCGGCAAGCAGATCCCTTGGGAGAAGCGAGCCAAATATCTAGGCGTGATCTTAGATCAGCATCTCTCCTTCTCTGAGCACATAAAGAAGGTCCGCTCGCGGGCCGCTTTCGCTCTCGGTAGGCTACACCCCATTCTCAACCCAAAGAGCAAAATGTCACTTCGGTGCAAAAAGCTCATTTATACCGCGTGCATAAGGCCAATTATGACCTATGCTTGTGCAGTCTTTGCACACGCGAAACCCCACCACGTCCATAGGATGCAGACCCTCCAAAACCGTTTTCTCCGCAACGCCACAGGTTCGCCTTGGTACGTTCGGAATGCTAATCTCCACCTCGACCTTAAACTCCCGACTATCCATCAATTCATGAAACGCATCTCCAAGCGTTTCTTCGATAGGGCGCAACCCACCGCAACCCTCTGGTTGTCGCGGCAGCCAACTACATCCCCTCCCGCATTAGCAAGACCCGCCGTCCGCGGCATATTCTAACCGACCCTGATGACCCCATTACCCTCCTCCAGGAGAGCAATAGGGCCACCAGCACCTTACTTAAACCGAAACGTCCGTCATACCGACCTCGCCGCCGAGGTCCGTCGTCGCGACACTCCCGACTAGCTAATAGTCCCCCCCGACCCTTGCATGAGCCAGCCCGCGTCGCTGAGCCTTTAGTTAACGACCCCCCAGATCCAGCCTATCCCTTGCTGATGCCTGATCCCCCCCACCAGTGACTCCCTAAGCCGAGGTCCGAACCCCACAGGGGGTGCCCTTAGGTCTTAGTCGCTTAGTTTGTAGTTTTTCCTTTAGTTTGTAAGCCCCTGGCTGGAGGCCTTAGATTCGCGTCTAAAGTCATTCGCAGGGAAAGCCCGGTTAAGTAGTAAAAGCCTTCGGGCTAACTACGAGAAGTCATTGTCCAAAAAAAAAAAAAAAAAAAAATTTACATAAGCAGTAAACCTGTTGGAGGAGTGTGACATTATTATTTATCTATTTACAAAGAGTTGAAAATAAATAGCTAACTCTTACTATCCAGATACGAGTTAGAGAGCTTTTCAGAAAAAAAAAGCACTTCATTTTGAAATTAACACGTATGTTACAGTACTCTTAAATATTTTGTTTAACAGTTTGTGTCTAAAAAATACACATGACACGGTTGTTTTAATCACATTCGATTAATGACTACATCAAGGATACATAAATAACCGTGGCGAAACTGTATACCAAACTTTGGCTTGTTACCAAGTCATGGAAAAACAATACAAAGCACTACACAAAAATGGAACACCATTTTGAAAAATGTCGATGCAAAATAAAACACAAATATCTATCGACAAATACGTCGGTGTAAATCGACAAATAAGGCCAGTCGAATTATTTACTAAACTTTAGTTGACAGCCAACCAGTCTGAATCGCGAGGCGAGCACAGACAATACAGAAATAAGTTTTCATTATCGGTTATTTATCAGCGTCGGTCCTCAATATGTCATGTCTTCATTATCGGTGTGAACCGACCTTTAGGAGCGGGGCAAATTGCGCGCTGCAATCGTTTTAATTTGTTGTTTTTATTGTGTAAGAGTTTGTGTTGGTTATTTAAATGGGTCCAAATGAATCCGTGTGTTCCAGGACGTAAAGAATAGTACAATCCCATCTCTTTCCGTCGATGTCGTAAAAGGCGACTTAGGGACTTACTAGCCCTGCCAGGATCGCGAGATTTGTTCGAAAGAGATACTGTGGCCCTGGCATATGGGCAATTGAAGGAACACGGGTGGGTTTTAGTCAGTAAAAGTCTGACACGCCCTTCCGCTCCACCATAGAGCGGGAGAAGACATTTGATGATTTCCCACCCAAAAAAAAAGAAAAAAGGGACTTACTAGAGAATGGTCAGCAGCGGTCTCTATGTATTTTACAACCATACTGCGATTGCCAACCTGCTTGCCAAGCATGGCAATTACGGCAAATCCTCCCAAATTGGAGGAGGCCTATCTCCAGCAGTGGACGTCTTACGGCTGAAATTATAAATGAATGATAATCATTTTAATGGGAGTGAAATGGTAACTAATGTAGAAGTCAATCAAACTTCCTAGCCTTTTTCCAGTCCTCAGTGAAAATTTAACAGTGTGTATTTTCGATGCGTCAGGACATGTCGTCCTCGTAGAGCGAAAAGTCATTAAGTCGAAATTCTCGTTTTGAGATAATGAGAGTAATAAAAATCGTTATAACTTTAGCTTGCCATTACATATCTCTATATTTTTAGCTTTAATTTGAAGAAAATAAAATAAAGTTTATATTATAAGAGCTAAATCGTGTGAAAACCCTCTAATAATTGAGAAAAGTTAAAAATATTAAATTAGTTAATTGTTCTCTATAAAATCTCTGTTTTTTTTTGTGAGTTAGATAATGAATATAATGGATTGATGATTTCTCGCGTCTGTAGTATGGTAGGAATCGATGAAAAATAAAGAGTGAGTAGTTACTAAGTTGAGTTAGTCAATTTACGCTTTTGTGAGTTTTAACAAACTACTGATTTTAAAAATTCACTAAATCATTTTAGTAATTTTTAGACTACCGAAAGGCGTACGTGTGCATTGATAATTTAACAGAAAAATAGTAATTAAGTCGTTTAATTTCGCGTTGTGTACATTTTCGAAAAATCTAAAATATTTTACTAAATTAATAAATATTTCTTCCATTACGCTGTAGGGTACAAATGGCAGACTTACTTACTTTTTACATTTTGTAAAACAAAAATGTGGACAGCTACAAAAATGACGGTTTGACAGATATTTAGAGTAAAAAATGTTGATTTAGTGACATTGATAACTAATTTTGGTAATTTTTCGCTTAGTGACTTTTCGCTCTACGGCGACGATATTCTGTTCAATTTTCAACTCTACGGTACTAAACAGTGCGTTGAAGATCTATTGAGCGAAAAAATCCTGCCGCGATTTTATTGCGTCCGTGCCGACATCGCCTAATTGGATGAAGCTGAATATCAGTATTTTACATAGTCCTAGAACCAAAAAATTCGATCATGTTACATCTACCAACCCGCACTGGGTCCCCGCATGTTGGATTACGACCCACTTCCTCTCGAAGAGAGAAGGCCTCTGTCCCAGTAGTGGGAACAGTATAAACTGATTATGCTATGACATGATAGGTTACCAGCACGATCATCAGGTGTCCCTTATACTTAACATTTTACCTTATATCTTCATTTGGAAAGGCCAGAGAGAGTCCGATAAGGAAAAAGTAATATCAATGTGTTTTAGCACTCTATCGGGGTTATATTGACGGGTTTAGATAAGATTAGTAACGTTATCAAAAACTAGATAGGGGGTAT
This sequence comes from Aporophyla lueneburgensis, assembly GCA_932294355.1. Classification (NCBI taxonomy): domain Eukaryota; kingdom Metazoa; phylum Arthropoda; class Insecta; order Lepidoptera; family Noctuidae; genus Aporophyla; species Aporophyla lueneburgensis. The sequence continues at coordinate 20,409,914 of OW028754.1, forward strand.
CACTCAACGTTGGTTGACTCCATTGAGTGATGGGTAATATACCTCTCTTGCAGCAACAGGTTTGTTTGTTAAACTAGTTGAAACATCCAAATATTTGTTTTCTAGCTAGATTATATTTCCATGTGAGAAAACTTTCTTACGTTTTCATTTTTTGAATCTGTCAAATCAAATCAAATTATTTATGTAATTTAGTATGGGTTGGTTCGTAAAATTACTCGTAACGGTCATTATTACAATAAATATGTAATCGTAATTGAAAAAAGTTATGCAATTGTGCAGTTCTAACAAAACGAAAACATATATTATTTTATGCCCGCCGTTACAAGGTTACGTTGTTGAATTTTGATAAATTGTCAAATGTTACCAAGTAAAATTACTCCACTATAGCCTGTAATGTTACCACTGCTGGCACATAGGTCTAATCGCTGTGAGAGGACGTAATCGAAGTTACGCGAGCCCAGTGCGGGCTAGTAGATCTCATATGTATGTTAGTTTTTTGGGTCTAAGACATACCGGATTCCTCACGATGTGTTCCTTCACCGTTTTGAAAGCAGTGGGAATAAAATAAATTACACAATTTGCCTACCGTGGTTCGAACCCAAGACTGTAATACACGTCAGTCAGGGCCTTTAGAAACAAAATAAAGAAATACTAGCCGCTAAAATTCACCGTTTCTCCTAAATACAGTTTACTCAGACACGTGTTGTTGTTGTTTGAAGGCACCTGACATCCACTAACCCGGACTGGGCCCTCGTCCCTGCTAGGCCTACGTCCCAGCAGTGGGAATATTATAGTCATGAACATTAGTGAATTTTCTCATTCGCAACGTTCACGTTCACTCAACTACGTCCTTAAAATCACAAGAACGTACCGCTGACGCAGTTGGCGCTTGGCGTCATTCATTCAGCTGCTACGTTCATTGTATTCGAAATGTTCTTGGAAAGTGTTACTTTCCTTTTTGGTACGCTTACTAACATGGGGTTTTCTTATGTCTAAAGGTTTTTCCAGAAATTGGCAGATTGTCTATCTATAGCGAGAGGTGACAGGCGACAACCTACACGAATATAGGCTAGGCTTTATTTAACAGCACTGTTAAGAAAATGGGCAATTTAGTATTTTTGACAAATATGTCGCATTGTCTCATAATTCATAAATTAAATACGGCCCTGGTTTACCGCGAATCGGCAATTAAACTTACAATTCGGCGGCGGCGACCTCTCGCGTCCAGCCCTGGTGCGAGCCATGGTACGGAGCGAGAGGGAATGGGAAGCCGTCACCTCCTTCTGCGAAGCAGTAATGCTCGCGAAGGAGGAGGCGGGGCGCGTGAGGGAGTGGCAGTCTCTGCGCCCTCACGTCCCTAGCCGCCGCAGGAGGAGACGCCCCGGACGTCGGGAGTCGATTGCGGACTCCCGGCCACCGTAGGCGCGAGCTTGCAGGTGGCGAGCAATGGGTAGCTCACCGCCCGGTAAGGACCAAGCTCGGTTCGACGGCGCGTAGTGTTCCACGCGCGCCTCAAAGAGATGTCAGCAAAACTGAAGGGGTCTGCTAGGACCGATGCCTGCCGGGGTTGCGTGATTGTTCGAAAGAGATACCGTGACCCTGGCACATGGGCAATTGAAGGAACACGGGTGGGTTTTAGTCAGTAAAAGTCTGACATGCCCTACCGCTCCGCCCAGAGCGGGAGAAGTCATTTGATGATTTCCCATCCAAAAAAAAAAAAAAAACTTAAAATACTGAGAAAGACATTTGCCAATTACATTACGACGCACTTACCAAGGGGTATCGTATCTTACCAGTTCCCAAGTTGTATCGTATACCCAGTAACTGGGTTGTGGAGGTCAGATAGCCTTTCACACCTGCAACTGGTTAGATTGGAAGCCGACCCCAACATACCTGGGGAAAGGTTAAGTAGATGATGAAGACCGAGAAAGACGTTGTCACTATTTTGCTGCATTTCCATCTACCCTTTTATATAGCACTAGCTTCTGACCGCGACTTCGTCCGCGTCAAATTTTTGCTCCCCTGACCCTTCCCGTCGCATCGATTTGCCTGCTAGTTTTTGTCCATTTTTCGTTGCTGCTCGCTCTTTTTGAGTTATAGTGAGTCAACCTTAAAAGATAGACATATGCTCTCGCGGACTTTTTTTTAGAACTTTTTAAAAGGAACTTTTCCGTCATATCTACATGATTTTTGCGTTACTTTAACCGTTTACGCAGCGCACGCAACGGAAACTCTCAAAAGGAATAAATTTTCCCCGTTTTGCAACATTTTTCATTACTGCTCCGCTTCTCTTAGTTGTAGCGTGATGTTATATAGCCTATAGCCTCCCTCAATAAATAGGCTACCCAATACAAGAATAATTTTTCAATTCAGACCAGTAGTTCCTGAGATTAGCGCGTTCAATCAAACAAACAAACTCTTCAGTTTTATAATATTAGTATAGATGTAGATAGATGCTAGTCTGTTTTAGCAGTAGAGTTACCATCGGTTCGGTTTACAGTGTATGAGGGTAAGACTTTGACTTTATTTTAATCACGATGTAAAATTCGCTATTTGCAATTTTGATCCCGAGATGTTAATAAAACGACCACGTTTTAGATTAGATATTTAGATATAACAGCAAAAAAATAAAATAAATGGTCCACATAACGTTACCTCACCAGACTAAAAGTCGTGATATTGAAACAAGGTCCTCAAACATCAAGGCGTGATTCGCGCGTTATCCGTTATGTTTAGGAGTTGGTATGTCACAGATAAACATACAGTCACGAGAAAAAAGTCGTGTATCGACGCGTAGACATTTGTTGTCTTTTCTAATAATAATGCGGTGCGGATGCAATGTGTGAATAACATTGGATGAACTGAAATTGGAGTTCAGGTGAAGCATTAACTTCCGTTGATATTTTTTATTAGCCGTTGCTGACCCACTCCGGTAGAGGTGCTCTCTTTCTACGTCTCTCTGTCCAAAGCTACCAAGGACCAATCTTTATTAAAAGAGCCCAGCTCACCAAGCCTCTCCGTTTGGGCCTGCCGCGATGTCTCTTGCCACTAAGTGGGACCCAATTAGGTCGTAAGTTTGGCCCGCTAATCGTCTGACATACGGCAGATGTGTCTAGCCCAATTCCATTTAAGCTCGGCAGCTTTCCGAGTGACATCAGTCATTTTAGAAAAGGAACGGATTGTTGTATTTTTAACCCGGTCCATAACAGAATACTCCGTTCCATATCCCTCTGGCAAACCTCGAGCGTGGATCTCTGCTGAATTGTCAAAAACCTTGTTTGAGAACCATACGAGAGGATGGGAAAAATACACATGTCGATGAGTCTTCTCTTGAGGGATAGAGGAAGATTGCCCTTCATTAAATTGTATTATAGATATTTTTTTATTTGGAACTAGCTTTTGCCAGCGGCTTCGCCCGCGTGGAGGTCGGAAATTATCCCGCGGGAACATACTACCGGGATAAAAAGTAGCCTATGTCCTTTCTCAGGCTCTAAAGTATCTGTGTACCAAATTTCATTTAAATCGGTTCAGTAGTTTTAGCAGGAAAGCGAGACAGACAGACAGACAGACAGACAGAGTTACTTTTGCATTTATAATATTAGTTTAGATTAGATTTCTCAGAAGCAGCCCGGAGTACCCAGGCAGGCGCTTTACTTCGTGTTAAACATTGGGCCCGCGTGGTAGATTACGGCCCACTTCCCCTAATCGACAGGTAAGAGAAAATATTTTTGAACTTGTCTTGTAGGTTAGTGCAAAAATATTTTCTCTTACCATTATCATTGGCAATTGTGGTTTGACAGGAGGATGACCAATTAACTCAGTGCTATTAACAATGGAGTAAAGTGTCAAGCGAGGTCACTATATGTGGCCACAAACTATTTGCCAGCGGAAAACATCAGACAAAGTTGACATACAGACAACCTTGTCACAATGAAATATGTAAATAAATATTTCTGCGGTTTAAACTTGCATTTTGTGAGGACCATAGAGTAGTTAGAAAATGGAAGAAACTGTATGATAAATTTTAGTCACCGATCTTTGTAGCCAATCAATCAATCAACTCAGCCTGTCGTAGTCCACTACTGGACATAGGCCTCTCCCATGTTGCATCACGATGCCCTGTCGTTTATCGTCATTTGGAACATTAATCATAATGAATATTACACGATACCAATGCCAACAACTGCCACACGAGACGCATAAATCCAATTTGCTGTATATTTTCTCGCTTAGCGACTTTCTCGGTTTTTTATAACAGAGTAGGTACGGTATAGCACGCGTGGATGTTGGAAAATATACCCACGGGAACGGACGAAAGGTAGTGTATGTTACTCCATACAATATCAGCTCATCATCATCATCATCATTTCAGCCGTAAGACGTCCACTGCTGGACTTAGGCCTCCCCCAATTTGGGGGGCTTTGCCATAATCGCCACGCTTGGCAGGCGAATTGGCGATCGCAGTATGGTGGTTAAATGCATAGAGAACGCTGCTGCCCATTCTCTAGTAAGTCACTTAGTCGCCTTTTACAACACCCACGGGAAGAAATGGGGTGGTGTTATTCTTTACGTCCACACGGTACCAATATCAGCTATCTGCCAGTAAAAGGCCCATTAACATCGGTCCCGCCGTTGCGAAGACAAACTGGAATAATTAGACAGTCAGACAGACAAAATTTCACAAATTGTATTTTTGCCTTAAGTACCGGAATATACCTTCTTAAGCATTTAGTATAACAGTAATTTTGTCATTACAAACCGACACTTCAATTTTATTTTTTCGTATAGATAGGTGTATAGATATATCACATCAGAGAGGTATTTGCGTAACACACTAACAGCTTTCAATTTGACAGTTCAACAACATTCATTGCGTTATTTACATTGCTAAGCAGACAAATTTTTGAACACATGTAGCAATGCATTAACAATATCCTTCAAAATGATTCAAATTCTGATTGATAGTGTCTTACCTACGCAATTAGGATAGTTTAGTGGTGCTATCTGCTTCCCCGTCACCAATACAATACCTCCATTGGCTCACTACTCCGTGGCATCCGATGTAGCGAGAGTATGTATACATCTCAATGCGGCTGTCGTAATATCATTATCGTGGCACAAAGACTTGTAACACGCCTCATAATTACTGCATCCATTGTATTCTGCACGTAATCTGTGTATTCAGAGGTTTTTAATCCACTTTGGTAATCTGTTTTATGTAGAACAATGCGTTAGGTATAACTTAGACATAAGTGGATCTGTCTTGAGCTAAGAGTTTCTTTTAAAAGGGTAATTTAAGGCTTGACATCAGGTAGTCTCTCAAATCCCCTATAGGCACACTCTCAATGATATCTGTTAGTCTAGTAGTTAGTGACCCTGACTGCTAAGACTGAGGTCGTGGGTTCGATTCCCACCCAGGACAAATATTGTGTGATGAGCACAATCATTTGTTCTGTGTCTGGTGTAATTTATCTATACTTATATATATATATATTAATATTATAAAGCTAAAGAGTTTGTTTGTTTGATTGAACGCGCTAATCTCAGGAACTACTGGTCCGTATTGAAGAATTCCTTTTGTGTTGGATAGCCTATTTATTGAGGATATAACATCACGCTACAACTAAGAGGAGCGGAGCAGTAATGAAAAATGTTGCAAAAACGGGGAAAATCGCACGGGTAGGCGATTTGACGCAACGGAAAGGGCCGGGGGAGGCAAGAAATTTAACGCGGACGAAGTCGCGGGCAGAAGCTATCTTTAATATGTACGTATTTGGAAATATATGAGTATGTTTATCAGTTGTCTGCCATAGTACAGGCTCTGCCTAGTTTGGGATCAGATAAAGTTGTGTTGGTTGTCCTAAGATATTATTATTATTTTGAAGGATTTCGCTAATCCATTGCTTCGTATGTTCAATTAGTTTGTGTATTTATCAGCATGAATAAAGCAATGAATATTGTTGAACTCTCAAAATGAAAGCCATTCTTACTGTTAGTGTGTTACACAATTAAGGCTCGTGCAGACTAGCGCGACGCAACGTCGCACGCGATTTAGCGATTTATATCCTAGAACAATTTCTTTACCGTGTCGCGGCACGACAGGTTGACCCTGTGTGAAGTGACGCGCGCGTTTTCATAGAAATTGTTTTACAGATATAAATCGCCGAATCGCGCGTGACCATCGCGTCGCGCTAATATGCACGAGCCTTTACAACTGCAGTGTGATTCCCCCTTTAAACCTGGTAACATTCGTGTTTTATTACTTTATTTATCGTAGGGGTATTGATAGAAGGGACCCGCATGATATTTTAATGATTGGGCTTTTGTACAACTGCTGTCATTTCAAAACTGTCGAGGGCCCCTACATACTTTGATCTAATAACGCGGGCTAATTTACAATTCAATATTTCAAATTAATCGAAAAAATCAACATTCCATAAGAAAACTTAAAAAAGAAAACGATGGGCTGCACTCGGAGTGCCGGCAGCAGTGAAAACTTGAATATTAACGTTGTGCATTTTTGATATTTTGGAATGGTTAGGGAATAATTTTGCACGAATTGCTTTAATTATCAGTATAAAAGTACTATCATGTATATGGTAGAATACAATATTTATTTATTACGCTATCGTACACAAACATGACAATTTATATTACACTAGCTTCTGCCCGCGACTTCGTCCGCGTCAAATTTTTGCTCCCCTTACCCTTCCCGTCGCATCGATTTGCCTGCTAGTTTTCGTCCATTTTCGCTCCTTGAGTTATAGTGAGTCAACCTTAAAAGATAGACATATGCTCTTGGGACTTTTTTTTTGAACTTTTTAAAAATAACAATCCCGTCATACATGATTTTTGCGTTACTTTAACCGTTTACGCAGCGCACGCAACGGAAACTCTCAGAAGGAATAAATTTTCCCCGTTTTTGCAACATTTTTCATTACTGTTCCGCTCCTCTGAGGTGTAGCGTGATGTTATATAGCCTATAGCCTCCCTCGATAAATAGGCTACCTAACACAAAAAGAATTTTTCAATTCGGACCGGATTCGATTCGGAGATTAGCGCGTTCAATCAAACAAACAAACTCTTCAGCTTTATAATATTAGTATAGATAATTAGTTGACCCAGCGAACTTCGTATCGCCTCAGATTCAATAAATGTTGTTATAAACGTACCAAGTTTGACAACCTGGTACGCGGTGGTGATCTGGTAAGCGTTTTCTAGCTGACACTCATATGTTAGGTTAGCTCCTACCCAGTTATGATGACCTGGTACTTCGAAGGCATAAAGCGTTTTCTAGCTGACACTCCTTTGTTTGGTAAGCTCCTGTCAAGTTATGATAACCTGGTACTTCGAAGGCAACGTTTTTGTCATAGTACCACGTTTTATAGTGACTTGTATTCTCTTTGACGTTTTATGTGACGTCTCACGGGAACGCGGTCGTAAAAAGGGGAAAAAAAAAAAAAAAAAAAAAACGGGATAAAAAGTATCCTATGTCCTTCTCCTGGCTCTAAACTACCTCCCTGCCAATTTTCAGCTAAATCGGTTCAGCCGTTCTTGAGTTATAAGTGAAGTAACTAACACGACTTTCTTTTATATATATAGATTAAAAAGTTTATCTCTCAGAAAAATCACTCTCAGTCCGTCTTACGAATTTTTGATCAGGTCACGTGTCCTGACGCGAGTTTAACATTTTTTACCCATTACAAAAAAAGTTCACAACGCCGCTAAAGAAGTTTTCACTTCAAAAAACACTTTTATTTTAGAATGTACTTTACGGCTATGTAACCACAGCCACATGATTCGTTATACCCAATAACTGGGTTGTGTAGGTCAGATAGGCAGTCACTCCATGAAAAAATACTGAAATTCAGCTGTATCCGGTTAGACTGAAAGCCAACCCCAACTTAGTTGGGAACGATGATGTTGTTTTAGAATTTACTTTAACCTCTAAGTCCCTGAGAAACCACATTTGGTATAGACACAATCGTTTTTTAATTGTGTCTGTGATTACGGTAATTGACTGGTTAAGTTAAAATATCAATGCTGCATTTAAATATTAAGTTTTTGTTAGTTAATCAGGCTTAAACTTAGTTTTTAACACAGCGCATTTTTGCAAAAAACTGCAATTTAAAGAATCATCTCCTCAGTAAAAAGTTAAAATTGCTGACACTAAATGACGAATCGTTTTCAACGTTTGATGACATCTACAAAAAACATAAAGCACATGTCATTAGACGAGCCATTTTCGATTTAAATTAACGAAGCTTAGAAATGAAGAATTTTGCGTAAAGACGAAAACATAACAGCGGTAGCGTGTTTTGGCACGTAGTTATTAATTAAAGCAAATGCAAATATGGCACAGGCAATACTCGCAGCCAGTTTCTTTTTTTCTTTTTTCATCTTTTAAGGGTTGTGACGTGATGTTAAAAATAGCTTCTAACTTTCCCTAAGAATAAGGCTATCAAATGCAAAAAGAAATGATCAAATCTGATCAGGAGTTCCAGAGATTAGGGCGTTCAAACCAACAATCTCTTTAACTTTGTTTTTTAACTAGCTTCTGCTCGCGACTTCGTTCCCGTCAAATTTTTGCTCCCCTGACCCTTCCTGTCGCATCGAATTGCCTGCCAGTTTTCATTAATTTTTCATTGCTGCTCCGCTCCTTTTGATCTTAGCGTGACTTTGGATATAACTTAGCCTTCCTCAGTAAATAGGCTACCCAACACAAAAATATTTTTTTAATTCGGACCAGTAGTTCCTGAGATAAGTTTTGTATAAGATGAATTTGTTACTGTATTCATGTTCTTTAAACTATGTCTTTTAAAGATTCTCCACATTTATTATGCGCACAGCCAAACTGTGCAACTGTCTGCCAGCGTCTGTGTTCTCTTCCACATTTAACCCGTCTGCCTTCAAAGCTAGAGTGAACAGGCATCTTCTGGGCACGTTTGTTCCATCATAGACCTCATCCATCGCTTTCCATTAGGTCTGATCGAGGCCAAGACCAAACTCATTCAGAAAAATAACAGTGATAGTATTATTGTAACATCTGGAAGACGTAGCTTTGGCAGGCCTCCCATAAGATGTACCGATGACCTGGTGAAGGCCGCAGGAATACGCTGGATGCGAAAAGCAAGGAATCGGTCGAAGTGGCGGTGCTTGGGAGAGACCTATGTCCATCAGTGGACGTCTTTCGGCTGAAATGATGATGATATTAACACCGACGTCTTTCGACCAAGTCTTGGCTATTTGTTACCAAAGTTTGGCGTTGCAATGCGGTCCCATTTATGTGTACCCACCTTAACACCGTACATCGAACTTCAGAAATTACCCTATCATAGTTGACAATCAAGAGGCCATTAGTCTATCTAAATTATTTACTGTTCTATACGTAATGTTAGTTTATGGAAATGTCGGACAAATTGCTCTTATTATTGGAAAATCGACTTCCTTTAAATAATTACGTCCGAGTAATGTTCTGTTCATTATCTTAATGATTGCTGCCGGTATGTTAAGATTGGATAGTGAAAGGCTTTAATCCAATGTCTTATAAAAATTGTGTATTCAATATTTATGAATTTAGAATAAAATATATAAATAGGTACGTAGAAATCTTACAAAGGCAAGAAGCGTCCAAGAAGAATGAAGTATGTGCCAAAAAGGAACTGTGTTTCTTTATAAATGGGTACGTAGAATTACATGCTAAAATCTCGGTAGCCCGTTAAATTCTCATTTTTAACAATTTTCAGGTTAGTGTCAGATGGTATTTCAAAAAAAACTTTTTAACAAAAAATTAAACCGTCGAAAAACTGAAAAGCAAAAAATAATAAACCTTAAAATGTTGAGTCGGCGCTGAAAAATCAATGAACAAAGATCACTCAAAGCGCCGACTCATAATTTTAAGGTTTATTATTTTTTGCTTTTCAGTTTTTCGACGGTTTAATTTTTTGTTAAAAAGTTTTTATTTTATATTTTTTGTGGCTTGAATATACTAATAATACTTGGCAAGGTATACCCCATCCAATGAAAAAAGAATGATCAAAATCGGACTACTCTGTACAAAGTTATGCGTGGTTATACATTACAATCAGTGAGTGAACAATCAATCATCCCCTGTTTTCCGATCCTTAGGGTTCGATTTTGTTTTCCAAATTTATATGGGACCACCTTGGGAGTATACCCTTTCCAATAAAAAAAGAATTATCACAATCGGACTACCATGTACAAAGTTATGCGTGATGATACATAAAAAAAAAAAAAAAATGTACACGTCGAATTGATAACCTCCTCCTTTTTTTTTCGTCGGTTAATAAGATATGATTCGCTACAATTACAAGTAAGTGTGTATTGTGTATGAAATAGTCATCTAATGGAATTATATGAACTTAGACGGTTGTATTGATGATTTTAGTGTTTATAATTCTGTAAATACATAATTAGTACAGTCGCGAATATTTTTTTAATCAAACATACCTACAGCCTGATACTGTCTTGCAAATTGCCAGAAAAGTAAGAAAATTTTAAGGAAAAACGAAAACAAAATGCAGCCAATCGATTGGTTCCAAAACTAATCAACAATTCTTCAGCACCATCACTCAAATACTTTATGACAACAAAGTATCATCGCGAACAAAACTCTATTGTTTCGGAATTTTCGCGAATCGCTCCGAAATCCGGATCGTTCCACTGTGATGACGTCGGGTGTCCGTATCGATGGCTTTTGTCACGGATACGGTATTTATATTGTAGTATAGGGTTCAACCAATCTTGTCCATTGTTTCAGTGAGGAGCAGTGTCATCCAGTGACTGGTAATCTGATTGTTTGAGAGGCCCTAATTTTTGCAAAACCTTTATTAAACTTCGAGCTAAAGTTGATTGAACTACCAATAGACCGGAGATAAAAGTATGTACTTATTTCTTTTTTGACCTTAAAACAAGTCAGTGACATTTGCAAATACTTAGCACATTTCCTCGAAGTACAAACTTCACTTAATATTTTTAACGCTTTTTATGAGCAATTATATGTATAAGCAAGTCGGTAAGTACTGCCACAAGTCACGACTTAAATGTATTCGGAAAAAAAATATGGTAATAGTAACCAAAAAAGCAAATCTATAGACAAAATATAAATGAGTATTGATGCACTGAACTAAATACAAAGATAGCATAAACTTTTATACATTCATCAATTTTATTTAACATCCTATAATCTCTACTAAAAAATATTTACAAGCATCAAAACAGGAAAAAAAGAATCGTCATTATGTTTAAAGTTCTTAACATTATCTCCGTCTGACGTACGGCGGCATTTCTGTGAGATATCAACAAGATGGATGCGTACTCGGTGCTACATTGTCAAATGACCGTGACCTTCGGGGTTTGATCGATCGATCATTTTGGATCTTGGATCGATGTGGGATTCTGTTTCTAACAGGTAGGCTTGTCTGGTAAGCTTCTAATCGAAGTTGTTTCTATGATATGATGGAGTACAATAAATAGGAGTAAAACAACAAATAAACGGGATTTCTCTTCGGTCTCAAATTAGGGTTTGGATTCCGGGATATGTCGGGTTTTTTGTCAATTTAGTTGGCTTTCGGGACGGACTCGAGTCAGTAGCCACTGGATTTGTTTACTTGGAATTTGAGTAAAACTACACCTATTGATTTCGCGAAAAACCATATTGCTGGCTTTACTCTACATTATGACTACTAAAGAACCCTACGAGTCGGTTTAAAGTCAAACGTAACAAGCAGTCAAAAAATCGAAGAAAATTTACCTGGAATTACAAAAAAATCAAGAACAACATTAATTAGAAGAGTTACAGTTGAATGAAGCAAACCGAATACTCGTTTGCTGGTAATATTACACAAATCAGAAAAATATCACTTATTTTATTGATACAAGTAACCCGAAATAAACTAGATTCTAATTTATTCTGAGAAGTCTCGACGACTTGGGACGACCCGGACTTTGATCGTGGATTGTCTCACGTCCAATATCACAACACGGAAACTTTCGAGTCTTTCTAAACCCTAGTCCCGATACTATTTCGGTGCCTGACGAGGATACAAGGTACAATTTTTACTTTTTTCTATCTCCGGAGTAATTTTTAGTACCTACTGTATTTTCTAAGTAGGAACGCAAAAATTAACTCGTATTGAATGGTTTAGTTATTTCCAATAAAAAAAAATATAACGAGATATTGCTTTAACTTAACCTTAGAGAACTCTACAATAGGTTTTTTGTCTCCGAAAAACCGATTTACCAAGTATAAAGTATAAAAAACAAGTATCAATAACAACACGCAAAACATAAAAAATGCAATGAGCGGCAGAAACGAGCCTTTTAAAACTTTTTGTAGTACCAAATGTACCATTATGTTTGATAGAGATATGTATTATTATTCAATTACAATCATGCAAAAACTACGCACAATGAGGTCTCATTGTGCGTAGTTTTATTTTTTGTTGTTATTTTGAAGCAAAAGCCAAAGCACGTTTCAGTATCAAACATACATCTTAATTATTTTTCTTTAAATGATTAGTATTTACGAATGCTTTATGAAGTAAATGAATCCAATTTCATTAAAAACAACACTAACAAGTTTCCAATACAAACACAAATATTTAGAAGTTAATTTATCAATTAGCAAGCGTTAATGAGCGCAGAAGTCAGATTGTCTAGAAGACTAGATGCGTCTGTTTACTAAGTTATATGCAACTAAGATAGGTAATACTTATATACTTAATATTATGACACTTTCTGTTAGTGCCTATCGCTTACTTGAGTAAACACATTACTCATTGCGGGGCCGACACCGCAAGTAACACAACGCGGGTAAACCGACCTCTTGTGGTCAATATCCTCCAACATTATGGACTTGTCTACGCGATTGTACGTAATAAAAGTGACACAAGAAAAGTAAGTCCTTATTTTTAAAATAAGAACGCAGTATTTCGTTTTCAAATTCAAATATGGCTTCAACATTCCAAAGTCCATAGAGACTTTTGCTTTTTTATTGTTAAACGAAACAATAACAAACAGTCTACTGTCTATGATCAAGGTTGAACTTTTACTAGTGTACTATTATTAGAGATTATTTTCAACTGACAAAGAACATTAATATATCGCCGTCAATTAAAGAAATTCGTAACAAAGAGACTAATAAATAATATGGAAAAGTGAAAGCTCTCGGAAGCTAATTGGGTACAAAACACAGAAACACACTGACTCGATGTAATAATTTATGCTTCTGTAGTAAACTTGTCACATTGATGGAAGCTATCGTATTTCTTACGATATTGTTGGCAACTTAGCATTACGTAAGTATGCGTGTTGCGTAAAAGAAACAATAATTTGGCTATTTTTATGACATTTACATGTTTTAGAATTCTATTAAATTTTTAAATTAAAATATAATATAATAGTCGTTTCTTTAGATTCCAAAAGAATAGCTTGGGATTTCCTTGCCGGTGGAAGATCTCACAATTTAGCTAATTATTAGTAAAGGGGCCTCCAAATTTGCTGTTCTAGATGAGACAGCGCGACGTAACTCTAGTAACAGAATTTCTACGTGGAATTCATGGAAATGTATTCACTAGAGTCATGCAAGAGTCCTTAAATATCATAAGTATAGAAAAACAGCGGAGTAATTAAAACACATCCATATAACGACAATATTGATCGCATGTCCTTCCATTTTGACAGTTCAGCCCCATTCATTGCGTTCGTTACCTTGTTGAGCAGACGAAATTTTGTACCTATGACGCAATGGATAAAGAAATAACCTTCAAAACCCTTGGATTGCCTTACAAACTGTGCAAGCTCCCATGCCTACGGACATAGAAATATAGCAGCGGGATTTCATCGTGCACTGCATTTGCAAACTTAGTAGTTACGCCGAGCGTTGGGATTCCAACAAAATACATCGCAGTACACACGGCTACACATTAAGGTATTCTATTCCAGTTTTAGTTGAACTCACATTGTATACATTTATCGTACAATTAGAAGTCAGCTTATACTGGAAATGTGTAGCTTTCTCGAAAAATAATCGCGACGGGAAAATGTCGTCTATGTTAACGTGGGGTTAAGCAAAAGGTTTGCTGATCTGTAAGTAGGTATAAAACTACTCCATTTGACAAGCTAAGTATAACTGCATGACATATAATAAGTCAATTAAAATGAAAAATCCAAATATCACTACATAGTATAAAACAGTCGCTTCCCTCTGTCTGTCCCTATGTATGCTTAGATCTTTAAAACTACGCAACGGATTTTGATGCGGTTTTTTTTTATAGATAGAGTGATTCAAGAGAAAATTTTATACGTATAATACGCGGGCGAAGCTGCTGGCAGAAGCTAGTCTAGAATATTAAAATCAATAAATTACGCAGTTGAAATAAATAGTCGCCACTTTTATCAATGCGATCATTATCCTGAATCATAAATAAGTGAACAGATATCACTTGTTAAGTGACTCGTGACTTAAACAAGATGTACTTGAAGTCAATCAATCATAAGGAAATGAAATCATCAATCAATGTTGAACAATTGCAATACGACGCACTTAGATATGAAAACTATGACAACGAACACATGATATGTGACAATATTAAGGTGATGATCTGAGGGGGATAGCATTATTAGCCTGTAACGTTTCCACTGCTGGGACAGAGGTCTTCACCTCTGGTGAGAGGGAATGGGCTTAATCCACCACGAGGGCCCAGTGCAGATTGGCAGATGTCACATGTCTCCCATGTTTTGTTCCGGGTGGGAATCGTGAAATGATTTCTCCCGCTCGGGGTGGAGCAGGAGGGCGTGTCAAACTTTTACTGACTAAAACCCGCCCGTGTTCCTTCAGTTACCTTGCCGGGCCCAGGGTAATTGTTTCGAACAAATCCGCGACCCCGACAGGCATCGGCCCTAGCGGATCCCTTCAATATATTATGCTGATATCTTTCGTAGATCCATAGCTATGTAGAATCCGTTCTAAGATATGGAGTTGTGTTCTGGGGTAACTCGCCTGACACTAAATACGTTTTCATTGCACAAAAAAAATGCGTACGCGCTTTAGGTAACATACCCACAAGGGAGAGTTGTAAACCATACTTTGAATCCTTGAAAATTCTAACATTGCCGTCATTATACATTTTTGAGGTGGCAGTGTTTGTTAAGACAAACCCAGAGCTTTTCGAAATAAGAGCTCCAGCTGACCCATGGTTAAGGAAAAGGGATTCGAGCATTCTTTGTGTTGATCGTTGTAAAACAGCCCTCCTACGTAAAAGTTATTTTCAATAAAATTCCTCGACCGATAAAAAATCTTAATATTGACATGTTTAAAAAGAGACTGAAACAATTTTTAATTAATAAATGTTATTACTCCACAGCTGAGTTTATGGAGGACACCACTGATATTTAGTATGTCACAATTATATTAATGATTTTATTCGCCTCATTGGTTTAGATTGTTGTTAAAATCTATGTTCCCTTATTTTCAATGTAGACTTACGAAAATTCTGAATTGCACTGTCGCATATTCTTGTGCTTATGTTTACATTATTATTATACTGACATTGCTAATTCTGTAGAACTGTATGTAAGTATTAATTGTGTGTTAGGAGTTGTATGTTAGTATATAAGTAACTGAATTATTTTATTTCAATTGTGTGTCTATGATATCGACACAACTAACTTTTAGTTTTATTTGTATGCCCTCGGGTAAAATGTAGCGAACTGTGCATCTTCTTATAACATCTTATTGTAATTTTTAACCTACATTTACGAATAAATGTGATTTGATTTGATTTGATTTGAGATCTTAGACAGACGTTACGGGTCGTCGGTAGCCCGCAAGTTTGACAACCAGTGTTACCAAAGGGTATTGTATTACCCAGTAACTGGGATGTGGAGGACAGATAGGCAGTCGCTCCATGTCAAATACTGGTACCCAGCTGCACCCGGTTAAACTAGAAGCCGACCCCAACATAGTTGGAAAAAGGCTAGTGATGATGAGGATGATGATCATATATGTCTTCCTGAGATTGCAACTTGAAATTGAAAGTTTTTGGAGTACGAAAATTGGGCTTCTGTTAACTTTCCATTCCGGCTTTCTTTAGGTTTTAGAATGGTTCACTTTATAAAATACATATAGTATGGGGAACCAAGACACAGATTCCTGACATTGCCCAAAAAGCTGTCAAAATGAACCAATATTAAACCATACGAAATTCCTAACAGAAAACATTTTTTTCAAACTCTTACGCATCCAACTAACGCGCAGAAAGCACTTAACATTAGTCGCTTGCTCTATTTACATTTTTACTACATTAAAAGGAAAATACCTGCGGGGAACCGGTCAGCTACACGATACACGAAGTGACAGAAGATTTACTTCTACTTTATAATGTGTGGAGAGGTTGATATTTGGTCAAGGATTTGTCCGCCTTTGTACCTTTTTTGTGTGCGAGAAGTTTAAATAAATAAATAAATAAAAAGCGAGGGATGTCGTTTTGTGCTCATTTGTTGTCTGCTAACTGAGAGTAAGAGTAAGGTCGTATAACTTAAAATGCACCCCTTTATGAGCACTACGCCTTAGAACATTGTATAGATTGAGAAAATTCTTGCACTTCCACTTGGCCGGTTCCGATACTTCCTATCAATTACTTAATCTACTACTAAAACTACTATTATTCAATTATCTTGCAGGTTATTATGATTGTTGTGCAGTCATTTTCTTCTCTACGTTTTGTTAGTAAATAAGATAAAAGACGAGAAAAGGCTGTATTTTCTTTAATTGTTTGATACATTTCGTTTTTTTCTGCATTTTTTTTTAAAATCTCAGTAGTATTTACAAACGTTGGTAAATCTAATCTGAACAAATAACTTGTTAATAAATCTTGGAGTATTTACCTCCATGATCTTTAGTCCTTCTCTTAGTCTATCCATTATTCAAGTAACGTGTGTTGGGAGGTCACGTTGATATGGCGCAGTCAAATGTAAGGATTGTAGATCCATCTGACACCAATTTGTTCAGGATGTATAAATGGAGATATTTTATACATGCGCTGTATGGTGCTCCTTTCTTCTGCCCAGCTTCTAAGACAACAGACTATAATAGCATTTTTTCGAGGATTTTAGCAGCCAAAATCTGTAATCACAACTTTGATAACTCAGATCGATCTTTTTCCTCATGATTTAGCAGCAAGGCCCATAACCAAACCCCGTATTAAACCTTCTGACCATTTCTCCATATTGTCATCACTGTCATCGGATTGGCCAATAGGAACCAGTTGTGGTACTGCGCTCGCGCAGGTGCGGCGCCGCGCTGTCTACCCAACGGACGGACGGGTCGATGCAATTTTACTTTTATATATGTAAATTAGTATGTTAGCGGTGTTTAATTATATTCTTGATTGAATTTTACATAATATTGATTGCTGATGCTTGTGTAAGTTCATGAATGATTGATTTGGGTTATGTCATTAGATTATGCTACTTTTCGTTTTAATTAAGACATAGGAACTACAGCAAATCAGTATAATTGAAGTTAATTTGAATAGGAAATTAATTTTTAATTAGTTAATCTTGTCGTGAGCCTTACCTTATGCAAGCGAATTGAATGGTTTCTTTCCGTAGTAAGTTATTAACACTTATTACCTGTTTATCTGAAAGGTGATATACTAAACTTTCTATTATGTTGGAGTCAGCTTCCAGTCTAACCAAATGCAGCTGCACCCCAGTATTTTACACAGAGCGACTGCCTATCAGAATTTCACAACCCAGTTAATGGGTAAAACTATACCTCTTGCTGAGACTGATATTCAGACTTTCGGGATTCTGACGACCCGTAACGACGGTCAAAGATTCACAAATGACCAACATGCTTTCCGAGGCACGGAGCATTCATATTATTAACCTAAATATGGTTCATAATTTACTAAGATATTTATCATGTAGGTATCACACAACAATCACACATTAAAGTGGAAAGTCTAGACATCATAAATGTAGTCCCAAAGGTAATCCTTTATTTACAAAGTTCAAGTTCCTTCAAGTTAGTGACTTTTAACGCTCAAGCGTCTCTAAATTTAAGCAACGTTTATAAATAAAATCCCTAGATATAAAAACAATCAAGTACACGCACGAAGCTCACAATGTCTATTGAAAGCCTACGCCACGTCACTGCGTGAAGGATATGAAGATCCTACTCAATTATGTGTTGCCAGCCAATATTGCCAGTGTTGCTACATTCATTTAAGAGCAACAATAGACATTCACTCAAGGTGGTGGATCTAACAATCGATGTGTAGGTGGTAGATGGTGGTACTTGACGTTTTAAATGGTTAAACACGTATTTTAACAAACAGATATAGGTGTTTAGCTATTTTTATTACATATGTATGCATGTATGTATATAATAACAGGGATATCAATAGATATATATGATTCGAGAACGATACTTTTCGCAGTGAATAACAATGAATAGCTTTAAAACGAAGTAAAGTCCAGTTTGGGAAGCGGTCGATCTTTTCATTTACTATGGAAAATGATTACCTACATATACTCAACAATTCTCCTAACATTACCTTCCCGTTATTTTAACTTTCAACCCCCTCAAGGTGCTGCCCAAACATGACACCTTAAAACACTTCGTCTTTTGTCGCAGTGAGAAATATTAGAGCATGTTACTTACAAGTCAGTCTTGTTTAAATATTATCATGATATAAAAATCGTAAATGAGAGCTCAAAAAATATTTATAGTCGCGTAAACTATCATTTATGGAACGATAATAGAGGGAAGTCAATCAACTAAAGAAATAACCTAATAAAAAATTATTAATTAATTTAATTACATTGAATTGTTGAAGTCGTTAAATGATTGTAATTGCCATAGTTTAAAAGAATTCATAGATAAAAAATATGAATGCCCTGTAACATTTTAAAAACCTTTTAATTTTTGCATGCTATGTTCTATCCCAGCTGAACATTTCATTATAATTATTATATTAGCACCATTGTGTACCATGTTTTATGCAAATAAATTATTTACGTAGGTAATTAATTACTAAAATTATACCACTGAGTTGTGTATCTATTTTTTAATTTAATTTATGTACTTACTTGTATTTTGGCGGTCATTCAATTCAACTATCCTCAAACGCATCTCTCTTTTGAACCTTATTTATTGCCGCAGTGCACTATTGTTTTGTTGCAAATAACCGTATTTGCACTATTGTCAAATACTTAAAAAATGCTTCTTACTGCGCCTTAACCAGCAGTAGATACTCACATATCAAGCTATACATTTCCAGTATAAGCTGATACCTCATTGTACGGAAAGCCTGTACATTGCGAGGTCTGTTAAAACTGGAAATGTATAGCTTGATATACAGTAGAATCCGTTTAGTACGGCTTCGCATGTAACACCTTTACTGTGCATGTAACGACCAACCGTTTTTAGCGACGTAAGTATAGGCGCATGTTTGGTTTTAATACGGGCCACTATGAAAGTACATCCGTTTAGTACGACTCCGCTTACAGCGACCGACCGCTTTTAACGACAGAATTTCACACAAAATTGTCCAGCTACAACGACGACGAGTGTTGACGTGTTTACAAATAAATCGTAGGCACATGAGTAGAAAACGGAACAGAGACTAAGCTTCTTAAGAACGAGCAAAATTGTTACCTATTTTGGTAGGGTTGTCACAATAGGGTAAGACAAATAAAACAAAACATTTGGTAAATAGTTTTTCAACACACTTGCTCGTAAAGTGAGCCTTATTATATCGTTCTTAGGGCCATAAACCGAACTATAACATACACGTGCATAATAATATTACACACTAGTGCATAATAGAATGATCCCTACAAAGTTAAGTTAGTACCTAACTGCAAATTATATGCGAGTAAACAGAGCATTTTCAATTTAACCGGGTAATACAGTTTTTTTTTTTTTTTTTGTAACAACAAAGAGGTTTTATGCCACCGAAAATCTATTTACATTTTTGAAATAAATAAATGTGTCCCTAATTAAGACGAAAAAACATTTATTATTATCAAATTATTTATAATTCACAATAATTTCTTATAAAATATTTGCATTTTATCACAAAAATTATCATTTTGAAGTAGGCTGGATGGCTGTAATCAATCAACTTAGATTTGGCGCGTGCAAAAAAAAAAATTGCGCGCCTTTTCCCAATTTTCCCCTAATTTTCATATTTTGTTTGTATCGCATTTGTTGCTGTGTGGTAAATAATTATAAAAATGTCAGGTTTTAGTACAGAAGATGAACAATTGATTGATTTAACCCCGCCAGAAATACTAAATGCAGCACAAAATGCAAACGAAAGCCTAATACCTGCAAAATCTAGAGAAAAGTATTTAGCTGCTTACGATAGTTTCCTGCAATGGAAGAGCAACAAAAAAACCCAGTCATTTTCTGAAAATGTGTTTTTGGCGTATTTCTCTGAACTCGCCAATACATACAAACCTAGCTCCCTGTGGTGCATCTATTCCATGTTAAGAAGCATGGTTAAGCTCAAACATGGTGTTGATATCAAAACGTACTGTAACCTGATGGCATTTTTGAAGAGACGCTCGGATGGATATATTGGTCGGAAATCTAAAGTTTTGTCACCAGCCGACGTTGAAAAGTTTTTGAATGAGGCTCCGGATAGTCAGTATCTAGCAACAAAGGTACGTTTCATATTTTTAATCGAAACGAATCTACAATATACAAGTGTGTAACTTTAGCATAATTTCTTAGAACTAATTAATTGATTTCTTTGCAGGTTGCCTTAATATTCGGTGTTACTGGTGCTTGTAGACGACAAGAGCTGTACAATATTACAACAAAAGATGTAGAAATCCACGGAGATATGCTTCTTGTCAAAATTACCCAGAGTAAAACCAAGATTCCACGATCTTTTACAATCCAAGGAACGTTTCGTGAAATAGTGAAAAAATACCAAGATCTCCGTTCAACAAAAACAAAGAATGACCGCTTTTTCCAAAACTTTCAGAAAGGAAAATGTACTGCACAAACAATCGGTATTAACAAATTTGGTAATATGCCAAGAGAAATAGCGAAGTATTTAGGTTTGCCTGAGGCCGATTTTTACACTGGACACAGTTTTAGAAGAACGTCGGCTACAATGTTGGCTGATTCGGGGGCTGATATACTAACTTTGAAGCGACATGGTGGATGGCGTTCTGACGCAATCGCTGAATCGTACATAGAAGACTCAATTCATAACAAAGCAAAAATCAATGACAAAATAACGCAAGCCATTAATTTGGAGCCAAAGGCAAAAAAGTTTTGCCCCGAACCACAACCATGTACATCTACTAGCGTGAGTTATTTGGTGCCCTCTCCTTCCAGTAATTTGTATGATTTACCTTTGTCGCCGACATTTACACAAGAAGTAAATGAAGGTACTAAAGAAGTGGCAAGTACCAATGTAACACAAACTGTGAAATTGCCATCAAAAACAATCCAATATCGTTTTGAAAATTGTACATTCACCAATTGTTTTAATAATTAAACGATTTATGCAATACATATTTGTTTTTTCCTCGCAAGTGTGTTGAAAAACGTCGTATGATACACGTGTGTATTGATGATTACCGTCCTCGGCTCTCTTAAGACCCTCACCTGACGGCTCGGGTCTCAATGGCGCCTCAGCGGTAATCACCAACATTACACACTTGTACCATAATGTACTATTATTATTCAGTATGATAGAATCGAATCAAATCAAATAATTTAATTCAACTAAGCCAATTACAGGCACTTTTGAATTGTCAAAAGACATAAAATAAAATTAGTACAAAAATAGTTTTGGTGCTACAGTCCCAGTCACAAGACATAATATCTGTGAAAGTACCATAGATACTCATTCTAATACGTAAATCTCTATGGAGAAGAATGGGCTAGAAACTCCATGGACACTCTTTTTTAACCGACTTCCAAAAGGAGGAGGTTATCATTTCGGATGTTTATATTATTTTTTATGTTTGTTCGGGCATAACTCCGTCGCTTACCAACCGATTTGAAAAATTATTTTTTTGTTGGAAAGGGTATACCTACTTCCCGAATGGTCTCATAATTTTTTTATCGAAATCGGACTAGCACTTTTTGAAAAATCAACAAAAACCTAAAAGTTATCAACATTGTCTACACCGATTACTCAGAGCTTTCTGATCCGATTTCGATGTTTTTTTTTTTTTTGTTTGATATAGTATACCTACCATTGGTCCCATAATTTTTTCATTTAGTTTGGTTCAATAGTTTTTATTTTTAGCTCATTGGGTCCATGGGTGCTGTTCACAGAAATCTAAATAATATTTAGATTTCTGTGGTGCTGTTATTACCGGTGCTACGGATTACAAAATTCTAGTGCACATGTAAGAAAATTATGTATTTGACAATAATAATGGGTTGAATATTTACTAACAAGGATAAAATAAAAATACTTTTTCAAATATATGATATATCTTTAAAGAAGTAAAAGGATAGTTCAAGTATGATATATCTTTATTTTTTCTAGTATTATTCATACACAGTACAATAATAACCATTATTAACAATAAAATAACACGTTTTACATAAAAATATTCAAACTTACAACTAACAAAACAAACAACGTACGGTGCACTAACCCTGAGATTGTCAACTGGCTGTGCAAGCGTAAACCGGTTTTTTCCAGTCTCGCCGCGTACGCGACAAGCGGTCAGTGGTCACGCACACAGGCCCCGCGTGCTTGTAGTTGTGCAATAATAATCGCGCGGTTGTTCGAAGCTTTATCTCTGTTCCGTTTTTCTACTCATGTGTCGTAGGACTCGTAGGTAAGAAACTATCTCCGCCCCGCGCTTCCCCCTTGCCTGCACGTCGCTGATTCGAATGCGACTGTTTAGTTTACGGCGTTAATTTGCGGGTGATGCGTGATTTCGCTTACAAGAATGGCATCTACAAAACGAAAAAGTTTCTCTGTTGAAGAAAAAAGTGTCATTATTATTATACATTATGTGAAATAAATAAATATTTTGATTCAAATGTATTTTTAACCGACGAAAACAAAAGGAGAAGGTTATCAATTCGACGCGTATATTTTTAACCGACGAAAACATAAGGAGAAGGTTATCAATTCGACGCGTATATATATATTTTTTAATGTATAACCACGCATAACTTTGTACATGGTAGTCCGATTGTGATAATTCTTTTTTTATTGGAAAGGGTATACTCCCAAGGTGGTTTCATATAAATTTGGAAAACAAAATCGAACCCTAAGGGTCGGAAAACAGGGGATGATTGATTGTTCACTCACTGATTGTAATGTATAGCCACGCATAACTTTATACAGAGTAGTCCGATTTTGATAATTATTTTTTCATTGGATGGGGTATACTTTGCCAAGTATTATTAGTACATTCAAGCCACAAAAAATATAAAATAAAAACTTTTTAACAAAAAATTAAACCGCCGAAAAAACTGAAAAGCAAAAAAATAATAAACCTTAAAATTTTGAGTCGGCGCTGAAAAATCAATGATTTCAATCTTGATTAATGATTTCAAAATCAATGATCATTCAAAGCGCTGACTCATAATTTTAAGGTTTATTATTTTTTTGCTTTTCAGTTTTTTCGGCGGTTTAATTTTTTGTTAAAAAGTTTTTTTTTTTCTCTTGGTCACGTAAATATCATTAAATACATTATGTTTGTATGTATATAAATGAATGTGATTTGAATAAAAATCAAAAATTGACATTTCCTTTACTACGACTTCCGGTTAGTACGACGTAATATCACCGGTCCCTTCACCGTCGTTATAACCGGATTCTACTGCACATATAGCCATGTGTACTAGGGGAACATAACAAACGAGCGTGTATCAATTCTATTCTCTACCATTGTGTAAGTTTCCACAGCGCTTAGTTTATTATTGCCAGCTGTAAAAGCCATTGAGTAATAAATGCAAATTCCACTTTCGTGTTACTAAAGATTCCATCGTTGGATACTGTAAACATATGCGTAAAATTCGTCTTATGTCGTACTTTAAGATCTGTGTCTGAGACGAATTTTATGCGTATTTTTAATGTTGTTGTGGAGAAGTGTACCTACTTAATACCTATTTTAAGTACAATATGTATCTTTATATGTATAGTTGTGTCGAAACGTGTAGACGAATTTTATGCGTATTTTTAATGTTGTTGTGGAGAAGTGTACCTACTTATTACCTATTTAATGTACAATATGTTTATTTATATAGTTTTCATGGTTGAGCTCCGCTTGTCGCGGTGGGACCGAGGATGGCTGACCATTTGTACATTTCGAAAATCTCCAGGCCTTGGAAAGCACCTTAAGTTATGTTTGTCAGTCGTTACGGATCGTCAGCAGCCCAAAAATCTGACAATCAGATGTACCAAGTGATATCATTGGAAAAAGGCTAAGTTATCTATGATGACATTAAATTTACTTAATTAAGATTTGCACCCCATAACAATATGTTAAACATGTTGCACAACTCTATGTACGTATAACACCATGCATTATTTTTTTCTTTTATTAATTGTATGTAAACACGTGTTTGAGCAAATAAAGCTATCTGAATCTGACTTTAGTTTTGATCACTCTTGACATTGTATGATTCAAGAGTGATCACAATTAAAGTTATCATAGATTAAGTCATTCTCATAGATACAATTTTGATGTTGCAGTTTAAAGATAAAAGCTTTTGTATTGAATGCCACTTGAATGATAAATACACTTGAAAGAGTGAGCATATATGTATGTACATATATTACATATTAATAAGTGAAGCAAAACTATGTACCTACCACGTTTTACGAAAATAACGCGGACGTAGGTGTATGAACCTGGTTTGTTCTGACAGGGTCGCAAATTTGTTCGATCAAAATCAAAAGTCATTTATTCAAACTAGGCTGAGAGTCAGCACTTTTTGAACGTCAAAGTTACAAAAGACAGTCCCCCCAAAACACCCGCCCTTCGACACTTCCTAGTGCTTTAGCTGGGAAGAAGAAGTGGCGGAACAAACTCCCCAGCAGCACAGCTGTCTGATAAGTTAGAAGAACTTGATTCTATACAATATCGTGTAAGTAATTAATATTATAAAACAAAACATACATTATTCGCCATAATATGTCAGCTAGCACACGCCAACATAGAGTTACCATAGCCCTGGCACAGGTAACTGAAGGAAGACGGGTGGGTTTTAGCCAGTAAAGGTCTGATAAGCCCTCCCGCTCCGCCCGCCCAAAGCGGAAGATGTGTTTGATGATTGCCCACCCAGATAAAAAAAAGAAAAAATGTGGATCAAATTTAGCACACTTAAAGTTTATATGGTGAAGGACCGCAGAAATCTAATATGTATTTAATATAATAAATAATAATACATTAAATTAATATTCAAAACGATGGTCAAATTTCGACTACTGGGCGACCACTAGTACATACAATTTTGTTGATGATCGTTGCTAATTTTAGTTTAATTTGAAAAACGAACAGCAGCAAAATATCTGATGCAATAAAGAAAAAACAAGCGAAAGTAACTAATTGCTGTTACATTTTCAGATAATCAACATTGAAACAATTAAGCACGGGTAAATACTCGTTCCTTATCACATACAATATACCAGATAATTATATAACGTCGAGGAATGTACACGAGTTCATTGACCGTGATCGGCACACATGTCTGATCGATTTAATTGCCAATCAATAATATTAAGTATCGCCAATACTTGTGGGGCGACAATGATACACAGATACGTCGGGTGAGGCCACTCGTTACTGGCAATGAGTAGCGAGAATTCTGTGAATAGTTTAGCAGATACAAATCTTATGAGCGGCTTGCAAATGCGTGGAATTAAGGATGTAGGTAGTGTAGGTACCCTCTTGCTATGTAAAACTGTGCCTCCACATGAGTCAAAGTAAATGATTAGTTTGGTGTTTGGAAAACTGACTTGATGACTGACGGACAATTCTACTCTTCCTTCATAACTAAACGATTACGTATATATAAACACTATTAAGCATTATCTACGTTATACTTATAATGGATAAACATTTACACCCAAAAAAGGCATCAGAACAAGGCTGAATCTCATAATTAAAAATAACCAAAATCTAGTAGCTTTCTCATCTCAGCGTCAATCAATGTAGTTTCAAATCAAATAAGGCACTTTTGATACATTGAGACTGAGATTAAAATGCAAACGTTCTTAAAAATACGGGAATTGTCCTTCTGATCATTTAATGTAGCGTATTATTCTACTGATGTGTTTTTTGAGTATCAGAATTGGTACATATCAGTATGCACGACAGGCCATACAAAGACCTTGAAAAATAAACACATTTGCAACGTACAAGTTCGAGATGGACAGAAGAAGTACTTTAACATTTGGCATTTGAAGCTATTCTATTCTATTGTTAAAATCCCCAAACCCAACAATCACCCGCCTCGTCCTATTCTTCGATACAGTCAATCTGTGACGAATTCCGTCGGCACGCCTACAAAGACCAGCAGTTTGATAATAAACGATGCACTCGCCTTACAAACCGAGTAAGGAGTTAGGAGATATGGGAAATATATGGAGAGGCCGAACTGATCAGGCAAGCCTGCGTCAGTTTGGCCTAAACAGATTCCGACCCTTGGGTGTCGTAAAAAGCGACTAAGGGACTTACTAGAGAATTGTCAGCAGCGTTCTCTATGCATTTTGTCAACATACTGTCATCGCCAACTTGCTAGGCAAGGAGGTGGCAGGGAGGGGGTGGAGGCATTGTGGAATGCAATAAAGAATTGAGTATTGAGCCTGTGTCCAGCAGTGGACGTCTTTCGGCTGTAATGATCATGCATTTTGTGCACGTTATCACTAGAAGCGCTGAACATACCGACTGAGGTAAATTTGGATAAAAAAAATGTATATTGCAATTACGTGTTTGAAGTCTCATATAATTAATAAATATAATAATCATCATATTTCATGAAAATTCGTAAAAAGTAACGATTATATGCATAATAAAATATTAATTAGAGCAGGAAAAACATTGAAATGGGTCAAATTTAGGACGCCCGCACTTCTATAGCACATCTGTACTATCCAGCCAGACCAGTGCAAGAACACTGTTGCCGCTGTGGATATGGCTGAGTTTTAATTAAACAAAATTTAAGAATTATACTGCTGCCAGCGACTTTGCCCGCGTGAAATTTCTTATTCCCCCCCGTTGCGTCTCATCGAATAGCCTGCTCGAACTTCGTTTTGGCTTAGCGTTCTTTCTGTCTGTCTTTCTATTTGCTCGGCTCTTATCGGCTTCTTAGCGTAATGTTAAATAGCCTCTTGCCTTCCTCAAAAGTTGGGCTATCAAGTACAAAAATATTTATTCAAATCCAGTCCAATCCAATCCAAACATTAGCGTGTTCGACACACAAAAAAAAAACTAAATTTTATTTTTTATTATTTATTATGTACAAAAGACCTGTATACACTCAACAAAAATAATCGTCGCGAGATCACACTGTTCAATGCGAAATAGAAAGACGAAACGAAAATAACTGGCTTGCTTTCTATGAGAGAGAGAGAGACAGACTGAGAAACACGCGCACGCCGCACGGCATACAACTATAGCAAAAAGTGTCGTTACAACTTTTGGCCTTAATTTTTTCCGTCTAGCCACCTCTCGCAACGCGCGATAAGGAACTTCGTTCCAAAAAAAAAAAGTGGAGTTATTATAATGTTGTTTTAAATCGTCACTGTCACTGTGACTACCATAGGAACGTAGACCTTGACATGGTATGAATTCTGAAGATGGAAGGCAAAACAGACTATTCCTACAGAACTGATCATGTATGGCTAACCTTTTAGCCAACCAACTAAGGAGTTAAGATGAAGATGGAATGGAGTGGGCGCTGGATTTGGAAGCCAATGAGTCATGTCAAGGTGTTCGATCATTAGAACTGTTTAGTTTAATGATAAATGGCTTTATTTGTTTTAATGGGTGCTTTGTAGGATGCCTTTTGTGTATTGTTTGGTCTGGGTTTATCGAAATATGTAGTTGCAAATGTATGTAGAATGGCCATGTTATTGTATTATTAGTTGGAGGTCTAAAACAATTCCACGGGAACGTATTAGGTACCGGAGTAAAAACTTAAAAAAAAAAAACAACCGACTTCCTTAAAAAAACATTACAAAGTCAAAAATAACTTTAATTTCGAAAGTCGAGGAAGTCGGTTGTTTTTTTTTTTTTTGTAAAAAGTTTTTATTTTTATTAACTTTTTAGTTATGGTAGATACCCTGCACTAATCGAATCGCGTTATTCTTTCATTTGTCGCGCAAAAACTTAATGCAAATTTAAGACTTATAATATATGGTTTTCCTTGTGAAGGCCGCAGGAATCCACTGGATGCGAGAAGCACAGAACCGGCCGAGAGCTTGGAGGAGGCATATGTCCAGCAGTGGACAGTAAACAACTAGGTAGGTAGGTATACTGTGAAAATAATAGTCATTTTGCTATTAAAAACCTATTACGAAGATCCGTCAAATGCAATTAAGTACCTACCATAATAACATTAAAATTTAACCGATTCACGTGTTTCACAGTTATAATTTATAAATGGCCATACATAACAATTGTGAATGCCTTTAAGGTAACAACAAACTCAATTGCTGAACAGTTTGTTTGTTAGTTAACTTGAATTCCTTGCATATTGCACACAACATTATCCTAAAACTGTCAGTTTGTACCTACTGAAATGAGGTTCAGTACAATCGCATTCGGTTTTGTTCGTACATTTTCGGCGGACCTTCGACTGGATTTTGTATGCAGAAAATAATACGATTACAATTCGCCTATATTCCTAGAAGGAGTAAGGTGATGTAGGTACCCCAAGGAACTTAAATCCAATCTGGAATGCGCACAGGCTGCCAATACGCGGTCCGAGCGAGATAGCTTCGCGAGAGCCCTCTGTCCCTTTCATTAGGGTGACCAAGCAATATGATTTAGATAGATACTAATATAACAGGATATAATATATTAACCAATAATTTGATTAAAAAAAAAAATAGTTACGCTTTAAAGATGGATTAAAGTAAAACGCAGTAATCATAAACGCAACGCAACGCATAAACTCTGCTATCGAGTATTATTGTATAGCCTGGAATATCTGGCGCGCTGGGCAAATAACCATTTTGTTTAGTATTAACTGTCGTAAAAATCTAACAGACGTCGTTTTTAAGAAAAATGGTTGGGATTCTTTTTATTGGGCAATTGCGTCAATGGACTTTACCCATAAATAATCTTATAATTTCGTTCATTATGGGCACCCTACTTCAAGAAAGAGACACAGGGCTCTCGAAACGCTATCTCTCTCGGACCGAATTTCTCTTTGACCAAGTGATTGTCTGTAATAAAACTTAGTGACATATACATAAGGTTTATTTTTATAATGGTGTCAAATCGACAATGCACATTCCAGGGGTCGGGTATAAGTTCCTTGAGGTACCCACGTTTTGTCAGACGAAATGTCTTTTTTGATAACAGAGTGACGCTAACGTCATAAAGATAAAATTGCAAAACCTAGTGTTCGGAAATTTAAAACCAAACTGACAGTCTGGCTAGAACAATACAATTATGATGAAATAGAAAACCTTATCTCTAATAGGTAGTAATTATATATTTATAACTTCACATTCACACTAAACACCCACACATCACACAAACACACACGCTTCACCAATATAATCCTAGTTTTAGAAAAATATTGTAATAGTACCATAATTTGACACCGTGACTTGGATAGCGAAGACACTGGTCCCTATAATACAGTTAACACTAGTTTAGGGACCAGCGGATTCACATTTATGTCAATAAACTTATTACTTACCGTTAACTTATCTCGGGACCCTGGGATTACGGTCCTTTGGAAGGCGTACGAGGGGCCGAAGCCAACTCGCAGAGGCCCCTTAGACAATATTAAAAGATGAGGGGGCACCAACCGACGATTATTACTTACTTATAATTACAATTCGCCTATATTCCTAGACAGGGTAAGGTGATTTAGGCAGATCCTAAACCCACGTTTTGTCAAATAAAAAGTCTTTTTTGATTTAGAGTGACGCTAATGTCATAAACTGGGCCCAAATCCTAACTTCGAGGACCAGCACCCTTATTGCGTAACTGACACAATCTGATTAATTTTGAACGATATTTTGAATTGTAATCATTTGCTTCTTCTGAACGGTGTGGTAAAAGAAGAGGTAGTGACAAAAATTGAAAAAAGTATGCTTAGATGGTCTGGTCATGTTGAGAGGATGAATGAAGAACGGCTCACAAAAGGTATTTGCAAGGCAGATGTGAGTGGAAACACCGGGAGGGGACGCCCAAGGAGGACATATAGTGACCTTATTGGTGATGTTCTTCAGAAAGGTCAGGTGCGTAGTACTCGCAATCGGCGTGTGTGTATGACCAATTGTATGAGCTTAAACGAGGCAAAAGGAGTGTGTAGAGATCGTAGCAGGTGGCGTTCCGTGGTTTCTGCCTACCCCCATGGGAAAAGGCGTGAGTTTATGTGTTGCTTCTTGTCTTCGAAAAATTTCTCAACAACGTAATTAACGCAGTTAAATGGAAAATAAAAATTTATCAATTAGTTATTATTAGACGTTTTATGGTAAAATATACGTGAACCTCGATTTATCATAACAACTTTTGCGTATTACACATATTTGCAAAATATAATTCTATTATATTCTAAAAGTTGTTGAACTGTCAAATGAAAGCCATCCCTGCTGTAAGTGCATTAACTATGGGGGGTTGATAAGAAATTTCATAAGCAAAAAGCAAAACAAATGGTATAATATCATGATTTCCAGTGGTTTATCCTATTCTGCGTTTAGCAGATGAACTTAAAAAATATCTAACTATTAAAATAACCAAGGATAGCATCAATTATTTTCACTAACTAGGCGTACCTAACTAAACCCCATGAATTAAACGGATAGACCGGAAATCCGATAATAATTGAAAATCTAGACAAAAGACTTCATTAATCGGAAGAACTAAAGATACTGTGGATAGGAAAACAATTAATCGCACTAGCCTTTTGTTTCCTATTGTACCAAGCAATTGAAATTCTGTATTTAGCCTCGTCATGTAAACAAGTGAATTCAATTAATAGCCGCTATCAATTTGATTGGTATTGACTTGCTGTTGCAATTTTTGAGACAGCGTGGGATGGATTCAAACTCATAGTCTTTAAGAGTGACGTCAATGAAGTAAACGATACCTACGTTTGTCACCTTGCGTACTTTGAGTATAGATCGACAACCCGCATGCGATCGCCAACCCGCCAACCAAGTGTGGCGATTATCAAATCAAATCAAAGCATTTATTTCGGGTAACAAAGACCCATATCATAAATACCTTACATACCATGAAAACAAAAAACTAAAAAACAATGTTAACAATAAACTATTGTTTACGAAATGACGGCTACGTGTTGCGCTGCGTGGTGTCGCGTAGCCTTCCGCGGAATCGCCGATACATGACACCCCTTCTGCCAAAACTCTTCCTTGAGGAAAATCTTGATATGGAAAACCTTCCCGTTTGGGGAGGTTTGTGTCCAGCAGTGAACGTCTTTCGGCTGAAATTACGATGATGACGATACCTTGTGTACTCAGCTTAGCAAAAATCGGATTTCAAATTAGTGGGTAGTCTATTGTTACCAATGTAAAATGTACATGTATTCTTCTGTATCTTAGCGTGTCGATGGCAATTCAAAAAGACCCAGAATTCGGCTTCGTGTTGGCGCCATCACAATCGTTCATCAGTTCCAGTAATGTGCAGATGACAGGACACGCAGCTCATGAAATTAAGAGTTCCATGGTTTGTGGAACAGTATCGCATATGCATTTGAAGGCGCACATGTCTATGAACCTCTATGTGAACAGGTTATTCTTGCTTCGGCCAACCTGGATCCTAAACCTGCTTAAAGACTTCCAAGTTATACAACGTTACTTGTCACAGCTTTTTTTTGTGGGTGAGAAATCATCAATGACGTCACCCGTTCTTTTTTCTTCTGGATGTGATATCATCAAATGACTTCTCCCGCTCTGGGCGGAGCGGGAGGGCGTGTCAGTCTTTTACTGACTAAAACCCACCCGTGTTCCTCCAATTGCCCATGAGCCGGGGCCACGGTATCTCTTTCGAACAATCTCGTGACCCTGGCAGGTGCACCGCACCCTGACTACTGAATACTGTATTATTTTGGCATGGTTTGTATTCAATGTTATTTTTTCTGGATGAGAAATCATCAAATGGCGTCTACCGCTCTGGGTGGAGCAGAAGGGCGTATCAGACTTTTACTGACTAAAAGCCACCCGTGTTCCTTGAGTTGCCTATATTTTAGGGCCACGGTAACTCTTTCGAACAAATCTCGCGACCTTGGCAGGTCTTGCCACAGCTTCAATTTTTCTTTGGATCGTTCGCCAGTGATTGGGATAACACACTTTAAGAGGCTGTTTCGGGTTTTCAGTCTTTGTGGCACAAGGGTGTTGTTTTACACACATTATCGATGCTGAAATGAAAGAATAAGATAATAGCCAAAATTTCATGAACTTAATACCTTATATAACAGGCTGTCCTAGGAATTAGGTAGAAAAAAATCTTCCGCCACCAAATTTTTCTTGTCACTCTATGAGAGGCAATTTTTAACCTAATTTGGAACGATTTATTAACTCACACAACTTCGAATTGACTTCCAATTGTAGTTCCGATACTAATCGCAACTCGTACATCAGTTAAACTGTGCGTGTTGAAGCCGTGAGAACTGCGAACGATCCTCACGTGTGTCTACAACTTGTACAAGGTTACACTGAATCAAATCGATTCGTTACTATTACACAACTTTGAAGGGTATTTGTTTAACTAGAATTCGATAGCCCACTGCTGGTAAAAACTTCTTTCACGATCAATAGATACAAAGAAAAATTAGATTAGAATAGAATAGAATATCAAATGTTATTTCAGATCAAAGTTGAATAGGGATAGAAACAACTTTACTTATTTTCTATTGTTAGAACCTACAAACACTAACACAGAAACAAATTAATACGAATAATATTCAGCATGGAGCTGCATCCACCTCCGCAACATCAGGGAATCCCACAGATATGCGAATAAACTGTTGTTAATAGAATTGAATAGAATGGAATTGCTTTATTTTGGACACACAATTATCCATATGGTGTTAGTAACATACAAAAAAAAAAAACAACTTATTGCCTAGTGTTAGTAACAATCAACCTCCGCACAAACTGCTGTACAATCGGAGAGCCAAAACTCTCGGCTACAGTTTTCAGGATGCTGATTTGACTGCCTCTCACTCTCCTCAGAAGCGACGCAGTTTTTTTGCGTACAATCATAGAAGCCGTCGGTGCGGGTTTGCGCAAACTATTCGACGCGCTACAGTATCGAGGCAGCCTCAACAACATCCTGAAAGCATTGTTATATTGGACGCGCAGGGCATCCAGCGATCTCTTAGTATAATTAACCCATAGATTGCCCGTGTACAAGCTTTGGCAGTAGGCCTTAAAAAGTGTTACTTTAACTTGGTCTGTACACCGCGCAAATCTACGGGACAACATATTACTAAACTGCAACTACAACTTATTACTTTGTTAATGCCGGACGTATAGAATCGCACTATCCCATGTCTTCCCATGGGTATAGTAAAAGGCGACTAAGGGATTTACTAGAGAATGGGCAGCAGCGTTCTCTATGCATCTTACCACCATACTGCAACCGTCAACCCGCCCGCCAACCGTGGCGATTATGGCGAACACCCCATTTGGGAGAGACTTATGTCCAGCAGTGGACGTCTCTCGGCTTAAATGATGATCACTCTTATTAAATATCTTTCACACTTTTGTTATTGCTTTGCTGAATGAAGACGTATATAGGTACGTTACCGTGTTTCGTTGACCAAGGAACCTCATAAGACTCAAGGACCTCAACGACACCTTCCTTAAATACAGCCCACGGATCCCCCACATCATCATCAATAGTTGCATGTTGCCAACGGTAGCGGTAACGGCTTCCGCTTATCTTAGAAGTTGGCATGTCGCCGGCTGCCGTCGACGCGTCGACGGCGGCCGCTGACGCGTCTACGGCTGCCGCCGACACGTGTCGACGACTGCAGTTACTTCTGCCGTTAGCAACATGCTGCTCGTGTGTAAGAGCTCTTAGCTATAGGTAAGTTTTCCCGAACTGCTACACATCCGACTAACATTGTATCAATTCACACTCGTAGTCGCAATTAAAAGTCCTTCGCAGCACAATTACTGGTGATAGTAATTACCTAGACAGTTTCCCAGATTCACAATACTAAACAATTATACGTAGGTAGTTGTGTATGTGGCTAGAATGCGCGTGCGCTGTCGTCGTGAGAACGAAGCACACGTGCACAAGGTTGCGTGAATCAAATCAATTGTTTTCCCATCATTCCTTCGAGCGCGTGGTTTTATTTCAAACAGATTCATGGACATACATTATAGGTAAAGTGTAGCCTTTTACTGATGTCTTCCTGAACGTAGCTTATAAATCAGAGAAATAGATTGTTAAGCAAATTGAATTAGCCGTAAATTCAAATCACAACGGATTTATTCGAAAGAATTATTGTGGCTCCGGCTCAGTCAACTGAAGGAACACGGATGGGTTTTAGTCAGTGAAAGTCTGACACGCCCTCCCGCTCCGCCCAGAGCGGGAGCAGTCATTTGATGATTTCCAATCCATAAAAAAGGCATAACACGACAAATTGACGATTGTGGTCAGTTAGCTTAACAATAAATTTCCCTGCCTGTATTTACTGAAAATACGAACGGCCACAATATAGTATGTGCTATAAAGACTACAGCAGACATATGAACTCAGTTTTTTTTTTCTAAACGAATTATCTGAAAGCTAGCAACATAATCTTCTTCCGAAAACCCTTAGCTGGACTGAAAATTGGTTATAGGTGAGCAAATATTGAAGATGCGGCAAAAATACTAGGTAACTAACTTACGTGATGATAGTATTATTCTCCTTTGTTAAAAGAGTGATCAGAACTAATCTTAATAGTCAAATAACCGTTAAACATCTTACTATGTATTTTGTTTACGTAACTGCCAACAATTTAACATGTAAAACGAACAATACAGAACACATTACTTATTTAAATGGCTATTTGTACAACCCATAACAACATTTTTATGTTCTTTGTTTATTTTACACTATGCACTAAAAATAAAATAAAATTTTACAATAGTTCCTCATGTTTTTCGTTGGTGGAATTTAGATGTGCACGCGCCACTGTTCGTTTGTTTGTTTGTTTGTGTGTGTGTTTACATACATCAATCAAATCTTGTGTTGTTGTTGAATTTTCGTTTCATTGTTCCATGCCAGACATGCCCAAATCATGCCCACGTCATATTTTAGCCTCATCTGTCTAGCCTTTTCCTAACTATGTTGAGGTCGGTCGGAGCGACTGCCTATCTGACCTCCACAACCCACTTACTGGGGCAATACAATACCCATTGGTAAGACTGGTTGTCAGACTTTCGGGCTTCTGACGACCCGTAACGACTGTCTAAGATCTACGAAAGACAGCCGGGACCAACGGCTGAACGTGCTTTCCGAGGCACGGAAGAGTCTTGGTATGTTAAAATGGTCACTTATCCACGGACCAACCGCGGCAAGCTTAGCTTAACCTGAACCATCAACCCGTGCGGCTGTTATTACTTAGCCACGTAATATTTTAGATGCAAACTAAAAATGCAAGCCGTAGATTCAGAACTCGATGATTGGAAATATGTTTTCACGTTCAGCAAGAGAAATGAACCGTTTTACAAATGACACTTTATGTCAGTTCGCCGAAAGGCTTCTTCTGACTGGTGCGACTCGACAGCACGACGCGATTCTTGTAATTACCTATTAGATATTCTGTAATATTTGTTCTTGAACAATTTCCATTAAGATTACATAGAAATTGTTCTACGAGTGTCGCGTCGCGCCTGTTTGTGGGAGCCTTTATTGTTAAAACCATTTTTACAATTGTCGAAAATTATAGTTGTGCTCTTGCTAAAGGCATTTAAAAAGAAATGCAGTTGTGATTTGGATATTACTGCGATCAATTTAAATTTGGAGTCTAGCTCCACAAGGAAATTCTCTGCCTATATTTAATTTCCTAATACGATCATTTAGGAGCTTAGCAGTTGTTCAAATATTCCGGTACCTTCAAACTATTAGAATACAGGACGACAATACAGGATGTTATCTCTTTTAAATATACTTTGAGTCAAACAAACATAAAGCTCAACAAAAGACGATCATTTTGCCATTTGTCACGGCTGAACGACACCCGAGTAGACAGAACAAGGTTAGCGTCACCAGACACCAGTGTCTATCGTTGATTAATATGTATAACTTGTAACCATAACTTGTTATATAATACCTACAAAAATAATGCATGTACTATTTTAAAGTCCATACAGAAGAAAAGAGAGACAGCCAGCCAGGAAATGTCGGCGCCATCTTGTTTTAAATTACTGACCAACAAAATAAATATGTACTGAAGTTTTATAAGTGTCTTGAAAGATCCAATAAGCATTTCGTTTCATTTAAGAGTAAATCCTTGATATTGATGTACAAGAATCCAATGGAATGATTGTTATTTATTCAATGGGATGAGTACCTATTTCATGAAATATTTAGGTGACAAAAATGACATTAACGTACTTTTTGGTATATTGACATGAGTACATATAGCAAATGTTTTCATTTGATGTTGTGGTCTTGTAATGTTACTTACTTTGCCTACACATCAGCATACTATATTGTTCCCACTCCTGGGACACAGGCCGCCTCTCGGTGAGAGGGAGCGGGCCATAATCCAGCACGCGGACCCAGTGCGGGTTGATAGATGTCAAATGTCTTAGAATTTTTGGTTTCCTCACTATGTTTCCCTTCACCGTTTTGAGAGCAGTGGTGATGAAATAATTTACACAAAGTTAAGCGCCTGCTGTAATTACCACTGCTCACTATGATTAAGCGTCAAGTACTAGCGTCCAGAACTAGCGTCTAGTACCAGCGTCCAGTGCTAGCGCCCAGTGCTAGCGTCCAGTGCTAGCGTCCAGTACCAGCGTCCAGTACCAGCGTCCAGTACCAGCGTCCAATACCAGCGTCCAGTACCAGCATCCAGTACCAGCGTCCAGTACCAGCGTCCAGTACCAGCGTCCAGTACCAGCGTCCAGTACCAGCGTCCAGTACCAGCGTCCAGTACCACCGTCCAGTAGTGAGCTGGCTATGTCTATGGAAGGACTAATGGCCGGTGGTGCAGACGAGTTCTGGAGTGGAGATCGCTTTTCGGCAACCGTAACGTGGGTCGCCCCCCGACTAGGTGGATCGACGCCCTAAAGAAAATGGCTGGAGCAGACTGAATGTGGAAGGCGGAGGACAGGGTATTGTGGTGCAACATGTGAGAGGCTTATGTCCAGCAGTGGACTGCGATAGGCTGAGTTGATTGAATGCCCTGATAGATGCTTAGTATTTCTGACTGTTTATTTTGTCCGTTTATATTCCAATGAAAACAGAAGCTCCTGATAACATAGTCACGTTAATATAAACGACTACATGATTACTTGATTACAAGTACATGTGTATGTTATTCACATGGGAAATAAAACAAATACGCTATTGTTGTTTTTATTCACCCGGAAGATCACGCAACGTCATTAATTTCCGTTGTATAGTGGACAATGTTTTTGTTTATGTACGGTCACCCAGAGCGATAAGTAACCAGAGTCTCGGATATACCGAAGAAGAAGTTTAGTAGAAACTGACTGATGTTATCAAATTTATTTAATACGAAACTAACAATTCATTTAGCTATCAAATTAAATTTCATTTAAAAACATCCCTCGGTTCCTTACTATAGTCTATCAAAATCAAATCAAAATCATTTATTTGCGTAAATAAGGTACAGAAGGTTGGTAAAATATATGAATCTGTTCTCTTCGTGTTAAGGAAATAGTGACTCGCTGTCAGTCACCTTAGCCTAGCCAGCTTAACCAATTAGGTCATAGTAAATTAGAAAGCCGTCTTCAAGTGTTCAATAACGCCAATGTGAGACCACTTGAAGTAAGCCCTTCACACAGTACGGACGCATCTTTTGGCAATTTACTATAACTAGTGATCGCCCATTGGTCGAAATTCGACCGTACTTCATTTGAATATAAATACATTATTAAATGAAAAAATATAGATAATAATAAATATAAAAAATAATATGGTTATATTTGACATTCAGTAACACTATTAGACAAATTGTTGCTGTACTACTGTGGAGAGGGTTCGCTGGCGGGATGGTGATGGCCAGGACCAGGACGTAGGTGTAATGAGTAAAGAATACTTCTTCAGGACTCTCTTCTTTATTTTCTTAATACTTCTTAACTGCTGGATATGGAACAATATGGAATGAATTATCACAAAAATTGGTTCTGTTTTCATAGAATTTTCCCTATTATTTTTAGTTAATTATGAGACGGTTCCAAATGTCATAATTATAACCAGCCTGTACAATCTATGACCAACCTGTACAATCGTGAGGCATACAACCTCTACAGTTTGCACACGACACTAAGTTTTGTACGGGAAACTTACTAATGCCATACTTGACACTCCCCATAAAACCACAAAAAATATTTCTTATAAATCTAAACTAAATTCCTATCGTTGCTAATACAAATAATATTAAAGACAAATATTCTGGATATGATCATAGATTTTAAAAATGAAATAGGTTATAATTTATTACCTATGGTTATACTTGACATTCAGTAAGACTATAGACACAAAATCAGGCTTACCAACTTAGGGGTTTTCCCAAATTTAGGGGGTAAATAAGAGAATTGAGATTTTTAGGGGCGTTCCATTTTTAGGGATTTTTGCCATCTTACATTTCTCATTGTGTTTTTGATTACAATAAAAACTTTTTTACAAAAAAAAACAACCGACTTCCTTTAAACAAAACCTTAAATACAAATCCTAAGACACCGACTGCCGAAATTAAAGTTATTTGTCACTTTGTAGTGTTTAAAGGAAGTCGGTTGTTTTTTTTTTGTAAAAAAGTTTTTATTTTTAAATTTTTAGTTTTGGTATCTACCCTGCACTAATTCCAAACAAACAATGCATATTTATGCGATAGCAGAAATCGCGGTTGATTTGCCGTCAATTTTTAAAGAGTTCCGGTGTCTGTCTCCGGAACTCATCATCAGATCTATATGAAATTTATATGGGACCATTTCGGAATAAACCCCTTTCGAACAAAAAAAGAATTTTGTAAATCCGTTTATATATGACGGAGTTATGGCCGAACATACATAAAAAAAAAAAAAAAAAAAAAAATAAACATCCGAATTGATAACCTCCTCCTTTTTGAAGTCGGTTAAAAAGTATTAGCGACTTCTAGTACGGTTCCTCGATACTAAGAATGCAGAGTGAATGATAAACAAATGTCGCGTAATAAATATAGACAAATATTACTACTGTGTGCCGGTCTATGATTACTGAACATTCGTTGGTTATTTTCATTATAATTTTTTAGGGGATTTTTTTAATAATTGTGGCAATTTTAGGGGTTTTTAACTTAAGCTTTAGGGATAAATATTTCTGGGTGTTGGTAACACTGCACAAAATA
This sequence comes from Aporophyla lueneburgensis, assembly GCA_932294355.1. Lineage (NCBI taxonomy): Eukaryota > Metazoa > Arthropoda > Insecta > Lepidoptera > Noctuidae > Aporophyla > Aporophyla lueneburgensis. The sequence continues at coordinate 20,449,665 of OW028754.1, forward strand.
ATAAAGACAGATTTGGACCATAAACAAAAGAATATCTATGCATGTGTGTATTAGATACACGGTAATGAACAGTAGTGTGTGTAACGTGTTATTTATTGAAAATAATGTATTTTAATGCATAATTTAAAAAAATATTAGCATTCGTCACTTCTTCTCTGTATAAACTATAAGTTTGCGAAATTTCATACTACTCCGTCCGCCCAATTTTCGTAAAAAGGGATCCAAAGTTTTCGCTTCACGTATTAATATATAGATTGGTGAAGGGGCGTGGCTAAGCTGAGTGACAACGATGAGTCACTATTTTATTAGCGCGATTACACTATAAACTTCGACTATATCAACGACCCTGGTAATATATCTCTTTAGGTGACTGTACAACTTGAATGGAAATAGCGTTTGTGAATGGACTTTATCATTATCGTTTATTTATTTATCCTTGCACTGGAACGTCATACAGCAAAAACATGCCCTTGACTTGCTGTCGCGTCATCGGGTAAAAATACAAACCGACAAAAAATTACTTCATCTGCCCCTTTTAAACTACTGTATTTTCATGATCAAGAAAATTCCATTATTTTCACCGTCATCCCGATAACCTTCTGAGTAGGAGAGAAGGTATGCCATAAACGATAATGATTTTATTTCTGTCAGTAGGTTTTAGACGTCAATCATATTTTTAAAACTAGATGAAGTCAGCGTTTCCTAACTGACGCCTCTGAGAAGAAAGGCCGAAACAAACTCAGAGGTCACAGTCTCTTAAAATGCAGACATAAACTTGTGCGCATCTTGTCAAGACCATGTAGATTTGTATCTGAAATGGTCTTTTGAGGATAGAACCACACGGATTAAGTGGACCTTTCCAGTTAGTGCACGCATTTGTCGCGTGCACTAACTGGGCACATGCTGATTTCGTCAAATGATTTATTACTTTTGCCCGTAAGTTTCCAATTCATTCAATGATGAGCCGTCAGAAATAAATCAGATAAATCATGTTTAATATGAGTCTGATAATAAAAGCAATCGATGTTTGGTAAAGAGAGAAAATTCATTTTGAAACTACAACACTACAAGTAAGTTAAAACGTACGATTTTTATAAGCTTGCTTATAGAAAGAAAGAAAATACAGTTATTTTGCGGTAAATAAGACGCAAAGAAAAACTGAACACAACAGAAATATAAAACATCTGGGGAAAATATGCGCCACATCCACGCAAAACGTACGTTCGTACACCATCGCTCTGCATAATGCTGCGACCCTATGCGGACAGAACCCCAGCGCTGGTTTTCAGTCGCGATTACAGCAGCATTTGTAAGTAATTCTGGCTTTTGCTCGTGATTGATTTGCAATCCAGGATGAAAAGTAGCTTACGCTAGGTCTACCCATGTGCCCAATTTCCTCTAAATCTGTTCTGCCGTTTTAGAACGAAAGCGTAACAAACAAACTTACTTTCGCAATTATTATATAAGTTAGGATTTACTAACCACCTTACAATAATCAACTATGACCCGATGATGTACGAGCTCTATCACTGAAATTTCCAGTTTCTGGTCTACATGTTTAAAAGCTCTTGTTTTTCACCATCAATGAATCAATGGGTTTATTCAAATGCGTCACGAATAAAGAAAGAGATAAAACGCCAGACGTCAATTTATTTTGTTTTCTTCCTCATGGTTTAGGTTCCACGCACATGGTATAAGACAATTGTGATTGCCCCGTTGGTCTCATGGTCGTAAACGTGACTGCTTAGCGTAGGGTTCGATTCCAAGGTCGGGCAAAATGTTATTAGGTGTTTCCATTAGGAATTTCTTAATAACAGCCCGGAGTTTTAAAGCTGGCGATGAGTACCCCCGTGCCTCGGAAAGCAAGTGAAGCTGTTGGTCCTGGGCCTGATCTCTCTCTCGTCGTGTCGGATTCCCGTCTCCTTGGACTATGACAGTGAGGGAACAATGAGTGCTCCTGTGTCTGCGTATACACTTGTCCACTATAATATCTCCCGCGCCAATGGGTAGTCTGTTTAGTTTGGCCGCCATAGCCGAAATACTGTGGACTATATTAGACAAGTCAAACTCAAACACAAGTTTTACAAATTGTTAGATAGTTTACGTATTATCTGTACATGTATAGGTTAGTTGCATTGTTTTACACTTACTTGCAAAATAATGGATTTCCTTCCCGCTTTAATCATTGTTATTAACGTTGTCCAACTTAAACCGGTTTAAACCGGTCCAGTTTACGTCGTACTGTAACTGACTGTAAATATGTATATTATGTGCAATCAATAAAAACTAGAACAATATTTTTTCGTCATTTTTAGGGTTCCGTTGCCAAATGGCAAAAAACGGAACCCTTATAGATTCGTCATGTCTGTCTGTCTGTCTGTCCGTCCGTCCGTATGTCACAGCCACTTTTTTCCGAAACTATAAGAGCTAGGCTGTTGAAACTTGGTAAGTAGATGTATTCTGTGAACCGCATTAAGATTTTCACACTAAAATAGAAAAAAAACTAATATATTTTGGGGTTCCCCATACGTCGAACTGAAACACAAAAAAAAAATTTCGTCAAACCCATACGTGAGGGGTATCTATGAATAGGTCTTCAAAAATGGTATTGAGGTTTCTAATATATTTTTTTTCTAAACTGAATAGTTTGTGCGAGAGACACCTCCAAAGTGGTAAAATGTGTGTCCCCCCCCCCGTAACTTCTAAACTAAGAGAATGATAAAACTAAAAAAAATATATGATATACATTTCCATGTAAACTACCAGCGAAAATTGGTTTGAACGATATCGAGTACTTAGTTTTTTTTTAAAACGTCATAAATCGTAAACCACAATTTACCTTTCATTCCATCAACTGAAATATAAAAAACTTTTTTACAAAAAAAAAACAACCGACTTCCTTAAAAACACTACAAAGTGAAAAATAACTTTAATTTCGGCAGTCGGTGTCTTAGGATTCGTATTTAAGGTTTTTGCCACCGACTTCCGAAATTAAAGTTATTTTTCACTTTGTAGTGTTTTTAAGGAAGTCGGTTATTTATTTATTTTTTGTAAAAAAGTTTTTATTTTTAAATTTTTAGTTTGGGTATCTACCCCGCACTAATTCCAAACAAACAATGCATATTAATGCGATAGCAGAAATCGCGGTTGATTTGCCGTCATTTTTTAAAGAGTTCCGGTGTCTGTCTCCGGAACTCATCATCAGATCTACATGAAATTTATATGGGACCATTTCGAAATAAACCCCTTTCGAACAAAAAAAGAATTTTGCAAATCCGTTTATATATGACGGAGTTATGGCCGAACATACATAAAAAAAATATATATATATAAACATCCGAATTGATAACCTCCTCCTTTTTGAAGTCGGTTAAAAATTAAAAAAACAACATTTATTTTCATAAACATAAACCTTATGCATAAACCGAGAATACCTACAGGTTTGTACGGAACCCTCGGTGAGCGAGTCCGACTCGCACTTGGCTGGTTTTTTCACTACTCTTCCGAAGATGACCTAATCCTAATCTTTTTCTTTCTTTCTTTTCTTTCTATCCATCTCTGTCGCATTTTCACCTTTCACTTATTTTCTGTTTTTTCTTTGCTCTTACTGATTCAATTAATAAAACTATTCCTAAATTCCAATAAAATGAAATAACTAAGAGGTAACCTCAGATAAAATCCAAGCTCTTCCATATTTTTTTTCCTGTTTACATCAAATCCTTGGCAGAGCCATTTTCACACACATCGGATTTTCAAGGTTCATTACAAGTAGAAACAAAACATTAATAGAATTTCGCTTCATTTCGATACGATCTTCTTTTTCTTATCGTGTTGATAGCAAAATACAACAAGAAAAAAATATATCGTCGGTATAGTTTTTTTATATTTGTTTGGCCCAAAAAGGCAAGTCGAATACCGTTGTCGGAAGCATTAGGTCCTAACGTGACAAATAACATTTCGTACAATAACAATCGGTCACACAAATAAGTTTTTTTTTTTTTAAATTTCAACTCGTCGTCGGTTTTGTATTTCGACAAATGAACATCTTCATACAATTCGTGAAATCAAAACAACACTCTTAATATCTCAGTGTCAATTTTAGCACATGTGTACAAAAGAAAGCGGCAATCTATTGTCTCTGGTCTATGTCTATATTGTCTATGAGTTGCTATTGCAAAAACGGCCCATATGTTCACGAAAGAGAAAAAAATGGCGCCGAACGTGAAAGGCGTCGGTCTGCTTGTGCAAGTGTACAAATATTTCTTTTTTTTCGACAATCCATCAGCCAGACTGAACATTATCGTATTTCAGTCCATTTAAAACAAAAGGGGTTTTTATCTGACAGTTGGCGGCAGTTGGCGCCAGTCGGAAACCCGACATATTTGTCGGTGAATTATCACCACGCTGGAGGTCAATACAGTTTCCGTTGGCCACCGGGAATTTGTAAATGGAATGTGCAAATAATGATGTAGCTATTAGTTACTGAAAGTGCGAAATAGTTGGATACACGAAAATCGTGGATGTTGATGTTTTTTTGTGTTATACTTTTATGGAGGCTGTGCTTAGGTAGCCCGCAATATTCAAATTTCCTTACTTTATTTGCAATTTGCAAATCAATGTCAGGTTGTAGGTATTTTGATTAAGATATGATTCAAACCCGTAAGAAATAAGGCTTTACAGAATTATAATTATTAAAATCATAAATACGGGTTTTATTGATGATTTTCAAGCTGTATGATGAACTAAATATGATTCGATACAGGAACAAGCATGTAATTTCCTCGAGGAGGCGATCGGCGGCGGCGACCTCTCGCGTCCTGCCCTGGTGCGAGCCATGGTACGGAGCGAGAGGGAATGGGAAGCCGTCACCTCCTTCTGCGAAGCAGTAATGCTCGCGAAGGAGGAGGCGGGGCGCGTGAGGGAGTGGCAGTCTCTGCGCCCTCATGCCCCTAGCCGCCGCAGGAGGAGACGCCCCGGGCGTCGGGAGTCGATTGCGGACTCCCGGCCACCGTAGGCGCGAGCTTGCGGGTGGCGAGCAATGGGTGGCTCGCCGCCCGGTAAGGACCAGGCTCGGGTCGACGGCGCGCAGTGTTCCACGCGCGCCTCAAAGAGATGTCAGCAGCAGTGTAGGGGTCTACTAGGACCGATGCCTGCCGGGGTCGCGTGATTGTTCGAAAGAGATACCGTGACCCTGGCACATGGGCAACTGATGGAGCACGGGTGGGTTTTAGTCAGTAAAAGTCTGACACGCCCTCCCGCTCCGCCCAGAGCGGGAGAAGTCATTTGATGATTTCCCATCCTGAAAAAAAAAAAAAAAAAAAAAAAAAGCATGTAATTTACATCATCATTTCAGCCGTAATACGTCCACTGCTGGACTTAGGCCTCCCCCAATTTGGGGGGTTTTGCCATAAACGCGACGCTTGGCGGGCGGGTTGGCGATCGCAGTATGGTGGTAAAATGCATAGAGAACGCTGCTGCCCATTCTCTAGTAAGTTACATAATTAATATTAATTAATTATGGCATAAACCCCCGAAATTGGGCTGAAATTGGCCAATGTCCAGCAGTCTTTCGGCTGTAATGATGATGATGATGATGATTTACAAAATTAAAATAACCAATCCAACCCTCTACGTTTATATGTCTTTTTCATGAAATCGTCCTTTCATGTGTATAAGTTTCTCCAGAAATTAGAGCCTTGAATACATTTGAGTTTTATTTAATTTATTTATTTAATTAAGGTTCACCAACAGTTGTTACAGATATTATACAGGTAGAAACATATAAGTAATAGTGTCTTAAATCTAACTGCACAACCAATTACGGGCAAACACCGCATGCAAAGAGTTTTTCTTTATACCGGCCTATGTTCGGTTCAAATACTTTTCATCCGTTTTTTTTCGAGTTCGAAGCAGTGAGAAAGCGCATTTAGGTACGATTTTCAGTTATACGCTTGTCTAGATTAATCAAAAACTTTTGCCAATCATAAAGCTATGTAAACCATTACTTGATGAGATTCTTACTTTACTTTTCGCAGAATCATGCAAACTAATTACTCCTGCTGTGTAATCATTGTTTTAAATAGCGTTTTATTGGAAATCGATAAAAACATCCTCGGAACGAAAGGTTCATTGACGGATCGTCCTTCCGACGGGTTTTTCATTAACAAAATGTGAATAAAGTGTGAAATAAATTGCAAAGCATTGTCCTTTGAATGATGATGGTGATTGTTCCACTGTTGAATGCTTGGTCGAGTCAGCCCCCCTAGCCAAGTCACAAACGCTTACCGTTCTACAATCGGTAACGCCTCAGTGTCAGCAATTGTAGAAAACGATAAGTTGGTAGCCATGTTGAAGCGCCTGAGTCGGCCGCTCGTTCTACAATGTCTTTAGAAAAACGACACCTTATAACAAAGGATTTAGCGTTGAACATTGTAGAAACGATAAAAAATCATTCTATCATTTTGAACGATGCGATGTGAATTTGGCTACGAATTTTCTGTTCGTTTGTTCTAACCACGTGACTTAACGTTGGGCGACTACCGTTAACGATTGCAGATTATCAACTTGGCTAGGGGTGCTGCACCCCTATGTATTAGTCCGCTTTGAATGAACGTATATTTGAGAATATTTTATAAATAAATTGTTGGTTGAATTACTTTTTAGATACCTACATACCTACCTACCAATAGGTGAAGAGAAAGATCGTGAGGGAACAGGCATGTCCTAGAACCAAACATTCGAAGACATGTGACATCTACCAATCCGCACTGGGCCCGCGTGGTGGATTACGGCCCACTCCTTCTCACAGAGAGAAGTCTATCATAGTACTAGGAAAATTATAGGCTTATTATGATTTGGTGCACATGTACCTCCAGGAACATGTTTGAGCAAAGTTGTATGGGCTTTTTTGACCTCCTTTCTATGTTGGTTATCCTCATTGCTATCATGGCTAAGTAATAACAGCCGCACGAATGAAACGATCAGGTTATGCTACGCGGTTGGTCCGTGGCATCGTGACTATCGACACCCCTTTCTTTTTTGGATGGGAAATCTTCAAATGAGTCTCCCGCTCTAGGGTGGAGCGGAAGGGTGTGTCAGATTAAATAACTGACTAAATCTCACCCGTGTTCTTTCAGTTGCCCATATGCCAGGGTCACGGTAACTCTTTCGAACGAATCTCGCGACCCTGGCAGGCATCGGTCCTAGCAGACCCCGTGAGGCGCACGTGGAACACTACGCACCGTTGACCCGAGTCTGGGTCCTTACCGAGCAACCCATTGCTCGCCGCCCGCAAGCTCGCGCCTACGGTGGCCAGGAGTCCACTATCGACTCCCGACGCCCGGGACATTGACACCCCTCCGTGCATAGGAAGCCGTTAGTCCAGGCTATCTTTCGTGGATCTTTGACAGTTGTGACAGGTCGTCCGAAGTCCGAAAATCTGACAGCCAGTCTTACCAAGAGGTATCGTATTACCCAATAACTTGTGGAAGTGAGATAGGCAGTTGCTCTACATGAAATATTGGAGTGGAGCAGATTGCGTGATAAACATTTTTTGAAGAAACGGTGAAAAGTGTTAATGTTGAAAAGTGTTTCGATGGATAGAGGTGATAAAGAACTTTGAGATTAAATTAACTTGCACCATTCTTCCTTCTCTAAATTACCAAGAAAGGTTAGATTTCTAAAAGTTTTAACACAAGGATATCACTTACAAATACATTTGTAAAGTTGTGTTTCAGTTTTGGCAAGTGGAAACCAAATGTTTAGTCATTACGTTTTAACCAATTTCCACACTCAAAGATGTTAACCAAAATCCAATCAAACGACAAAATAAAATGTTTCAATCTGTCTTAACATCTCTCTGCCTATCTGTCATTCGTTTCATATTGCTCCTTTTATATGATAGGTGCCATCTATAACATCATTAATTTATTTTTATACAATAATCATAAAAACTGTAATACAGATATAACTAAAATAAACTGCGGATATCGTTCTTATCCTCAGCGTCCGACAACAAACAAGCAAAACCCGGATTTCCATCAGTTCCCATACAAATATAAATTTTACGATTTTTTATCCTTATTTTGCACATCTGTCCTCAATTTCTGTTAGGGCAACATTTAATCTGTTTAGCGGGTGGCAACATTTTATTACATTTTAACGTGAGTCCTTAAATTTTAAGTCGTAAAACTTTACAGCTCACAATATTATTTTATGACTAACTATATTTTATCCTATTGTGATGATAATACCCTGGACATAATTTATTTACCAAAGAATAAAAGTTAACTTGATTATGTTATGTAATCAAATTTTAACGGTTGGAACAGGACGAGATAAATGACAATAGAATAATATAAATCGCCTATTTTGTATTATAATTTATTCTGAAAGATACGGGCTTAGATTGTGAATGGGTTTGTGGGGTGTGGAGTTATTTCTATGAAAATAAAACCATAGGTAATACACGCATTGATATTTTAATGTATCTCTTGAGTTTTGTAGGAGCAGTGCTTTCCCAGTGGTAATGGCCGCGAATTAGAGCTCTTACAGACGAGCGGCATGTTGCCAACGGCAGGTAACTGCAGCCGTCGACACGCGATGATGACGTTGATCTTTGAAGATGGCCTGTCGCCGGCTGCCGTCGACGCGTCAACGGCAGCAGTTACCTTTGCCGTTGGCAACATGCCCCTCGTGTGTAAGGCGATTATCAGACTGCACCGCGCATCGCCGCGGTGGGCGGTGGCGGTAAAGCGGGTTGACCGCGCGGTCGGCCGGTGTACGTGTGTTAGGCATCAACGGATTTAATAGAGGCAATGCGACATGAGATCCGCTTCACCGCCTACCGCGGCGGTGCGCGGTGCCGTGTGATAATCGCCTAAGTGGTAAATACGAACTCAGACAGGCGCTTAACTTTTTGTAAATTATTTCATCAGCACTGCTCTCAAAACATTGTGAGGAATCCAGCATGTTCTAGAACCAAACATTTTAATACATGTGGCATCTAAGTACAGACGCCAGCTCTTGAAGCTACTAAAAACTGTCAAATTTCTTAAATAGCGTTCAAGATTGATTGGAAAAAATTGACAGTTTCGGGTACCTTGATGTGCTGGCGTCTCTACATACTAAATAAGGTATTTGTACCATTATTGACCTTACGTTTCTACATAATATCAATTTACTTGCGCCATGCTCAACGCGTACCTACACCAATATGTAGAAAAAAAAAAAAAACTTGAGTAGCGAAGTATCCTAAAATACCACTCTGTCATCTTAACTTTGTACACAAGACATCACGAAAGAAATCCATCTTTTTGACACCAGATAATGTTTTTGATAATAATCTGTGTTGACACACGAGTCTGGCTACCAACGCGAGTCCTCTCAAAGAAGAAAAAAATAACGAACCATAAATCATCCATAGATATACATAAAATGTAAATAAAAACTCTGATGCTAATCGTTTGGCTGGGTTTCGTTGGCTACCTGTTTTCTATCGACACTTTTTTGAAAAAGGTCCATCCCTATTTTATCGAACATCGATTCTAAAATTAATGTTTATTGTTATTGGATAACCGATCATCAAGAATGTAAGATTGAATAAGGAATATAATTAAATTAATAATTTAGTCAGTTTTGAATTTGGAAACTTCCTTTTTGTGACCTGTGCCTTTAACATGATTAATTGTTTTAAATAAATTTAAACTATTGACAAAATAAACACAAATATACGAATAATTGTGCTTTCTATACAGTATTCTGTAAAAATCTTGTCACCGTCAAAGCGTAGGTGAGGTGTCCTTGAAGTGAACTGCTATTCCACCTGATGCTAGGGATTGGGAAATCTCCCGTGAAAAGTTATGTGAAATAAGCTGTCAAGTGTTACTATTGACAGTTCACTTCGCCTAACTTTTCACGGGAAGTTTAACAGAATAACACTACTGTTTACTACTCTTTGATCAAAATTCAAAGCACTAAGTCATATTCCATAAAGTAAAACAAGCATTATAATTAAAAGCTCTAATTAAAGCTTGTTACTGTATAGCAACTTAGCACAGCTGCATTCCATTTCAAGCACAAACGTAACGCTTCAAGTTACATGCACATGTTTATTGAAACTGTGAAAATTTTTCATTTAAATAATCATTAGTATTTCTTAGAACAGGGGCACTTGTAAACTTCACACCTTCACGAACATTAATCTTGCTTCTAAACAAATAACCTTCTGACTTTGATTCCAAGAAAGATTTCTCGAAAATTCGACCTCTATCACATGTGACAGTTTCATATTTGCTGAAGACTTTCAAAGGAGATTACACCCAATGTCAGAAGTTACAAAGTTGATTTTAGAAATGTAGTGAAAATATAAGTACATCTTGCCTACGTGATCCGAAGCGTTAAAAAGGGCGAGGTCCAAAATATAAAAGTTATATCCTTGGGAACGGAGTCCCCTTTTATAGTGAATTAAACACATTAAACATGTTTTAAAAATCGTCAGAATGTGGTTTTTTCGTGGGTCATAAACTTTTCATCCCCTTTTGTAGACCGTTCAACTTTGTTACATTTTATTAGGGATGTTAATTTGTGACCTTTACAAAGTTAAAACGATAAAAGTTGGATTATAAGTTACGACAAAATGTTGTAGGTAATTTATAAAGGTGGGCAGTTGTTTGGGTCTATTATAGGAAATTCGTTGATCTGGTGACCCTGTGTGAATTGCATGTAACGCCAGAAAATAACTGTTATACTTTTATGAATCACAAAATACTGCGTCGATATGAGATAGGAAGGAAGGAGGAGGAGGTTCGTAAAGGATACACAAAATGTTATTTTTTTATTTACTATGCGGTCAAATCAGTCGAACGCAATCCATTGCTAGGCATATATGTATCCCAGGCTGCGCCACCACACCCTGTCCTCCGTCTTCAGCATCCAGTCTTTCTCACCCACCTTTAATGATCGTCGACCCATCTAGCTGAGGGGGTCCCACACTACGGTAACTTTCTGCACCGTCTCTTACTATTATACATTTTCATCTTAGCTTTGACCTTAGTGACAAACGCAGATACATTACAATACCTTGATGCAATGCAAAGCCATTGCTAATTTTATTTTTAAGGAACTTCAGGCTCATTCTTAACAACAAACCCAATCTCGATCATATTCCATTCCGAAATATGTTTTAAGCATTCCAAACAATTAGTTACTAAATATTTTCAATTTGGGTATCTTCAATATTGACTAACTAATACGACTTCTTTGCTTGCATTTGTATGTATTTTAACAGTAAAAACGTAGGTACTCAGGCAGCAATAGCCTATTGTGTATGTGCATATCCTTATAAAGCTCAAATACAAAGAAGCGAAATTCATCATCAAATTCTGCTTACCTCTTAACATGGCAACCGAAGGTCTTCAAGACATTGAACGCAAGTTACTCAGTTTAAAAATATTCATACATTTTATATTGATGTCTCCGGGCATATTAATCACTACGCGAGAAGCATCCAAAGCCAAAGGGTTACTTCATAGCCACCGCAGCGTCTTATTTCAACACTGATGAATAACTCCGTACCATACCATTCACAAATACTTCACCAAAGAACAATGCCATCCAAGTTAAAATACATAAGCTTTAAATCATCGACACAGAGCTTAAAGTCCAATAAAAATAGGTTTGAAGACTGTTGTTAAATAAAGTTGTAAGATTTGCCCTTCAGTGAACTAATACCAGTTGCTTATTCAGATGTGTCCCCTCTGTTAATAAATTAAGATTATGGGGAATTAAAGCGTAAGCTCTGAAAGCCATACAGGTATTTGTTATAATAAGTGTGAGATATGGTTGTTATTTAATACTACGAGCGCTGCGCTTACGCAATGTAAGGTCATCAAAATCATTTAAGTACACACTAGAGTTTTGGGGATTAGCCGTATTTATGTGTGTGAGGTTGTGATGCAATTGCAAGTTTAGAAATGTTCTGGAGTTTAGGTAAGGGATCTTCTCCGGCTCTGTTCTAATTGTATCATCATCATAATCAGTCTATATTGTTCCCACTGCTGGGACACAGGCCTCCTTTCGGTGGGAAGGGTGGGCCGTAATCTACCACGGCCCAGTACTGGTTGGTTGCCCAAGTAGCACAAAAGTGCTGTATAACAGCATTTTAACAGTGCACAGTGAATGCATTAGTTGCTGAATAATAGCGTAGACAGCGCATCCTCAGAGGATATAACTCTAATTTGGGCACAAATTATTCAGCACATAGCTGTATAAGAAATCCAATTGACAAATAATTGCATTATAACAACATTATAGTAGCATTTATGTGTGTAACAGTCACCTAAAGAGCTGCATATTGCCTGATTAATTAGGCACGTGTTACTTATTATACAGCAAGGAAGACGAATGTGTACATTGTGTGTACTTTTATACAGTTGAAATTACACACTGAGCGAAATTGTGGAATGCAATAACTTAAATTATTTATTTTTCTTTGATATGAACTGTCAAATTGTAAAACATGAAGTGTATCGTTGTGTGCAAGATCTCAGGTGCCATATGTGAGAATGTACATACATAAAATTGAAGGTAAGTAAAACATCGATTTCCTCCTATTATATTTGAAATCTTATTGGGAAGGTAACTTTACTGTCAAATACCATACATATTTAGTTCAAAATTTTCACGCGCCCTCGGAATACCACTAAATACTAAAAGAAAAGCAACAACATTAGAATGAAAATAAAATTAATATGTTCGTTTTTTTACAAAGTAACCAAAAAAAAAAACTGTTTTCGTGCAATTATTTTTTAATCCATATTTACAATTGATATCCTCTAAAATAAACAAAAATTCAAAGATAAAATTTTATAATAATACAAAGTAACGCAGTGAATATGGCGGATGGCAAGTGAACAGTTTTAATCTCAATTTAATGCTAAGGTCTGTACGGGTGTTCACATGTGGCCTGTAATTCAGCCAAGAGTAAAATAGTTTAGCACTTGTGAAATACAAATCAGACATGGATCGATTAGGAGAGTAGTATTGGTTCACCATTTGCGTCAGTTACCTAGATAAGTACCTTTATGGATCCAAGCTTTTAGGGTTCCGCCGTGGTTCTTTTAAAGCCATTTTGTTCCCTTTTTTAGTTGTTATTCGACGATAAGTACTTAATTAAAATTGTAATTTAAGTAGCTGAGATTTTATAATTTAATTATATGTATAATACATAAGTTATTGATTTATTCAATATGCGACAAAATACCTATAAATTAGTCGGTACCTATCTAAATATAATGTATTTTTCTGGCCTAATAATTTAATTACTTCCACATGAAATAGCATTATGTTACGTTAAGTTTAGGTATTTAATATGTTATTGTATCTTTTGTTTTTTTTTCCTCAAAAACTGTATAGATAATGTTGTCATTAAGAAACTGATACTTCTATTATAATAAGTATATTTTTCTTGTTTTTACAGAACGAGACTTTCAAAATAGTTCAGACTATAGAGAGAGGTGTTGTCGATCTAACATTCGTTCCTGCACAGTGGAAAACTAAGGAAATTCTATGGTGGCCACCGAGTACTTTTGTACTCCTTGAAATTATAAAAAGATGAAAATTCAAGGCCTGGACCAGGGTGGTACACCCTAAATTGTACTTTAAAAAGGGAACATTAAATAAACATAAAGAAAATTGCGTTGTTTTTTTTAGATGCTAGCTGTAACGGTATTTCCTAACTGACTACCTCTGAGAAAAATTGTCGAAATCTGGAATCTTAAAAAGTCTCGAAAGGTATTAATTTATTACTTTAAAAAAATCTTGGATTTCTCTTAATAAATCTTCATTTTTAGGTAAGTACCAGAAACATATAAAACAACAATATTAATTTTGTCGCAACCATATTAGTCCCGAAAATGGGTAGGTTATAAGAAGATTTTTGTAGCAGGGACCTCTATTTATTTTATAAAGGCTTTTTTGTATTGTTTTGTTCATATGTGCAATTATTATTTATTGTTACTTTAATTTAAATCCGACGTAAATTTGAAATTTTATTTTATTTCAACTATGTGACGTATATTTTTATTTTGTTGATGACATTTTATTCTTTTCTGCTGCAGCATTGTTACTTTTATCTTAATTTTTGTAATATGGGTTATGTCTGAAATAAATTAATTTCATTTTATTTATTAATAAATATAACATACGGAACCCGTCGCGTCCAATATTCCATTCGCGCATGCCGACACTTGGATACATGCTGTTATTCGAGTGTATGGTAAACACCTGACTAATAGGGGAAAAGTGAATCTGTATGCAGCATAAAGCATTAAATTTTTGTTAAATAACTTCACAAAGTAACTGATGATGTTATAGTGGGTGATATGTTCTCTCTTAAAATGCAACGGTTGTATAGTACACGTGTGGGCTATTATTCAGAAAACTTACAGCTAATAGGGTACTGCACTACTAAGCGCTTAATAACAGTGACTTTGTGGCGTGTTTGTGGTGCTTAATAGAATTACTGTACAGAAAAAAGCATTATAGTTGGCCACGTTTTTTTCGAAACAGCTGTTGCAGCACAGGTGAATACTACTAAGTCTTTATAAATGCTTAGATTACCGCTGTGGGCCTTAAGTGACCATTTATAATGCAGTTATGTGCTACTTGGGTGATGTCACATGTCTTTGAATTTTTGGTTCTAGGACATGCCGGTTTCCGTACAATGTTGTCCTCCACGAAATTATGAAATTATTTACGCAAAGTAAAGCGCCTGCCTGGGTTTGAACCCACGACCTACAACTTGGTAAGTCGGGGTCAATACCAATGGGCCACCACTGCTCTAATTGTTACTGCTTCTAATTCTATGCTAAAAGCATATTCGAAAGCAAGAAAAGACACTTGATTTCCGCAAAGATTAGAAGAACGCAAACATAAAGATTGCATGACAGAAGACCATGTGTCACTTTGACAGATATCAGAAGAAAGCTGTAACAAAGACAAAAAAGGTGTCACTTTACACGTATTTTACTCATTACGAAATACTTAAGTTGTCAAGTACATTTTACGGAAACAAAGTGTTGAAAGTGACAACAGTTTGGCTAACCACACATCACTTTCTACCCATTTAGTCACTTACAAAGTTACAATGACTTCAATTGCCAGTCCCTTGTCTGTAGGTAAACCTACTGTATAATATCGACCATCAATTTCAGTTTACTCCGCTCCTAAGCGGCATAGCGTGATGTTAAATAGCCTTTCTTAAGATTTGGGCTATTAATTGTAAAATATTTTTTTCAAATGCGACTGGTAGTTCCAGATATGACTTATACAAACAAACTCACAAACTTTTAATCTTTATATATATAATTCTACTGTACGTGTGTATGTCACTGAACTCCTCCTAAACGGCTGGACCGATTTGAATGATTTTTTTGCATGCGTTTCGGTGCTACCCTGGAAGGTTTAGATTCACAATTGGACCCGGTAGGTGGCGCTTCTATCGAGTTCTAGGAAACAGAACAACGTCTGTACGGTCAGCTAGTTTTAGTATATATTTTTATATTAATTTGAAATGAAATCTTATCTTATACCTTTAAACGAGCAATTCTTGTATATATGTGTATATATATATATAATCTGAATCTCGGAAACGGCTCCAACGATTTTCATGAAATTTAGTATACAGGAGGTTTCGGGGGCGATAAATCGATCTAGCTAGGATTCATTTTTATAAAATGTCGTTTTATTCGTGTTTTCAATGACCAACTTTATCGATAATCAACTTGAACATAAACTTATAACTTATTTTAAACACAATTTACCAAAAAATACCGAGCAAAGCTCGGTCAACCAGATATTGTTTATTAATGTAATTAGATCTTATAAGACACTTCGTCAATATTTTTTGGTCAATAAGTTAAAAACCAGATGGCGCCGGAGATTTCCTAGCTGACTGTTCCCAGAGTAGAAACGCCAAAACAAACTCAGAGGTCATGGTTTCTACGGGGCACCGGTGTGGGCGCCCTCACTGAGGCTACGCCCAGCGCGCCGGTTGTTTGCGGCCCAGAGGGTCATGGCCATCCGGTTAATCCGGGGATACCGCACGATCTCGTGCGAGGCGGCGAGCCTCCTTGCCGGAGTGTCGCCATGGGATCTGGAGGCAAAGGTCCTCGCGCACATGTGGGAGTGGCGCGAGGAGGCGAAACGCCGGGGCGAAACTCCGCTGCCGCGACAAATCGCGGCACGGCGGACAGAGCTCCGGCGTGATCTCATGGCGACATGGCGGGTACGATTGTCGCAGCCCAGTGCTGGGCACGCCACAATTGCGGCGGTAAGTCCCCTCTTTGAGGAGTGGATAGAGAGGCGTCACGGCGTCCTCACCTTCCGCCTGACGCAGGTTCTCACCGGGCATGGGTGCTTCGGTGGGTTCCTGTTCAGGATAAAGCGGGAGGATACGTCCGGGTGTTTCCATTGCGAGGATCGTCTGGAGGACACGGTGGAGCATACGGTGGAGGTGTGCCCTGCCTGGGCGGAGCACCGCCGTGTCCTCGTGGAGGCGATCGGCGGCGGCGACCTCTCGCGTCCGGCCCTGGTGCGAGCCATGGTACGGAGCGAGAGGGAATGGGAAGCCATCACCTCCTTCTGCGAAGCAGTAATGCTCGCGAAGGAGGAGGCGGGGCGCGTGAGGGAGTGGCAGTCTCTGCGCCCTCACGTCCCTAGCCGCCGCAGGAGGAGACACCCCGGGCGTCGGGAGTCAATAGCGGACTCCCGGCCACCGTAGGCGCGAGCTTGCGGGTGGCGAGCAATGGGTAGCTCGCCGCCCGGTAAGGACCAAGCTCGGGTCGACGGCGCGCATCAAAGAGATGTCAGCAGCAGTGTAGGGGTCTACTAGGACCGATGCCTGCCGGGGTCGCGTGATTGTTCGAAAGAGATACCGTGACCCTGGCACATGGGCAACTGATGGAACACGGGTGGGTTTTAGTCAGTAAAAGTCTGACACGCCCTCCCGCTCCGCCCAGAGCGGGAGAAGTCATTTGATGATTTCCCATCTTGAAAAAAAAAAAAAAAGAGGTCATGGTTTCTTTAAAAGTCGAATTTTATGTGAGTCTACCAATGCAGGGCAATGTCTGAAAGATTAATATTACCTCTGTATAATATTAGTCTCGATAAGGTGATACTCGTAAGTTCCAATGGCGCGACATAGTCATGTGTGCCAAAGCTCTAAACCAAAGAGAAAAAAATAATTGATCACATTTACCCATTCCGATCACTCGTGTATCTGTTACACTAACATTCTAAATAACTAGTAATCGATCGCAGGTCAACGTACTAGATAATAATTATTTCGTATTTTGCCCCAAATAATAGCCTGAAATGTAGGTGTGGCAAAACTAGGTTACCGTTACATTGAGTTCATTATTTATTAGATACATGGAGCTTTTAGTTTTAATATCCTTCCATTAATAAAGTCTTAGAAATACCTATGATTGATATTTTTAGTTTTTTTTTTTACTTTTACTAAAGGGTACGGCGACTACAATGGCTGCTTGATAAATACTACTTTCTTTTAGAGATCAGTGGAATCAATCATGTGGAGTGTTATTAATACTTTTTTTGTGTCATTATTAGAAAAGCTAACAATGCGTGCTTGTTTTTGTTTTGCTACGTAGATATCGTCACTTTCTATAGTAATTAGAAGTGAAAATAATGAATGGCCTTTTGTAGCTCTGTTTTTTAGAAGGTAAGCTAAGGTCGCCCCCAACATTTAAGTTTAGAGAATCAATTCGCAGGTTAGATCCAGATGGGTAATTGCGTAACTTGCTATCAGGAATTGGTTTCATTTTGATAGTTAAACAACATTGCGTTATTTACATTGCTGAGCTTACAATTTATTCGAACAAATGACGCAATGGTTTAGAAATAATCTTCAATCCGATTCATATTCTGACAGATAGTGCGTTTCGCAATTAGGGTGCAGGTTGTTAGTTGATTAAAATATAGGTAATTCATGACCGTAACAAATATGGCTTTATATAAATATTATCATGAAAATCATCAATTCAACCCTCTAGAATCATATCGTCTCATTGAATAACTTTTTCATAAAAAAACAAACAATGGAATTGTGAATTGAAAAATACGTAAGAAAATTTAGAATTTCTTCAGCTACCCTGGCACTTTTCCCCTTGCGGCTTATGGAGAATGGACCTGATATATTTTGGATTATTATTATTTATTATTATTATAAGTTGGTAACTTGAATTCAAGACTTGCATTTTATGCTGCAGAGGAATCTATAAATGAGCGAGGGAGCAAATAATTGCTGGGAATACATCGCACATCATCCCTTAAGTTCCATTGGGCTCAAGTACGTAAGGCAGAACCAACGAGCTATAATATTATGTAGAAACTTAAAAGACTGACCATGTTTCGGAAGGGAAAAGGTAAAAGCCATTATGTCTTACATAGTTCTATTCAATCTGTCACGGCTCATACACATTTTGCACGTAGTCGTAACAAACATAAAATATAACAACTCCTCACTTTCCCTCTCTAACTAGCGTATCGCTAATAAAATTAAGTATGGTAACACTATTGTTCTACTATCTTTATTTACTGTGACCAATATATCTTGATGATACTGGCCGAATAGTCGATATCGGCTGAAATGCGAAAGGAGAACGAAAACAAAATCTTGAGGTGTATGTCAGCGATGTCAGTCAAACCAAATGTCAGAGAAACGTCAAATTCAATAAATTCGAATTTAGATCAATCATATGCGGAGTGCCAATATAAAATGAACACTATTGTCTTGGTAAAAGGTCACAAGCATGTGCGTACTGCTATAAAATTTAATTATTACCAATTCATTCTTTTGACATTGCGATATTACTACTATAAATCGCAAAAGAAAGCACGAAATGAAAGGAGGTCTGATATAAATAAGTGTCATCTTTATCTCGCGATTTTTATGGGAGCAGGCAAAGGAAATTTTTATTATTAAATCTCGGGGCGGTGGAAATGCCAAGTGGCAATTTCAGTTCTATTTCATGGTAGATGGAAAAGAAATTGGTTATCATTTTAATGTCGGGTAGGATATTAGGTACTTACATAATGCCTAAGGAAATGATAATGTTTTTTATCTCTGTTGGTCAGACGTTCTTAATCTTAATCTTTACCCAATTGAGTTATAAATGTAAAAGAATCGTGTTTTTAGACCATTTTCATTATTAAGTATAATATCAAATTGAGGTCACCATAATTGTTAGTCTCTATCAGGTGCGATATGATTTTTTTTATTAGTCTACACCAGCCTTTCCCAAAGTGGGCGATAACGCCCATTTTTTTTCTGGGTCTCTTACAACCCGCCCTTTAGGTAGGAAACCGATTTATGTTTTTGACTGAAATTTATTTTCTTATTAACTTCAACTATACTAAATGAAAGTAGGTAAGCAAACTGAAGTGGCAGTGGGCTGGCCATGTCTGTCGAAGGACCGATGGCCGATGAAGCAGACGAGTCTTGGAGTGGAGACCGCGTATCGGCAAGCGCATTGTGGGACGCCCCCCAGCTAGGTGGACCGACGACTTAAAGAAACTGGCTGGGGTAAACTGGATTAGGGATGTTATGGATATGAAATTTCGGATACGGATTGGTTACGGATGTAGGAATGATTATTATACCGGATATGGATACGGATACGGATATGAAATTATTTCGGATTATTCGTTAGTTTCGGATAATTTCGGTTACGGATATTAAACTTTTAAGGAATTTCAAAAGTAAAATACAAATAGCTAATAAAATGGTTTTATTTATTTGTCACCTTTTGGTACGAATACAATCAGTGTGTGAGTAATTATTACAGCTATTTAAAATAAAACTGATTATAAGTATATATTGAGTGTTACCTAATCTACCTAAAATAAAAATGTAATAACAAATCTGATATGATCCGAAACTTTTATTTCGGATTCGGTTACGGTTACGGATATTTTTTTACATCGGATATCCGATAGTTTCGGTTACGGTTACGGAGCTCCCTAACATCCCTGCGGAAGGCGGAGGACAGGGTGTTGTGGCGCAATATGGGAGAGGCCTATGTCTATGGACTGCGATAGGCTGAGTAGCTTGAGTTGACTGATATTAAATGACCCCGGTTACTTATCTCTTTTGGTGACCCTCATCATTTCAACCGAAAGACGTCCACTGCTAGACATAAGCCACCCACAAACGGAGAGTTTGCTATAATCACCGCGCTTGGTAGGCTGGTCGTCGGTGGTTTCAAGTAGGCCGGCTTGATGACCGTACCTACTCGCAATCAAGCAAGTGAAACGTGATAAACCTCACCTTGTATTATGATTAAAAATGCCCTCAATGTCTATACAACTCAAAACAGCTTCTGCAGCGTTAAAAAGCTAGTAAAACAAATAACAAGTCAAATGATTGATTTATTACTTTTGCCCGTAAAAGCACGGTAATGACATAAAAAAGTTTTCAATTCGTTCAATGGTGAAGCGGCAGAAATAAATCATGTTTTATATGACTCTGATAATAAAAGCAATCGATATTTGGTAAACAGAGCAAATTCATGAAACTTACTTTTCAAGTAAGTTAAAACCTACGAATATTTATTATAAGTTCACTTACAGCAGCATTTATAGGAAAAATTTGCTGTTGACCGCAATTACATGTGCGAACAAGAATGAAGCTGATGTCCTAGCCCATATCATGTTCGGACGTTTTGCCACGAAAGCGTAACAAACAAACAAAATCACTTCGCAATTATAGGAGGAAGAACTCATATGCAGTGAAAAAGGATAACAATTCCAGGTTAATAAAAAAATAAATTATTAAATAAAAAATAAATAAATAAAATGCCGGTGTGCATTATAGGTACACCTCTGCTTAATTTCGGAAAATACAAGCGGGATGCTATGTGTCACTCTAAAATAAATGGGCCTTACAACGTTTAACTAGATTTTAAAGGTTCCTTAATTTTCGAAATTTGATATTACACCTATTCAATTAAAAAAATACATTAACGCATCCTTAAATGCCTAACAAATTCAATAAAGAAAATTAAAATCCTCGTTATCGGAGTATCCCATCTACAGGATCATCGAACAAAAAAAAAGGGGCCAAATTCGAGTCGATTCACACACGAGGGGTTCCGTACCACCGTATAATATTTAATACAAAAATTTTTTAGGGCTTAAAAATCCAGTTTATTAAAAACACGTTTCTTATTTTGGGACGGACCCATTTTAATATTTAACTTTATTTTCTTTTATCATTTGTTGTTAATTGACGAAGCTTGGGGGAACCCTATGCTCAGCAGTGGTTTTCTTGTGGCTAATATGATGATGATGATAATGATTTGCTGGTAAAGGGGCCATGTAGCACACAGTCTATAAACAGTTCAAGTGTCTACCTATTAAGGTTCAAAAGGTACAGCTCTGCGAGTGATGGATTGACGAACTGGTAGAAAGCGGAGTATTAATAATATAACGGACGAATGGACCGCGGAGTATAAGTAATAGCCCTATTATGGGGCATCTCATCAAAACAACACTGTCTGTCATGGTGTGTAAGTACTAACATAGATTATAAGTCAAATTGTTACTAAAACCCTAGTATATAAGTACTAACATAGCAGATACATTTGTTACTAAATAAGTATTTTTTGTTGTTTTATTTTTCTATCAGTGTGACCTTTTGTTATTGATAAATAAATGAATAATAATAATTACTAATAATCCCCTGTCGGTGTACGGATTTACGGAACCCTAAAAATTGCTTCCCGGTTGATTAAATTTTATTGGTTACAAAGTATAATTAGAGATGATTATGATCACATACACATAAATCTTTTCATAAATGCGTGGGGATCGGTACAATGCGATGTTTTAAAATTTTAATAAGGATTTACTCCAAGGAATATTCATGAATTTAAAATCAGATTCGAGATAATAAAATAAATCGATAATGCTTAACGGTTTTTTTTTTGTTTTGTCCTTTTCGAATCAAACTTTGTCTGAAAGACAAAGTTTATTTCGAAAGTGTTTAGTTTATTTTGTGTGAATGAATAGCGGTTTATTTCGCGCATTTCATTTGTAGATTCTTATCTGTGTCAGGATATCCCTCTATGAATAATACATGCAAGTACTACCTTCTTAACATGGTATATAAAAACTTAAAAAAAAATAACAACCGACTTCCTCAAAATAACACTACAAAGTGAAAAATAACTTTAATTTTGGAAGTCGGTGCATTAGGATCTGTATATAAGGTTTTTTTGTCACCGACTTCCGAAATTAAAGTTATTTTTCACTTAGCAGTGTTTTTTTCGGAAGTCGGTTGTTATTTTCTCCCGCCACTTTGACCGGTTCATTTTGGGGGGGGAGGGGGGTTGAAAATGCCGTAACCGCCACGCTTGGCACTCGGGTTGACGATCGCAGTATGGTGGTAAAATGCATAGAGAACGCTGCTGCTCGCTGGTGACTGCTTACGTCCGGCACCACACGGAACATCTGGAGTCTGTATGAGCATTAAATAAAAATGGCCAAGTTGTATTCTGTACAAACGCCAGCACATCAAGCTACCCGGAACTGTTAAATTTTTCCAATCAATCTTGAACCTAATGCTTTAGCAATAAAGTTGAAAACCTATTAAAGAAATTTGACCGATTGTAGTAGCATTCTGTGCTGGTGTCTGTACATACTATATTACTATCATTATCCATCTCTATTATGATATAGTAGCTTTTGTCCGCGGCTTCGCCCGCGTGGATGTCGGAAATTAACGCAGGTATTTTTCTAATATAAAAGATTTTTTCTAAAATAAAAGTAAGTTACTCCTTGTTACATCAGCTATCTGCCAGTGAAAGTCCCGTCAAAATCGGTCCAGCCATTTCAGAGATTAGCCGGAACAAACAGACAGACAGACAGACAAAAATTGGAAAAAAAATTGTTTTGGTATATGTACCGTGTATATATCCATATACACTTAGTAAAAAGTGGTTATCTTAATATTAAAAACAGACGCTCCAATTTTATTTATTTGTATAGATTATTTATTTGTATAGATTACAGCGCTTAAAGGTCCACAAACCTGTCTGCTACTTAGCACATGATTACTATCTGTATCTGAACACAGCATATCGTTAGACGTGACTTCATTAACTGCCTCACCTATGGGTGTTTGAGTTATAAGGCTCCCGAAAACAGGCGCGATACGACTCTCGTAGAACAATAATTTCTAAGCCGTATTTCGGCACGCTGTAGTGTCGCGCCTGTCTAAAGGCGCCTATATGCTAACTGTCTTGTCTGTATTTAATATATTGGAACCTGGGACATGAAGTTTATTATTGTGATTATGAGTATCCTTTTGTATAGTCTTTAGGATATATTGGTTTGTCCTTAGTCCTAGATTTCATGATTAGAGTGTTTGACTAACACTTCAAATTGATTGCATAATAAGTCTTAAACGTTCCCACTGCTGAGACACCGTCTACCTCTCTGTGAGAGGGAGTGGGCTGAGCACCATGCTGGACAAGTGCGGGTTGATGGATGTCACATGCCATGTCTTCGATTTTTTGCGTATTCCGGCTTCCTAACGATGTATTTCTTCACCGTATGATCAGTGGTGAGAACTCAATAACACAAAGTGAAATGCTTGTTTAGTTTTGAACCAACGACCTACCTACGACACGGATAATTTTGTCGAAGACGTTAACATTGATCCAACATGTTTTCTCATCATCGATATTGTTAGTAATGCTCAGAGCGTCCTTCAACACACTATTGATGGAGACCCATGGCTATTTGCGCCATACTTGCCATTGCTGTCCCCATCACATCCAGTCTCTGCAATACTTCACAAAACATCTATCCATTTGGTTTCTCGTCTGCCTATGGCGTTTATTTTAGGGCATTATGTTGCACATTTAATATTTTGATTTCAGGTTCTTCCACTGCTGAGAGACGTCGAACAAGGTACTCAAATTTTTATTTAAAAAAAAAATACATTAATCATAAACGAACGTATTTCTCACCACAAAATTCGTCCCCTCCAAGAGAAAACATCGCGTGTGACACATATGCCATGTGCAAGCGCAGAAATACTACAGATATTTGTAAATCTGCATTGTGAAAACCATACCAAACAACCCGACAGTTGGTTTGAGTCACACTGTGACACATTTAGGCCACTGATACCAGCCAATAACGAAAAACAATTGAAACTACATGTTCGAACATACTGTTCCATTTCCAATGCTAGTTATATCCTGAAGGCTCTTAAATGAGCTAGTACTAACGCCGCAATGATTAGCGAATATGAGCTTTGATAGCCAAGTCCTGGATACCAAAGTTCAGTCAACGTTGGGGAGGACAGACTGGGACGGTCCACGGGTAGACATATTTTTAGACTGCGTATCTTATGTTAGTCATTATTCTGTGCAGCAACTCTTGGTAATGTTTTATTATCAATTTTGTCTATTCATTTTGTTGTATGTGACAAGTGTTCGTGAGTCAGTAATGAGAGTGTTACTGAAAGTATTAATACGTTATTCATTATAACTTTGTAAGTGCAATATTTAAATAAATAGCTGTAAAGTCGTCGTTTAAGAGCAATGGTGGCTCAGTGGTATCGGCCCGAACTTACGAGTTGTAGGTCGTGGGTTCGAACCCAGGCAGGAGCTTTACTTGGTGAAAATTATTTCATCACCATTGCTCTCAAAACGGTGACAGAAAACATCGTGACGAAACCGGCATGTCCTAACCTAACAATCCGCACTGGGCCCGCGTGGTAGATTACAGCCGACTCCCTCTCACCGAGAGGAGATTTGTATCCCAGCAGTGGGAATATTATAGGCTGCTGATGACAAAGAAAATATATATATTTTTTCCCATTAATATGGTATGATAGTATCAAAACCAGGTACTCTTAGAATTAACAAATAGCTAGAGCTGGTTCTCTTAAAAAATGCTCTGAACTGAAAAGATGAAACAAAATTGTTTTGAATTCGGCAGGTGATTTATAAGAATTAAACAAATAACCAACCAGTAGCTCCGCATTCCTGAAATTGTTTCAGGAAAAGTATTCTCCAAACACTGAAAAATTGATGAAAACCAGATAAAATTCCACAATAGAAAACCAGATAAAAGCAATACAAAAAAACTAGCAATGGTAGCCCACTGGGCTAGGCACTGGGCTAGCTAGTTGTAGTAGTTGCTAGTTTTTTGTATTGCTTCAGAAACTTGAACATGAGGTATAAAGTCACAGGAAAGTCAATAGAACAATTGTAGGTCTTTAAATATACAGCTAATGGAAACAATGGTTTTATTTCAATTGGCTGGTTTATTTTATAGGGAAAATATAGGTTGGAGACAATAATAATAATCAATAGTAAACAAGTTGATTACAAGCAATAGTAAACAAGTTGATTACTGTCACAGACTTATATTTTCCTGTACGATGTTAGTAAATCCTATAATGATACTAAAATAATAATACCAAAATAAAGCACCCTAATCGTGAAACACACTTTCAATAACAATTTTAAAGATTAAAAAGAAAACTGTTAATCCATTGCTTTATAAGTTTGAAAAAATTATCCAGTCAATTACGAAAAAACGCAATGAATATTATTTTTGTGTTAAAATGAAAGATATTCCTACTGTTTTTTTTTTTTTTTATGGGAATTCATCAAATGACTTTTCCCGCTCTGGGCGGAGCGGGAGGGCATGTCAGACTTCTACTGACTAAAACCCACCCGTGTTCCTTCAGTTGCCCATGTGCCAAGGTCACGGTATCTCAATCTCGCGACCCTGGCAGATATTCCTACTGTTAGTGTGCTACACAATTAGCCCACACTCTTGTGTCAATGTTTTCGCACTGGCCACTACTAGAAAATTACAAACGCTGACGATTTTTCTAAATATTCCATTTTAAAATCAAATAAAAATAATAATTTGTGGAAGCATCGACACGACAAAGGTTTGCTCTGACTGGTCAGTTGGTCCTCGCTGCAACAACAGACTAGCGTGGAGGCGGGCTAGCAGGCTGTGTAAAGGATGTCTAATTATAACGTCAGTTACCCACGGTGATACACTAATTACTAAATAACCCTGTGGATAATTTATTCAGATTATTATAACCCACAAACTTCTAGAATACTGCCGTCTTATAAATAGAAAGCTCAGCTCCCCCCATCAGTAATTAATCAAACGCAACGAACTTTTGGTCTTATTCTGTCTGGCCTTAGTATGTTTGTCTGTCACACCAATTGCCCTGCAGACATGACTGTTAACCCCGTTAAAATGTCAAGTTAAACCAAGCTCTGTTGACTTGTTAATTAGGGACTGTCTTTAATCTTGCTTTTATTCGAAATTCAAAACGATGTTCTTTGGCTACTGGCGCGTATAATGATTCTATCAATCAATGTCAAAAGATGTTTTTTTTTATGCAGGCGAAGGCAACTTTCTTTCTCTTTCTTAATATTCAACAAAGGAGTTCTTAGGTAGGTATGTAGTTTAATTACGCTTTTAGATAAATGTCGCTGAAAAAGTATTGTGTTGTGCAAGAAAGGTTTGTTGCTTTTTTTGGACTTGTGTTGAAACGGTTCCATGTAAGCTTTTAATCCGATTATACTGGTTGATCCTCCAGCGGTTCATTATCATTTAAATCTAACAGGGGCTTGTTCCTGTATTTACGTTGTTTAACTCACTAATTGGATGGGCCTTTGTAGTGTTTATTCTACACTCTCGCACAGTAGCCTGGGGACAGATCAACAACAGACCCTTTTAACAATGTTAATTTGGATAATTTACATTGTTAGTTGACCTGAAGGGTTTGGTTTTAATAGGGTTATGTTATTTGTACTGCTCGTCTATATTATCATTGAGAATAAAAGTAGGTATGTAAACTGTCGTTTGTTTTGTTCTCGGTTTTACCCGATAATTGGATGAGTGTTTTTATTACTAAAAATCTCACACTGAAAGGACAAGACCCCTTAGGAATAATAATATATTTTTGTTGTATAATAAGCAGAAGCCGAAAATACCTATGTTTTTTTATAATCTCAATCGTCATTTTATAACTCATCTGTATTGGATTCGTTTTGGCGATGGGACGGTTCATTACTTTAACAGGTGTAGTACTTTACCAGGTGTGTGCAGTGTGGTCTCGGCCTTAAAATAGAGCAGCCCGCTATACAGTATTTTTTGTGTCAACATGTTTGGACATAGATCATACACCTGATGTATTGTTTTTAATCCACCTGAATATTGGATGTAAGCGGTATCTTTTTGCAAAACAGCTATAAAAAATTACTTCGTTTGTTCTGTTGCTACGCCTTAAAGGATGAAACACATATTTATTACAATGTAGATAGTAGATACAATATTCATCGAACTTGTATATTTTACTAAGAAATGCCACATGTTACTAAGAAAATATTAGTACAAAATTGGCTTAAAGATACAAAAAGCTTATTGCCAGCCAACAAGCTCCATGCTAGCAGAAAAACAAGGCTAAAAATAAGCGCCAAACTCGTTACCAGAACACAAGTCTGCAATAAAAACTCAAAATTATAATACTTAATAAACAGAGGAACACGTCGAAATTGTCCTTGGATCGGTCCGTACGTGATCTCTATTACAAAGAGACAATCGTTGATTCTTTTTTCGAAACGGTTGGAAATGGAATGCGGGGCAAAAACATCGGCAAAAACAGCGACACGTGGTGCGTACTCTTTGGTTCTATACAACCACATGGTGTTCGCTATTTGAATTTTTGAATGTTATTAGAGATGGTTCTTAATAAGTGATGTCTGTTGTTTAGGGTTGATTGGTATAAGACAGAATAACAAATGATTGAAGGTTGATTTCACCATTACAATGCATGCGATATTAACAGCACATAGTTATTGCGTTCAAGTTTGAGTGACGTAATTCCCTAATAATAATGATCCTGACAGCTCTTAAATCGCGTTTAAGTTAATCGCGTTATTTTGCTTTTAGCGACTACCTATCTGGGTAATACATTACCCCTTAGAAAGACTGGTTATCAGACTTTCGGGCTTCTGACGACCGGTAACGACTGTTAAAGATGCACAAATGACAACCGGGACCAACGGCTTTATGTGCTTTCCGAGACATGAAAAAGTAAAACTATCTATAGATATCTATTATGTAAGTAATCTTGTATAAATCGTGTTTAATCTAGTCGTTTCTGTAAGTCAGTAGGCAAACATGGCAGTAAATTCTGGTGACAAAAAACAAACATGAATGCTCAAGGACGCACGTACGAACGTTGGTATTGGAATACTTAAATACTACACAATCACATCATCAATCTTCAATGTGTCCACCATGGGTAATTTTATTTTGCCTTTTGGTAGTGATATAATTTAAAAAATGTTACTACTACGCGTTTTTTAAGACTTCCATCATCATCATCATATCAGCCAAAAGACGGCCACTGTTGGACTATTGGCCCCGAATATGGGGGGGCTACCAAAATCGGCACGTTTTGTAGGTGGGTTGGCGATCGCAGTATGTAAAGGGCATATTGAACGCTGCTGCCCATTCTCTAGTAAGTCCTTTAGTCGCCTCTAAATGACAACCACGGGCAGAAATGGGATGGGGCTATTCTTCACATCTTGCACGGAAGAAAGACTTAAATCTATACTTATATACTTATTATACTTATTACTTATAATATTATAAAGCTGAAGAGTTTGTTTGTTTGTTTGATTGAACACGCTAATCTCAGGAACTACTGGTCCGAATTGAAAAATTCTTATTGTGTTGGGTAGCCTATTTATCGAGGAAGGCTTTAGGCTATATAACATGACGCTACAACTAAGAGGAGCCGAGCAGTAATGATAAATGTTGCAAAAACGGGGAAAGTCGCACGTGTAGGCGATTCGACGCGACGGGAAGGGTCAGACGGGCAGAAGCTAGTACTTTAATATTACCTTTCTTTTACTAGCCGAAACTACTGGACACCACGTTACACGAATTCTACCATAACATTTCATACCTCCTCGCTTCATGAACTTACACAACATTAGTTCGGCTTCGGACTTAATAATATCACGGCAGTATTTTGTCGCGCATTCGATTTTCAACTGTCGGTGTTAAACCGAGCATTGAGAATCCAACAGAGTGCAGTGCGAGTGAGTCTCACCACGTCGAAAAAACATAGTGTTCGACTTTCTACTCTCGACGCTAAGCAGGGCGTCGTCCATTGCAAGGAAAAATCCTGTTGCGATTTTAATACGACCCTGGGAACTGGGATAAAGTTCTCAGTGCTTTAATATTTATTTACAAGTGCTTCAATAAAATAAGAAAATGATTCGTGTGGTGCCGGACGTAAAAAGTAGCACCATCCCATTTCCACCCGTAGGCGTCCGTTCTTTATGCATTTTACCACCATACTGCGAGCATCCAGGTGCGGTCGCAGCCTAAGATTTTGAGGGGGGGTCACCATGAGTATTGAAGAATATTTTTAGGAAGGTACATCACCTCGTTGGTCTAGTAGCCGCAAGCGCTACTGATGAGCATGAGGTCTCGGGTTCGATTCCCAAGTCGGATAGTATTATTGGGTTTTTTCCATCGGAAATTTCTCAGAAGTCTCAGAGTTACATTGTCGATTAATCTCGCTTCTCAAGCGTGGCAATTATGGCAAATCACCCCAAATTGAGTGAGGCCTATGTCCAGCAGTGGACATCTTTTGACTGAAATGATGTTATGCTTTAATAAAATAGGATTCATTTAAATTTTTGTTTATCACCAAACTTCTCTGAAGCCGTGAGTCATGGTAACTGAAATAAATGCCTTTCTATGTAAAACAATTGTATTGTTAGGTATTCTAAATATACATGCCCTCGTTAATTTGTTGCAATCACAATCAAAATGCGGTTGAGCCAAATGACTTACGTATTTAATTTAACCCGACTACGGCGAAGCAAAGAGCAGGGTTATAATTTTGGCCGGTATGTATGTATGTTCATCTGTTCCCTCAAAACTTTTAAAATATTTATCATGTGGTTTCATTGGAAGGGTCTTATCCGCTTGTTATAACTTTGTGACATCACATTAAATTGACCTAAAAACCTGTTTACTGAACAAAATATGATTCGCCACCGTAACACGTACGTATTTACAGAATTATATTAATGATATTATGAATGATATAATATCACGTGAATCGGAATGCTTTCCGTGTGGTGATGGACTTAAAGTATAGTGATAAATGATTTTATTTCTGTAAGTAGGTTTGTACAAACACTTTTACATGTCATGCCAATGATATTTTTTTTGTGTGCCACCCTATTACATTCCGTGGGTATCGTAAAAGGCGACTAAAAGATTTACTAGAGAATGGGTACCAGCGCGCAGCGTTCTCTATGTATTTTTCCAACAAACTGCGATCGCCAACCGGCCTGCCAAGCATGGCGATTATTATTAACCCCCCCTTGGGAGAGGTCTATGTCCAGCAGTGGTCTTTCGTCTGAAATGATGATGATGAAATGCTAAAATAAAATAATTACAACACTCTCAGTTAATTTAATACCATTGAATCTTATATCTTTAAACGAGCAATTCTTGTATATATATATAATTTGAATCTCGGAAACGGCTCCAACGATTTTCATGAAATTTAGTATACAAAGGGTTTCGGGGGCGATAAATCGACCTAGCTAAGATTCGTTTTTAAAAAATGTAGTTTTATTCTTGTTTTCAATTACCAACTTTATCGATAATCAACATGAATATAAACTTATTATTTTAAACACAATTTACCAAAAAATACCGAGCAAAGCTCGGTCAACCAGATATTGACTATTATATGAAGAAGTTTTGCGGGTTACATTAACAACTCCGTAAGTGAAAAACCCAATCCTTTTCAATCAGGATGAAACGACTTACAACATTTTTGAATCCTTCATACACTTTTTTCATATTCAATCGAAACCGACAGTCCACTGAATAGGCAAATAGCCACAATGAGTTGCCTCGTAAAGATATTTCTATGGGAATATCCCCACCAGATTATCATTACGACACACACTACATGAACATTGCATTATCATAAAGTTTCCTTTTTTAATATTTCCATACACACCGGTTACGAGTCTTTGAACCTTATGATCGTCCAACACTTTCGCTTGAGAATAGTCTATAGAATATTCTGAAGGGTTCCGTACCCAAAGGTCCAACGGGACGCTAAGACTTCGCTGTCCGTCCGTCTGTCACAGCGCTGTTTCTTTTGAACCGTAATAGGTAGACTCTTGAAATTATCACAGAGTATGCACTAGGTACTAACTATATGGCCGCTATAACAATGAATCATATAAAACTTAAAGGGGTCAAACAAGAAACATCTTAAAGAACTAACATCATTATGTAACCTAGCCTTTTTCCCAAACATGTTGGGGTCGGCTTCCAGTAAATCGGATGCAGCTGAGTTCCAGTATTTTACATGGAGCTACTGTCTATCTGATCTCCATAAAACAGCACCCTAATTGCGAAACGCACAATTTATCAGAATCTGGATGGGATTAAAGATTATTTCTAAACCATTGCGTCATTTGTTAGAATAAATTGTCGGCTCAGTAACGTAAATAACGCAATGAATATTGTTTAACTATGAATATTAAACAAATTCCCACCGATAAAAAGTTCCGCAATTACCCCTCTGATTGTCAGTCTTTCAAGTTTCCCTGGACCCGTAACGATTTTCAAAGAGACAGCTGAGATCAACGACTCAACGTGCTTTCCAAGGCACGGAGGAGACTTGGTATGTGAAGATAGTCACCCGTCAACAGACCATCCGTGGCAAGCGGAGCTTAACCTGATCGATCGACCCTCAATGGTAAAGAATTATGTAGTGTTAAAAATTGTACGTTTGATACGGAACACTTCATGTGCTAGTCCCACTCGCACTTGGCGGCTTCTTCTAAAGAGATTACACTAAGCTTACGACAAATGAAATATTATTACGAAAAAAGGTACTCAACTTGAAAGTGTAAGTTAGTGTTGTGGAACTTTCTCTCGCGTCTTATGTCTGGGACTAACTTAATCCGTGATCAATGAGAACTGAGCTGAGAACCTTATTTGTTGAGAAATAAGCGCGAAAGTGATTTGAATATGAATTGGTGTAAGGATTTGGTTATAATGAGAGCGGAAAGCGGGAATAGTCTTTATACTATATTTTTCATCCGTGTTTTTTGTTCCATGTGTTGCGTGACATAAAGAATAGTATAATTCCATTTCTTCCCATGGGTGTCGTAGAAGGCGACTAAGGAACTTACTAGAGAATGGGCAGCAGCAATCTCTATGCATCTTACCATAGAGCGATCGCCAACTCGCCTGCCAAGCGTGTTTATTATGGCAAAAGCCCCCTTCGGGAGAGGTTATAAGTCTAGTAGTGGTCGTCTTTTTGCTGAAATGGTGACAGTTAAATGTAATGAATCTATACTATAATATTATAAAGCTGAAGAGTTTGTTTGTTTGTTTGTTTGATTGAACGCGCTAATCTCAGGAACTACTGGTCCAAATTGAAAAATTATTTTTGTGTTGGGTAGCCTATTTATCGAGGGAGGCTATAGGCTATATAACATCACGCTACAACTAAGAGGAGCGGAGCAGTAATGAAAAATGTTGCGAAAACGGGGAAAATTTATTCCTTTTGAGAGTTTCCGTTGCGTGCGCTGCGTAAACGGTTAAAGTAACGCAAAAATCATGTATGACGGAATTGTTCCTTTTAAAAAGTTCTAAAAAAAAGTCCGCAAGAGCATATGTCTATCTTTTAAGGTTGACTCACTATAACTCAAAAGGAGCGAGCAGCAACGAGCAGGCAAATCGATGCGACGGGAAGGGTCAGGGGAGCAAAAATTTGACGCGGACGAAGTCGCGGGCAGAAGCTAGTGTGATGATAAATGTGTCAGAAACCCGAAATTCTGACAAGCTCTCAAAACGGGGAAGGAAAACATCATGTCCTAAAACCAAAAATTCGCAGACATTTGACATCTATCTACCCGCGTGGTAGATTCCCACCCTCTCCCTCTCCCCGAGAGGAGGCCTGCTTTGCCTCCCAAAAGTGCGAACATTATAGACTGATTATGCTTTTACAATATCCTCGGGAAGTGACGGTCGTAGTTGTTCAAGCTCAAGATTGCCGGATATCCACGCTTTCATAAGCCGACATATTTAATACCTTGAGAACGACAGTAGAGAGTGTTGATATCAATATGGGTCTATTCATCCTCAGTTACCTACAACGATGACAGATTTTTTTACACCGCTTCATAAAATATTACGTTCCCGCAAATCTCCACTGCAATAAAAGTTCACTTACACTGTCAGTGTCTTACTTATCATCAAGACTGACAGAAAATTATTTGATAACTTACTTTTCAGCTTTTATTATATTACTTAGCTTTGCATAGTATGGATGAATTAATATTCAGTTTCTTTTTTCCAAATATTTCACTAGATAAAGACAAACAAAAAAAAAAACAAGTCTGCTTTTCTCATTGTAGTTGACATCGGCGGGTTTCATCCCTAAGAATCTGATCCCAATATGATTTTGAAACTAATTGCCAGAATTAGATTTAGATACAGACGTAAATCTGAACCAACCCAAAAAAAACAATGCCTACTTAAATAAGCAACAACTAGGAAAATAGTCCATAAGGAAATAAACAGAAGACACGTCGTGTACACCATACCCACTTATTACCAAAGAAAAGGTCACAGAAAAAGATTACATGTAACATTACCTACATTTGAAACATGGTTACAAACTTCCTACTTCACACAATACAATACTAGATTACATTATGACACAACCAACTTAACTTGACACTTCAGAGTGGCGCCACTTGCAACGGATTCTGTCAAAATAACATCAAACTCAGTTTATTTTAAATAGTTCTTTATTTCACCACGTGTCAAAAGGTCTGTGGAGTTATATACCTTCGGTTGTTTGGTACTAATAGCCGGTCCAATTACTTAGAATTACTGTCTCGAGTCGCGACCGGTGTCGCTCCCAAAATCATCACGCGAAATGCTCTGTGTTAGAATAGAGAAATGTGGAAGTGTCATGGGCCTGGTCATTCGTTTTACGAGCTGATAGAGAGATCGAGATAAGATTCACAGAATTATGTTTATCGATTTGATGACACTGTCCGAAAAAAAAAAACAACATTACCTAAAAGGCCAGATTTACTCTAGCCTTTGCGCGAAGGCTACAACTGCAATTAATAGCACACAAGCGACCAAGATTGTTGCCAGACATGAGACAATTCGTGATCATAACCGCGAGGTGCGCGAGATCCTTCAGAATGCTATGGATGCTACCTCATCGTATTTATTTATTAACTTTAAGATAATGGAAGCGATATCATTTCAAGACATCTAAATGTTTTTTTTTTATATATATATATACTAAAAAAAGCTTTTATCGTGCATTGTCCCGAGAACCAAAACGTGTGTGCCAAATTTCAACCCGATAGCTATAGCAAACCAGCACTTACACATGAATTAAAAAAAAAACATAAAGAAAGCATTTAGTTCTTCTATTCCAACCTCAATAAATCCAAGAATCGTCTGCCCCCAACACCCGAGTTAGGGCAATTACACACGCGACGGCGAGTCCACTGTTATTATGTCATTAAGGCCCCGTTACACTCGGCCGTTTGAAACTGGGACTTGAAAATCATTATTGTGGTTTTCATAATACGTAAGTTGAGTGGAATTCTTCGTATATCGGGCGCGGTTAGGTCATTAGGTGTATAATATTGAAATTAGGGCAGTGACGGTGATCGGGTTAAGTGTGACAATGTAAGATTATATAGGTAGTTGTTACTACGGTGTTGCGTTCTTTGTCCATTGTTGTTGCCGACTTAGAGAGGACAGTGTATATTTTTAGGGTTCCGTTGCCAAATGGCAAAAAACGGAACCCTTATAGATTCGTCATGTCTGTCTGTCTGTCTGTCTGTCCGTCCGTATGTCACAGCCACTTTTTTCCGAAACTATAAGAGCTATGCTGTTGAAACTTGGTAAGTAGATGTATTCTGTGAACCGCATTAAGATTTTTACACTAAAATAGAAAAAATACAATAAATTTTGGGGTTCCCCATACATAGAACTGAAACTCAAAAACCTTTTTTTTTCATCAAACCCATACGTGTGGGGTATCTATGAATAGGTCTTCAAAAATGGTTATGAGGTTTCAAGTATCATTTTTTTCTAAACTGAAAAGTTTGCGCGAGAGACACTTCCAAAGTGGTAAAATGTGTCCCCCCCCCCGTAACTTCTAAAATAAGAGAATGATAAAACTAAAAAAAAATATATGATGTACATTACCATGTAAACTACCACCGAAAATTGGTTTCAACGAGATCGAGTGAGTAGATTTTTTTTAAAACGTCATAAATCGTAAACCGCAATTTACCTTACATTCAAACAACTGAAATATAAAATTTAAAAAAAAAACATTTATTTTTAAACCGAGAATACCTATACGTTTGTACGGAACCCTCGGTGCGTGAGTCCGACTCGCACTTGGCCGGTTTTTTTACTGACAGATTGTAAAACAACAAAATTTTCTTAGTAACATAACATAGTGATATTTACTAATATTATAATGCGAAAGTTTGTGAGGACTAATCAGATTATACAAGACGATTGAACGGTGACCCTTAAACTAGGCATTTTCCTTTATCTTGAGAGTCATTGTGAGTAGGAAGTGCGACATTTACAGAGTGAGGTACATAGCGATTATTGCATAACAGGAACATCTAAACTATATTCATGCATTACGCCAGTTACGTTTTACTCCCATGAAATAGCCGATGCCATCAACCGGGCACAAATCGATAGTCCAGGCTACTACTATGAAATTCCTGATGAAGTGATGATATTATATGATTTTCTAAAAACAGTTTTCCCGACCTGGGAATTGAAACTAAGACCTCACGCTTAGCTGTAGCACTTGCGACCAACAGACCAACGACACACTTTCGTAGGTTCTATTTCCTTTGTTGTGATTTTATTTTGTATGGTTAAGACCGCCACTTTGCTCTGAGCTAAAGCAATATATTAACAAAATTATGATAATTGAGTTGTCAAACAGAGTTGGACAAATGTTTAAATTAGGCAGTATTATTGTTGAATAATACTACGTTTAACAATAACAATATTCTAAGATTTAACATTGGACCAAAGAAATAAACTAATTTAACGCCTATTAATAATCTTAACGATCTATTATGAAATATAGACGTATCATAATTAGATCGGTTTCTTAAGAACAAGGACGAATTAAATTTATTTTTGATAAGTTTATCTTCTGTCAGATTATAATTTAATATAATGTCAAAATTGAAGAATGTGGTTACAAACAATATAAATCATTCAGCCAAGGTTGTTTTAATATTCATATTTCTTGACAGTTGTTTTAAGGGTCATTCGTACTTGTACGTTGCTGTCAAACTTGTGGGGACAACGGATTTGTCAATTTGGATTTAAGTGCTTTGTAAATAGTGGTAGTAGTTGACATTTAATTGTTGTATTAGATTATATTCGCTAGAGTCAATAGGTAAAGAACCCGGTATGCAAAATGAATGAGTTTAAAAGAGGTATTATATTTCACATCTCAATGGTTAATGATGATATGGATAGATAGAGAGTGACTACTAAGAAAGCGACTAAATAGAGAAGTGTGGAAGAAAAGGACATGTTACACGGGTTACACCGACCCCAGATAAATTGGGTTAAGGGCAGGAGAAAAATGAATTGTTAATAGTGTTAATTTTCTAGTCTTAATGCATCATGACAAAATCTAATATATAAAATTCTCGTGTCACAGTTTTCGTTGCCATACTCCTCCGAAACGGCTTGACCGATTTTGATGAAATTTTTTGTGCTTATCCGGTATCTATGAGAATCGGCCAACATCTGTTTTTCATCCCCCTAAATGTTAGGGGTAGTCCACCCCAAAATTTTATTTTTAATTTTTTGACAAAATTTTTAATTTCTATTTTTTTATGATACAACATACAAAAATACATACAATCCTCAATTTTCACCCTTCTACGATCAACCCTTATTTTTTAATAGCCATTTTAGTAATTTAATCATTTTTCCTCTCCGGTCGAAAACTGATCAATCGTCATTTAATTAGTTATCCCCGCCTAGGAAATTATTTATATGGCAAAACAACGTTTGCCGGGTCAGCTAGTATTATCTATATTACTCTCGTAATTTGTAGTATAAAACACAAAATGAGAAGTGTAATATTGTGTTTGTGAATTGCACCTCGCAGCTCGGCCTAGTAAGTTGTCGTACTTGGTTATGGCTGCCTCAATAAATAAAAGCCTCCAGACAGGGCTTATTGGAAGTCCAAGATAAGTTATATACTTTTAAAGGCCCACCAACAGGTAGGCGCGACGCGACAGTGCGATGTAATTCTAGTAGAACATATTTCATGAAGTCTTCATAGATATTTCCTACAACAGCCCGTCGCACTATTGCGTCGTGCCTACTCGCAGGAGCCTCAAACTAGGAATATACAAACTTCGTCAGAAACTCAATAAGTACCTATTAGTTTTTATTAGAGTAGTGGTGGCCCAGTGGTATGGGCCCCAACTTACGTTTTGTTAGCCCTGCTTTAATTTCAGCACCACTGCTCTCAAAACGGTGAAGGAAAACATCGTGAGGAAGCCGGCATGTCCTAGAACCAAACATTCGAAGACATGTGACATCTACCAACCTGCACTGGGCCCGCGTAGATTAATGCCCACTGCCTCTCACCAAGAGGAGGCCTTTCTCCCAACAGTAGGAACGGTATAGGCTAATTTTAATCTAATTATGTAGTTTTTAGGGTTCCGTTGCCAAATGGCAAAAAACGGAACCCTTATAGATTCGTCATGTCTGTCTGTCTGTCTGTCCGTCTGTCTGTCTGTCCGTCCGTCCGTATGTCACAGCCACTTTTTTCCGAAACTATAAGAGCTATGCTGTTGAAACTTGGTAAGTAGATGTATTCTGTGAACCGCATTAAGATTTTCACAC
Source organism: Aporophyla lueneburgensis (assembly GCA_932294355.1). NCBI lineage: Eukaryota > Metazoa > Arthropoda > Insecta > Lepidoptera > Noctuidae > Aporophyla > Aporophyla lueneburgensis. The sequence continues at coordinate 20,487,753 of OW028754.1, forward strand.
TAAAATAGAAAAAAAACTATAAATTTTGGGGTTCCCCATACATAGAACTAAAACTCAAAAATGGTTTTTTTCATCAAACCCATACGTGTGGGGTATTTATGAATAGGTCTTCAAAAATGGTGATGAGGTTTCTATTATCATTTTTTTCTAAACTGAATAGTTTGCGCGAGAGATACTTCCAAAGTGGTAAAATGTGTGTCCCCCCCCCGTAACTTCTAAAATAATAGAATGATAAAACTAAAAAAAATATATGATGTACATTACCATGTAAACTACCACCGAAAATTGGTTTGAACGAGATCGAGAGAGTAGTTTTTTTTAAAACGTCATAAATCGTAAACCGCAATTTACCTTACATTCAATCAACTGAAATATAAAATAAAAAAAAAAAACATTTATTTTTAAACCGAGAATACCTACAAGTTTGTACGGAACCCTCGGTGTGCGAGTCCGACTCGCACTTGTTCGGTTTTTATTACTTTGCGTTTGCTATTTGGTGAAGTTCAACGTACAAATGCAAGTGATCCTTAACCAAGCTACTTGATTAAAATAACACTACAGTAACTGCGCACCGATAAATTCAGGCGACATTGTTTTGATTTGTTTATTACGTTTAATTTATGGCCATAGCCATTAGGCTCTATGTCCATTAAGCTAAATGGCTATGTATAGATAAGAACCACGCCCATCTTTGTATATTGTAATATTAATAACATATTTCATAGTTATCTTAAGATTTATGAATAGGCTTCAAGTGACGTAAGTTATGAATTATAATATTCAAAGCTTGTTTGTCTTTTCCATTGTGGAAGCTTCTGAATGGATTTTATTGTTGCGTAGTTAACCCATTCCCTGTCCCATAAACCACATAAGGTTCAGGTTGATTATTTAACTGTTGTGTCTACTTTATGGACAGTGAAAGTGTTAATAAAGCTTTTAGTATGTTTACCAACTGATAACTTGATAAGTAATAGTGCTATCACTATATTTGGTCGGCACAGTTGTGTACTAACATGGTGTCATCGTCTTCTAATTTTGTTCATAAAACCTGGATAGTGGCCGTTTAAAATTCTGTGGCCTGATTTGTCTTATTTTTCTAATTAAAAGGGCTATTACAATGTACTTTGCCAATAATCGTTGGATTTTCTATCTTAATATTTTAAAGTAGTATGTTAGTTTGTATGTAAGGGGTTTTCGGGGAGTAGTCTTTGGAGCTACTGGTCCGACTCTGAAAATGACTTCAGTAATGTCTAGGTATTGCCGAGTGTTATGGGACGCAAACATAACCTCACACCTCGAAGATTTGGGCAGAGGTGTTTCTGTAGTGTGCCCATATTTCGCGCAGAGGATATTACATCTTATACCTTTAAACGAGCAATTCTTGTATATATATATATATATATAATCTGAATCTCGGAAACGGCTCCAACGATTTTCATGAAATTTAGTATACAGGGGGTTTCGGGGGCGATAAATCGATCTAGCTAAGATTCATTTTTATAAAATGTCGTTTTATTCGTGTTTTCAATGACCAACTTTATCGATAATCAACCTGAACATAAACACAATTTATAAGATTTTTTTTTTATTTATTTTATTTTAAACACAATTTCCCAAAAAATACCGAGCAAAGCTCGGTCATCCAGATATTGTATTTTATGTTAAAACAAGAGATTTCACGTGGGTAAAAGCTAGAGCCTCTCTCAATGTGTAACTTTGATCCATTAACAAATACAACAAACTACAAAAAGAAAAACATAATTATTTCATAGATATATTTTTAAAATCAAATATCTTTTATTTGTGTTAATGTTTCATACAATCTAGCTAGTCCAACCTAGTATGCTCCGTCGAAACTACTTTTTCGCGACAAAACATAAAATATTCATTCCACGATTCAAGCATCGGATTTTTTCTAGAAATAAGTTGTCCACTGTTCAGTTGGACACTTGGACAGAACCGGCCGACCTTGAAGGTCGTCGTGCCACGTGCACGCTCGTAAATAAACACACGCGGTCCTTACCATGACCGCGACAGACGCCATTGTCGCATCGGGGTACCGTATACTGGTTTCCAGCGAATATGCGCGTACCGCGGCGGTTGCGTGTGAATATGCCTTTATGATATTGCAGAAAGTGATTTTGAAATTCGATATGTTCCACATCGTTTACTCTTCTCCTAAAATTGAATATTGAAAAAAACCAGAAGGTTTTCGAAATTTATACGTCTTATCAACACACGTCTTCTTCCAATGTATTGGATTTTTGAACCTAACATACTCATTTTTCCCCGTTTACGTACATACATCTGGTCATACACGCACGCCAGCTGCGAGTAGGCACTACGCACCCTGATCTTTCTGAAGAACATCACCCTTATGGTCACTATATGCCCTCCCGGGCGTCTCCACTCATATCTGCCTTGTAAATATATTTTGTAAGTCGCCTTCTATTCATCCTCTCAACATAACCTAATCATCTGCGTACTCTATAGTATTAAACCATCATAATATGGAGTACAGAAAGCCAACAACACAAACCGATTCTTTAAATTTATGTAACTTTTAAAACCCAAACAAAGCATAAATAGGGCTTATATCAGTGTAAAAAAGCATTAAACTTATTAAATGCTCTCAATTTCATAACACAATCCTTAAAGACATGCTAACTTTCACGAACTGCGACACATACATACTAAATCCTTTTAACTTCCTTATAAGGGAGTTCTAAAGGACAGAATACAAATAAACCAAGCTATAAATAATAAATGTGTTACATAAATCTGAACGCGACTGTACGTAAATGGGACGCGAAACATTGTCGCAATGCACGGCAACAGAATCTTAATATATTTACTAGAAATACAAGGAAAATACATAAAATCTTTGTGACTAGATGGAAATATTTTATTGTTCTTGTGCTAAAATAAGGATAAAAGTATAATGCGCCGATCAGGACCCATAATGATGCACATTTCTTTTTATCTATCGTGCACACAATAGTCCAATTTCCAAAAAAAAACTGGTGGGGCCTCCCGCAGACTGGCGCGACACGACGGTTTAACGCGATTTTGGTAGAAAAAATTCCATAAAGTTTTCATAGAGATTGTTGTTCTACAGCCATATCGCGCTGTATCGTCGCGTCTATCTCCGTGAGCCTTTAAAAAATCTTTCACAAAAGCTCATGAGATTCAACAACAAGAAGTCAGAAGGGGCAGACAGGAAGCGGAAGGCTAAACAACAGGCAAAAATGTTATTTATCAGGCAACCACAAAATAGAAAAAAAAATGTAATTAGAGGGCATACGAAGCCCATTTGTATTTTGGGTCCAAGATCTTCTTTTATTCGGAGTTTCTTACTAAACTTCATTTATATCCGATGACGGTCACTTATCTCTTTTGGTGACTGTACATGTAATGTAATTGTAACATGTTACATTACGTGCTACTTAGTAAGCAGACGTGCCACACCTGGGTTGATGGATTGCGCTATTTACATTTATAATTTAAACATTAACCGATCGTGTGTGGCCATGGAATATGGATACAGTAATTACTTGGCCTGTCATTATGCAGAACAACCTACTACTTTTTCTATTCATCATCATCATTTCAGCCGAAAGAAGTCCACTGTTGGAGAAAAGCCTCCCCCAATATTGGCGGGTTTTCCATAATTGCCACGCTTGGCACTTGGCAGGCAGGTTGGCCACTACTCTCCTCCAGGAGAGTCGAAAACAGACCAGTACAGTGAGCAAACAACACAAACACAAACCGTACCGACTTCGCCGCCGAGGTCCGTCGTCGCGACCCCCACTTAATAGTCCCTCCCGACCCTTGCAAGAGCCAGCCCGCGATGCTGCGCCGTTAACTTTAAATTAGTCCATAAATAATTTAACCCAGATCCAGCCAGTCCCTTGCTGTCCCCCCACCAGTGATTGCCTAAGCCGAGGTTCGTACCCCCCTCGGGGTAGCCCTTAGAGCTTTCGCTTTAGTTTTTAATCATAATAAGCCCCGGCTGGAGGCCTAAATGGTAACTTTTTAGAACTCGCCGGGCTACCATCCGTTTAAGTAGTAAAAATCTTTTCAGGTTAACAACGAGATGTCCGACAAAAAAAAAAAAAAAACAGGTTGGCGATCGCAGTATGATGGTAAAATGCGTAGAGAACGCTGTGGCCCATTCTCTAGTAAGTCCCTTAGTCGCTAGCTGAAATTTTGTATGCGTAAGTCAATCGGATGGCAATGCCATATTATTATAGCATGGGCTCTGTAATAAAATGAGGCATGTACGTTATGTAACGTTCAAGCTTATTCCAATCCTGTATTTAGGCTCATGTATACGTCGATACAAAATGACAAAGCTCCCATTAGATGAGTCAGCACAAATTGGCAATTATTTGCGGCTTATCATGAGCTTACATTAGCGCTTTCAGGAATATTGAATCATGCCAATCAGTAGCGGCTTTACCGAGCGAGGTACGTGTGCAGAATTCGTACCCTATTAAGTCCACTTACCGTAACAAGCGACACAAGTCCTCTCATCATACTAGAAAGATGACACTTTTAAACATTCTACAGATAACATACAAGAACATTTTTTAACCAGTGCGCAAAATTTTTTTGGTGGTTCAGTATCAGTAACACATTTCAACTATTTTTTCAATACTTTTTTTTAATTTTTTCCGACCTTAAATCAGTAAACTGTGGACACCCTACATATTTCATATTATGATATCGTCAATAGGAATAGGTCAGTAACCGCGCGCCAGCGTAGGTACTTCGAACTTCTTAGAATTTTGACCGATTGAACTGCTGGTCGGTTGTTCACCTTCGCCGCCGCGCCGGCGCCGCGCGCAAGTTACCATAAAAACCACTTTAAAAAAACATCTTTCGTTAACGATAACTTATTTTTTTTGTACTAAGATATAAATATTAAAATAAAAATTCGTTTAAGTTTAATTTGTTAAATTTTGTATACTGGTTAAAAATTTATCCTGTATAGTAACATCGCAACTGTATACCCCAAAGGGTTTGGCAGAGGTGTATCTATTTCGCCAGTTATGTTCGGCGTAATCAGCCTGTATTGTGCCCACTGCTGGGACACAGGCATCGTCTCTGTTTGAGAGAGTGGGCTGTAATCTACCACGCGGGCCCAGTTTGGGTTAGCAGATGTCATATCGTTGGCAGCAAAGTAGAAACCGACATCTACATTTTGATGAAACTGCTTTTTTACAAAAATGAGCCTATAATCAATCCAAAAATCCAATTCATGAAGTAGGTTATTTTAATGCATCATAGATTTCATGTTAATTGGTCCATAACTCTCGAAATTACCATTATTTTTAGGGTTCCGTTGCCAAATGGCAAAAAACGGAACCCTTATAGATTCGTCATGTCTGTCTGTCTGTCTGTCTGTCTGTCTGTCCGTCCGTATGTCACAGCCATTTTATTCCGAAACTATAAGAGCTATGCTGTTGAAACTTGGTAAGTAGGTGTATTCTGTGAACCGCATTAAGATTTTCACACTAAAATAGAAAAAAAACAATAAATTTTGGGGTTCCCCATACATAGAACTGAAACTCAAAAATGTTTTTTTTCATGAAACCCATACGTGTGGGGTATCTATGAATAGGTCTTCAAAAATGGTAATGAGGTTTCTATTATCATTTTTTTCTAAACTGAATAGTTTGCGCGAGAGACACTTCCAAAGTGGTAAAATGTGTGTCCCCCCCCCCCCCCGTAACTTCTAAAATAAGAGAATGACAAAACTAAAAAAAAATATATGATGTACATTACCATGTAAACTACCAACGAAAATTGGTTTGAACGAGATCGAGTGAGTAGTTTTTTTTTAAAACGTCATAAATCGTAAACCGCAATTTACCTTACATTCAATCAACTGAAATATAAAAATTAAAAAAAATATATATTTTTAAACCGAAAATACAGGTTTGTACGGAACCCTCGGTGTGCGAGTCCGACTCGCACTTGGCCGGTTTTTTTAATAAATCTGCTCTCCTGCAAAATTGCGATTTTGTAGATGTCCGTTTCTACTTTGCTGCCATCGATATATCTTCGAATTTCCGGTTCTGGGGCAAGTTGGTCTTCTCACGTTGCTTTTCTTCACCGTTTTAGAGTAGTGGTGATGAAATAATTTATACATAATAAAGCGCTTACCTGGGTACGAGCTGACGACCTATAAACTCGTAAGGTGAGGCCGTTTACCACTGCACTATTTATATTTAACCCTTAAAGTGACTTTGTATAGAATAGTATACGACTAAGTTTAAAAAAAAATTGTTCAATTTAATTTCATTTTATCTGTAATATTTCATCATAAATCACATTTCTGAACGTTTTTCAGTCAATATGACAAAACTTTTTTAACTATGGTAAATTCAAATCAGTTGTCAAAAATAACGAACGAGTCGCAGCCAGAAATTATTATCAAAGTGAGTTTTGGTTATTTTAGTGTTTTTATTACTAATTATAGATTCCCAATTCATAAAATGTAAAGGTGAACAGTTATTCTAATAATTTTGCTAGATAAATAACTTGGAAAATGTGGTGTTTGGATTATTTTGACTAGTTTATAAACATGTATAGTATACTATACAATGCTACAGTTGCTTACATTTACCACTATTTTTATTTGTATAGTATACTATACAACATCACAATTTCTACTAACTGATGAAACTAACATTTTTTTTATATTTTGATATGATACGAGTTCTATAGAGTGCATAAATAACGTCGTGGCTTTTATTTGGGTGTTGGTTGACTTGCATGTTTCCTTTATGATGTTTTAGACCACAATGAACGGAAGAGCTAGACGAATATCGGCTTTGGTTCCTGCACTAAATGCTAATTCTGATGCTACTGTTGAATCGAGCAGTGGTGATGAAGCGAGAACAGCTGAGAGTTCACCAGCACCGTCACTAGAATCGTCACTTGTAAGGCTCGACATTCTAGGCAGCCCAGTTTCACCTGCCAGCCCTTCAGAGGGCGAGGTAGAATCAAACGCAGAAGCCCTTTCTGATGTTGAACAAGAAAATGCTCAAGTTCCCCACATACCAATTATTAACGCTGTATTTCCAAGCCCTATGCAATGCAACTATAATGCAATCCCTTCAATTTCTTCTATTGGTTCAAAAAACTAAACTTACGTTTTCGTTGGAAGAAAGTATCATTTCAACACAGGGCTGACATTTATCTAATCCTACTTTTGAAGATGCAGTATCTACTGATTTGTCACCCTTAGACTATTTTTATCGTTTTTTTTCCAGAGTAATGGTGAGTGATATAATGACGAATACCAATTTGTACAGCGTTCAAGAAACTGGCAAAAAATCAAAGATACAGAAGAGGAAATATTAGATTTTTGGGCTATCAGCATTCTTATGGGTATAGTAGTTTTACCTTCTTACAAAGACTATTGGAAATCGTCGTTTAAATATCCAAAAATTGCAGATGTCATGTCCTTGAAGCGATAATGCTTGGCTGTTACGTCGTAGACACGACAGACAAATAAATAAGAAGAGGAAGCAAGACCGTTTGAAAGACTTTCGATACGAAATCTACGCTGGACTTCTGAAGCGTGATAGAACCGTGCCTGTAAAGGGCGTTGAATCTGTACCTGAGAGGCAAAAGATAACGAAACCATTGGCCGAGAGGCCTTTTGATGATTTGAGGTATGATAAATACGATAATTGGCCTCAGTTAACCGGATATAAGAGATGTAAATATTGTAAAGGAGATCAAGCAAGTACAATGTGCACTAAATGCAAAATACATTTATGTTATGTCAAAGGCAGAAACTGTTTTTTGGCTTACCACACGAAGCACTAAAATAGCGCAACGTATAGTATGCTATACATTGCTGATTTCTTATTGTTTCGAGCAAAAGTGGCACCGTATAGTATATATACATAGGTTTTTCCAAAAAATATCAGCCTTAGATTTTTATTTGTATTTTTTGTAACTTTTTTATATGCCTAATAAACCATTAAAATTAATCTTACTTGTTTTCATCAACAAACATCATCATGCGACTTTAAGGGTTAAATCGCGTAATAGGAGATGACCCTATTGCCATCAAATTCCAGATGTAATAAAGATTTATACGCTGATGCTATAGTAAAGATTTACACCTCAATATTTTTATGAATACCTAATATACATTTTTTGTCGATTTCTATGAAATGAAATGTTATTTTATTTTATATTTATTTTTTGACTTTGAATCCAACCAACCGTTTGAATCATTATTAATTGTATTAAATTTTAATTTCTTCTTGTTCATATTATTAGCTTTTTAATATTCTGCGTGTCTAATATAATGAACTGCGCATCTACTCAACGTCGTCAAATAAATTGAATTGAACGTCCCATAATACCTTACCCGACCCGGGAATCGAAACCTCTTGCGACAGACGAGACATTCTTTCTTCAATAAAAGCCTATAAATAATTAATTACCCATAGTCAAAGTTAAATACCTTATTGACCGTTTCTATTATCCTTTGCAGTTCGTGACCACACACAGGACGGCGCAAATACCGGACGTAAGGCCCCGGACACACTGTTGACAAAGGAGCCTTCCCGGAATCACTTGATTGTTAACGAACGTGCCATACGTTTGGCGTGCACCTTTTATTTCCGACTAGCTTTTGTCAGCGGCTTCGCCTGCATGAAGATCGGAAATTATCCCGCGGGAACGTAGTACCGGGATAAAAGTAGCCTATGTGTTAATTCTGAGAGGCGATTCTCGTCATTTTAAGAACGTTCACAGGCTGATCTCAGTGTCATTATGTCAGAAATCCCTCGAGTTTCCATACATTTTTGACATTTGGTTGTCGCCGAGATGAGACAGCGACTAGGTTTTGAAAGTTTTTAAAAAATAACGAGAATTAAACTTCTGTTTATACACTATCTGTGTGCCAAATTTCAGCCAAATCCGTTCAGTGGTTTTGAGTGAAAGAGTAATATACATGTGTACATCCTCACAAACTTTCACATTTATTATTAGTAGTTTGTGGCAGTTATAAACTTATAACTGTATAAATTATATAAGTTATTTATAACTATTAATGGACGGACTGTTGACAAATGTAATTTTGTCGTTGATAGTACAAAGTTGGATATGTCAAGATTGGTTTTGTTTGTGACCCTTTGTTGGATGTACTGTAGGTACCTTATAAAGTTATATGTACTAAGGTGTGTCTCTGACAGTTATTAAGAATTTATTAGTAACACTAGCTTCCGCCCGCGAATTCGTCCGCGTGAAATATCTTGTCCCTTTATCCACCACGTCGTTCCACCCTGACCCATGCTCGAGCCAGCCTGCTGAGTCTGTACCTTTAAATTGGTCTCTAAATAATAATCATTCCTATCCAGCCCATCCCTTGCTGCCCTCTACCAGTGATGCCCTAAGCCGAGGTCCGTAACCCACAGAGGATGCCCTTAGCACGTAGTCGTTCTAATTTTAAGTTTTTAAGCCCTGGCTGGGGGCCTTAATTTATTAAGGTAACCACTGGCAGCCAACAAACTCAGAGGGTGACATGCGAAATGACATTACAAAAAAAAAACCACTGCGTCATTTCGCACCTCTTGCAAACGCTATAACTTCGTTTTTGCTTAGCAGCTCCTAAGGGTCCCAGCGTGGTGTTAATTAAACCTAAAAAAAAATCTCAAGAATTGGGTTATCAAATGAAAAATGTTTTTAATTTTCATTTAGTTTACACTGTCCCACCGTTGAGCAAAGGTCTCCCTCAAATCCTTTTCCACAACAAAATTGGTGAGGCGACGTGTAAATAGCCGCCAGCACGCGGGAAGCTCAATTATGAAAAGTTATAGTTTGATAGTAATTATATTGATTCCTATGAAACCCACCCTGTGAGTTGAAGAATGATAAATGGTTTCGACGTCAGCACTGAAAACTATTCCCAACAAACAAACCAAGCTTATAGAATGAAATCTATAAGGTCTAAACTCTTATACTTGTTATAAAAGAGCATTTATTATGTCAATGTTCCTTATATTGGCACATTATTAGAAGATTTGGCTAATACTACCTTTATTCTTATAATTTGGCTGGGTAAACGTTAATAAATCCAATTAATATGGCTACAATAAGGGTTCAAAATGTGTTCTTCTTATAGAGGCTAGTTACATTGCTTTTTAGCCATATAATATTCAAAGTCATATAAAGGCTTTTAATATGGTCAATTATTCTTGGAAAAGTGATGTACAAGGTAACTATGATGCCTTTAACTTATAGGAGCATCTGATAAGAGGTCTATCCAACAAACAAATTCAAACATTTTATATGATATTTACAAGGATGAAAGCAATCCGTATTCCCTTATACAGTGATTTTAAAGATAATAATCTCTTTATGGTTACATTAAAATGTTTTACATAACTAGATTCACCATTTTGAAGTACAGCAGATTGTGTGAATTTATTACGGAGCGGAATTTACATTTAAAAAATGGATTCAAAAGACTGGAAGAAGTTTAAAAGGAGCGGTGGTTACAGAAGAAAAGTAAAAAAAGTCTACGAAAACATGGTTTTGAGCATTACATCCACCACCTATGATGCTACAAAATAACCAAGTAGATACTCACGAATCAGCCAGTTGTTCCGCAGAGGATTATTTTATAGAAAATGAGAATGAAAAGGAAACCAGTGAGGAAGAATATAATTGTAGCGATAGTGATAAAGACATATTTTTAAATGAAGAGTTGAAGAATACTGATATTCGTAGTGATATCAGAGAATGAGCAGTAAAATTCAACATTTACCATATCGCTTTAAGTGACTTATTAAAAATATTAAATCATGTAATGCCAATCAATATGCCATTGGATGCGCGTACATTATTCAAAACAAATAAAATAGAAATATGCACTACTGAAATCGGTACTGGACATTATTGGTACAAAGTTTTAATGCTTACCCTTTTGAGAATAAACTCCAAATTATCAAACATATTTTAAGACAGGGAAATAAACCTCTAGCACAAGTAGCTCGAAGGTTACACGAAAGAAGTAAAGTCGAGATTGAGACTTACAGTAAAAATAAAATGAAATATCCGTTTGCAAAACAGTGCAACAGCAAAAATGGATCTGTATTGGTACTGCATTTTGAATCTTTTATTTTATCTTCCCAAAAACATGATAAATGGTTTTTAACAACGGACGAACAAGTTATAAAATAAGAGCAATACCTACACATGAATGAAACTGAAGACATACAACTAGAAGGATACCGCATGGACAATTTAGTTGACGCCTTTGACTACCCCTTAAAGTCTTCATGAATTAATATTTATAAATGTGAAGAGATTACATCCATAGTAAATCAAAAAAAATATATGATTTTTCATGCGCTGACATTAAATGTAAATTATTAAATGTAGAATATTATTCGGTATTGTATTTTACACCATTAATTCATACTTTGTAAAATAAAAAAACTAATTTGAAATTCACGTATTTTTATTAAAGTCATCATTTTTTATAGGCTATCATGTCCTTTATGTTTTCACGACCTATCACAAAGTGTATAGGTAAACTAGAAAGGGTCGGATATGTACAATTAAAACATTCCTTTCTTAGAATAGAATGTGTCCACTTCCGTGGCCATCGCAAATTATGTAAATTAAGATCTTTTCTTTGTAGGAATTTGTCGACATCTGCCAATCTAGACACGCGGTAGCGTGTCAAGCCAAGTTCAATAACAGAACTGGCTAGCAGCACCGTGTGTTATATTACACGAACCATTTGGAGCCACTTTTGACCTCCTCATAACTCAAAAACTACTTCATATAAACGTGTCAAATTTGGTTGATATAGTGAAACTTGCAAGATACAAATGTGCTCCAAATTTCATAAACATATCTCAAACGGTTATTTAGATATTACCGTCCAAAAATCGTCATTTTTATCACTGACTGACCTATAGATCAAAACTCTAACCCAGTTCCAGATGACCTAGAAAGTTCAAATTTGGCATGCAGATAGGTAATTAGGTATTCTACAAAGGAATAAATCAGAAACTGGTAAATTTTTATCATTTTATTATAATTTTTCAGTTAATTGATTCTATTAGGAACACTTATAACAAAAACCATTTGGTATTAATTTTTTTATAAATACGTACCTACGAATAATTTATGTACAAAAAGTAATGATATCCCATCAAAACCATAAATGTGAAATAAGAGCCAAGTTCAATATTATGACATATGCCTTGGTTGTTGACTTCAACGACAAAAGAAGTGAGATCTAAATGGGTGCCAAGTTCAATGGTCAGTCCTGACTTGGCTAGTTTTCATATACGAATTATATTATAGCCTTCGCAAGTTTTAAACCTGTTACTTGTTGGTTCTTATTTTATTATTCCGAAAAATTGGCTTGCTGGTAGAAACTAGCCATCGAACATAATAATTCGTATATGAGAACTAGCCAAGTCAGGACTGACCATTGAACTTGGCACCCATTTAGATCTCACTTCTTTTGTCGTTGAAGTCAACAACCAAGGCATATGTCATAATATTGAACTTGGCTCTCATTTCACATTTATGTTTTTGATGGGATATGTATACTACCATTGCAATATCTGCGGACAAACATATTATATTTATAATTATATTCTTTATTGTGTACTTACAATTATAATTATATTTTTAACTTAAAACCAGTGCACAAAAACAAGTTTATCCCTATAAAGAGATCTCTTCCAGCCACCCCAACCATAGCGCAACATAGGAACAAGACCAACTAGGTACAGGATTTTGTTCGTGAAAAAGGAACCCTAACGATATGTAAAATGGCGATAGCATAAGCAGCAAATGATGCCATTATAAAATCTTCACTCTCATAGACTCCTTGTAGACGATGTGCGAATCGTTTTGCTCTCATAATAGCACTGTTTATAACATGACTAAATAATTAATCACTTTTATAGCACGAAAACAGCTAAAATTCAAGGGCGGGTTGGTACTACAACACACAGCGTACCACATTTTATCATGCATTTAAATTCCCATACACTTTTCACTATAAACGAGCAAATAAATCAGGTAAATAAACTAATTCAAATTAAAATGGTTGCCGTTTCTCTTTATTCGCGAAACTGTTGAAAATATAAATCACTAAGAAAAAGACTTATTGCAGAATCATAAACAGACAGCTATAAGGGTCTATGGCTTTTTAAGAGCCTTTGATTTGCCGTAATGAGTTTAACTCCCTTGTATCACACGGTGGAGCATACGGTGGAGGTGTGCCCTGCCTGGGCGGAGCACCGCCGTGCGACCTCTCGCGTCCGGCCCTGGTGCGAGCCATGGTACGGAGCGAGAGGGAATGGGAAGCCGTCACCTCCTTCTGCGAAGCAGTAATGCTCGCGAAGGAGGAGGCGGGGCGCGTGAGGGAGTGGCAGTCTCTGCGCCCTCACGCCCCTAGCCGCCGCAGGAGGAGACGCCCCGGGAGTCGGGAGTCGATTGCGGACTCCCGGCCACCGTAGGCGCGAGCTTGCGGGTGGCGAGCAATGGGTATCTCGCCGCCCGGTAAGGACCAGGCTCGGGTCGACGGCGCGCAGTGTTCCACGCGCGCCTCAAAGAGATGTCAGCAGCAGTGTAGGGGTCTACTAGGACCGATGCCTGCCGGGGTCGCGTGATTGTTCGAAAGAGATACCGTGACCCTGGCACATGGGCAACTGATGGAACACGGGTGGGTTTTAGCCAGTAAAAGTCTGACACGCCCTCCCGCTCCGCCCAGAGCGGGAGAAGTCATTTGATGATTTCCGATCCTGAGAAAAAAAAAAAAAAAACTCCCTTGTATCGGACCATAATAAAACACGTTTAAGGGTGATCGCCCGTATTAACGCTTTCTAGATTCTTCCAAGTGTAATGGCTTTGTTCCTTGTCATAATATAACACGTATAAGGAAAAAAAAAAACGGGCAATAAAGCAATTAAAAAGGAGGTATAAGGTTATTGTCCTTATAATTTGTGCCCAAACGCACCCTTATTAGCGATAATGCGGCTCCTATAAGAATAATATTTTTGGCCATATAAGCCACTACAAGAGCAATTTTTGTAAGATACTAACATATAGAAACCATTTGAAACGAATTAATTATTGCTAAAGAAATGACCTAATACTTAGGTATAACAAGTCAATTTGGGTCACTTAAGGTGCCCGACCAAAAATATTAAGCTTTATTAGTAGTATTATCTTATCTTATACCTTTAAACGAGCAATTCTTGTATATATATATATAATTTGAATCTCGGAAACGGCTCCAACGATTTTCATGAAATTTAGTATATAGGGAGTTTCGGGGGCGATAAATCGATCTAGCTAGGATTCATTTTTTTTAAATGTCGTTTTATTCGTGTTTTCAATGACCAACTTTATCGATAATCAACTTGAACATAAACTTATTATTTTTAACACAATTTACCAAAAAATACCGAGCAAAGCTCGGTCATCCAAATATTACTTATTAATTGGACAAACAAAAGAAAGAGAAACTTTGAAACATTTAATAACAAAAATAAATAAGTGTCTAACTAGTTACCTAGGTTTGATTAACTTCAATTAAAAGACTGAAATCTGAGTGTAGGAAGACATGAGCGTAATATATACGCTAGCACATCAAGGTAACCAAAACTGTCAAATTACCCAATCAATCTTGAACCTAATACTTTAACGATAAAGTTGAAAATCTATTAAAGAAGTTTGACAGATAGCTTTGTGTGCTGGCGTCTGTACATTCACAGGGAAAGAAAACTGACAAATCCAAATACTGATTACAAACTTAAATAACTACATAGTTTGATTAGCCTTAATCTTTTATCTAGAATTTGTCCCACGCAACACTGATCCAATACTTACGAAAAAAAGTAACAAGTTAATATTTCCTCCTTTCTGTACGCTGTCCTAGAAATACTAATTTAATCATTTCAACTTTACTAACACAACAATGTTTTTTTAGTTGAGCAAGTCCACTTGCTTGCGTTACTCGACCGTGCTACTTTCCATTAAAATTGGCGGAGCACAAAAAGCTTAGATAATTACAAATTAGAGTATGTAATACATTGCGTGTCTTCTTTAGTACTTTTTTTAAATAAACTCGGACTTACTAACATGCTGTGATTTCGCTCGCGAACTAAAATAAAAGGAATGGAAAATAATACTACGACCTCTACGATACTTTTTAAATGTACTTTATTCGGAGATTGTCCTACGGGAACGTGCTACTTAGACTAAGCCTATGTTATTCCTAATAATATCTGCTATCTGCCTGTGAAAATCTCGTCAAAATCGACCCTGCCTTTTCGGAAATTAGCCAGTAAAAGCAGACAGACCGACGAAAAAGTAAAAAAAAAAAAAACAAATTTGATAAAAGTACACTTTATACTTTCACATTCATTTATTGACCAGCTGTTATATTTGACATTAAATATTTCTTATTTGTATGTATCATTAACAGACAGTTATTTATTTTTATTTTGATGTATGTATTATATAGATGTATTTATAGATTTTATTTCATACAGCGTGGGCAAAATAATATAGGAAGACCGCTGTAAACGATTAAATAACGCAGGTTCAAACGACTGCAGGTTGTTTAAAAAAAACAATGCTACTTCTAATCTACAAAAAAAGCAAATGACATTTCATTCGCTACCATCGCTGATCTTCACGAACAAATAAACCAGCCAACAAAGCATTTCATTACACATAACTAATTGGCGGTTCTCTAGTTACGATGATACACATAATAACATATTTACAATTCAAATGATACGCAGTAGTTACATGGAGTAATCTGGGAACTTTTTGCTCTGGTTTCCATAACACCTGGCTCGTAACTTGCGTACAATCTTTTTACATACATGTGTAACAACAACCGTTATATCAAAGGAAAATTAATTATAGAAAACATTCTTATCTCATTGTGTTAACCATAGTTATGGTTGTTTGAAAATGATGCTTACCTACTTACTTATCTATTTTAAATCTAAGATTGTTCTTCTCTATTGACGCCGTCATCTGTTTCATTTAGGTAAATACCTAATTATGATGGTGTCTGATATCCTTCCTAATTTAAAAAAAAAATGATGACTTGAGTCAAACTCAAAGCATTTATTGCAAGTAAACCAATTACAGGCTCTATAATTTAAATATTTTACAATTCCTTATTTAACACTAAAATTAATATATTATGTACAAGTATATAAAGTTTATAAAAACAGAGAAAAAAGAATCAGAGGGCTTCAAACAACTCGTCTGCATCGCTGTCAGTGGGAAAAGTTCCCAAAAGGCTGGATTCTTTGGCCAAAAAATAGGCCAGCCCTCTGGTCACGTGAAGAGTCGACCAACGGCTTGGCTATATCTCAAAAACCAAGTGGGCACTCGGACCCCATGGCCCTAATTTTTCAACCCTAAACGGCTCAAATATGTAACCTCCAATGAGATTGGAACATTTTCGCCGTTTGAGGTTTTCCGCACCTGCAGCAGCCGCCCCAGCGCATCCCATCGTACAGGGAAGGTGGGATAGCGCTAGGGTGTCGACACATGTTGCGTCCCACACCAGAGGCCTGCCCACCTTCCAGGGCATTATGTTCATTCCGTCTGGTCTCTTCCCATCGTCACGTGCCAAGCCGTTGGGTTCTAAAACAGCTGGCACCCGGAGACAAGAGCACGACGGATGATGTCATTGATGCTGGCGTGCCAAGCCAAACGGCCTGCGCTCTTACTGCAAAATAGACCATGGTGTCCGAGGCAGTCGACAGCTTCACCGCACTGGTAGCGATGTGCAGCCCCGAAAGAAGCGCCCAGACGCAGGTAGGTAAATTACAGGCATTTTTGAATTGTCGAGGGGCGGTTAGTCAGAAAAATGAAGCTAGTTGCCCATTCCAAAACCAAGTAGGTACCTATGAAGAAGAACGGCCAAGAAACTCCACGGACACTCTTTTATATCAATATTTTGCTACAAAAAGTTGGTTACATTATTTATGTTAAAATTAAACACGATGTAAAAATACGCGCATATTAAAAGCGTCCGTAATTAAAACAAAAATAAAATAACAATTCAGATATTATAATAAGCCGTGGCAGCTAAGAGATGCCCAGTCCCTAGTGACGGCGCCCGTTCACGAATATGACGTATGGATCACCAACATTCAGCTCAACCATTTTGGAGGAAATTTAATGACCTTTGAGTGGACGTACAGACGCCAACACATCAAGCTACTACAATCTGTCAGATTTCTTTGATAGATTTTCGACTTTATTTCTAGAGCATTAGGTTCAAGGTTCATTGGGAAAAATTTACAGTTTCGGGTAGCTTGACCTGGTGGCGTCTGTACATTACTGAATTGTTGTTTTATTTAAATTAAAGTAATAAATACTAAACGGCACTAAACTCTAATTAACAAATTACATAGGTAGGAACACCAACACGCAGTAATGTGAACACGAATAAAAACACCGGAACAACCGCTGTTGTAATTACCTCGTTACAGCTGATAAGATATAACCAATTTATTATCTACATTTTATATTAGGATCTAATTAAGTTTAGGAAAGTAGAAGACTGGAAGGAAGTAGCGCTCTCCTTTTACAATAACACCGAAATTAACTTTCATCTCCATAAAAGCATTAAAAATGTGAAAATAAATTGAACATAAACTTGTACAAAAAATTATTTCGCTAACATTTAGCAAGTAGGCAACTGGCCACCATCAGTAAATATCAAAACAAATGACACTAGAGGAAGTGCTTCGAGAAAGTATGCCGTCACTAATGAGGCAAGCAAACGGCTATTTAGTACAATGATACTTGCCTACTACGCTTGACCACAGGTGAAAGGTGTAAGTCGTTCAAACGAAGCATAATGCCGTGCAATTGATGGACTCTAAATTATTGTACCCATGCGAATTGAATTTCATTTTTTTTTGCGAAAAGCTTTTCATTAATTAATGAAATTGTTAAAATGGGTTTTTCATAGACAGGGTAAGGTTCAGTCACCCGGAATATGTCATGAATATTTTTTGTCATGTTAGGATTCTACGTACCGTATATAATTTCATGAAGTAATGTTTAGACTGCATTCGGAATTGCGCTGTAATCGATTTGTGCGCGCTTACATCCGATCCGAAAATTAGCGTGAGCGAGATAACGATTGTTCCGTGCAGTATGCTCTAAATAAACATAAATAAATAACAACGTGAGCTTTTTAGTTTTGATCCACATTCTCTACACGAAGTGGAATTTAAAAAAAAAACTCAAACTCAAAATTGTGTTCCGAATTGTTGACAGCTCTAGATGGCTGTTATAATCGTAGCCCTTAGTATCAAAAAACCGGCCAAGTGCGAGTCGGACTCGCGCACCGAGGGTTCCGTACAAACCTGTAGGTATTCTCGGTTTATGCATAAGGTTTATTTTAATGAAAAGAAATGTTTATTTTTATATTTCAGTTGATTGAATGAAAGGTAAATTGCGGTTTACGATTTATGACGTTTTAAAAAAAAAAACTACGTACTCGATCTCGTTCAAACCAATTTTCGGTGGTAGTTTACATGGAAATCTACATCATATATTTTTTTTAGTTTTATCATTCTCTTAGTTTAGAAGTTACGGGGGGGGGGGGACACATTTTACCACTTTGGAAGTGTCTCTCGCACAAACTATTCAGTTTAGAAAAAAATGATATTAGAAACCTCAATACCATTTTTGAAGACCTATTCATAGATGCCCCACACGTATGGGTTTGATGAAAAAACATTTTTTGAGTTTCAGTTCTATGTATGGGGAACCCCAAAATGTATTGTTTTTTTTTCTATTTTAGTGTGAAAATCTTAATGTGGTTCACAGAATACATCTACTTACCAAGTTTCAATAGCCTAGCTCTTATAGTTTCGGAAAAAAGTGGCTGTGACATACGGACGGACAGACAGACAGACAGACATGACGAATCTATAAGGGTTCCGTTTTTTGCCATTTGGCAACGGAACCCTAAAAATCAGACAGCTCACAAGTTCTCACGGTGAATTCTGTACAGAACAGACTGGCTTTTCAAAAGTATCAAATAAATATTACTTATTATATTTCTACTTTTGATGTTCCCACTCTGATTGCAGTCACCGAAAAAATCCATTTGCAAAACCTAGTACAGTCTATTACGTTCTGATTACATTTTAAGCGCGTTTTTCTGTTGACGTTTTGATGACATACGTAATTTACTGATTGGTACACTCGTAGGAATCCGATTTGAATGAAATATTTCATAGCAGCTTGATTTACGAAGTGTCCATTAAAGTATAGTCGTGATTAACTTTATGACAGCTGCGGAGAGACACGGCCTACTGTGATAGTCTTGAGTCACACATTTTTATCACAGTTTGGATGAAATCGTGATAAAATGCGTGACTCAAGCGTATCACAGAGACTGTGCTCGACCCGCTGAGTTGCAGTAACAATCTTATGAAGTTGTGTTGTAGGTATGTGTTTTCACTATTGGCGACACCCAAATGAATGCCTAAATAAATACGCATTGTATTTTAAACTATCGGTGCTGGGCCAAGCATCGAAAATCCAAATCAGAGCGTATATTCAAATTAGTGTACAATATGTGCATATTCGGTAGTCCCCAGTTTTTGTTAGTTAATATCAGCTTCTCAGAACCTGTTGTAAAATCACAATAGATACTTTTTTTTTTGGGTGGGAAATCATCAAATCACTTCTCTTGGGCTGAGCGGGAGGGCGCGTCAGATTTTACTGACTAAAACCCACCCGTGTTCCTTCAGTTGCCCATGTGCCAAGGCCACGGTATCTCTTCCAAACAAATCTCGGGACCCTGGCAGAAAATAGATACCTAGGATGATACCTAGGTATCTGTACTATCTGTTCTATGTGCATTGGCAGCAGCAGCAGATTTAAGGCTCCCACAGACAGACGCGACGTGATACTGATAAAAAAATCTAGAAGTTTTCATAGAAACTGCTCTACAGAGAGTCACCTCGCGCAGACAGGCGGGAGGTGACTCTCAATAGAGCAGTTTCTATGAAAACTTCTCGCTTATCGAATATTATTTCAAAGCCTCTTCAATTTTATAAGATCACCAATCATACATGCTTTATTGCGGAATACTACAAACAACATCGCAATATTTCAAGCACAACACACGTGATGCAGGCAAATCCCATAAAGAAAAATTTCCTTGATACTGCTCATATGAATCCATGTACGATGTAGTACCTACATTACAACACGGTGACATGAAAATGTCGCAATTTCAGCTCATATCAGTGAAAGTGCTGATAAGAGGTTGCGCAACACCCGCATAGCCGGTTGAGTAACCGAGATTTATGAAAACCTGTTCATAAGCTTTGGTAGATTTACGATTAGATCTAGGGCCTACTGTTATACTTGATACTTTGATCTTTTGGAGGGACTAATACCCTTCAGTGGACCTAATTGGACGGATTGCCTCGCTACCGGACTATGAGAGTAAGAGAAGGTAGAGTGCACCTGTTTATGGGGGCACACTTTACGCACTATAAAATCTCCCGCATCGATGAGTCTCCGCCAAGAATCATAGAAGCATGATGCTCAGTTCTAAATTTTGCTCATCCTTCATAGAAAAGGGAGGACCATCCGTCCAGACGGGTGGGCAACTGCCCAACGATTGATTTCATTTTCATTCGGTTTGCAATCCAAAAACGTAAAATAACTCGATGTTAACCACCACTCACAAGCAATAAGGACCTGTTTTGAAAATAAATAGTAGTTTGTTAATCACCACTCACAAGCAATAAGGACCTGTTTTGAAAATAAATAGTAGTTTATAGGCATAGTTTATTTACCGAGCCAACGAGCAGTGGCGGTTCTCTTTCGTGGTTGCCACCACGTCACCACCAGAAACCTATCTAAATCATTAGCCAAAAGTAAAACTAAAAAACGGTACTTTCCTAGCATGGACTTTGCCTAAGCATTATTCTTATCACCGTTGCACAACTGTAAAAATAAAACCAAGATAAAGACAGAACATATTTATGCAAAGTAACATTAATTTATAACAGTCTATTAATTTTTTATACAATAGCGAACAATCGTGTAGACAAATAATACAAAATATTTAATAGACATCTCCTTTTCTTAACCAGTCAATTACCGTAATTACAGACACAATTAAAAAACGACTGTGTCTGTACCAAATGTGGTATCTCAGGGACTTAGAGGTTAATTCTAAACAACATGACATAAATAATCAACATTTTAAATAAATATGGATTTTGGTATATGCGATTGGTAAACTCCGACACCGTTTCACCAATAACCATACATCACCATCATTTCAGCCGAAAGACGTCCACTGCTGGATCTGGGCCACCCCCAAACAGTGGGAGTTTGCCATTATCGCTACGCTTGCCAGGCGGGTTGGCGATCCCATTATGGTGGTAAAATGCATAGAGAGCGCTGCTGCCCATTATCTAGTAAGTTCCTTAAGGCGAGGTTGCAGTACTTTTTAACTTTTTCAAACCTCTGTAAATCGTGCAAAATGACAATATTCCGTAAAAACAAAAATAGTTTAGGAAAATTGAACATATTGTCCAGGGTTGTGTGAAGATAGAAACGTGAATTAAAACAATTGACTCGATAAAAAAAAATCATAAAGATAACACTAAATCACTATTTTAAACGTGTGCCTTGAAGAGATTCCATCATCAAACCATGTAAAATTTATACCAAAAGATAGGGCTTATTGTTTTAAGGGTTTGGTAAGAACACATTTTATAATTTCCTTATATTTTTATTCTACAAAACAAATTTACACGAAATCTAGCAGTGCAAGCGCTCGTAACGACCGGCCAGTGCACGCAGAGACGTCTTCGAGGTTGGACGCACGCCGTTTGTTCCACAGACTTCCCCCCCGCTTGCGCTTTGTAATAGATAAACAATTTAATAAAAAACTTGTGTTGGTTTGTAACAAAAATGGGTAATAAAAAGAATAAAAGGATATTCAGAAAGTTGAAAACTAAGGTATATCGAAAATTCGTACTTGAGTCGTACCTACGTAATTTCTAATAATTTACTGTAAATAAATAATTAAGTAGATAATCTACTTATTTACAGTAAATAATTTCGTTTGATAACGTTCAGTTCCAAACATTATTTACCTACAATCATTGCTTAGACGCGCCACAATATAAAAAAAACCGGCCAAGTGCGAGTCGGACTCGCACACCGAGGGTTCCGTACAAACCTGTAGGTATTTTCGGTTTAAAAATATATATTTTTTTTAATTTTTATATTTTAGTTGATTGAATGTAAGGTAAATTGCGGTTTACGATTTATGACGTTTTAAAAAAAAACTACTCACTCGATCTCGTTCAAACCAATTTTCGTTGGTAGTTTACATGGTAATGTACATCATATATTTTTTTTAGTTTTGTCATTCTCTTATTTTAGAAGTTACGGGGGGGGGACACACATTTTACCACTTTGGAAGTGTCTCTCGCGCAAACTATTCAGTTTAGAAAAAAATGATAATAGAAACCTCATTACCATTTTTGAAGACCTATTCATAGATACCCCACACGTATGGGTTTGATGAAAAAGAACATTTTTGAGTTTCAGTTCTATGTATGGGGAACCCCAAAATTTATTGTTTTTTTTTTTCTATTTTAGTGTGAAAATCTTAATGCGGTTCACAGAATACACCTACTTACCAAGTTTCAACAGCATAGCTCTTATAGTTTCGGAATAAAATGGCTGTGACATACGGACGGACAGACAGACAGACAGACAGACAGACAGACAGACAGACAGACAGACAGACAGACAGACAG
The DNA here is from genome assembly GCA_932294355.1 of Aporophyla lueneburgensis. Classification (NCBI taxonomy): domain Eukaryota; kingdom Metazoa; phylum Arthropoda; class Insecta; order Lepidoptera; family Noctuidae; genus Aporophyla; species Aporophyla lueneburgensis. The sequence continues at coordinate 20,510,615 of OW028754.1, forward strand.
ACAGACAGACAGACAGACAGACAGACAGACAGACAGACAGACAGACAGACAGACAGACAGACAGACAGACAGACAGACAGACAGACATGACGAATCTATATGGGTTCCGTTTTTTGCCATTTGGCAACGGAACCCTAAAAAGTACAGTAGGTAAAGATTTACTAAACAGATTGAATTTGTTAAAAATATTTTTATGGTTGCTCAATAACTTTAAATATCGTATAGTAAAATAATTGATATTAAAAAATCTAGGTAATTATGCCGAGATTTTTCAAAATCAATTATTATACTATACGATATAATATAAATAAACGTCGTTTCACGTCATTAAAATTATTTAACGACGTAAAATGTATCAGATTACATGAAGTTTATTTTGCAGCGCTTCAATGGGAACAAAAAAGCCATGGGTAGTTGTCACTCCTTAGATAAATTTGAATGCAATATGCGAAAGTCCCACATAAGTACTTTAACTTTATTACTTGTGGTTCGCCTAGAACTGAGACCTCACAATGCATGTTCCGATTTTTCCATCTTTGCATAGTTACTAAAAGTGTATGACGTCAAAAAACAAAACATAATTTACACATGTACAAAAACATTACAACAGTTACAGTTTCAATTAATCTTCGTTTTGTTTGAGGAGTAGTTGAGTCAAATACAATTTTTAAGTTTGAATCTGAGCATAATCGGTCGCAGGGGTAACGATCTAAGAGGGGATCGAAAAAATGAATATAAGAAAGTATAATGTTCGAGTGAGTCAAAAGAAAGGCCTTCTTTTTGTAATAAGTTAACGAAGTAATCAACGAAATACATTTGCAACTTCCAGCGCCATCTAGTCACATGGTCTCTGTTCAGAACGAACTACTAGTCACAGTGAGTTCACCATAATTTAATAGATACATTCTCTCGTACTATGTTATGTATTATAAGTAAATAACGAATGTATCTGTATTTTGATATATTTTAAATGAACAAGGAAATATTCCACATACGATATTGCATAATATAGTCCCAGACATTAAAGTTTCCCATACACTTTCTGTGACTATGTGTTGTGATAATGCGTTTCTTTAGTAGGTTGTTTTCTAATAAAGTTATCGTTATTATAATAGACCAGCCGACCTACCCCAATTCGCAAGGGTTATTCTCGGTAATATATCCCAAATAATCATAAATATTTCTCTAAACATTCCTCTTGGAATAATCGATTGAATGGTAAAAATTCGAATAAAATCTGTTTGACATTTACATTATTATGTATTTTGTGTATAATACTTTATATTTATCGATTTATTATAGAAGCCACTAAATGTAAGCAAATAAAATTATTATATTACTGCCATTTTTTCAGCGATCTGAGTTTTTAATATTTTTGATATATTAAATTCGCTTGTTTTAGGACCGATGGAGACGATTCTTTGTTTGCTGAGGTAAAGAATAAAAACGCAGATGAAAAAAGTGTTGCTTGTAGGCGAACTATAGACACGAATTATTTCTTACGTCAATTGCAAGAGAAAGTATAGCACAACGCGTTGTCTGAATGTAAAAAAGGCTATTTTAAAATAATGGGCGAAAGAAAATTTGGGCTCATGGCAAAATTCAAGCTTCAATCCAACATGTGCCAAGAAATTGTGTCAGTCAGTTCAGATAATGTTGCTGATACTGAAGAGAAAAAGTCTTTGGACTCAAACATAGAGGCTACGACTGGCACCATAGCTACAGGCATCGGGCATTCCTAGTTCGAAAAACTGTTTTTTGCAATCGACATTCCCATTTTCTCCACCCATGCGCTACAAAGTTTAAGAAATTAATAAAAGAAGAATACAAAAAAAAATCTCTAACGTCAATTTAAAGGAACCCAATATACCTTACCTTCTGCATTTACGCTGCATTGTGGCATGTTCAAACGCTTGCATCGGCTAGCTGCCGGGCGCTCGCTCGCTGCGTCTATACGCTCGATACATACCTATTATGCGGGGGGTGAAGAAGCGTTTTCATGCCTACACACCGCACTACAAGCCGGCCTTAAGGCACACACACACAGTGCCGGTGGCAATGCCGCCGGGTTTATGCCGAGCGGCCATGCCGCCGGCAATACAAGCCGCCGGGCACAAGCCGCGCAAAGCCGCCAAGCATCATTCCGGTTGTGAACAACAAACAAACCCCACACCACTACCGCTCGAATGCCAGGAACGAACTGACGCCGGCAAGCCGCGTAACCCGCCGGCACACCCCGGCGGCCATGCCGGCGGCTCCTTTGGGCGGCTTTGAGTGCCGCCGGGCGCACGGCGCGGCGGCTTGGCCAGCGGCTTGCCCGGCGGCCCTGCCGCCGGCACTGTGTGTAGAAGCCTTTAATCACCTTTTACGACACCCACGGGAAGAAATGGGATGGTGCTATTTTTTACGTCAGGCAACACACGGAACGATCACCGTACATTAGCTTGAAAATGACTTGCTTTGTTTTTTCAAACCATTAAGTATCAGACGATTTAAAATGATGATTTAGCTTAAAATTGGGCTACCGACCTTAACCATCAGTCATTAGCTCCGAATCAAACTTGAACTTTAAAAAACAAATAAGCACCTTGAAAGAAATGATACCTACTTCTGAGAACATCATTTGCGGAACAATCAGAAGGAAATTATAACTTTTGGGAGTTCCTGATGATGTTAACACCCAGAAATGAATGCCATGCGGGCTTCCGTCATCGACTTCGAGGAACTACGGTATCCGTAATTGGTACACTTTGACATAATCAAAAAACACCTATAAAATTAAAACAAATGTGTAATATGAATGGGGATTTTCGGTAAAACTTTTCCATGTTTAATTCCTTTTATCTGACACCGATGAACATTTCTGCCTTTCAAAAACCATATATATTGAAATCCACACTAATATTATAAATGTAAAAGTAACTCTGTCTGTCTGTCTCGCTTTCCTGCTAAAACTACTGAACCGATTTAAATGAAATTTGTCACAGCTGGTCACATTTGTGAGAGCCCCTCTTCCTTATGCAACGTCACATATTGTGCAATTTAACATCTAGATATTGAAACAGCAGTTTCGAAATTGGTTTTACTTCCATTTGCAATCAATTATTTGTTTCAATCAAAAAAATCACGCAATATAATCCACACTTAATAATATTATAAATGCAAAAGTAATTCTGTCTGTCTGTCTGTCTCGCTTTCCTGCTAAAACTACTGAACCGATTTAAATGAAATTTGGTACACAGATAGTTTAGAGCCTGAGAAAGGACATAGGCTACTTTTTATCCCGGTAGTATGTTCCCGCGGGATCATTTCCGACACCACGCGGGCGAAGCCGCTGGCAAAAGCTAGTATGTATATAATTGCAAGATGGCTTATTACTTCGGAACTCTAGCACCAACCGGCATAATTTTGAATATTTTTAAAAGGCGTGAGTATGGTTGAAGTGATCATCATCATCATCATTTCAGCCGTAAGATGTCCACTGCTGGGCAAATGCCTCTCCCAAGGTCCGTCACTTCGACAGGTTTTGTGTTTCCCGCATCCAGCGGATTTCTGCAGCCTTCACAAGGTCATCGGTTCACCTTGTCGGAGGCCTTTCAACTCTACATCTTCCGTGAGTATGTAATTTTGAGCAGAGAAGCCATTTTTAGGTAGTGTATAATACATGTCGTTGGCGCAAACGGCGCTGTTATCCAGACAAGCGTGCATGAACTTGGCTAGCAAGACAGAGAAAGTGAGAGAGATTCTGGGACTTGACTACCCGCTTTTAACATTTTACGTATTACAAAACGCTTTTTTTTTTAATTTAGTTCGAGCCTAAAGCTCCGAGTTAGTTTTTGCATTTACACCTTTATTTCGATTTATTTAAAGTTCTTAATGAAAAAATGTCAGTTTAGTACCAGACTAAGTTGTCAGTTTTGTAAAAGAACTGCATTTCTATACATAACGGGGTTGATAATTAAAAAACTGTCTTAGTGGTAGGTAAACTTGAAGGCCAATTCTCGTAATTAAAAACGTTCAAAACCTAGTCGCATTTTCATCTCGGAGACAATCAAATGTCAAAAACTTGTCAAACTTGTATTGAAACTCGCTGTATTTTTAACAGATTGAGACTCAAACTGATCAAACTGTGAACGTTCTTAAAATTACGAGAATTGTGTGAATAAAAACTAATATGTACAGACGCCACCAGGTCAAGCTACCCGAAACTGTAAATTTTTCCCAATGAACCTTGAACCTAATGCTCTAGAAATAAAGTCGAAAATCTATCAAAGAAATCTGACAGATTGTAGTAGCTTGATGTGTTGGCGTCTGTACTTGTTTTTCGGTGCGAAAAAATTGTTTTTTTTTTTCATATCAGCTAGTCGTTTTTCGCGGATATTCAAGCCTCCTGATAGGATAGTAATTACAGTTAACGTGAAGTGTTTACGTCATTCTCAGGCTTTGATTAGTAATCACAGCTATGCTGTTATCTTTTAACGGATGGGGGGTACTTTGTCATCCACTTCATATTAACACTGTAACCGAAAGTAATGCGTCATTAGTAAAACAACAAAATATATAGGTAGTTTTATTTATTAAATAAATTCTACAATGAATGTGAGAATTCATCTAAAATGAGAATAGAATAAGACGACCTAGACAGACTGGCATTTTGTCAGTATTAATGTTGATTGATAATACGAAACTGTATTGAAGTGACATATGTCATTAAGCTGCCGAAAACCTTAACCAATCCTATTCAAAGTCGTTGTTGAAATACGAAACGCTTTGAAAGCGATTTTCACCTGTTTAGGCTCTCATATAGGAAACTTAAGAACTCTGAAGTCACCTAAAAAATATTTATACACTATTAATATATTAAAGCTGAAGAGTTCGTTTGATTATTCGTTTTTTTTAGAACGGCCTAATCTCTGAAACTTCTAAATGGATTGGAAAAAATGTTTTTGCATTTTATATCCCAGTTCTTAAGGAAGGGTTAGGACGAGGGTTAGGACAGGGGCTATTTAACATCACGTTAGGATCCCCTAGGAGGCCGTGAACAAGAAAAAAAATCAGCAAGAATGCTAAGCAAGAACGGAGTGATAGCACGACGAGGTCATGCATTGCGACAAAAGAGTTGTGGGGACAAGAAAAATCGGAAAATATGGCAAAAACTAGTTCATCGATAAGGTTTCTTAAATAGCATATCTTCAACTAGTATATTCTAACACAAATCATTATACAACCACTTGACCTACTACGACTCACTTTTGCCTGTAGGCGAATAACATCAAGGGACAGAATCTCTTGCAAAAGCATGTCATTATAAACATAACCGTACTTGTCGTTAGCGGCAAACCAAAGATTTAGTTCTAGATAAAATAGATATGAAACATAATCACGAGCTCACGACTAATTTCATAAGTCGGCTAAACCTTACGGTATCGTAATATCCAGAGATCTGTGTTAACGCTTCGAGTGTTCTTGGAGTGATATGTGGATGAAAAAATCTACCAACACTGTCTTGAAAGATAGTGTTACTTATAGAGTTCCGTATTTTAGAAGGTTTTATTTAACTTGCGATGTTTGTATGTATATATTATGTGGTTTCGTGCGATGCCGGATGTAAAGAATAGCATCATCTAATTTCTACCCGTGGGTGTCGTAAGTGACGACTAAAGGACTAACTAGCAGCGGCGAGGCGTAAATTTTTCTAAAAGAGAAGCCGAAGCGAAGTCAACCTTAACTTACTGACTCATCAGTAAAGAATACTTACTATCATTCTAAAATTAAAATAGGAATGTAATGAATTAAATACAATAAAAAGGAACAGCTGAAAACGAATAAAATATGCAATATTCCTCTATCTCGTTCTCGCTGACGCATTTTTCTATATCTGTCTCTGTCATAACCCGTTGTACAGCGGCTTACTCTCGTACATATCAAGCGGTGCCACGTGACCTAAAGTGACATCATTACGGGATCGCTGTTGTATTTATTTTTATTTCCCGATTATGACGTTTTGGCGCCGGGTTAATTTAGAACATTTCTCTTTTGTTGTAATACAAAGGTATAAATAACCTTTTTTGTTGTTTGAATGTTATGGTGAATTAAATACCCGTAGTGTAACTATATTTATTGACAATAGTAGCCACTATTTACATACTATTGTATTTTTAATAGTGATAGAGTTACCAATGCGAATCCCCGAAGGCAAGCCGGTAGGAATCGTGTTATATGGTGCTTTCGCCACTGCTAACTAGAGAATGGGCAGCAGCGTTCTCTATGCATTTTACCACCACACTGCGATCGCCGACCGTAGCGTGGCGATTATGGCAAGACTTGGGGGAGGCCTATGTCCAGCAGTGGACGTCTTTCGGCTGAAATGATGATGATGATGTGAAGTTTAATTTAGAATTTTTCAGTTAAAACATATTTTTTTAAAGGTTTTTCATTGTTTTCTATTGTTGAAGACGTTTATAACTGGAATAGTTTTGGACTGCATGCTAACGTCCATTAATTTAAATCAGTGTCACATTGATTGAAGATATTTGTATTCTGGAAACGCCTTTGACGGTTTCCTAACGTTCATAAATTCACATCATTATCGGTAAAAAAAATCAAAATAGAGGTTCTATGGAATTCTTCCATCGAGATTCCTTCCTGGAGCATTGCCATTAGAGCAAAATTTTACCCAATGTTTTTTTTTTCGTTTTGGCGTTCGCAATTCAAGCGCATAACTGTGGCATAACATTTATCTTACTAGGTCAACACGTCAAAGAAAACCTAACAGCTGATCTTAGGCCAACAGAACCCTAACAAGCAAGCCACAATAAAAGCCATAATTGGCAAATTAATTGGAATAACTTGAAATATTTATTTTCTAACAAAGATTAATAGTGACCGCTAATATTAGAAAAAACTGTTGTATTAATTAAGAGTAACAACCGGAGCAGGAAGCTGTGAGATTAGTGCGCGTGCGCCGTGAAGGCCGAAGATAAACGCTTCCTAAGCATGTGCGATGGCACCCGAGTGCTGCCGAACTTGCACGATCATTAGCTGTTACTAAATGGTGGGGTCACGTTTGATGTGGAGTGAGTGACATTGCACTAATACGGGACCCATATAAGTAAGTCCATAGCAACCGCTGCAGCGTGGTGGCTTTAACTCATTTTCGAACACCCAAACTCGTGACTGGTTTTTTGTTTCGGGTTCGTACGCATATTAGACGCGTATTACGCGGATAGACGGCTGTCCCCGAGTCCGTCGCCCCTGGACCCATTTACGGGGACTGGAAGATAGTGTTGTCCGTTATTATTATATTGATGAACCCAGTCTTATTGTTGTGATCAGGGTTCCAAGTATGGCCAAGGTTTTGCTGACACAACTTGTCACAACGGAAATAAACGTGACGATGAAAAAACAGATTCGTACTACATTACGGACTCGTGTATTATCTAACATTTGAAGGTTGGTACGAAGTGTCAAGGTTTTGTTACTGACATTAACCTTGCTGAAGTATCAAATTGTATGGTTATGTGGATGATTTCCATGTACGTGGGGAGTTATTGTTATATTTGAAGTTCTGAATGGTTTTATGCAACGTTTTGGAATAAAAACCCGAGATCTCTTAAACAAGAGTGAGAAATATTCCCTTCTTTATCTTGCAGATGTAGTTTGATAGTTGTGCGACACAAAGCTGAGCCAAAGTAATGTTTATAGATCTTGGCCTAAGTGGCTAAGACTGACCGAAGTCATGACTGACAGAAGTCCTTTTCGGCTTAGGGCAACAGACATATGGATGCAAAAACTACTGAACGGATTTGGTTGAAATATGGCTCACAGTTAGTTTATAACCTAGATCAACAATGTTATACTTTTATCCCGGTGGTACGTTCCCGCGGGATAATTTCCGACCGCCGCGCCGCGTGGGCGAAGCCGATGCACAGTGTTCCAAAAGCCTCAAAAAATTTCCCACTTGGGTTTATTGCATTTATAAGTCAAGAAACGTATTTAAAAAGCACGAGTAGAACTCCCACGTATTTATCTCTTTTAGTTTTTTTTATATAAATTCACGAAAAAGACGTGACTTTTCCATGAAAAAAATGAATATTAGTTCTCAAAAAGTAGTTGTTCAAGATAATAATTTGAAATTAATATTATTAATAGAGCTCATTTGAGAGCATATTTACACGTCTTTATTTTTTTTTATCTCTTTTAGTTTCGGAGTAAAAAAATATTTTCTTATTTTTGTTTTTATTTTTTTTCTCCGCAAAGACGCAAAAGTGCGACTTGGGACTAGAACTGAGATATTGTCCACAATAAGGTCTATTACTCATAAAAAAATCAAGTCGCACTATTGCGGCGTTTAGGAGAAACAGGTGTTTAAATCTTAAGGTCAAATAATACACTCCAGGGTTGTCACTCTGAGGTCAAATAAATAAATACATATTTTATTATGAAATGTGTATTGCATGGACGTCTCGCTCAAACTATAGATTTACAGAGCATATAATAATTATATATATATAGTGTTTTTTTTTATTTGGGACATAAGGAAATTCATAACCATATGAGATACAGAGAGACTATCTTAGGAAACATTTATTTTTGATTTGGAAAAAAATGGCATAAAAAAATTTTTGGTCAACCGCGAGTTGGCCATTGAGTAATTTTGATGAAAAAATGTTTTGATGATTGTATCGGAAGAAAAAAATCAGGACAACGGAAGTTAGTCAAATCTAATGAAAATATTTTTCCATACAAAACAGATTAGAACAGATAGACAGACTATACGAGTACTACCTACCGTGCTGCGGTGGTTAATAGTTTGACCGTGTCGAAAGGCTTTCCACGTTGTGTAACGATTACTATTTAGACCCGTTTTAAAAACCTGTATTATAAATATATATGTAAATTTCCCAGTATCACTACATATTATAAAACAAAGTCTCTCGCCGTCTCTGTCTGTCTGTCTGTCTGTTCGCGATAAACTCGGAAAGTACTGCACGGATTTTCATACGGTTTTCAACAATAGATAGAGCAATTCTTGTGGAAGGTTTTTGTGTATAGTAAGTTTAAGTTTTATACAAACTAACGACCTTTTGAGTTATAACAAAACAATGTATGGTAGGATTGTACCTCTTTAATAGATCTACAAAAAAGTCCGTGGTGGTATATGGTATATGTCTATCTTATAAGGAAAACCCGCAGTAACCATTTTTTGCGTTTACTTAAAACAGTAAAATGATCGGTTGTTTACGAACCTATTTTTAACAATACCGTATTAATCCTCATTCAAATAAATTTAATAAAATAAAAAAATCTGCTTATCTATTGCCTCTAAGGCGGAACAAAGTTCGCCGGGTCAGCTAGTAAAACAACAAAAAAGAAACATTACTCATATAAATCGCACTCATTAGTTAGTGTTAATGTTAGATCATTTAAATCATCAACATCATTCGAAGGATTTTCGTCGTCCTCCTCTGCGGACTGTAATGTCTCCACATCAATTGCTTTTAAAAGTTCACAAACAGCAGACGGCAAAGGAGGCCGTTTTGAGAATCTTCGACGATCACTGAGATGAGCCATAGAAATTAGTGGATCAGACGATTCTAGTGCACGATGAAAAAGGTCGGTCATTGTACTAATCCTGTTCATTTTACGACAGTGATGTTCTCTATCTGAGCGCCAGAATTTGTTTCGTGACTCAGCTGCTTGTTCTGAAAGCATCCCAACAGGCAGTGAACAGGAATCAATAATCTCTTCACCGTGTACAAGTATTTTATGAACTGTCACCGTCATTGGGTGCCAATTATATGATTGAACGTACCGCTCTGCGAGAGACCGGCAAAAATGCCCGAATTTTTTGGCGTCAATAGAATACTCGCTAGATATTGTCACTAGAATAGTATGAAATCCATCAAGTAACCATGAAGGTAGACCTAAAATCTCACCAAATATGCCACGGTACTTGTCTGAAAGTGCAGTCCTAGCCGAGTTTCCATCATTCGTAGTGCCCGCATTCGGCTTCACTACGTCTACTAATAATCCAATCTTCTCCCTAATCTCTGCCTGGATTCTTTTTTTTCTTGCTTCAACAATATGGCTTTCGTTGCTGCCTTTAATGATTCGCCATTTTTGTACAAATGGATCATTTTTATAGCTAAGGTGCAATAAAAACTCAAAAATACGTATCCACGCATGAAGGGGATTGATACCATATCGCATATTTTCTTTTATAGTTTGTTTTGTATAAGACATTTCCAAATTATTGAATTGGGTAGCTGTAACTTTACAAAACGGGCATCTTAACTGTGAAGTAGTTCCGGTAATTATATTTAGGACTTTGCCATCTATTACGCTCAATGTTAAATTATAAGAAAACGTTAAGTTGTGACCTTCTGAAGTTTGTATATTTATTGGTAACAAACTTTTAATTTGTTCTTCAACCCAGTTTTTTTCGTAAAGAATAAGGTCACTTGTTTCTTTTTTAAACTGGATGTGCAGTGGGCGACAAAATCTGTACGATTGGGGTGTAGGATTTAACCAGGCAGTAAAATCGTTATCCATTACTATGCGTATGGGAATAAGGGTTGTGGCAAAAAGACTGTTTTCATTTATAAGCGTTTCTTCGGTTTCTTGTTGGAAGCTCTGCTTATAAAATGAATGCCCAGTGCAACCATCAAATCCCCAGGACCCCTGAAATTCACACTTAACCTCCTGACTACCTTTTCTATGGCAATATGCAATAAAAGCAGCCTCGCAGCTTAGGACAATTCTTTGAATTGTGTGAGTGAGTAAACCTTGTAGTGACACTGATGCTTCCATTTCAGACACTTTTATTTCCTCTGTTGGATAGCATGCTTTTCTAGCAATAAGGACTTTATTGTAAGCGGGATATGCAGGGAATCCTCGGTTGTTTAAGTCCTTACGTAGTCCCCTGTATGTTTCCACACTCAACTTTCTGTCAATAATAACACCTAAGGCTTCATCTGGTGTGTAAGGTTCTTGCACCACAGAAATTCTTTGCCTTACAGTTGAAGCTCGTTTTGGTGATACTAAACATGTATTTATGATTTCTTCTAAATCTTTAGAAGCTTTGGGTGTTATTTTAGATCCTTTATCAGAAGAAGCTATAGAAGTAAAAGCCTTTATTACTTTTTTTTGAGGTTCACTCTCTAACGACTCCATAATGCGTTTCCTAACTTTAAGGTCTTGTTTATAGCTTAAATTAGAAGAATTATCCATCAATGTACTGCACGGCGCGCCAAGAGTCGTATCGGCCCCAGTGGACTTCTTGAGGTCTTCTGGTACATCGTCGATGAACAATTTATTTAAAAAAACGCCATGTTTGTCTGTAAACCTCTTTTTATTTCTTTTACATCCTTTGTAATAATTAGTAGCTTTTTGGAGAAAGGGTTTAACGATTTCATTCACAAGTCTGTCCTTTTCGCTGAATGTAAGATCTTTAAGGTGTTCACCTACTTCTCTGTAAACTATGATCATCAAGTCTGAGGATGTGAGATCTTCTGGTGAACCATTTTTCTTATATTTTTTGCTCTCCGCATAAAAAGATTCGAAAATCTTTAAACGTGTACAACCTCCTCGTGTATTTGCGGATACTTCCGGAGTTTGAGAAGTACCGGCTGTGGCGCAATTCACAGCATCACTTGCCACTCGTGTACCAACATGAGGGTTGGCGCCCTCATGCCCCCCTTGCAATAAGTCCTCCGATCGGGGCTCGGAAGGACATCCCCCAGCAGGTTGGGTAAGCCCCTGCTGAGGCAAAGTGGCGCCATGGGTCTGTAACGGCTCCATGGTGCCTCACCCCCGTTTCTCCAGGTTGCAAGTATAGCATGGGGTTTTAGCCTATGCCTCACGAGGGTGGACCCCTTCCCATGCTACGTGCAACCCTTCATTGAAAATACTCTCAATAAAAGTTCTACAAAAGCTATATATAAAAGGTCAAACAAAGTGACAGCCCTAGCATTAATTTTCAAAATTCTATTTCTCCTAAACGCCGCAATAGTGCGACTTGATTTTTTTATGAGTAATAGACCTTATTGAGAACAATATCTCAGTTCTAGTCTCAAGTCGCACTTTTGCGTCTTTGCGGAGAAAAAAAATTAAAACAAAAATAAGAAAATATTTTTTTACTCAGAAACTAAAAGAGATTAAAAAAAAATAAAAACGTGTAAATATACTCTCAAATGAGCTCTATTAATAATATTAGTTTCAAATTATTATCTTGAACAACTACTTTTTGAGAACTGATATTCATTTTTTTCATGGAAAGGTCACGTCTTTTTCATGAATTTATATAAAAAAAACTAAAAGAGATAAATACGTGGGAGTTCTACTCGTGCTTTATAAATACGATCCTTGACTTATAAATGCAATAAACCCAAGTGGGAAATTTTTTGAGGCTTTTGGAACACTGTGCGATGGCAAAACCTATTTTAAAATAAAAAAAAATAAACTTTTCGTTTATTTTTATTCAAAAATGTATCTTTATTTTTTATACTATGGCGCTTATGACGTGCGTCGAATAACAGATTTGTATTTCTGTGGGTATGTAGAAGAATAAAATAAAATAAGCAGTAAAAAAATCTGATTCTAATCGCGCCTTATTAGGCAAAGACCGTCCCTGGAATCATATCAGAATTTCAGTCATGCTGACTATTTAGAACGTAACGGATGTTCTAAAATTCGCCTGACAGTTGAGTCTTGCTAATGACCGGCACAATCAATCAAAATTTAAACGGGACTTCATCACTCGTACATATTTAGATCCATTTATCTTTAGAAGTCTCTAATTACAAATAAAGTCACCAAAAGTGTGCCGTGTGGTGCCGGACGTAAATAATAGCACCATCCCATTTCTTCCTAGGGTGTCGTAAGAGGTGATTAAGGGCAGCAGCGTTCTCTAAGCATTATGCTACCATACTGCAATCAACCCGCCTGCCAAACGTGGCGGTTATGGCAAACCCCACCCAAATTAGGGGAGGCCTGTTTCCAGCAGTGGAAGTCTTTCGACTGATATGATGAAAGGAGATAAGTAATCAGAGGGGTAATTGCGGAACTTTTTATCGGTAGGAATTGGTTTAATATTCATAGTTAAACAACATTCATTGCGTTATTTACGTTGCTGAGCCACAATTTATTCGAACAAATGACGCAATGGTTTAGAAATAATCTTCAATCCCATTCAGATTCTGATAAATTGTGCGTTTCGCAATTAGGGTGCAGGATCATCGGATGTAGTTGAAGTTTAGTAAGAAAGTAATGGAGGTTTTCGAATGAAATTTAATTTCATAAATAAGCTGTTTGTTTTCTATTAGTAAACTTAAATTTTATTCTAAAACATCTATACGTTTCTTACGAATCTTCAATCTTACTCGACGACTAACTTATTACTTTTGGTGACTGTATTGTAAAGGTCGCATACAAACTCCTACAAAAACTTTTTAACAAAAAATTAAACCGCCGAAAAACTGAAAAGCATAAAATAATACTTAAACCTTAAAATTATGAGTCGGCGCTTTGAGTGATCCTTGTTCATTGATTTTTCAGCGCCGACTCAAAATTTTAAGGTTTAAGTATTATTTTATGCTTTTCAGTTTTTCGGCGGTTTAATTTTTTGTTAAAAAGTTTTTATTTTATATTTTTTGTGGCTTTAATGTACTAATAATACTTGGCAAGGTATACCCTATCCAACAAAAAAGAATTATCAAAATCGGACTACTCTGTATAAAGTTATGCGTGTTTATACAATACATTACAATCAGTGAGTGAACAATCAATCATCCCCTGTTTTCCGACCCTTAGGGTTCGATTTTGTTTTCCAAATTTATATGGGACCACCTTGAAAGTATACCCTTTCCAATAGAAGAAGAATTGTCACAATCGGATCACTATGTAAAAAGTTATGCGTGGTCATACATAAAAAAAAAAAAAAAAATATACGCGTCGAATTGATAACCTCCTCCGTTTTTTTTCGTCGGTTGAAAAGACGACTTTATTTTGTAAAGGCTGGCAAAAAATTAACTTCAGTTACATTCGAACGTTTTTAGAATAAGCTTTCAAATTAATTAGAATAGGTTTTTTGTTTCAAAAAGACAAAATATTTATGACAGGCGCGTTGCTATAAACAGCATAGAAAACGTAATTTAACTTTAATGGTATCCTCAAAATAATAGTTTAAAAAAAACTAAAAAAACACGCTTCCATAAAAAAACCAAACTAAAAAGTAGAAAATAATGGAAAAAAATCGTGGGGTGCCTGGTGCTTTTTAAGTTATTTTTTATTGATATCAGGCACCCCACGCTTTTTTTCCATTATTTTCTACCTTTTAGTTTGGTTTTTTATGGAAGCGTGTTTTTTAGTTTCTTTAAACTATTATTTATTTTCTATTTTTAGGGTGTTTCGAATTTTGAGACGTGTGTCAGCGTAATTTGTGACGTGTCAGCATAGTTTTCGAAGAAGTTTTTTTGCTGTCCTGGTAACCTTGGTAAGGATAATGGCACTTTATGAAATTATTGCATTGTTATCTTTGACAGGTGTGCAAAGTTTGAATGAAATCCGGTCGTTTAAAGTGGGTCAAAATCGCGCTATAAGGAGTCGGTTACAAACAAACATACAAACATACAAGTGAAGCTAATATAAAGCGTGTAAAAATATATTACACTACAATTAATACGTATAAATACCTACTCAATTTAGAAAGGTAAGAATATGGCCTGGGAATTCCATCACTCCTACTTATATTTTTAACCTAGTCTACTTTCTGTGTGTGATATGATTATTGGCATTATAAAGAAAGTTAAAAACAGTTCAGTACATAATTTCGCTACATTTTTTCTGTACTAGTCTTACAGTGAAAACTTTCCATAATTTCATCAAATAAAATGACGTTCGGAAATGTGAAGTAAATTACCCGAAATTATCTTAAAAGATGATAATATATTACACTACAATGAATACGTATAAATACCTACTCAATTTAGAAAGGTAAGAATATGGCCTGGAAATTCCATCATTCCTATTTATATTTTTAACCATCTACTTTGCGTGTGTGATATGATTATTGGCATTATAAAGAAAGTTAATAACAGTACAGTACATCATTTCGCTATTTTTTTTCTTACAGTGAAAACTTTCCTTAATTTCATCAAATAAAATGACTTTCGGAAATGTGAAGTAAATTACCCTTAATTATCTTAAAAAAATAGCTTTGCATTATTATTCAATTTATCCCAAAATTATTACTCACTGGCGAAGTATAGACCATTTTGGAAAAATACTTGGTATTGTTTAAATAATGTAAGACTACTTAACATACCGTGTGTTGTGTATTTTTACATTTTCTGTGTGGTGCCGGCTGTAAAGAATAGCACCATCCCATTTCTTCCCGTGGGTGTCGTAAGAGGCGACTAAGGGACTTACTAGAGAATGGGCAGCAGCGTTCTTTATGCATTTTACTACCACACTGCGATTGCCAACTCGCCTGCCAAGCGTGAAGATAATGGCAAACCCCCCCTGAAATGGGGGAGGCCTATGTCCTATGGCCGTTTGAACATACAAATTAACATATAGGACATGGTTACCGTGGCTCTGGCACAGGCAACTGAAGGAACACAGGTGGGTTTTAGTCAGTAAAAGTCTGAAATGGCCTTCCGCTCCGCCCAGAGCGAGACAAATCATTTGATGATCCCACCCAGAAAAAAACCGGCCAAGTGCGAGTCGTACTCGCGCACCGAGGGTTCCGTACAAACCTGTAGGTATTCTCGGTTTAAAAATATATTTTTTTAATTTTAATTTTTCATTTGATTGAATGTAAGGTAAATTGCGGTTTACGATTTATGACGTTTTAAAAAAAAACTACTCACTCGATCTCGTTCAAACCAATTTTCGGTGGTACCTAGTTTACATTAATGTACATCATATATTTTTTTAGTTTTATCATTCTCTTATTTTAGAAGTTACGGGGGAGGGGACACACATTTTACCACTTTGGAAGTGTCTCTCGCGCAAACCATTCAGTTTAGAAAAACCGGCCAAGTGCGAGTCGGACTCGCGCACCGAGGGTTCTGTACAAACCTGTAGGTATTCACGGTTTATGCATAAGGCTTGTGTTTATGAAATTAAATCCTATTTTTTTTTATTTTTATATTTGAGTTGATTGAATGAAAGGTAAATTGCGGTTTACGATTTATGACGTATAAAAAAAAAACTACTTACTAGATCTTGTTCAAACCAATTTTCGTTGGAACTTTATATAGCAATGTACATCATATATTTTTTTTAGTTTTATCATTCTCTTATTTTAGAAGTTACAGGGGGGGGACACACATTTTACCACTTTGGAAGTGTCTCTCGCGCAAACTATACAGTTTAGAAAAAAATGATATTAAAAACCTCAATATCATTTTTAAAGACCTATCCACAGATACCCCACACGTATGGGTACGATGAAAAAAATTTTTTTGAGTTTCAGTTCTATGTATGGGGAACCCCAAAATTTATTGTTTTTTTTCTATTTTTGTGTAAAAATCTTAATGCGGTTTACAGAATACATCTACTTACCAAGTTTCAACAACATAGCTCTTATAGTTTCGGAAAAAAATGGCTGTGACATACACGGACAGACAGACAGACAGACAGACAGACATGACGAATCTATAAGGGTTCCGTTTTTTGCCATTTGGCAACGGAACCCTAAAAAAATGATATTAGAAACCTCATTACCATTTTTGAAGACCTATTCATAGATACCCCACACGTATGGGTTTGATGAAAAAAACATTTTTGAGTTTCAGTTCTATGTATGGGGAACCTAAAATTTATTGTTTTTTTTTTCTATTTTAGTGTGAAAATCTTAATCACAGAATACACATACTTACCAAGTTTCAACAGCATAGCTCTTATAGTTTCGGAAAAAAGTGGCTGTGACATACGGACGGACGGACAGACAGACAGACAGACAGACATGACGAATCTATAAGGGTTCCGTTTTTTGCCATTTGGCAACGGAACCCTAAAAATTCCTCTTCGCACCCGACCACACACATTTGTTTATTTTGTCCAAATAATTTATTGGCATTTGGGTGAGCTTATGTTACAGACGACACCGACTTGTCAACATATGGACCATTTTTAAAACAAAAGAACAACCCACCCGTATAATAACTTAAAAGATTAACAGCGATTTCTAGGAAGTTCTCGAAAACGAAACAAAGATTCGTGTTACATTGGTCTGTTTTTGTTATTAATGGCCGTAATTAATCATAGCGAAACGGCAATGCAGCAAGAAATCGGATAAAAAGTCTTTATTTTAATTTCTTTTTGACACCCTTGACCTCCGTAATGTTTGAAGTCGTTTATCTGTCAATCTTTATAATGTGTTTACGACGACCGAAAGTATCAAATTACTGAACGAACAACGTAAACGATTCCGTAAAGATGGTTATCAAAATAATTACTCTGAACCAAATGAGATGCTATGCTACTTTCCTTAAAATTACTATAATTTCTTGCAACTTAGCTTTTACACGTGAATAAATACTCCAATTGTGATAACTGTAAACTTCTTCAAAGGAATATGACGACTCCAAATGACACGCCATTTTCGCAATTCGAATTTTAAAATGTTTGGGACCCATGTTAACGGGCCGGTTAACGAATTGAGGCACTATAAGATGATTTCCTTTACTTTTTATTACTATGACATTTGCTGTCAATGTAACATTTATATGAACAAAAGAAAAACGCTTACGTCATACAAATAACACAGTTTTGGTGTTAATGTCTAGGTGTTAATGTCTAGGAATAAAGATGTAAAGTGCTACAATAAACATGAAAATGCATTTTAACGAGCAAAGTCAGGCGTCTTGTTACGTACAAATGTAGCATTTTGCTTACAATGTTTGTCTGAATTTCGCAAGTTCAACGGCCAAGTTAATTTCTGCAGACCTACAGTTTGGTCACCGCTTATTCTTTGTTCTCAATTATTTGATTTCTTACTTCCTTCTTATTTTCCCAGGGCTGTGGTTCGAACAAAAGTTTACGTAAGTATCGTGTTTTTGTACTAACTGTTCTTCCTGATAATTTAATTTGAATAAAGTTCATTTTTGTTCTTATCTTGAGGCTAATTCATATTTTTTTGTGACTAAAAGTTAAATCTTAACACAGTATAAAACAAAGTTGCTTCCTGCATCTGTTTGCTTAGATTTTTATACTCCGCAACGGATTTTAATGCGTTTTTCATCAATATACAGAGTGATTCAAGAGAAAGGTTTGTGTATAAATGCACGCGGGCGAAGCCGCTAGCAAAAGTTAGTAATATGATAATTTAAACTTTGTTATCATATATAAAAACACATAAAGAGCAAACATGCAACATGATGCATCTGTTTATGAGATGGATGTGTCAATCCCCTGCCCTAAGCAAAGATGTCAATTACTTACGAGTCAACGAAATATAAGGAAGTACTTACGTATACTTAATGTAAGTACTAAAATATCAATATGATTGTATCTGCTTTGTTTGTTGGCAGCCGACAGATCACGTGTGCCCCAAACTTTATTTTGTAAACATTTAAAAATGTCACCTGAGCATTCGTAAGCAATTTTTAGAATTTATACTTGACACTATCACACACACGAGGTTCATTAGATTTTATGAGGTCATAATCTCTTTGTCGGTCAATTTAGGATTATATGCTGATAATGGTTTTTCAACCGACGAAAAAAACGGAGGAGGTTCTTAATTCGACGCGTATATTTTTTTTTAATGTATGACCACGCATAACTTTTTACATAGGGGTCCGATTGTTACAATACATTATTATTCTTGCTTCTTAAGTCGATTCGCATCAATTTGCTCATCCGAAATTTCATTCTCTTTATTGCATAGGTACTTATAGTGGTCTTTTTTCATAACTTTATTGCATACATTTCAAAATGTGCCAATTGATAAAGATAATTCCAGAGTAATCCAAACTGCCTGAGGATAGACGACGCCGCCGAGGCCGGCCCAAGAAGAGGTGGCGAGACGACCTGGTAGGTTGGATCGAGGTGGCCCTGGAAACGGATATCTAGAGGGATTTGTAGGAGGCCTTGTCAACAGGGAGACAGTCCAGACTAATAATAAAAATATAAAAAAGAAACTAACCAGAGTTGTCGATTCGCCCACAAACAATTACACTGCGTACGACTGTCCCATATAAATTAATATATTAAGTAAAGAGAGGATCAACTCATAAACCGTTATTCTTTCAAGCCCTGCCCAAAAGGGAAAATATATCTGAGGGACAATTCTCGTAGTTATAAGAACGTTCACCTTGAAATCTCAGTCTGAATCTGTCAAAAATACTTCTAATTTTCTTACTTGAAAATCTTGAAATGGTTGAATGGCGCTGAGATAAGACTTGAATTTGAACGTTTTCATTACGAGCACGGACGCACGGAAAAATAGCGTGGCAGAATATTATCTATCACACACTGGATTTTGAACTCTTGGTGTTTAACTGAGCATAGAAAATCCAACAGAGTGCATCTCAGCTCGACGAAAAAAGACATGGCTCGCTTTCAACTGTCGGCCCTGAGCAATGCGTTTATGATCTAGATCAATCCTTCTGGATTGTTGGAGTATCAGCAAACTCTTTGTTGCTTGTTAGCAACAAAGAGTACGATACCTATCACTAAAGACGCTTTTTTGTGGATGGGAAATCATCAAATGACGTCTCCCGCTCTGGGTAGAGCGGAAGGGCGTGTCAGACTTTTACTGACTAAAACCAGGGCCACAGTATCTCTTTCGAACAAATCTCGAGACCCTGGCAGATTATATAAAGACGCTTCGAAAATCAAACACCATGTAATTAAAATATTTGTTTTAACCACAGAGTTTAGAGGTTAAAACGAGGTTCATTATGTTGTCGCGGTGGCAATGACATGCCACAAGTGGTTGACCTTTCAAAATAATGGGTTTTATGGTTCAACAAACCATCGTTTTTGTCGCCATTTTTAACAGCAAACATCATAAATTCCTTTGCATCTGTATTTATGCCAATAACATGGTTAATTATTACTGTAAGCATATATAGGTGTTCCTTTTGGAGTTGACCAAGATATTTCTTATTTAGAACTTATTTACCACACATTTTCTACGAACACGGTAGGCTTCCGGAGAGGTAGGTCGTGTTTAGATGGCTTAAGTTGCTTAATCTCCGCAATTCAAACCGGTTTTGCCGAGGGTTGTTCTACTATGGGTTGTTTTTTAGATATTAATAATGCCTATAATAATGTAAATAATACTGTTTTAATAAATGTTTTAGATAGCCTTCAAATAGGGTCACGCATCTGTAAATATTTGTGGAATTTTCTTCACAGAAGAGTACTAAAAATAAAATCAGGTACGGAAGTTGTTAGCAGATATTCGGGTAGTGGTTTGGCTCAGGGTGATCCGTTATCCCCGCTTTTATTTAATATAATAACATTGGATATTTGTAAACGGCTGCAAAACCATATTTGCATATCTCAGTATGCGGATGACTTTGCTTTATATGTGCAGTGTTCGTCTGTTAGTGAGGGCGAAGGCAAAATTCAGTCGGGTCTTGATCTAATCAACAACATGTTAACCCACGTAGGTTTAGAAATTTCTCCGGTTAAAAGTAAAATTTGTTTGTTTAGTAGGGGCTTTCGTAGACCTGTTATAGATGTCCGTTTAAACGGTACTTTATTAGACGTAGTAGATCATGTGAAATATTTGGGATTATGGCTAGATAGGGGTCTCCGTTGGAAGAAACATATAAATGAGGTTCGTGAGCGGGTACTTAAACTGATTAACATTTTTAAGGTTTTAGTTGGGCCCGGCTGGGGTGTTCATCCCAACCACTTAAGAAGGCTGTATATTTCACTTATCTGTAGTCGTATCGACTTTGGTAGCTTCTTACTCGACAATAGCGCTGACACACATTTAGCCAAACTGGATCGATTGCAAAACATTTGTCTGCGGTTAATAGGTGGTTTTATCAAAAGCACTCCAATTCACGTAATGGAATCCGAATTGATATTGCCTCCTCTTTTTATTCGCCGCCGATATTTAGCTGGTAAGTTTTACTTAAAATCTAAGTGTTACGATTTCCCTTTAATAGGCATATTGGACAAACTTCAGGGTCTGTGTAATAATAATCCTTATTGGAGTAATAAGAAAAAACCTCTGCTAGTCATGTCTCACGATGTCCTAAAGCAAGAACATATGTACTGTAGTAATAAAATTGGCATGTTTTCCATGGATACTTGGGTCAGCAATATGGACTTATCACGTATTGTAAAGCCGAGTTTAGATTCGGTTGATAAACCTAAACATTGTTGTAATACGCATAGTTTAAGATCTATTTGTTGTAAGTCTTTAAATGAAAATTATTCTGATTTTCAATGTGTGTATACGGATGGTTCTAGACATGAGAATTATTGTGGCGCAGCTTTTTTTGATTCGCAAGTTGGTACCTTTTTTAAATTCCGTATTACATCAAAAATTTCAATAATGCACTTGGAGTTAATTGCCATTGCTGAAGCTTTGGCCTACATCAAGTCTTTGGATGGAGTTCAGTTTGTAATTTTCACTGACTCGAAAAGTGCCCTTCTTCATCTGATGAAATGCACGAGTACTTCACCTTTCAGAGGGCTTCCACTGGCGTATAGTATCTTAAGAACCATCACTGAATTTGTTACCAAACATAAAACAATTGTATTGCAATGGATTCCCTCTCACGTTGGACTGGATGGTAATGAGATGGCTGATCGGTTGGCTAATGAAGCTGCGTCTGATGGAGAACTATATACTTGTCTTCCATGGCATACCGAGCTTTTACCCCTCGTTAGAGACAGATGTATTCAATCGTGGTCAGAATATTTTGATAAAAGATCTTTAACGAAGGGCATTTGGTACAGGACGATTCAACCATCTCTCCCACGTATGCTTTGGTTCAGCGAGGGCAGGATGAATAGGCAAGAAGTTGTGATGGCTTTGAGACTCCGATCCGGCCACGTTCCTCTTAATAGCTTTGCTTTCATGATGCGCAAAGTTGATTCACCCAACTGTACCGTCTGTGGAGTCATAGAAGATGTGCATCACATTTTAACGGAATGTAGTCGTATTGGGGTCCCGAGACGTCAAGCCTTTGACACTAATTTTAATGTAGGCTTCTATAATAGTGTGCTGACCTCACCATTGTCAGATGAGGCCAGAACTCTTTATCATATCCTTTATTTCAGTATATAAACATATAAATTATATTTTTAAATATTAGAATATAAAATAAAAACATTTAAAACATTTTTTCATATTATTATTATGGGTACAAGGTTACGGGTAGGCTAGTTTTTTTTTTTTGTTATTGTATTCAATAATCGGGGTGGCATATTCTCTATAGAAAAAACCCTGTAAATAAATAAAGATTAAAAAAAAAAAAAAACTTATTTACCACACAGGTTTAAGAAAATGCATTCTTTTTTGCATTTTCTTGAATGAATGAATAAATTCTAAATTACTTCTCTGAATATTTTCGAAAAAGTAATTTTCGCGAACAAACCAACTCATTTAGTACTTACTGATAAAGTATAGTATTAGCCAGGCTATTGCAATGCCTTCTCAATTTCAGGACACAATAGGTACTACGTAATAAAATAAAAGAAACACTGGCCATATAGAAAGAACATGCCTCGTGCCATTGTTTCTCCTAATTTATTATCCAATGCGGTGTGCATTGGATAATAAATTCAACGTGAACCTAACTCGAGTGTTACCAATGCTAACAAAAAGAATTCAAAAACTTTTCTTCCAAAAAGGCATCCTAGGATCAAAACAATAGGTCTTTTAACTAGGACCGTAGAAATAAGATGAAAAATGGATAAGGTATTGTAACTCCAAAGAAGTCCTTTTATTTGTTGTTTTATTTTCACATATTTCAACCGAAAACACGTCCACTGCGAGACATAAGCCTTGGGGAGGCTTATGTGCAGCAGGGAGGGGATTTACCATAGTCGCCACACTTAGCAGGCGGGTTGGTGATCACAGCAATATCAACATCAAACTGTGTACTGGTGAGCTACTGCTAAAAGTTTCGTCATGTGGTACAGGCCTACATATCAATCGGTGGGACCTAGTGTTGCCATCCGCCATTATGCTAAGCAGAGGCCCTTTTGGCATAAGTTCTTTTTTTAAATGACTTATTTGGCCGCTTTACAATGAATGCCAGCATCTAATACCATACCAGGGTCTACCCTGGCTGGGGTTCTTTTTTCAAGTTAGCACTCATTTCTTTCTGTATTTTTTTTTTCAACAGTTGCCGTAATGTTCTTCAGCATCCTACAGCATCAAATGCATCTGCACTAGAAACAATTTGTGTCGTCATAACTCCGCTCAACAACTGCAGGTGTTAAGTCTCTCCAATTCACAAGCCAGCAACCGTTGGTTATTAAGAAACAAGAATTCACCAATGGTGTGACCTTATTATCATTTGAAGACCTTTCATACAAACCAAATGGGCCAGCAACCTAATTGCGTAACACGCTTGTCCCCCTAACTCACTAGTATTTTAGAAGTACAGTCACGAGCTTTAATTTGGGACCCATTTCCGTTAAATGTTGTTAGAACAATCATAATGCAATAAGGTCGAAACTTTGAAACTTTGCTTTAAGGTTGAAATGTTGAATGTCAAGTTAAGACATAAAATGTCTTATCTAATCGACCTATGAAATGATAACCTCGTTGCAAAAAGCTATCATTACGATTTTCTAATTACGAACATGTGTCGTGTCAGTGTCATTTAAGAAAATAGTTTAATGTGATATTTTCACAAAATATAATTTACCAATTAATAAAATGCTTGCGGCTAATCGTGACCAAATAAGGCTCCAAATTATTGATTTGCACGAACAAGGAGTAGGCATTCACGAGATATCGCGACGAATAAATGTGACAAGAAACACAGTTCGCCGCTGGGTTCGACGCCACGGGAACGAGGAAAATATTATTGACTTACGACGAAACAACCATCACCCGCAAGTTATAACACAAGAGCAGAGCCGCTTGATGCAAAGGCAATACCTGATGAATGGATTTACGCCAACGAGGCATTTTGCGGAAGCGTTTGAAGTCCACCCTTCAACAGTTAGAAGGCATTTTAAAGCTATGGGACTGCATCACAGGCGGCCTGCAAAAAAAATTGCGTTGACGGATGCCCATAAAGCTGCTCGACTTATTTTCGCACGTCAGTATCTAAATTTTGATTGGACGACGACGGCTTTCATCGATGAAAAGACTTTTCAATCTTCCCAAACGGGCAGATTACATTTGTGGCGAATTGACAGGACGCGATACACGGAAGACCACGTCATAGCTAACAACGCGTCTGGTCGCATTACAGTTAACATGTCTGGCTGGATTAGTTCAGCCGGCATTGGAGAACTAATAAATTTACCACCCAGGGCCACTGCTCAAGATTATGTCGATTTATTAGACGAGAGTGTCCTTCCAACATTGCAACTATATTATCCACAAGAAGATGTTGCTCCAATAAACTTTGTTCAAGATAACGCAACAATTCATACGGCAAGAATCGTTAGAACTTGGTTCGACAATAATAGAGCAAATTTAAATCGTATTCCGTGGCCTGCAAAGTGTGCCGATTTAAATCCTATAGAAAATTTATGGGGCTTAATGGTTCAAAAATGGTCAAATAGAAACGAAAGAACTAGAAAAGCACTTATGGATCACTGCCTCACAGTCTGGGACAGTTTAAGGGGTACTGACATATGTGACAAATTGATTGGATCCATGCGTAACCGGCTCCAGGCTGTGATTGACAATGAAGGTGGATATACGCGGTTTTGAATATTTATGATAAAAAAATTACTGGAGAGATTTAAATTAATTTAGTCGTAGCCTTCGGTGATAAGTGTTTATTTTGTGCACCGCTAACCATGCTTTCTATATAATTGTGTTAAGATTGAGGTTTGTGTCATAAATGTCTTAATAAATATAAAGAATAAAAAACTTTGTTTATCTAAAGATTTTATTAATCAATATTTTAGCTGAAATCTTCTAAGCCCCCATAATCATAAACGGCCTTTAAACCTATTTTATTTTAAATATGTTGTTTTGGTCCGTCACTTTGATATTTATGTTTGAGAAAGAGACAAAACTTTTTAACTAATATAGGTTTGAAGAATAAGCGGGTTAGTTGACTAGCTATCATATATTGACAATATAATTTTGTTCTTTTTTATTTGTTTCTTTTTTCTTATGGGACCACAGGACCAAAAAGTAATTATTACTCGGAAATCGGTAATGATCGTTTGCCCTCGCTCCAGTTGACGTTAGCCCCTAGAAACGTAAAGTTGTCGATGGTAAACATTATGACGTTTATTGTTTGTGCAGTGACAGCGTTAACATAATAGCTCTAAATGGCGAAAGTTTGCTACACGATATTCAACCTTAGGTGGGTCCCAAATTAAAGCTCGTGACTGTATGTAAGTTTGTAAGCCAATTCTCATATTATTTGTTATTAGTGAATCGTTCTTAATTATAGGTATGTATTTTCTCTTTTACTCTTACCCACGCTGTCTACGTCTCTTTATGTTCTTTCCTATTGCACATATGCTGGAAGACATTTATTTAGAAACAAAAATCACCTCTCTACCTATTTTTCCTTTCTTTTCTTCTTGTCTGTATATAAATGGTTAAATAAATAAATAACGCAATAAATGTTGATGAAAATGAAAGCCATTACTACTAGCCAGCTATTAGTGTTTTATACATTTAGCCCACTAAGACAAACACGACACAATACAAATTAGCTTGGCAACTACAATAAACATATGCCATCTTTGAGCATATGCATCCTTCGTCATGCTTGACATAATATCTCTTATTTTCATCCATCAGATGTCTTAGGTCATCGCTCCCCGTGGGACGAAAGTACTAATTACATACAGTACGAGTCTCATACAAAGAAATACAACCACCACGTGGGTTGTATGAACTTGTATGATTAAATGTACCTATGTATATTTAAAATGTACAATTAATCATCATCTGTTCTTTACGTGTTGTTTGAGTGCAAGCTTTTAAATCGAGTGGATTAATTAATCGGAGTGCTCTGAACTTTCAAGTGTTTGTTTATGTTCTAAAGTTGGAACAAAGGAAAGAATTTGATGTTATTAATAGGATGCACTTGGGTTCTACTTTTGAATAGATATTTTTCGTTCCACGCTCTGACAGTTCAATTAAAAGTTGTATAGGAGAATGCATAGATGGAAAGAAAGTTTAAAGATATTTTCTATGTATGAAACTAAATACAAACGTAACTCGTTGGGCTTTATTTATAACGCTAAAAAAAACAACCGACTTCCTTAAAAAAACACCACCTATTGAAAAATAACTTTAATTTCGAAAGTCGGTGTCTTAGGATCTTTATTTAAGGTTTTTTGCCACCGACTTCCGAAATACAAGTTATTTTTCACTTTGTAGTATTTATTTTAAGGAAGTTTGTTGTTTATTTTTTGTAAAAAGTTTTTTATTTTTGACTTTTTAGTTAGGTATGTAAAAGGTAAAAGTGGACCAGGTCGTGTGTTTTCTCCAGCTCGTCTTGCTATTTTCTACGGGGTCTGCCGCAACGGCTTCAGGCTGTGTCAGGGCTCCACGTAGTCGTTATTTTTGGCCACAGTTCATTGGGAATACGTGAGATGTGGTCAGCTCAGTCCCATTTCAGTCTAGCGGCTTTTTGAGAAACGTTAGTAATTTGTCGACGATAAATCAATGTTTAATTTAAGCTTTTTTATGTTGGTTTTGTCCTTTCAATAACCCAAAATCTTAGCTTGCTGCCATTTATTCAAAACATAGAATGATAAAATAACCTTTACTGTATACCCAAATTCTTGCTTTATATGCATTTCATGTAGTAAACTTAGGGTCTCGATTTATAAAAAAAAAACCGGATAAGTGCGAGTCGGACTCGCCCACCGAGGATTCCGTACAAATTTTTGCGTACATATTATCAATAAAAAAAAAAATACAAAGTGAAAAATAACTTTAATTTCGAAAGTTGGTGTCTTAGGATCTGTATTTAAGGTTTTTTTGTACTTTGTAGGTAGTGTTTTTTTTAGGAAGTCGGTTGTTTTTTTTTTTGTAGTTATGGTAAATACCCCGCACTAATCTAATCGCGTTATTCGTTCATTTGTCGCGCAAATACTCAAAGCAAATTTAAGACTTAGGTATATGGTTTTCAAATGGATCCCATTATCCGAATGGAACCAAATTAAAATGGGACCATTCAGAAAGTCAAATCATCAAAATCGGTTCACCCAGTCAAAAGTTATGAGGTAACAAACATTTAAAAAAAAATACAGTCGAATTGATAACCTCCTTCTTTTTTTGAAGTCGGTTAAAAGTGTATGGTTAAACAGTTGCTAATCATTATTCATGGTATACATAGGTACATACTAGCACTTCGTCCGCGACCACTAGCTCACGTTACTCCGGAATAATTAAGCTTTCCATAGGTGAAATAATTTTTACAATCGGTCCGGTTTTTGAGTGTCCAATCAGCTGGGGAGATACGTTTCGTCGCATGCCATTTCACAATTTGACGTTTCCACTTCGGGATATTGTAATATAACGTAAAATAATACGTTAAATTGTAAGCAGTATGTTCCGGTTCACAATATTTCGACAGATTACGATCTCGCTAGTTAGATTGTAATCTTACGGTGACACATCCATCACAAACAATCAAACAGTTCCAATAAAAATAGTGTAGATAGTGGTTTGTTTCGAATATCAAATGTCTCTTTTCTGAATACTTTTTCTGCCTCTTTACAGGATGGAACAAAATTATTGCCTTCCCAGTTCCCATCCTATTTATATAAGTTTCAAATCTAAATTTTGATCCGGACAAAAAAAAAAACAAATGGCAAAACTAGGGTTTACTTCCTTTTTTAGCCGTTGATATTCCACTGCTGATCGAAAGGCTTCCCTACAGAGCTGCCAAGGAGCAATCTTTATTAAAAGAGTCCGGCTCATCCCGCCATATCCGTCTGGGCCTGCCGCGATGTCTCTTGCCATTAACCGGGATCCTTTGGATCGTAAGTTTGGCCCATTGATCGTCTGACTTCCTTTATCCTTTAGATAAGTGTGCGAACATCCAGTTATATTAGCATAATGATAGGTCACGATGTGATATCCGATTCTCATAGTCGTTAGGAGTAACCCCTTGACAAATTGTAGCGCACTCTTCACTCTTAATTCGTGTATCCTGGTGCCAAGGGGGGATCTAATGTCATGCGGGATTTGACACGGAAGGGTATTCCTACAGTTTCAAGAGCCCGACTTCGGAATATAAAGTTATTTTCACTTTTTCGTTTTTTTTTTTATAAATCAAGGCCCTAAGTTTAATACTATGTACTACATGAAGTGCACTTCATGCATATAAAGCAAGAATTTTGGTTACAGCAAAGGTTATTTTATCATTCTATATATTAATGAATATATTTAAATAAAAAGCAAGCTAAGATTTTGGGTTATTGAAAGGACAACACCAACATAAAAAAGCTTTAACTAATCATTGAATATCGTCGTAATTGCACATAGTAACACAAATTACTAACATTTTTCAAAAAGCCGTTAGACTGAAATGGGACTCGGCTGACCACCGTATGCCCAATGAGCTGTGGGCCAAAATAACGACTAAAAGTACCCCGTACAAAAAAAGCAAGACAAGCTGAAGAAAATACATGACCTGCACGCGTAGCATGACCGCCATAGAAACGGAATTTGTCGACGGAAGATAAGACAAAATGATAGATTGTATCGTAGAAAAATTGTGTAAAACTGGAAAAAAAGAGATGTTTCCATTCTTCAGTCGACAAGAGTACGATATCAAGTATGATGACTATTTTTCAGATGAGCTAAAAACATTTTTACAGCATTAAAATACATAAGAAACTTTTTTTGTTCTTGGTAGAATAGATATAGAATTGGTCATGCTACGCCGGCTGTTCCACTTTTGCCCCAGATCGGAAGAGTTGGAAGACATGGGGAGATGCCTTTGCCCAGCTGTGGGATGATACGGGCTAACAGTAACAGTATTTTTTTTTTTTAATTACATCTCGCATGTAAACCTATGAGGTTGTCGGCTGCTTAATCGGACTTGCCTGTGGCTACCTTAATAAATTAAGGCCTCCATGGCTTAAAAAAACTGAAACTAGAGCGAATACTCGCTATGGGCACCCCCTGTGGGGTACGGATCTCGGCTTAGGGCATCGCTGGTAGAGGGCAGCAAGGGACGGGCTGGATGGGAATGAAACAGTTACAGTAATTTTTATAACTTTTTATAATAATAATTAAAAAAATAAAATAAGTTTATTGACACGAAAAACCTTTTTTTTTTACAATAACAATAACCGTTCACATAGGTAGGTTAAATTGGTTTTTAGGAAAAGGCTGCACAAATAGTGGAAAACCCTGCCTCCTAAACTAGGGAACCCTGTGACCTAGGAGTCAGTGTTCTACTAGTTACTTAAAGTGTGTGATTCTAACAATAACCCATTTTATGTTAATCTTATATCATGTCACCTTTTAAACACCCTCATTGTAAATCAAGTTTTTATTGATCTTTATAGGATAAGTTTTGCCCGTTTTTTTTTTATAAATGACATTATCATTGTCACTTCGCGCGATGACTTTTATTAATGTACGTAGGCTTACGTAATTAACTAGCTGTGTAGATACGGCTACATATCAAGCTATACTATTCCAGTTTACGCTGATCTTTCACTATACGGAAATCCTATACAACGTGAGATCAGTTTATACTGGAAAGGGGCCGTTCAAGTATTACGTAAGCACTATAGGGAGGCGGTCTTTGCTTTGCTTATTTTTGATGACATGGGGGATGGGGGGGTCTAGATGGTGATTACGTAAGTGATTACGTAATTTTACACATAAGCATATAGCAACCTACACATTGTCTATGTTTGTAACCGAAACGCATTTTCGGGGATTCCCACAAATAATTTATACGTTTAGGTACTGGCTTAGAACCGAGTACCGGAATTAACGCGCTATCCACTTGTCCAAATTTCTTCCGTCATTGTTTCGTTTCGGTACAATTGACGATTTGATGTATTTTAAATGAATGTTGTGCGCGTCCTCTATCTTAAATCTATTTTTTTATTTCTGGAATCATAACTGCTGTCCATGAATCAATAAAAAAAAACAGAATAGGTACATTAAAAGAAAATTGCATGTACCAATGTTTACGTGAGCATGGGGGGAAGGGGTACGATCTTTGCTTACTATTGCTGACAAGGGGGATGGGGGAATAAATAATTGTAATATATTTGCTTACGTAATACTTGAACGGCCCCAAATTCATGCTTGACATGTAGCTGTGTCTACTATAGCTAATAAATGATTGATTATTTGTTGAAGCGATGATTAGCATGAGTTTTTTGTGCCATCATCATAGATGGGAGAGAATCATTAATTACAATTAATTTGTTAAATCGCTTCAGTGATTTTGCTGATTAAATTACTCATTGATCGAATCAGTGAATCGTAAAGAATTTATGAATGAAAAAATATGAAGCGGATGAATTTCGTCAATTTAGTTGTTATAAATTTTAGCGGATTTAGAAGCTATGAAAATGCAATTATTGTTCAAACCTGCTGTTTTTGTGTGCTGCAAAAAAGAATAGGTATGTATTTTTTTTCTGGGTGGCATATCATTACTTACATAAAAAAAACGACGTAAAAAGTAGAAAATTACTTTATTTTTGGAACTCGGTAGCAAAAAACGGTGAAAACTGTTTTCCTCAGACAGCCTACAAATATATAACACCCCCTTACCTTTGCGCCCCGGGGTTAAAAACCTTCTACTACCCCAAGAATGTACGATAATCCAATCCAATATGCAAACTCCAAAGCTGTCTCTACCCGTTTCAACAACGGAAAACTGCTGATATCCTAAAAACTAAAGATCCCAAGAGACTGGCTCCAAGCACGTGCTTGAACCTAGACTAACATGCCCACCCCCCATTGGCTACTCGATACTAAGTGGCCGGGTCGTGCCAGCTCGCCTATATGTCTGGCAGACTTCCAAGTCTACAGCACTTAAGTATTGACTACTGTGCCAAGGGTTAGGCTTCTGTTCCAGTATTAGGTGAGCGATGATATATGCTTTGACGAAATAAGGCGAATCAGCGTAGTAAGTTTTATACGTGATCTCTAAAATTAAGACGAGTTTCTATATTTTTCTTTCTATTATACCTATACTCATATAGCAAGTTAATATTAGTAAAAGAAAACCATTTAAAAAAAAAGGTGAAGCGTCATACGTTTTTCAGGTTTTTTTTTCTATTTTCTAATGACGTACGACACTATATCACAATTATTTTGAAGGATATTACTATTCCATTGCATTAAATGTTCAAAAAATTCTTCTGCTTAACAACGTAAATAACGCATGAGATGTTGTTGAATTGTCAAAATGAAAGCTGTTTCTATTGTTAGTGTGTTCCGCAATTACCCCGAAGGGTTTGTTCATCCTGCCAGGGTCGCGAGATTCGTTTGAAAGAGTTACCGTGGCCCTGGCACATGGGCAACTGAAGGAACACGGGTGGGTTTTAGTCAGTAAAAGTCTGACACGCCCTCCCGCTCCGCCCAGAGCGGCAGAAGTCACTTGATGATTTCCCATTAAAAAAAAGCCGTGTGTACAAAGGTTTCCGATATTAGAAAGCTAGTTTGGATCTCAAATGGAGTTGGGTACGACAAGGCTGGACTGGTAAGACGCAGTGATGGCAGTTATAGTAAGGCAGTGACCGAGTGGCGTCCAAAGATTGGAAGATGAAGTATCGGTCGTCCAGGAGCGGAATGGGTGGACCACGTTGTTACCATCGTAAGTAGAACCTGGATGAGGCTGGGACAGGAGCTTGGGGTTTGGCCCAAGAAAAGAGAGGCCTATGTTCAGCAATACTGAATGAAATCATGTTGTTATCATCGCTTCTGTACTCGCCTATCTTTTAGAGGAAGTTAACCTTACAATAAGAGTTCATTGACTTCAACGAACAACCCATTTACAATCAGAATTGTATTGTTATTTGTCGCGATTGTGACAGCTACTGTCCTACTGTTGACAGAAAAAAAATGGATCGCAAAGACAAAGTACAAGTAGGTACCTCATACATATCTATATGCTAGGTAGCTATAGCTACGTAGGGTCTTAAACAATAGTATAGAATGGTATAATTATAGATGGTTCGTTTTCAAAGACCTACCAAATTTTAAGGTGTTGTACTGACAAACTGAACATCTTTGAAACTTACCCTGGTATCGTCCTCCAGATGGAATTTCGGCCACGACGGCCAATCTCAGTAGGGACACGGTAATGATGATATTATTACTATGGAGAGACTAGCCAACGACACGTATGCTATTATGTGGACTAGTAAGTATCGTCACCGGACTATCGGCGTGATGAGCTTTCCAAGGCATGGGTATCACACCGCTGAGCTAAAACTACGGGCTATTACTAAGAAATCCTTCCTTTCCGTATGGAAAAAACATATTTCTTTGCCCGACCTGAGAATCGAAACCAGTGGAGTAATGACGCAACACACAATTAGTAGGAATAACATCTTTCATTTTGACAGGTCAACCACATTCATTACGTTATGTACGTTGTTGAGCGGACAACTTTTTTGTACATATAAAGCAATCGATTAGCAATACCGTTGAAAATTATTGCGATTCTGATTAATAGTGTCACACCTACAGAATTATAGAGACCAAATTAAGAAATTTAAGATTTTAACTTTGTCTCATTAAAATTATAAAATTCTTATTAAAACAGAGGCCTATATTGTCATGCGGTGTTTTACGCAATTAGGGTGCTGGACAACTGTTCAATTGGTGAGACAAGTCGCATACTCGACTGGCGCACACATAGTCGTGCGTTCAAACCACGCCGGCTGGATCACTTTTCAACCGACGAAAAAATACGGAGGAGGGTCTCAATTCGACGCGTATTTTTTTTTTTATGTTTGACCACGCATAACTTTTTACATAGTGGTCCGATTGTGACAATTCTTCTTCTATTGGAAAGGGCATACTCCCAAGGTGGTCCCATATAAATTTGGAAAACAAAATCGAACCCTAAGGGTCGGAAAACAGGGGCTGATTGATTATTCACTCACTGATTGTAATGTATAACCACGCATAACTTTAATACAGAGTAGTCCGATTTTAATAATTCTTTTTCTGTTGGATAGGGTATACCTTGCCAAGTATTATTAGTACATTAAAGTCGCAAAAAAAAACAAAAAAAAACTTTTTAACAAAAAATTAAACCGCCGATAAACTGAAAAGCATAAAATAATAAACCTTAAAATTTTGAGTGGGCGCTGAAAAGTCAATGAACAAGGATCACTCAAAGCGCTGACTCATAATTTTAAGGTTTATTATTTTATGCTTTTCAGTTTTTCGGCGATTTAATTTTTTGTTCAAAATAGATACCGTGACCCTGGCATATGGGCAACTGAAGGAACACGGGTGGGTTTTAGTCTGCAAAAGTCTGACACGCCCTTCCGCTCTACCTTAGAGCGGGAGAAGTCACAAAAACAAAAAGGGTGCTGGTCCTCACGCTCAGCAGTCCCTTGTGACTTGTTACTTGCGGGGGGGATACTTACATAGGTAGTAATCATATCTACATATGGTTCTAATGAGGTAGTGAGTGACATGACAATGTTTATTTTATTTGCATACAGTTGCAAATACGCTTGTCACCATGATATTGTATTTGGACTCATATGCATGTGACTTGAGTAGGTTGAATTCTGAATATAGGTAGGTACGAACCATTACAATGAGGCAGATGATCTACCATCTGCTGATGATGACATAGGCATAAATCTTACAGATTTTGTCGATTTTCAAAGTACCGTGAGAAGCGTAGAAGTTATGAGGGAAAAGATGAACACACACACGTAGTCTGTTAAAATCTTATCTATTTTCCGTGTATTAAAGGATGATACTCTAACTGCTATAACAAACCTCGGAGATAACCATAGTCTTTAATCTAATTAGTCGGAATAGATGAAAGCATGAAAGAGGTATTTACTAAACATACTTACGTAATAAATAAATATAGAAGACTCATAGTTAGTCATCATCATCATCAGCAGCCTATAATGTTCCCACTATTGGGACACAGACCTCCTCTCCACGAGAGGGAGGAGACCATAATCCAACACGCGAGCCAATGCTGGTTGGTAGGTGTCATAATCATGTCTGTGAATTTTATTTCTAAGACATGCCGATATCCTCACAATGTTTTTCCTTCGCCGTTTTGTAATCATACATACATAAACTCACATCTTTTTCCCATGGGGTAGGTAGAAACTAAGAAATGCCACCTGCTACGATCTTTACAAACTCCTTTTGCCTCGTTTACGTTCATACATTTGGTCATACATGCACTCTGGTTGCGAGAACTATGCACATGTTTTGAGAGCAGTGGTGATGGAATTAAATGCAAAAGTGAAGCGCCTGCCTGATTTCGAACTCACGACCACTCGTAAGTCGGGGCCGATGCCACTGAGCCACCAATGCCCATCAGATGATCTGCAATAATTAAACATTTGAAAATTGAAAGAGTGCTCTTTTACAACTAAAATATTTTCAGTCGGCAAAAACCCCAATCAGCCGGTTTGCTTAATTTTGCAAACGCTGGCAAAGAATAACTGAATTGACGACTTTTACCCATCAATTAAAGCCGCCAATCAAATCAGTCCAATCAAAGAAATGTCGAATCTAATTGTACTTTTGAGAAAATCAGACAAAGCTCTTTTAATTTGATAAGCGAAGAGAGCAGACTTCGGAACTCATTTAATTTTACTTATAAAATACATAGTATAGTAAGCCGCAGTCAGTAGCAATCTAACGGTATTTAACACTAGGCAGAGATCGTCCGCCAAGATCAGTGGTATCGGCCCCGACTAAACAGCAGTGGTATCGGCCCCGACTAGAAAGCTGTGGTATCGGCCCCGACTAAACAGCAGTGGTATCGGCCCCGACTAGAAAGCTGTGGTATCGGCCCCGACTAGAAAGCTGTGGTATCGGCCCCGACTAGAAAGCTGTGGTATCGGCCCCGACTAGAAAGCAGTGGTATCGGCCCCGACTAAACAGCAGTGGTATCGGCCCCGACTAAACAGCAATGGTATCGGCCCCGACTAGAAAGCAGTGGTATCGGCCTCGACTAAAGAGCAGTGGTGGCTCAGTGGCATCAGTCCCGACTTACAAATCGATCGTGAGTTCGCACCCAGCAGGCATTTTACTTTCTGTCTTTAAAATCATCATCAATGCTCTCAAAACGGTGAAGGAAAACGTCGTGAGGAAATCAATATGACCTACAACCAGAAATTCGAAGACATGTGACATCTATCAATCCGCACTGGGCCCGCGTGGTGGATTACAGTCGCCTCCCTCATGAAGAGAGATGTGTCCCAACAGTGGGAACATTATACACAGATTATAAGTATTTATATGTACTACGCTAGTCCAGCTCAAGGACAAAGTGTTTCCAATAACGTCCTCTGTACAATATATGATTTTACACCCACTGCATAAACATTATCCATACATCTATATAAATAAGTAAAATTGCAGTGTATGTTTGTAATGTCTAAATTACAGCTTTTGACTAAATGCTTGTGAAATTATAGACGGTATATGACAAAACTTTTTTTCTGTCTGTCTGTTTGTTTGTTCCAGCTTATTTCTGAAACCGCTGGACTGGACCAATTTTTATGGGACTTTCAGCTGAGATTATAGACTTTGTCCCGGTAGTACGATCTCGTGGAAGAATTTTCGACCTCCACGCGGGTGAAGACACCGGCAAAAGCTAGTCAATATAAATCCTAACCAAAGCATTAAACATTAATATCCCTCCCACAAAAAGTATAGCTTACCACCGGTTACTTGCTGAAGTAAATGATGCCTCCATTAGATCTTCATACAAAGACAGAATGTTGGTAATTACTCATTGTCTTAGAAAGCTCCGTGATAATGGAATACCGAGTGAATGGACTGCGGTGTCAATGACACGGCACTTTCGTGACATTGGAAGGCTATGCAATGCTAAGAGTACCTACCGCCTGTACCATAAGTCTTACGAAATATCTGAACAGTACTTTATGGTATTTACGCAGAGTACATGGTGTTTTATGTCTAAAATGTTATTCGAATAAAGTTATTGTATTCTGTCGTACCTAACAGGTGACTAAAGGACTAAATCAAATAAGCAATTTTAAGCTTGAACGACTACGACCGTCTCTTCCCGAGGATATTGTAAAAGTATAATCAGTCTATAATTTTCCCACTGCTGGGATACAGCAGGCCTTTTCGGTGAGAGAAAGTGGACAACTTGGGCTCAGCGCGGTCCAATTTCTTCTCGTGGGTGTCGTAAGGGACTTACTACCGAATGGGCAGCAGCGTTCTCTCTGTATTTTACCACCATACTGCGATCGCCAACCCGCCTGCCAAGCGTGGCGATTATGGCAAATCCCACAAAATTGGGGGAGGCCTATGTCCAGCAGTGGACGTCTTTCGGCTGAATTGACGATGATGATGACTGTATCTGCTGGGGTCGCGACCCTGGCACATAGGCAACTGATGGAACACGGGTGGGTTTTAGTCAGTAAAAGTCTGACACGCCCTCCCGCTCCGCCCAGAGCGGGAGAAGTAATTTGATGATTTCACATCCAAAAAAAAAAATGATGACTGTATTCTGAATTGTTGCCATGGTTACTGTTTTGAAGTGTTCTTCTTTTCAAGTCGATGGTTTTGTTTTTTAGTCCACGTTCGCACGGACGTACAAATATCGCGGCAGGATTATTACGCGTACTGTAACTTCAATTCACTGCTTAGCATCGAGAGTTGAAAATTGAACAGTATGGGTTTTGAAGCCCTGGGATGTACTCCGTTGGATTCTGAATGCTCGATTCAACACAGAGAGTTGAAAATTGGTTACGTTAATCGCAACATCAGTGCCATTTTTAGGTCCTCAAAGGTGCTGGACTGCTGGCGTAAGACACTTTAGATGTTCTAATTCATTTTATGTGGAGAGGCGCTACATACACTGGAGTTCTGAGCCGTCCATGAACCCCCACTTATGAAGGTGTGGCCCTTGCTTCATTTAACGAATGTTCTTTCCTGTATAGTTTTTTATAATTTATAAGCTGCAGTGGAGCAAGCATGGCCTGCTGTAATAGGCTCGACTCACTAAGGAGCTTAAACCGTTTTGCTCTGAACAGAATTGATTCTATTCTCATGTCAAAATATACAATTCATAGGCTATGCAAACGTAAGTAAGAAAGAGATTTAATTGACAATAAAATTTTGAAAATGATTAATGTTTCATTTATTCCTGAATCATGAATTCATGACAACATTTTCCATAAAGCCTCCTACAAACCGGCGCAACGCGGCAGCGCGACGCGACACTCGTAGAACAATTTTTATGTGAACTTCATGGAAATTGTTCTACAAGAATCGCGTCGCGCTGTCGCGTCGCGCCGGTCTGAATAAGCCTTTAAGGCTCGTGCAGACTAGCGCGACGCGACATCGCGCGCGATTCGGCGGTTTATATCCGTAGAACAATTTGTATGACCATGTCGCGGCGCGACAGGTCGCCCCTGTGTGAACGGTCGCGCGCGTTTTCATAGAAATTGTTCAAGGGATATAAATCGCCGATTCGCGCGCGACCGTCGCGTCGCGCTAGTCTGAACGAGCCTTAAAGTGCACTGACATAGTAATCTTATCTCCCACGCATCAAATTTCATTATCATAATTTATCATGACGTGATTGACGCATCTCTAAGAGCCATCACACGAATATTAAATAGGTATAGACGCCAGCACATCAAGCTACCCGAAACTGTCAAATCTTCCCAATCAATCTTGAACCTAAAACTTTAGCGATAAAGTTGAAAATATATTAAAGAAATTTGACAGACTGTAGTAGCTTGGTGTGCTGGCATCTGTACATTTACACATTTTGTGTACATATCAAACGTACCATTATTACAACTTCGCTACCTACTTCTTTTGTTTTGCTCTATCGACCTTGATACTTACATATATTGTAGTTAAACTTTCGTAAGGAACCTTGCCTCTTGCAAGAAAAGGGTTCTATGGTGCTTCGAACCTTGAAAGGTAATGTCATCATACGTACAGAATGTAAAAGTTACAATATGTTGTAGAAGACTTACAGCTATTTAAACAAAACAGTTCAATATACAGTACGTGTCAATGTCAGGCAATCACAAGCGTTCAGTTATAAAAATTAGAGCAATAAACAACACAAATTAAGCTAGAACTGACAATGCATATCGACAATACTTTCTTTATACCAGTGCGGTGTCAGGGATACTAAAATTCTTTAGTATGTCTGTGTGGCACTGAAGTCCTCCTTAATAGCTGGATTTGACGGGACGCGCTTGTATGGATTAACATAGGTAACCCTTTAAATTTTAGAAAAAAAGACGTAGGATTCCGCGTAAAAAATAGCCATGAAATCCAGTACGCGAACTAAGTTGCGGGTACAGCAAGTTAATTGTAAAATTCGTACTGGACGAACAATAAGTTAAAAAAAATATAAAGAACAGTCACAGTTTCGGGTACCTAACCAAAAGCAAAATGAACACTCATAAATAATTAATTACCAAATAACAGAACGTGCCTTCAAAATTGTAACGCGATCGATATTTAAACCTAGGACTGTCAGTTATCACCTCAGTTGTCATTGTCACGAATTAAGAACAAATTAGTAAGCACCTACTACACATTATTTTTTATCTGTGGCAAAAAACTCTTTAACAAACTTTTTAAATTACTTAGATATTTTAGATACTTTTTTCCTTAGTCTGTCAGCCAGGAAGCACGGTCTAGCCTTCACGGTGTTTGCCCCAATTGTCAATACATCAGTAAGAAATGTTTACCGCTACTTTTTCTGGAAAACTTAATTCAATGGGATTGCAAATTACACGGACGGCCATTTTTCTTTTGTTGGTGAGATTGCCGTTATTTCTTTATTGATGTAGGTAGTACTTAGGTAAATGTTAAGTGATGTCATGACATTCGTTAAGGCATACCTAGTATCATTCATCTTTATCTATTCTGGCTACAATGCGATCCACAGTGTTAGTAACAAAATAACTTAGCCTATGTTAGTACTTAATAACTAAAACAGAGTGGGTCCTATTTGCGTGCGCCCACAGTAGTGGGGTGTAGGATACGCAGAGCATTGGAAGCCTTTTGGGGATATGTGAACCACAGGTCTACCGAGCACACGGCTGTGCAGTATGCCTTAAAAAAGGATTATTTTAATATCGTCTGTAAATTACGAATCTCTTCGGGCCAACAAAACAACGTATTCTTCTTCTTCTTAGCGTGTCGATAGCAATCTAAATATAGTTAGCCCAGAATTTGGCTACGAGCACTTTCAGTAGCCTCCATTATATCCTGTAGCAAGCAAATAACAGGATACGCTGAACAAGATATCAAGTGCCGCATTGTTTGTGGGACAGCACCACATTTACACTCTAGAGCTGAGTCATCTGTGAATCTCCACCTGAGCGGGTTTTCAACAACGTATTGGCCTCTCAACGACTACTTACATCTGTGGAAGGTAGAGTGCTACAAAAATCGATTGGCGTCTGAATGACATTGACAGTGACGTTGTTGGTGAAAAACAAAATGGCGGCGTAAGTTCCAATATTGACAACGTGCCAAAATATCCTAGTACCTTTGTATAGGTAGGGCTGACCATAAGCGTGAACCAGTTACAATATCGATATCAAGAGATAATATTCGAACCAAAACAGGATATAATAAGGACGCCACACGCATATTCGTTTCCACAAAACAACACGATGACGTCAACCAACACTGCATCGTATTCCACAAACATACCATTATAGAAAACCTGACCGTAGCTAAAACAACATGACGTGACGTGGTGGCAAACATTAAACTTCAAATTCACGGAAGCAAATTCTATCAATAACAAAAAAATATCTCAAGTTTTATATACAGGGAAGTAGTCCATTTTGAGACGGGCATTTTGGATAGTACCTGTGACCTTAACTGTTGAACTTATACGAAAATGGTGTTAGGAGACAGTCCTTAACTCATAAATTTAAATCGAAATTAAAAAAAATGTACACTCTGCAAAAAAATGGGCTGTTCATTCATTTTCGAAATCTGTGATGCAGATCAAAAGTCTCTCTAAACATTAAGGAGAGTCTCCTTTTTTTTTTCAGAATGGGAAATCATCAAATGACTTCTCCCGCTCTGGGCGGAGCGGGAGGGCGTGTCAGACTTTTACTGACTAAAACCCACCCGTGTTCCATCAGTTGCCCATGTGTCAGGGTCACGGTATCTCTTTCGAACAATCACGCGACCCCGGCAGAAGGAGAGTCTCCTAAGGTACTATTTTCTGTAGCTACAACGGATAAGGTACGGTTTGTACATACATAATATATATTTAAATTAGAGTATATTTTTTATTTTATGTTTCCCTTCAATACATTGTCTACATCTATCTATATCTGCTCTTCTATCGCAAGTATGGTGTAAGAGATTTTTGTAGAAATAAGCATTACCTTTGTACATATTTTTCTTACCTATTTATATGATGTTAATTAAATAAAAAGAAAGGTACCTGTCTTTATTGCCCCATCTCAAAAATCAACCCTGTATCAAAACAAATAATAAAATCTATCTCATCTAAAACTCAATCCAACTATAAATAAAACTTTAAGATTAAAATCCTTTTAAGTCCAGTCGTTTATACGTCACGAGGGTAATAAAAACGGTGGACGTAAACTTCAGCGTCTCAGTTGGGGTAGGACTTAGGACAGACGAACGAACATAAAAACAAAAACATACACTATAACGGGTCGTAAAACTTACATTAGAATGTGATTACTGAACGTAAACAGTATAGATGAGCACAAAAGTCTTAAAAAAATTCCTCATTGAAAATGACACAAGTTCAGAACCTTCATCCGAGTAAGTGCTGTTTTCTGTCCCCAGTAGTTAGCCATAGACTGTGGATATGGCGTCTGTGGCTAACACCAGCTGACTGTCTGAGGTCAGACAATACGTGAAGGGTATAAAGAATATATATTTCTGTCTCATTTACCCTACTACTGGATCTAATAAATGCGTCCTTGTCTTGTTATTATCACTATTATTGACTTGTCTTATATTCTCTGTCTACGAGTATAAATATTGCATGTGCCGTTATGTGATTTTAATTAATTCGGTAGAGATAATAATAAAATGTATGATACTTGACAAAAAATCGCAAACAATTTGAAATTTATATTTGAAATATTTTTAACTTAAAATCGGTAACTATTACAAAACCAAACAAGTAGAACACCTGAACTTTAATTATTTTGAATTTTCGAGTAAATTGAGCAGTGTAATAATTAAACCCTGATTATTATTATTTCACGGTAGCGGGTATTAAGCAGGAACTGGTTTAAGTGAACAGTCGCCAACACATCAAGCTACCCGAAACTATCAAATTTTCTCAATCAATTTTGAACCTAAAATTTAAGCGATAAAGTTGAAAATCTATTGAAGAAATTTTACAGATTGTAGTAGCTTTGAATGCTGGCGCTTTTACATATATATAACACTGATTGACTTGTTATTATCATGTTCTATTTACATAATAATGCAAACTCTAGATCTAGGGCCATGTTCATTAGTAACTACATTGACTACAGATAGCATTTATAATAATTACAGAAATTCTCGCAAACCCAAAATATGTACTCAATCGTTTATACTTAAGGTTCCCGCAGACTGCTGCTAGGCGACAGCGCAAACGTGATTAGTAGACCAATTTCCATGAAGTTTTCACATAAATTTTTCTTTTAAAGTTGCTTCGCGCCTGTTTATGGACAGAAGCCTTTAAACTGACATAGATAAAACCCTAGTCACTTATTTTCTGTTTTATTGCAGCCTGATTTTTTTTTGTAGTTATACTTTCTTTTGGGCCTACAATTTCATTAAACATAGTATATCCCAAAATAAAGTAAAAATAAAGAGATTCACATGTATGCATGATGAGTACATTAGCAGGGTCTGCGAAGGTTGACCGGTGCGGAGCGGCGGCGGCAGGCCGGTAGCAATCCAAGCTTAAATACTAAATACGAAACTATATCGACGCTTGAAAGGAAAAATTGACTAAGCGCCATTGTGGCACTATGACGCTTAGTCAATTTTGCCTTTCAAGCGTCGAATTATGGAGTATAAGACCCCACCAAATATCCCTTCACCCGCAACCCAAATGTTATTAGACCGTAAGCAACCCATCCTTTCAAGTTTTAATAAAAACAAGAGAATACTACAATAACCTTACTTTGACTATGCCGTGGCCGGGTAACAAAAAAAAAACTAAAATGCTCAGACACTTTTCTCAGCGACTGTACTTTGATTCAATACCAAAGACTACAGACTCAAGTGCATGTCTGTAAAGGAATAGTTTAGTGATGAAACCTCTATGCTTCAGGAACTTTATAGTTATTGAATTTCTATTGTCCTTTAACGTGTGCGGCCGTAAAATATTTGAAAACATTCTTAAAAATAAATTGGATAGGAAAAAAGCTCAAAAGCCTGTTTGAATTTTTTGTCGGTTATCGGTTTTTCGAAACTTTTTTGTCTGTTTTGCGAGGAGATTATATTTTTTTAAAGTAAATACTCTAGTCATAGATAAAGAAGCTCTTGGCGCCATAAAGGAATGTTATCGCTCTTTTTAGTGCAGCTATAGTAATTCTTCCTTTTGTAATACCTTGGAATAAGTGATTCTTTACGCAAAATAAGTTAGATAAAATTGGTTAGTTAAAGTTTGAGATACGGTACTCCATTTCTGCGTATTACACAATAGTCCCTAAACGCAGAAAGGACGTCTAGACGCATTAAAAATGGGACTATTCGTCACCAACGTAAAGATAAGAGATTTGGTTTCGGTCAAAATCATAATAATTTTGTACTTAACGTAAACTATTTATTGTGTTAGGGATAGCGCGTTGACTCATTAGGGGGCATTATAAAATGAAACAGTAGCTAGTAGCTAATTATTTACATCGTTTTTTAGGTATCGATAACAAATAATCAACAAGAATTACAAATACCTATCTAAAATTCTGGCCATTACGATATCATCCGCCTCGCCTCTTCCCAATTATTTTGGGGTCGACTTCCAGTTTTCCTTTCAGTAACTGGATGCAGTTGAATACCAAAATTTTAGATAGAGCGGCTGCCTGTCTGACATAAACAACCCAGTAACTACGTAACACGATACCCCTTGATAAGTTTCGGACTTCTGCCAACCTGGGGGCCTATTACGAACTTTTAAAAAACCAGGCAAGTTCCAAGCAATTCATTTCACTGGCTGGTTAAATTTCGTACTATGACATTTCAAATTCTGCCCGACTTGATGCTGGCTAGTTTGTCTATGGCTGGCTTGTAATTCTCTGACGCAACGTTCAGAAATAGAATTAAATATTTATCGGTAAGTTACGGTTTTATTTAAATCATTTATTTTATGATAAAAATAATAATCTAGTTACACTAGTATAAAAGTAGTTGAAAATATAAACACAATATTTATTGCGACATACAATTAATTCATATTATAATTTTCTATGTTTGTAAATTGTAACGCGAGATTATGTTTCCGAACGTACTCAACA
The DNA here is from genome assembly GCA_932294355.1 of Aporophyla lueneburgensis. Classification (NCBI taxonomy): domain Eukaryota; kingdom Metazoa; phylum Arthropoda; class Insecta; order Lepidoptera; family Noctuidae; genus Aporophyla; species Aporophyla lueneburgensis. The sequence goes on from OW028754.1 coordinate 20,554,430, forward strand.
AGTTAGGAAGTATTGTTCCACAAACTAAGACAGATAACGTATTGTTCGTTTGATACTTCCGTTCTTAATATATTCGGAGTATAAACAAAATTATGGCGTAAGTGTTATTGAGTGTTTTTAATTAATATTCAGTTATGAACATGATATAATAATAATATATTTGTAATTATTATACTTCAGTGCATGAGAGTTCTAGCCGTCGTCGGCGCGTAACTTATGTGCAGCTGGAAACATTGTAGGTGTTCTTAAATTCCCACAAAGTGGCGATTGGGTACAATTAATCTGCCCAAGCACGAGAGTACTCAGAGCGGTCTCAACTCCTCACAAAGATTCAGTACCAAGTCTTTGCTAAGTCGATATCTTTGAATAAATTGCACAACATCCATGTCGAACGCATTACATTCATCACGAAGTCGTCTTCTTTTGTTCCTTGACACTCTATTTCGATGAGAAAAGTCACTTTCCAGGGACTCAAATAGTTCATATTCTTCACACATCATATTTTCTTTTACTAATCTAGATAATACTCGAATAATTTCGCCAAATAAACTCAAAACAATTCATTATAAGCTCCTCTGACGCAGCGTAAACAAAATGGATTGTGAAGTTACTTTTTGACAGTTCTAATACGAAAAGAAATGTCAAACGAACGGTCGTATTACGGTATTGCCAGGCAATATTCGGTCAGAAGTCGGCCAGGGGGCCTATTACGAACTTTTAAAAAACCAGGCAAGTTCCAAGCAATTCATTTCACTGGCTGGTTATATTTCATACTATGACATTTCAAATTCTGCCCGACTTGACGCTGGCTAGTTTGTCTATGGCTGGCTTGTAATTCTCTGTCGCAACGTTCAGAAATAGAATTAAATATTTATCGGTAAGTTACGATTTTATTTAAATCATTTATTTTATGATAAAAATAATAATCTAGTTACACTAGTATAAAAGTAGGGGAAAATATAAACACAATATTTATTGCGACATACAATTAATTCATATTATAATTTTCTATGTTTGTAAATTGTAACGCGAGATTATGTTTCAGAACGTACTCAACAAGTAAGGAAGTATTGTTTCACAAACTAAGACAGATAACGTATTGTTCGTTTGATACTTCCGTTCGTAATATATTCGGGAGTATAAACAAAATTATGGCGTAAGTGTTATTGAGTGTTTTTAATTAATATTCAGTTTTGAACATGATATAATATTAATATATTTGTAATTATTATAGTTCAGTGCATGAGAGTTCTAGCCGTCGTCGGCGCGTAACTTATGTGCAGCTGGAAACATTGTAGGTGTTCTTAAATTCCCACAAAGTGGCGATTGGGTACAATAAATCTGCCCAAGCACGAGAGTACTCAAAGCGGTCTCAACTCCTCACAAAGATTCAGTACCAAGTCTTTGCTAAGTCGATATCTTTGAATAAATTGCACATCATCATGTCGAACGCATTACATTCATCGCGAAGTCGTCTTCTTTTGTTCCTTGACACTCTATTTCGATGAGAAAAGTCACTTTCCAGGAACTCAAATAGTTCATATTCGTCACACATCATTTTCTTTTACTAATCTAGATAATACTCGAATAATTTCGCCAAATAAACTCAAAACAATTCAATAAAAGCTCCTCTGACGCAGCGTAAACAAAATGGATTGTGAAGTTACTTTTTGACAGTTCTAATACGAAAAGAAATGTCAAACGAACGGTCGTATTACGGTATTGACAGGCAATATTCGGTCAGAAGTCGGCCAGGGTGTCACGTGACCGCTGACTGGCTTGTTTGGCGAGTTCATAATACGAAATTGCAAGGCAGTTCAGTTTACGCCGTAAACTGCCTGGAAATAAGAGTTCGTAATAGGCCGCCAGGGTGTCACGTGACCGCTGACTGGCTTGTTTGGCGAGTTCATAATACGAAATTGCTAGGCAGTTCAGTTTACGCCGTAAACTGCCTGGAAATAAGAGTTCGTAATAGGCCCCGCAACGACTGTCAAAAATCCACGTTTCCGAGGCACGTAGATGGTAGATGGTCATCCATCCACGGACCAACCGCGACAAGCGTAGCTTTACCTGATCGATCGAACCGTGTGACTACTATAATTTAACCACAAGCTCCTTCATCTATCTATACTAATATTATAAAGCTGAAGAGTTTGTTTGTTTGTATGTTTGTTTAATTGAACGCGCTAATCTCAGGAACTACTGGTCCGAATTGAAAAATTATTTTTGTGTTGGGTAGCCTATTTATCGAGAAAGGCTATAGGCTATATAAAATCACGCTACAATTAAGAGGAGCGGAGCAGTAATGAAAAATGTTGCAAAAACGGGGAAAATCGCATGGGTAGGCGATTCAACGCGACGGGAAGGGTCGGGGGTACAAGAAATTTAACGCGGACGAAGTCGCGGGCAGAAGCTAGTATTACAATAACTATGGTTGAAAGCTTAAACTATCTATTGTAACGTCATAGATAACGAATAAATAATTCATACTAACTTACATACTCATCTCAAATTCTAAAGACATCAATAAAAAAACAATCAACCAGGAACAAAACAATCGAGCAAATATTTATATTTACAAAATTCCTTCAAACCCTTCCTACGTTATCGTTTGTTTATTGACCGACTCGTGCGCAAGCTTCGACGCAATCACGTACGCACTTCGCCTTCGAAGAAACATCAGAAACGCATAGCCCGTATCGAATGGCGGCGTACTATCGATTGAGCGGTATCGAGATCATATCGATTATGGTAATCGATAAAGAATCGAGTAATTGGTGATTGTCATAATTGGTTATCGGATCACCTAGTGCCCTAGGCTGGGAGGATTAGTTTTAATGGTGCTGTAAAATAATTACTTTCAGTAAGGGTGATGTATGTTTCCAATGTTTTTGTATCTAAGTGAGGATTAAGTATTTCTAAAGTAGAGCAATTTTCTCATTTGTTTCGGGAACAAGTTGTAAACATTGGTATTAATTTTTGTAGGTGTAAATCCCGAAGTTTTTTTTTGGTTGGGTAATCAGCAAATGACGTCTCCCACTCTGGGCGGAGCGGGAGGGCGTGTCAGACTTTTACTGACTAAAACCCACCCGTGTTCCTTCAGTTGCCCATATGCCAGGGCCGCGGTATCTCTTTGGAACAAATCGCGCGACCCTGGCAGAATCCTGAAGCTTCTTCGACTTTCATAAAGATAATCATCATGGTTGGATGGCATAGGATTTTCCTATGTTCAGTCGCCTTCCAGAAGAACTGGATGCAGCTGAGTAGCATTATTTTCTATAAAGCGACTATCTGACCTCTGCAACCCAGTTATTTGGTGAAATAGCGGGTTTATGATATTCACGAGAACAGAGATTGTTAAAATGGTCAATTTCACTAAGAATGATCATAGAGACAACATGTCTATGAACACAATTTTTTTTTTTTTTTTTCGACGAAAAAATCAAAAATTTCAACGACATTTCAGACAGACTCTCCAAAATAAACTTACATTCGGCTTTCACCTTGATTAGATACTGTTGTTTTGGCCCAAATTTTATATATTTTTTACGTTCTTCCCCCTTATGGAAACAGCCACATCTGTTGGACAAAATTGACCAAATTATTCGCAGCACATTGACATCCATTTTAAATGTGGCCTTGGACGACCGAGCGTGGCTTCAAGCCACATTACCAATCCGTTTTGGTGGCCTCGGCGTCCGCAAAATTACCAGTATTAGCTTACCGGCGTTCCTGTCCTCTGTCCACAGCACTGAGCAGCTGACCAGGAAAATTTTAGCACCCTGCCTGGTTGACTCCGAAGTGCCGTGCTTGACTGATGCCATGAACGCCTGGACAGTGACATGCCCGGATACAGATCGGCCCGTGAACCCGTCTTCCCAGAGACAGTGGGATGAGCCGCTCTGCAGGTTGGTACGGAATAATCTAATCAATACGTCCACCAATACTGCTGAGCGTGCCCGCTTATTGGCTGTGGGAGAATGGGAGTCGGGCCTCTGGCTTCAGGCACTACCGTCACCCAACATAGGTACTATGTTGTGTGACAATACTTTCCGGCTCGCTACCTGTCTACGTCTGGGCGCTCCATGCGGGGCTCCGCATCGCTGCCAGTGCGGTGAAGCTGTCGACTGCCTCGGACACCATGGCCTATCTTGCAGTAAGAGCGCAGGCCGTTTGGCCCGGCACGCCAGCATTAATGACATCATCCGTCGTGCTCTCGTCACCGCCGGGGTTCCAGCTGTTTTAGAACCCAACGGCTTGGCACGCGACGATGGGAAGAGACCAGATGGAATGACCATAATGCCCTGGAAGGTGGGCAGGCCTCTGGTGTGGGACGCAACATGTGTCGACACCCTTGCGCCATCCCACCTTCCCTGTACGATGGAATGCGCTGGAGCGGCTGCTGCAAGTGCGGAAAATCTCAAACGGCGAAAATATTCCAATCTCATTGGAACTTACATATTTGAGCCGTTTGGGGTTGAAACATTAGGACCATGGGGTCCGAGTGCCCACTTGGTTTTTCGAGACATAGCCAAGCGGTTGGTCGACTCTTCACGTGACCAGAGGGCTGGCCTATTCTCTGGCCAAAGAATCAGCATTGCCATACAACGTGGCAATGCTGCCAGCCTTTTGGGAACTTTTCCCATTGACAGCGATGCGGACGAGTTTTTTGAAGCCCTCTGATTCTTTTTCTCTGTTTTTATAAACTTTATATACCTGTACATAATGTATTAATTTTAGTATTGAATAAGGAATTGTAAAATATTTAAATTAAATTACCTTTATTTTAAAAAAACACAAAATTCAATCATAATCACCAGCCTATAATGGTCCCACTGCTGGGACACAGGCCTCCTCTCGGTGAGAGGAAGTGGGCCATAATCCATCACACAAACCCAGTGCGAGTTGGTAGATGTCACGTCTTCGATTTTCCGGTACTAACACATGCCGGTTTCCTCACGATGTTTTCCTTCACCGTTTTGAGAGCAGTGGTGATGAAATAATTTACACACACAAGTAAAGTGCCTGCTTGGGTTCGAACCCACGACCTACGTACTCGTAAGTCGCGGCCATTACCACTGGACCACCACTGCTCTACATTATTCAATACCACAATCTAACAACATTTATGGCTTCTTTTATGGCTTCTTGGCTTCGTAACTCTGTAAGCCAATCACACGACAGCCCCGTACACCTGCGCATGCGAGTCCTCGTGAGGTATTGCGGTTAAGCAGCGCCCGCGCAGTATCACTTACCTGGCAAGATGCGTGACAACCGCACTCACGTTGGATGAGACGTGGTCGGCGTTGGTAGCTGGTAGTACACGATCTTATTATGTATCTAAGTAGGAATTTAATATTGACTACCTCGTTGGTCACTAGACCAACAGCAAGAAACAAAAGTAAAAAAAAAAAAACAAATACAAAACAAAAAAAAAATATGGTCTTGGGTTCGATTCCCAGGTCAGGCAAAGTGTTATTGGGTTTTTCTATCTGGAATTTCTCAGTAGCAGCCCGGAGTGTAGTTGTAGCCGGTTGATGGCAAAGTATACCTGTGCCCATCCGACTTTCTTTACTCTGTATAGTCTTGGTGTTCTGTCCGGTAGTTTGTTAATTAGTTTTTGACAATACTGGGCAAAGACGCTTAATTTTCGTAAAAGTCCGGTAGTTCCGGACTTTTACAGACTGCTGTGCTGCTGAGGAGATTGTTGCGTTTTCTTCCTCCCAGCTAAAGCACTAGGAAGTGGTGGCTGGCAGGCGTTTTGGGAACTGTTTTATGTAATTTTGACGTTCAAAAAGTACTGACTCCCAGCCTAGTTTGAATAAGTTAATTTTGATTCATTTTAAGTTAAGAATGTGGTATAGACACGATCGTTTACCGACGTCCTTCAAGTTCATGTTTTCGCTCGCAATGCTTGAGTACACACCCTAAGATTACTACGGGTCTGCAAACTCAAAACCAGTATTTCAAGAAAAGCAATAAATTTAAATGACTGCGGTGCAGTAGGGCAAGTTGTTGGCCTGTCTTCTGTGGTCATACCTATGATTTATTTATCGGTGTAATTTTATAGGAAACTGTTAATAAATGCAACTACAAGTAGAATTAATGTTTCTACTGCGGGGGTGTGTGAACACCGGTTCCGTAGGATTTGATAGATAATCTGGCAAGGAATGAAAACGTCCGGTTAAGTTAACATTACTTTGTAATACTCATGTTCTTCCTGATACATTTTACCAGCCAATAATGGAACAGCTGGAAATGATCACGAATTGGTCGATAAGCAAACACCGAGGAAAAGTACGACGTAAAGTTTTTATTCTTCTTTACTAAGTCGTATCCTCAATGTTTTCTTGGCATAAGTACCTACACTTTTAGAAGAATTATGTCGTTGCTTCTTACAGACAACCTTTACAGCTGTTGCAGCCTTGCAAGTACTTGCAAACATGCTCAAATCAGTTATCCTCTATGAACAGTGTTGAAATGAAAACGAGTGTAATCTCTTAAAGCTCTAAAATTCTTTAGTCAAAACGCATTAGGCATAGCATATATTGACCGATTTAGGTCCATGTATCTAGATAGCTAGCTAGCTACTCATAACTTTCTATACAGCGTGGCAAGGACATCAAAGTAGGTACAACCTGTTACCATAGATTCAGTAGCATGATTCTGAACGCAGTTTTTCGTCGGTTATTGAAAATAAAATCTGCTGTTTCAAAGACAAGTGATCTACGCGGTCCAAATGTAAGTATGGAACAACTAACTTCTTTTCATGATCGCGCGTCGATATCCATACCATTCTGTAAGTATAATAAGGTAGATTAAAGAGTAAACAAGACAGTTCCAAGCCATCATCGTGCAATAACGCCCTATTTACACAACGTAAGTTTCCTACTTGTGGCATACACTAAAATTTACACTACAAGTAACTTGTAATCTTAAACACTATTTAAACCATGCAACTTTTACTGTTCCTTCAATTTATGTCACGCCACAGGGAATTAAACTGCACCGTGTTACTCAGGCTTAAGTCGATAAAATCGTTATATACTTAATTACAGAAAAGAAACGCGATCGATGAAGCGCGTCTTCCATGGAACTGTTACTACTTTTACATTCTTCGACCATTCATACGCAAGACTTACGTCGTTGTTTACACGTTAACTGGGTAAAAAAGTGGACAAACTGGCTGGGCATGTCGGTGTCTAATGGCTAAATACGTGAGGGAGATTGTGTAATATCAGTTTGTTTAAGTTATTATAATTCGCAGCTAGACTTTGGTTATTGTATGACCTTGGTATGGCACTTGTCTGGAATCGGTAGATACAGTTATTTATATGAAAATACATACCTAATCCCTTAAAGGAAGTGTAGGACCAAGTAGACAATGGTGATCATTCTGTTGCCGACTAATTAACCTTTATTAAGACTATTGCTATCTTTTCCTTTTAATGAAACAGGAATGAGTCGGAAATAAATAAAATCCAAATTCAAGGCAATTGAGAGTCCGCTACGACCCTTGCTCGAACCAGCCCGCGCCGCTCGAGTCTGTACCTTTAAATCCGTCCCTAAATAATAATAATTCCGATCCAGCCCGTCCCTTACTGCCCTCTTCTAGCAATACCCTAAACTGAAGTTCGTACCACACAGGGCTGCCCTTAGTATGTAGTCGCTTTAGTTTTAAGTATTTAAGCCCTGGCTGAAAGCCTAAATTTATTAAGGTAGCCACAGGTAAGTCCGCTAAAGCAGCCGACAACGTCATAGGTAGGTTGACTGCGAGATGTCATTCCCAAAAAAAAAAACTAAATTACTTAAGTAGATACTTAATCGTGTTTGCATAAATAACAATACCTCTAAGCATTATGATTCATCTGCATCACAATAACAAGCCTACGCAAATTCCATTACAAATGATTTAGGTCTCAAGCATTTTTTATTAGTTAACAATCTACGTAATTAATAATTACATACTGCAGTGAAGTGATGCCAATCTAACGAGGAAATAAACATTTCATACGACTTCAAATTATAGCGGGAAAAAACAAGATGGCGAATTCTTTTGTTTTTGTTTTAGGAAGTTTTTAAATAGACGAACGGATGTATTTATTTTTGTGTAACTCTTATTGTTTAGTGATTAGAGTTTAATTTATTTAATTCGTGCTTTAATTTAGTATGAATCATCGTTGTTTTGTGTCGAGGTATCTGAACTGGCAACACGTAAAACGTTTTGATAAAGATCTCCTTTGTATTAAATTGCATAAAAAAATCTAAAACATTCGGTTGAGTTTAGTATTGTAGCATGCAAGGGCACATTTTTTTTCTATGCATAGGCCTCAATAATTTTATAGGATCTATAACATTTTTTTTTTTTCTTTAATAAGTAAAGCCAAATACCTAAATTAAATGTTACTTAACTGGAGCTAAAACAAAACAAAAGCACATCAATTATCTCAATCAATTGATTCAATTTATGGCAGCCGGCAAATTGCAGTAAACAAGTAAAGAAAAACAACTAAACAAACCTACTGAGCTAATAATAATATCGATACCCTTTTTTTTTTTTGGATGGGAAATCATCATATGACTTCTCCCGCTCTAGGCGGAGCGGGAGGTCGTGTCAGACTTTTACTGACTAAAACCCACCCGTATTCCATCAGTTGCCCATGTGCCAGGGTCACGGTATCTCTTTCGAACAATCACGCGACCCCGGCAGGCATCGGTCCTAGTAGACCCCTTCACTGCTGCTGACATCTCTTTGAGGCGCGCGTGGAACACTAGGCGCCGTCGACCCGAGCCTGGTCCTTACCGGGCGGCGAGCTACCCATTGCTCGCCACCCGTAAGCTCGCGCCTACGGTGGCCGGGAGTCCGCAATCGACTCCCGACGCCCGGGGCGTCTCCTCCTGCGGCGGCTAGGGACGTGAGGGCGCAAAGACTGCCACTCCCTCACGCGCCCCGCCTCCTCCTTCGCGAGCATTACTGCTTCGCCGAAGGAGGTGACGGCTTCCCATTCCCTCTCGCTCCGTACCATGGCTCGCACCAGGGCCGGACCCGAGAGGTCGCCGCTGCCGATAAATCGATACCCCTTACATGGCGTATCGTAACCTATGCTAGGCGTAGTGGCGTAGTTTACTACGATGCGATACTATCGGTGGCCGATCTAAAAACGTTATGAAAGTGCACCTGACGAGAATATTCTGTATAGGGCTGCCGGCTCGTCGGGGAAAAATCTAGAGAGCACGGGCCTTCATTTTTTATCGATTCTTTCGCCTGACAAAACAAGGCTTTTAAAGATGTAAACCATTGTATCGTTATTTTTTATTTTTAACTTTATTTCGATAAATTTAATATTTTAATTCCAAAACAGACGTCAAACTGGTTTCCTGTTTTAAATATGGAACCAAAGATATACCTCTATATTTAACTATGGCGTCGTAAAAAAAGAAAAGAAAAGGTCTATGTTTGCTTTGGCAATGCAAATTTCACGGAGACCTTTTGAAAAAATTCGCATCAATTTCCTAAGATTTTTACCCTAGAAGATGCTTATTGAGAATAGGTTGGTTTTATTTGGTAGCATAGGAAGACCTTTTACTAAAAACGCATAAAAATAAAAAGCACCACTTATGTTAATTGTTTCGATAATCACGTTTACTAGAGAAAAGCTGACCGTGTGTCAAGCAGAGTTCAAGAAAAATATACTCAAGAACGGCCCCTTTTCTTGAAGTTTCTGGAAACGGCAGATGATTCGGTAGCCCTAGCAAGAACCTATATTCAGTAGTTAATAGAAGTGTTAATTACGGCGCGTGTTCACAGACAACTGTTTCTACTTTCCTACAAGCTTCCATAAATTACTTTTTGTCCAGCTTAGAGCACATGACCACTGAGCGGTTTCTAAAAGTGAGAGGTGAAGTTTGTTTACAATTTTAAGTTTCATTTGATTGCAATACCTATCTGCTGTCTACAAGATAGTCGTACAATGTATAAAACGTGATATAAATATTTTAACCTTAGCTATAACTTAGCCAACATTACATAACCATTTAAATTCGCTACTAAAAATGTTAATTGTAAGCTGCAGATTTGTGATGCATAAAATATTCAGAAGCTCGTATTTTTAGACCAACTAGCGACATCTGTTGTGAAGTAGCAAAATCAAGTAATGTATTTGTACTGCTTCTGTTAACACCATCTAGTGTCGAATAGTAAAACTACGTTGCCAAACATTTTTCTTAAAGTTGATGTTTCAAGATACGAGATGACGCTACATAAATATTTAAAGAACTAAAATTATTCAAGTTAATATTATTATATTTTTGAAATAAAACACTCAAAGAAATAACTAATTATGTCTATCATTCAAAGCAACATTGCTTTCAATGTTTGTAGTATTTATATTTTCGTGATTATAAATTATCCATTTTATTTCACCAAAAAATCGGCTGTTATCAGTTAAATATATTTTTTAAATAATGGCAGTTGAGGTTCAATGTTGTTCTATGCTTACGTGGTTTGAAATCTCGTTTTACAACATCGTGTAAGGAATTACCCGCATCAATACATAACGATGAAAAAAAATGGATTCCCATACAAGCAATTAATACGATTAGTTATTTTGAGAATATTTATATGAGCTGCGGTGTCCGAGTGGTTAAGGAGATGGACTTGAAATCCATTGGGTTCTACCCGCACAGGTTCGAATCCTGTCCGCAGCGTATTGTTTTGGCGATCACAATATTCGGAAACAATAATTGAAATTACAAAATTATCAATTTTCTATGATTGGTAAGAATTTCTTACATTAGAAGTAACCAATCTGATTTTATAAAGGAAATATCGTTTTTTTTGTTTTTTATTTAGCTTATGTCTTGTTTTTATTGATGTAAATGACACCAAAATGACAGAAAATTAAGTAATTTATAAATATTATAAAAAATTAAACCGCAAAAAATTCCTTCGAGCCGGATTTGAACCAGCGACCTATGGATGTCAATGATTTGTACTCTACAGTCCACCGCTCTACCAACTGAGCTATCGAAGGTTGATAACTAAGGTCGAAATAATAGAATACAATCCGTGTAATACATAATAAATGACGTATAATACTATTTGTGTAAAAGAATGTGTTTTAAAATAAGATTAATTTTACTCAAACAGTTACTTAAGTTTTAATGAAAGTGTTTAATGTTAAATCGAAAATAAATTACTATACGGACATGATACTATTAGTTTCACTTAAAAAAAAAAACTCGAAATGGCATTCAGACTTAATGATCTACCTACCTAGTGCAGAATAATTGATAAGACCTAACTAAAAGGCCTTGTAATTATTTTGACATTATGTTGACTGCTTGATAAAATACACTTCGAGCTTTTATCCGTACCCAGTAATACGATATTTTGATGCATCGGGGCAGCGTTGCAGAGCGTAGCGTTCAAAATGTATCAAGTTTTAGTGCCGTAGTAGTATTATCGAGGTAACGTTTTCGCAATGTGTTTTTTTAACGTCATTCGAGCTTTAATAACCCAGCTTCATTGGTAAACTGAAAAATATTTTGCTTACTTTTTTTTGGGACACAACTTTAAATACGGAAGTATTTTGCAAGTATTGGAGCTTCATTTTCATGAAGCTCCAATACTTGCACACCACATTCATATTATGAATACTCATCGTACAGACGCCACCAGGTCAAGCTACCCGAAACTGTCAATTTTTCCCAATGAACCTTGAACCTAATGCTCTAGAAATAAAGTCAAAAATCTATCAAAGAAATCTGACAGATTGTAGTAGCTTGATGTGTTGGCGTCTGTACATGTTCATTGTAAAATAATAGCGAGGCTATTCAATATCTAACAGATAACAAACATTGCAACAACTTTGTTAGCTCAGTGCCATTTCCGGCGTAATACCTATATTTTTATCATATCGACTGTGGAGGTTCCTAGTTTATATCCTATATAATTTATAATACCTATCACTATATGTAGATTAACGAAACGAATAAGGTATTATAAAGAAAAAATTAATTATGGTTAAATTCGATGAAAAATTTTGTGCAATTAGTTGGATATTCAAGCATTTGCTCGTATATTTTGTCAGGCGCTCATAACTTTAATGTTTTTGGTAGAACACGTCACTGACAAAGTTGTAATTCAAATAACCATTTTTAGTTTCCAGAAAGGGGTGGACATACTTTAATTCGAACGTACATGGAAATCACGAAACAAAAGTAACACTGTATTTTGTGTCATTGAACATAAATGTATGGAATACTTAGCAAATGTTTTACATGATTCTACGTACTTTACTGTGTGTATAAACATTAATATAGGTAGCTAGCGAATATAACAGGCGAAATGTGGGTGACTAAACATACACCTAGGGTTGCCAGGCGTCCGGATAAAGCCGGACACAGTCAGGCTTTTTGGTTGTGTGTCCGGCCAAATTAGACGGTGTCCGGCCTGTCCGGCTTTTTGTTAGACTTTTCAAATTTGATCATTTTTGCCTTGGTTTCTGCTCCACCCGCCTCACCTTGTGTCGCTAGCACAAGCGAGCGAACTAGCACTGTCCTCCCCGCCTTATTACTACTCAATTTTAAAGGAAAATTAGCTTTTAAAGCATGTCTGCCAATCAAAAATATTAATTCGTTTATGTTACTTATTTATTTTAACGTTATTTCATTAGTGTTTTGTTTAATTTTGTTTTAAGATTTAATCATTAAAGATGTCAGACTTTTTTACCCCAATGTCCGGCTAAACTGACTGGTTTGTCCGGCTTTTCGGGTTTAAGACCTGGTAACCCTACATACACCTCTGCCCAACCCTTCGAGGAAACAAGGCGTGATGTTATGTGTGTTATGTTGTAGGTAGCTTACTTAACTTATCCTAGGTATGAACGAATGAAGGAATGAAATGCACCGACCGCAGCGTGGTTAGACCAGAATCGATTAATCGAATGAACCAAAATATGCACAAGCCCTTGAAGCCTCATGTTTCATGGTGCTATGCTAAAGAGACCATATAAAAGAGTAGACCATGGGGCGTCGCCTAAAATGGTAGGGAAGACGTGCCGAATAGAAATAAATACCTACTCGTGTCATAATCGTCATTCAGCCGAAAGACGTCCATTGCTGGACATAGGCCTCCACCAAATTTGGAGTATTTGCCATAATCGCCACGCTTGGCAGGCGGATTGGCGATCACAGTATGGTGGTAAAATGTTAAGAGAACGCTGCTGCCAATTCTCTAGGAAGTCCCTTAGTCGCGTTTTACGACACCCACGGGTAGAAATAGGATGGTGCTATTCTTTAACTTCGGCACCACACGGAACCTACTCGTGTACTTTAACTACACGAACATATTAAATCCATTAACACTACCTCAACACCTTCCGTTCAGTGAACTTCCACTAATATAGGTACCGTATACGTTTACAATCGATAAGGTCTATTTTCATATCCGCCGTATCCGATTCGGAACAGTCTCGGTTCAAGAGCACTGACCGCATGTCTGTATGCAAATAAACAAACTGAAATACACTTTAAGAGCTTCCCTTTGTTTATGAGCGATCGTAGAAGTTAGAAAGTTGTTGAAAGGATTTTCTTTTGTTGTTGGGTGTTTTTCTACTCGTGGTTGGGAGTGGAAGAATGGAGGAGAGGATGAAAGAGGGATTCAGGAGCCTGCAATTGCATGTGATACTGCACAGCAAATTTCTAGAACCGTGGAGATAGGTATCGCACAATACTACATAATCTGCCTGTAATGTTCGCACTGCTTGGAGACAGACCACCTCTCTGTGTGAGGGAGAGTGTCGTAATCTCCCACGTGGGCCCAGTACGGGTTAGTAGATGTCAAATTTCTTCGCATTTCGGTTCAAAGACATGCATCCTCACAATGTTTTCCTTCACCGTTTTGAGAGCAGTGGTGATGAAATTATTCACACAAAGTAAAGTGCCTGTCATCTGGGAATCGAACTCTGGACGTGACGTGCAGTCCACTAGCAAAGAGTCAGTCAAAAGCTTATTTTATGTCACTACAAACCGTGCGCTTGATGGAATTTTCCATCGCCAAAAATTACGAACTTCCATTCCATACTTTTTCCCTATAATATAACCCCGATAATTTAAGGTTAGATTCTCCCAATTGCCGGTAAGAGCAAACAAGCTAGCTCACAGGTTTGCTCGTTGATCAGTGAGCGTTAAAATTACTGTTTTCAGAGCGTACTGCTCTTCGTTTTACACGAGCAGCCTGTGGGCTAGATATAGATACTAAAATAATCGTACAATGCCCTCCGCGTGCAGCAACGCGTTCAGGGTGCTGTTGAGGCTGCCCCGCTACTGCAGCGCATCAGTGATGTTCGCGGACGCACATGTAGATGGTTTCTTTGCCAGAATGCGTAAGCCCTATGCGTTCCTGGTGTGTGGGGTGGGAGGCGGCAACAACAGTATCCTGTCTCTAATTTTGAGCAAGCTGAAACTGCTGCTGTATTTATCATATACGAATTTGTTTTCTTTAAGATGTAGATAAAATTGTCTTAGTTACTAACGGTTTACTAACAAATGAGTCATGGTTACTTGAATAAATAAATTAAATTTAATTGAGAGTTGTGCCCCTCCAGTGCTCACCTTCATTATGTAAGGAGGTCTTATGCAAAATTCCATGCTGCTAGACCCAAAGCTTTGTACTGTGCGTTATCTGTGAGCGAATGAATGAACGAATGAATTGTAGACTTTATTTTATAAAAACTTCCCTTGTACTTTCATCACTGAATGTGGGTAGCACTTCAAACAACGTTATGTTTGCGCGTAAATGTCAACGTAGTGGAGTGGGCGTGCGATGATTCATAGGGCAGCGGTGAAACATCAGAACTCCTAGATGCCTACGCCTAGCCACCTACACTTGATTACTGTTCAGGTAACGTAGTGATGAAATGTGAAATTTGTTATTTTAATACTTACTCTTAGGTAACAGGTGTGGGTGTGGTAACATAATAATGTAGGTAGATTCCTCTCATTGTGACTAAAAAGGGTTTTGCGATTCTTGTAAGTGGGTTGTTTGAAAATTAAAACAAAACACAGGTCAACTTATTTTAAAGAATGCTCGAATTCTAATCTTACAGTCCATTCACACTTATTTTACCGCAGATTTTGCTTCACTGTCCAAATTAAAGTGATCTTTGTTCCTGTTTCAATAAGTTTGCTATTGGGATGCTGTTGACAGTGGTAAAAATTTAACTGCCGAAAAAACTGAAAAGCAAAAAATAAAAAGCCTAAGTAGTTTTGAGTCGGCGCCAAACAAGCAAATTAATTAAATAATTTTGTTCGGTTATTTCTATAAATTAAAGGTAATTTTGTGATTCTTAGTCATTGATTGTTTAGCGCCGATTCAAAATTACTTACCTACAAGGAGACGCCAAGATTGTCCGCCTCCGATTTCAATGATTTTTATATATGTTGTTATGTTTGAGTAAGTGAGTAATTACCCAAAGGGAATTCGCGCAACGCTCAATAGTTTCAGAGTTGCTTCTACCGAGCAACTTAAGGGGCACAACTAATGTAACGGCCTAAAAAAAGGTGATTTTGATATTTTTTATTAAAAAAAACTACTTTATTAATTGTTTCAAAATTTTAAGAGTAGTTAAATTTTAAGAGCAACCAAGGGTGGTGAAGAGATTACATCTCAACCAAAGCACCTGCTGCTTTAGTTGAGAGGAACAATAATTAAAAATGTATAGTACTTAATTGAATTATAAATAGGAGAGAGACTTTTTATTTTTTGCTTTTCAGTTTTTTCGGCAGTTAAATTTTTTGTAAAACAGTTTTTATTTTTAACCGACTTCAAAAAGGAGGAGGTTATCAATTCGGATGTTTATTTTTTTTATTTTTTTTTTTTATGTATGTTCGGCCATAACTCCGTCATATATGAACGGATTTGCAAAATTCTTTTTTTGTTCGAAAGAGGTTTATTCCGAAATGGTCCCATATAAGTTTCATATAAATCTGATGATGACTTCCGGAGACAGACATCAGAACTCTTTAAAAATGACAGCAAATCAACCGCAATTTCAGCTATCGCATAAATATCCATTGTTTGTTTGAAATTAGTGCGGGATAGATACTATAACTAAAAATTTAAAAATAAAAACTTTTTTACAAAAAAAAACAACCGACTTCCTTAAAAACACTACAAAGTGAAAAATAACTTTAATTTCGAAGTCGGTGGCAAAAACCTTAAATAAAAATCCTAAGACACCGACTTCCGAAATTAAAGTTATTTTTCACTTTGTAGTGTTTTTAAGGAAGTCGGTTGTTTTTTTTTGTAAAAAAGTTGTATAATTTTTTGTGGCTATAATGCACTAATTACTACATGCTTGCAAAATCGGACTATTCTGTAAGATATTATGCGTGGTCATACATTACAATCAATGAGTGAACAATCAATCATCCCTGTTTTCCTACCCTCAGGATCGGATTTTTTTTCCAAATTTACATGGGACCACCTTCAAGATAAGCCCTTTTCAATTTTTTTTTTAAAAGGAAAATCGGACCGCTCTGTAAAAGTTATGTGTATGTCATACATTAAAAAAATATACGCGTCGACATGAGAACCTACTCCGTTTTTTTTTCGTCGGTTAAAAATAAATGTGAACGGACCTGTCGAAAAAACATTTGACGAGTTTTTGACATTCATTGAACGAATTTGAACGTTTTAAAAGTAAAATTAAAAACGGGCCTTCCGGTGTAGGTACATTCTGTCTATTATTTTGTGATTGAAATTAGATTTAAGTAACTTTTTTTTAGCTGTAGGCTCCTAATATCCTCGAATAGAAATCGTAGGACGTAAAGAATAACACCATCCTATTTCTTCCCGCGGGTGTCGTAAGAGGCGACTAAGGGACGTACTAGAGAATGGGCAGCAGCGTTCTCTATGCATTTTATCACCATACTGCGATCGCCGACCCGCTTGCCAAGCGTGGCGATTATGGCAAACCCTCCCATATTTGGGGAGGCCTGTGTCCAGCCATGGACGTCTTTAGGCTGAAATGAGGATGATGATAATGAGGAATCCTGATTCGAGATGAAGAATTCCCACTCCGGTTTCCAAACATAAGTTCCATATCCCACTTCTGCATTCTAAGCCTATCTAAGATTTTGGCCAAAAAAGTTAAAAGTTTACACCTTTACTGACCAATTGAACTTTAGGTTATAATAATAGTGCTAGTCCACAAACAGACTAATTATTAAAATCCTGTTCCTGCAACAAAGAAATTTACTAACCATAATTTACCTCCATTAAAACTTAAGTAACTGTTTCTGCCAGGGTCGCGAAATTTGTTCAAAAGAGTTACCGTGGCTCTGGCATATGGGCAACTGATGGAACACGGGTGGGTTTTAGTCAATAAAAGTCTGACACGCCCTTCCGCTTCACCCTGAGCGGGAGACGTCATATGATATTTTCCCACCCACAAAAAAAAAGTAAATGTTTAAATAAAATGTTTAATCTATTAAAAAACACATCCTTGTACAGAATTAGCATTATACTTCACACGTTAATTATTATTAAACGGATTGTACCCTACTTTTTCGAGTTTAGTTCCTTACCCTCCATAGCTCAGTTGGTTGAGCTGTGGACTGTAGAGTACGAATCTAGTGCTAGTCCACAAACAGACTAACAGGCTTGTTTCTTGTTAGTCCCAGTTAGCAAAACTAACGTAGGTAACATTCGCACAGTCAGAATACCTACATCGAGTTCCGACCTATCTCTCTGTTGACACTGGCAGCTGTAGTCCGCTAAGTGACGCTGCAAAATCGGCTAGACTACAGATATGACGTATTTTTAGTGACATAATCAATTTCTGGAGGGAGTATAGCCGTAAATCCGCTTTGGAACTTAAAAAAGAGTATAGTTTCTTTTACAGTTTTGTTTTTGTTCAGTGCTTTGTTAATGAGTTCAAAACCCTACTATTATTGATAGGTTTACCGATTAGGTAAGTACTATTAATAAATTACAAGGCTAACTGATTCACATTAATTAGCTGTGACAAACTGCCACGGCACAGCATCGATAACGAAACGCGTAATTTTTATTAACCCTTTTAAAGGCAGTTGAATATTGATTTCCAAATTAAGTTGCTGTTCACCCCATTTCATATTACTTGGATACCAGGAAAAAGAACGAAGAAATTAAAATTGAATATTTGTATCGAAAAAGCTCATTCCAATTTCAAATGCAAATCACCGTAATTTTTTCCGCTCTGTCACTTTGAGCGCGGTTCGCTCGCAAATTCTCGCAAAACGATTTCTACGTGAACGCTCTCCAATGAGCGTTTGGTCCATTGACGTCATCAGGAGAGCACAGCCGCCGGAGCCTCGATACTATTGTCAAACACATATTTAATTACCATCGTGTGCAGTGCGGCACACGCAATGACCTATTCAGAACGAAACAACGGCGATTTTCTGATCAATCTAAATCCAACTTTATGCTTTAACTTCAAAGTAAGTTTCTCCTTGGTGGAAAAAAGGTGGTTCAACCATTCCATGGAGGTGAGTAAGGGTGAATTTCGGCCGATCCTGTGTTGTACTACGCCTGCGCAAAAAACAGTTCGCGAGCGCGTATTTCAGTTAAACTAAGGCGGCGCGCCGGCTAGCGCGCTCGCCTGCCGGTCGCCCTCGGACCCTTGCCTAGCGTACGCCGAATACCATTTTCATCAATAAAAATAATGTCCTAAAGTGTTAAAATCGTGTGTGTTGTCGAAACCTGTCAATTGAGCTGTTACTGTGAGTGTTGCGGTAATGTTAGCTGTCCGTAGTGTCTTCCTTTAGTATAGACGTGATTGACTGTTAAAAATGCCGTTGTTTTGATAAGGTGAGTTCTTGGTTTAAGGTCGGAGGTTGCCCTTGATAATGGCAAGTACACGCGTATGTAGCCACCACATATTGTGGCGAAATGTTCGCGTGACTCAGCTCATGTGAAATCATTCAGAAAATTGCTGCCACATTCCACTGAAGGTTTTTTCATGCCTGCAGAGATTTGATACGATAAACGTTGGCGGTGTATTAACAATGAAATTGTGGGGATGTCAGGCTATAAATTGGTTGGATAATGGCTTGGCTACTGGGTGTAATAATGTTGCAGAACGTGCTCATACGCGAGAATAAAATTATGAGTCATAAACAGCATAGCAATCAAACACTCGTAAACTGTTTATGAAATCTGTAATCTCGTATCGATGGTGTTGTTTGCCAACCGTTTATTAAAAGATAGGTGATATTAGGAGGATAATGAAACAAAAGATGGGGACAGAAAAATATAAAAAGGCGAATAAAAATAAAATAAAAAATCTTTTATTTCAGAACCACGGACATTTGGTTATTAGACTTAGAAACGAATATTAGTTCTTACATCCAGAAAATCAACACAACCTTTATGGGTTAATCATTACGCCACACTGGCATGTAGGCGTATCAAATATCCCGGTATGGGGCTGTCCCTATTATGTAAACACTCCTTTTTTGGGCAGTCGTGTATAAAGGTATCTTCATCGTCATTTCTATCAGTTTCGTACGCAAACGGTTAGACCATGGTCAGATAGGGATTCTCAGCAATAACCTCGCTACTGACGGAATAGGTCTCGCAGAAATCGAATGCCACCACCTATTTGCCAGGCTATTATTTGACCCTGAGCGACCTGAGCCATAAAAGTGTCTAACAAAAACTCGAAGGTCAAAAATCAAAACCGTCTATCAATCTAGTTTTATAACTCCGTCTGCGAATACCAGATCTATGGAAGAAATGCTAATTAAATTGTGCTGTAAAAGCCTTATAATAATTAATATAACTGCTTGGCTGTTAGCATTCAGACTCTTTCTATTTCTACGAAGAATAGATGTGGCTCTTTAAATACAAAGTGACATTTGTTTTCTCCATTTTTGACATCGCACGGTAGAGATCTTTCTACAATCTGTCATTTATGTCTTTCTTTTCTAACTATCTTTGTCTAGGTCCATTTTATGTAGACTATTTCAAAAGAAAATTGTCTATTCCAAACAGTCAAAATCACACTGACAACTGAGTTGAATTATGTAAAGAAGAGTGAATTTCGTGAAAGCACAGTTGACTCTTTCTACTTTGCTGCCGTCGTGCTGTCTACACGGAACGGTATTTTTTCTACTCTTCCGTCGATAAAACGGTGCTTGTACTAAGCCTGCTAAAGTAACTAGGTTTATACCTAATCAATCGAAACTGTGTCTTCTGCCTTTTCATCTAAGGATACGTCTTTGATTCCAGAAATTGATCTAAGGCTAATCAGGATCATTCATCTCTCATTTTATTCCGATTACCTCGACAGCTTTGTAGTCTATCGTAGCGTCACAAAATACCGTGTAGGTATACTTGATTTCTTGAGGCTAAGTAGGTACCTAATAACAGCCAGACGGATCTGTCGACCAGAGGGGTTATTGCGGAACTTTTTAACGATAGGAATTGGTTTAATATTCATAGTTAAACAACATTCATTGCGTTATTTACGTTGCTGAGCCACAATTTATTCGAACAAATGACGCAATGGTTTAGAAATAATCTTCAATCCCATTCAGATTCTGATAAATTGTGTGTTTCGCAATTAGGGTGCAGGTTAAGCTACGCTTGCCACGGTTGGTCCGTGGATGGGTGACCATTTTAACACACCTTTATTACCTTCATACGTATGTTAGTATGTGCCTATATAACGGAAACTTTGAACATGATTTTGACCTCCTTCAAAAAGTTTGATTAACTCGAAATTTGGCATACTTATCTAGGACCGTTAAAAATACAATAGTGTTATAAATTTTATGCTATTATCCTTGCTGGGATTACCAGGATAGCAAAAAAAACTGTCTTCGAAAACTACGCTGACATACGTCACAAAAAAAAAACGAAAACTACGCTGACACAAAATTCAAAACACCCTTAAAATTAAACAATAAATAATGGTTTTAAAAAAACTCGCTTCTATAGAAAACTGAACTAACAAGTAGAAAATAAGAAAATAATGGCAAAAAGCATGGGGGCTCCATGCTTGATAATAATTGAAAAAATACCTCAAAAAGCACCCAGGTTAAGGCTTTATGAAGTGCCAGGTGTTGAAAACACCTTATACGAAGCTTAGTGGTACCAATAATCACATACTTAAGAAAGCTCCATTCGTCTTAAGTATGGCTTAGTATGGTATTACTACGCGGGAGCGTGTTGATTTATCAGGTGTTCGCACTGATATGTTATAGGTAAGGTACCCAATCAAAATTAGATTAGTTTTGGGAATTTTAATGTTAGTTGAATGGTTCTGCTTTGTTATTTTTTAGCTGCCGCTATTCTTAAACTCTGGATGGAAGTCTTTGACCAGTAAATGTTGTATTTCAATGGGATTGTGAAAAACACGGAAGAAAAATTTTAATTTCGCGGGCTAGCCTGCGCTTGCACATAAAACATTTTTTCTAAAACTCAAAAATTACTATAATCATTGTTTATCCATCGTTTTGCAGGCCCATTTCATTGGCTATTTATTAAAGGCCTACTCTTTTAGCAGCCCATCATCAAACCATACCTAACTATAGCCAAAGTTCCAATCTTCTGACTGCAAAACTCTTCCGTTAGTATCATCATCAACGAACATTCCGATTACAATCTTCAGTATGAGACCAGAAAGATCAAAATCGATTAAACTACGTACATTTTCATATCAACCCAATTCCAATGATTACAGAAGTTTCTCAATGCGGAGTAAATTATAAACTTCTCCAAAGGTGGGATTTGAACCGGTACTGAAAGTTGTCTCTGCCTTTAATATCTTTGGCAGTTGGAACTTGTAATCATCATACTAACTAATATTAGACAAAAAAGAGAGCTAGATCATCTATTCTTACCGCGAGGTCATTGTTTTGGATTCGAATCAAGCTCATCTGTATTGTATTAGATTGACCTATTTCTTATAACTGCTATTTTCAATTGTCAAGGCTAAAGAATATCCGAAACTATACTATGGACCTAGTGTTCAAAGTTGGAAAAAGAAATCACAGAATTTTGCCAAGAAAAGCTTTGCGTTCTGAAGCAAAAATGGCGGTAGGTAGCTTAGTTTATGAGCGAAATATAACGCCTTCAAGATACCATTTTGCTTTTAAGGCAATAAGACTTAAATATCCATTTCCAATGGAGTTTCGCAATTATCCAGTAAGAGTAGCATGGCCACCGTAGAAATTGAAAAAATGAAAAACAAAAGATTGTAGAAAGATTTCTACGACGGGATGTCGAAATTCGAAAGAAGAATGATTTAATTAATGTCACTTGGAAAGATTGTAGAAAGATTTCTAAGGCCCGAGGTCAACATTCAAGAATGAAAAGACTTAATTTATTCACTTGGGAAGATTGTAGAAAGATTTCTAAGGCGCGATGTAAATATCAAGAAAATATTGACTTGATGAATGTCACTTGGAAAGATTTCTAAGGCGTGGTGTCAAAATTCAAGAAAAGACGGATAAAAAACAATATAGATTTGGTCAAGGTATAACAGAAAGGTCCAGACAAGGCCCAGCATTGTTAGACTCACATCAAATTCTAAGAATATAATGTCTGGACTTGAAAAGAGACATTACCTATCAGTATGTTTCGGCATTTCTCCTCAGGGATCAGCCAGCTAAAACTGCCGGCGCCATCTAGTTTTAAAATATTGACCAACCAAATATTGACAAGTAAAAGTGTCTCTAAATTTTCCACTTACTTAATAAACATTTCATTTGATTACTACACTGAAAGTATCAAACCTGGGCAATAAAAACGCCTGAACCGTGTACAACATAATGGATTCGGTTTGGAAATCGCAGTGACACGGTTGTTCAATATCCCGACACAAAGGAGATGGACAATGGGAGCTTCTGGGTAGTTACGTAACACACGAAAAGTAGCAATGGTTTTTGACAGTTCTACAACATTCATTCCGTTATTAACGTTGTTGAGCAGACGAATTTATCGAACATATGAAGCAATGATCCTTCTAAATTATAATGATTATGATTGATAGTGTGTGCACTTAAAGTGCTGATGTCTTTAAATGTCATAGTTTGTTGGATTTGGGTGTAGATAATTTAGCTGCGTGACGTTTATTGGTTTTATTTGCTGATGTCCGATTCCTGTTGATGAATGAGTTAGTCGAATATCGAAAAACGTTTTTCAGAGCACTAAAAGCATTCTCTTACTATTCATCTTTGCTTATGAATACAATAAAAAAACAGGCTTACCGAAACATTAATTCGGTTATGCCAAATTTACCAGTGACATCTGTAGGTACATGAGACAAGATAAAAAAAAAATGTAGCATCTGATTGGTCGCTTTGGTGCGAAAGACGTGGGTGGGATTTTTCTTTGTACCTATACACTGAGTTCATCACGGAAAAATGTATATTCGTGGTTTTGTAGTATTTCGTTACGATTTGCGAGTTTACAGCATAAACACCATCTTAGAATTTCTCTTATCTTTCGTCAAATTCAGATAACACCATTTGTAGTCTTGAGAAGGTTTGAATTTAGCAACAGCATCCTGTATTCGAACTCACACCAGCCTGAAGGTGAATTCTACTTACCATAATCATCCTATAATGTTCCCACTGTTGGGACACATGCCTCTTCTCTCTGAGAAAGAGTGGGCCGTAATCCACCTCGCGGGCCCAGTGTGGGTTGGTAGACGTCACATATATTCGAATTCTTGGTTTTACGACATACCGCTTTCCTCACAATGTTTTCCTTCACTGTTTTGAGAACAGTGGTAATGAAATAACGCCTGAATAACCACTGCTCCCAAATTCTACTTAATTCTACACACCTTTGCAGAAGTTTTCTGAATGGTTGCTGTTAGCTAAAGGTATCTCCAACGATGCTAACAGACTTATATCCTGCATCACAAGTACAGACCAACCGCAAACACTGCCCAATCATCATCATTTCAGTCGCATTCGACTCATCACGTCCGTGTGGACGTCATTACGTCCACTGCTGGACATAGGCCTTCCCCAATTTGGGGACTTTGCTATAATCGCCTTGTCCGCCTTCCCCAATTTGGGGCCTTTGCCATAATCGCCTTGCCCCGCTTGGCAGGCAGGTTGGCGATCACAGTATGTTGGTAAGATGCATTTCTACGCTGCTGCCAATTCTCTAGTAAGTCCCTTAGTCACATTTTATGACACCCACGGGAAAAAATTCCGTGATGCTACTTTACGTCCGACACCATACGGACAACACTGCCTAATGCTACTCGATAAGTTGTCTACTGCAATCCAATGGTTGTTTAATCCAAATAATATAGCCAACTTCTACGATATCGTGTTCTACTGCGCTAAGGGTTTGCCTCGAGCTTGCGGGTGGCGAGCAATGGGTAGCTCGCCGCCCGGTAAGGACCAAGCTCGGGTCGACGGCGCGTAGTGTTCCACGCGCGCCTCAAAGAGATGTCAGCAGTGCTGAAGGGGTCTGCTAGGACAGACGCCTGCCAGGGTCGCGTGATTGTTAGAAAGAGATACCGTGACCCTGGCACATGGGCAACTGATGGAACACGGGTGGGTTTTAGTCAGTAAAAGTCTGACACGCCCTCCCGCTCCGCCCAGAGCGGGAGAAGTCATTTGATGATTTCACATCCAAAAAAAAAGGGTTTGCCTGCTGCGTTGATTGCGATACCCTTAGTTTTTTTTTTTTGGTTGGGTAATCATCATATGACGTCTCCCTCTAGGCAGTGCGGTGCAGGCGGTGGAGCGGAAGAGCGTGTCAGACTTTTATTGACTAAAACCCACACGTGCTCATATGCCAGGGCCACGGCATCTCTTTTGAATTGCGATACCCTTGTGGGATGTTGCTTGAGTATACAAACAAATGCAACTGTAATAACTTGCAACACATAAATAGAATTTAGCTCCTTAGCTACAGTTGAAACTATTGTTATCTTCTTGCAACTTTATTTCCTGAGTAGCTTTTTTCGCGACCGCGTGGATGTCGGAAATTATTCCACGGATACGTGATACCGGGACAAGTCTGTGTTACTTCTTTTATCATCAGCTATCTGCAGCGAATGAAAGTCCTGGCAAAATCGGCCCAGCCGTTACGGAAATTAGGCGGAACAAACAGACGGACACGATAAAAAAAATGTTATGAGTAGGTACCGTAGAACTACTTTCATATGCAAAGGCATAAAAAAAAATCGACACGACAAAAGAGACAAAACAGACAGACTTTTTGACTAAAGAGTCAAATGCTATTATTTTGACATTATAAACAGGCACTTCATTTTTTTTTGTATCTAAGTGTGTATGTAAGTATATAATTTATTTCATTCGTTTTCAATATTGATCAACGAAGGACACGTGGGTAAACAAAGAAGAAGAAATCAATTAAAAGAAATAAAATACGTTTAGTTGTAATTACGGAAAATATGACGCAAAGAAAGACTAAACGCAACAAAAATAAAAATAAAACTGGGGGTAAATATGCGCCACGTCCACGCAAAACGGACAGAGACAGAGCCCCAGCGCTGATTTTCAGCGACAGCCAGCGCTGACGTGATGACGTCAAACGGTGCAGCAATCAATGAGTAAAAATAAGTGCCAATACTAAATCCTAAATAATAAAAAACACAACATTAAAAAGTATCATAGTAAAGTCATTAATGCAGTCTATTATTTTATTTTTGTAAAGCCATATTTTTTTACAGTCGAGAATAATATTTTTTCAACATACAGTCTGACACACCTGCAAACTGTAAAAGAAGTAAGATAATTTAATTTTTTTGGACTCGTTTGGACAAAGTTTATAAATAAACCATTAAATGTTACACAAACACATGCACTATATCTTCAAATGTTATGGCGGTGAAGGCTGTCTTTAAATATTCATGGCGTCCGTTCAATATTTTATACGGAACCGCTTTTATGTGTAAACGCAATAGACTTTATTATTTACTATTGCAGTCTTTCCGCTTTCATAGTAACTTTGAATTTTTCTATGCCTAAGCTCACGTTCCCATGAGATATAGTGCGCGAAAACATCCCGGCCCGATTTTATCGCGCTCGTCGAAACTTGGGCTTGTTGTTTATGCAACTTTAAACTCTATTAATGCGATATAGAGTTATATTGTCTTAAAATACTGTCGTTTCATTAACCAAAATTATGTCATTTCGCTTAGCATTGGTAGGTATAACAGTGTCCATTTTCTTATTTCCTTAATCATTAATAAGTAAACAAAAATTTGTTGTTTATGCAAATTTAAACTCTATTAATGCGATATAGAGTTATATCGTCTTAAAATTCAGTCGTTTCATGAATCAAAATTATGTCATTTCGCTTAGCATTGGTAGGTATAACAGGGTCCATTTTCTTATTTCCTTAATCATTAATAAGTAATCAAAAATTGTAAGCAAGGAGTACAGTTGTTAACAAGTAACTGGGTTGTGGAGGTGAGACAGGCAGTCAATCTATTTAAAATACTGGTATTTAGCTGCATCCGTTTAGACTGGAAGCTGACCTCCTAGTTGGAAAACGACTAGGCAGATTGATTGACTTTTGAAACAGAGCATACAATATCAACAGCCAACACGTACCTTAATGTTATCAAACATACTTACTTAAGAATGAGCAGCAATGTTCTCTATGCATTTTACCACCATACTGCAATCGCCAACCCGCCTGCCAAACGCGGCGATTATGGCAACCCCTACCCCCCCAAATTAGGTGAGGCTTATGTCCAGCAGTGAACGTCTTTCTGCTGAAGTAATCAATGATGATGAATCAGACTGCATTGCAAAGGTCACGACAACAAACAAAAGGCGACCGCATTAAAACTCAATAACGCCTTTGACAAAATGGCACCGTTAAGTAATTGGAATATAATCACAGTATTTCAAATAAACGCATAACAAGCAAGAGTTACTCATACAAGCAACGGTTCTATTGTAAATTATTAAAACCCAGTATATCTGCATAAAACTAAATTTTACTATAGAGCCGAAAAACTATTTCCGTAGAACTAAATTTTTGCTGTAGATACTAGGTTTCCGACTTCGTGTTACTTCGTATTTGACTACTTTCTTGGAGTGTTTGCTAACCTAGTATGTGGAAGGTGGTCTATAAGGTCGAAAAATGCAAAAACTGCCGTCAAAAAAAACCCGGCCAAGTGCGAGTCGGACTCGCGCACGAAGGGTTCCGTACCATTATCGGCAAAAAAATCATGTTTTTTGTATTGGAGACCAACTTAAATATTTATTTTATTCTGTTTTTAATATTTTTGTTATAACGGTAACAGAATACATCATCTGTGAAAATTTCAACTGTCTAACTATCACGGTTCACGAGAGACAGCCTGGTGACAGACGGACGGACGGACAGCGGAATCTTAGTAATAGGGTCTCATTTCACTCTTTGGGTATGGAACCCTAAAAATTTCAGATACTAGGTTTTGAAATTGAACAGCCGAGTTACTCATACGAGCTAAATTACTCCCATTATGAGTATGATGAATGAATAACGGCAAAGGAATCGGTGTCGAACATAGAAATAGTTTCAGTTGATTGTGAAACTTGCTAGATGTTTTTGGGCTATCAAAACATTAGTGTGGAGGTAGCGAGATCAGTTGTGGAACTAGGTAAGGCTTGTTTTGATGTCAGTGACCCTTTACCAGTAGGTCGGAATTGATGAGGCTGACCAGAATTAAGATCACAAGATGGTTTCTTTTAGCATTGCTGCGGCGCGTGAGCACTGCCTACTGTGATAGGCTTGAGTCATTTATTTTAATCACAGTTTGGGAGCAAAAACCGTGATCAAATACGTGACTGAAGCCTATCACAGATCCGTCGTTCGATTGAAAGACATTTTCGGGAAATAGAGAGACTTTATCGTCAGATTGTGCCGCCCGCGTGGTGGCTTATAGCTAATGTTGCAAAGGACTCGAGTCCTCGAGTCGTAATTTTCAAGACTCGACTCAATTATGCAAGACTCAGTGTGCTCGAAAGGCTCCAAGTCTAGAGTTAAGCACTCGAGTCTTAAAAAGGACTCGAGTCTTAAAAGGACTCGAGACTTAAAAGGACTCGAGTCTAAAATGAACTCGAGTCTTAAAGAAAACTCGGAACATGAAGATGAGACTTGTAGCTCATCATTCGAAAAGACTCGAATAGTAGATGATAAGTTCAAATGAGTGGTTATAATATAAAAAAAATCTGACGAGTTATTAGAGTTTTTTCGAATGATGAACTACAAGTCTCATCTTCATGTTACGAGTTTTTCTTTAAGACTCGAGTTCATTTTAAGACTCGAGTCCTTTTTAAGACTCGAGTCCGTTTTAGAATGACTCGGGCTCGGCTTGACTCTAGTCTCCGAGCCTTTTGAGCACACTGAGTCGTGCATAATTGAGCCGAGTCTCTGAAATTAAGACTCGAAGACTCGAGTCCTTTGCAACACTACTTATAGCCCATTCTCTCTCACCGAGAGGAGGCCTGTGTCCCAGAAGTGAGAAATGGCTGATGATAGTCATCAGATTTCAATTATATAAAGCACACTTTTCTGGGTCTAGCTCTCGTATGCGCGCAGAGTACAACATGCGAGACGCTTCGTTTCAATATAACTTGATTCGTAGGGCGAATAACGTTTTGGTTGGACATTTTGGGTTTGAATAATTTCTAATTCTATTTATTTCTATTTCACGTTTTGGTTAGTCTGCTGTCCATGGACGAAAAGAACCCGTCCCATCCCCCCATCTTCTGATCCGCAAAGGACCCCTTCAGTCTTCCTCCTTATTCTTCGTGAAATTAATTTAATTACCTTGTTTACCAAAATACAACTAGTTCATAGAAAAAGTTTTAAAGACTATCAGCAAAAATCATACAGTCATGTATGATTTTTGCTGATAGTCTTTAAAACTTTTTCTATGACATTGCCAAACGGTTGGTTTACTCTTCTCGTGATCAGAAGGCTGTCAAATTTTTCGGCCAAAGAATCAGCATTGTCATACAGCGTAGCAATGCCGCTAGCCTTTAGGCACTTTTCCCGCTCACAACGAGGTGGACGAATGTTTTGATGCCCTATTTTTCTTTATTTCTTAGAGTTCCGTACCCGAAGGGTAATCAGTGGAACCCTATAACTAAGCCTCCGCTGTCCGTCCGTCCGTCTGTCTGTTAGCGGGCTGTATCTCATGATCCCTTAAAGGTAGACAGTTGAAATTTTCACAGAATATGTACCTATTCTGTTGCCGCTATAACATTAAAATAAAATAAAAGCTAACATTTCTAGGGGTAATACAAGAATTGTGTTTTTTTTCGTCGATTTTTTGCCTTGTAGTACAAAATCCTACGTGTGCAAGTCCGACTCGCACTTAGCCAGTTTTTTAAATACTTGTACATAATATTATTTTAAGACCGTTACTTTTTAAATGACACACCTTCTTCATCACATTTCTAACCACATTTAACTAAAGGATTCCTCCCGCTCTAACCCTTTACTCAGAACTGTTAAAGGAGTTATTAACAACATACAAAACAACAATGGCCGCCGTATTGTAAGCCGCTTACTCCGATCCTTAGTTATGAAAGGTCGACGTCAACTAAAGGGATTTGCGAAAGGGAATGATTAATGAGATAGAGGACTGACAGGGCTTTGCTGCCCCTTTGTCGTGAAACGAATGGATGGCCAACATGTTTTTGTGGTTATTTTTATGTTGAAGGAATTTTTGGAGTGGATTTAGGTTGATAATTATAAGCAGTGTTGGTAATTGTCGAAATGTTTATAGTATTATGTTGTATTATGGTTTTTTGTCACAAAAGTAGTAATTATTGCTCTCTGCAATTTTGTTTTGTTTCATAATTTCAGTCTAAAGACGTCCACTACTGGACTTATGCGTCACCTAATTTGGTTGCCATAATCGCCACGCTTGGCAGGCTTGTTGGCGAATGCAGTATAGTGGTAAAATGCATAGAGATCGCTACTGGCCATTCTCTAGTAAGTCCCTTACGATACCCACGGGAAGAAATGGGACTGTTTTGTTTGTTATTATATTATTATAATAGCCAGTGTCGTAAATCTGTTTGTATTGTCTTTGGTCCCTAGCCCTGATATCAAAAGAAAGAAAGAAAAGTTTTTTATTTGTCGGCTAACTCTATATACGAAGAAAAGATGTACTAGGAACCCATATTATGTATACCTATGTATTTGCTTGAATTGCGTTACATAACTTGTGCATGTTATGGAAGTGAATTACCTTCAATAGAGGTTACCAACCTCGGTTTTCATGTCTAGATTTCTGCGTCAATACCTAACAATCGGGGTTAGAAATCTACTAAGCAACTAAGTAGGTATGTTTAGGGCTCTCTCTCACCGTAGTAACTACGTATTTGGAAATGATTTGCATATAATTAATTGATAATTGGATAACAAAATTGTAAACGTGCCTAATTTTGAATTCATTAATGGTGTAGTCATTTTTTAAGTACCAAAATGAATAGAAACACTTACAGAGTGCAACTTCTCTTAATTCACATTTAAAAAAAATATGTTATACGAATTATGTATTGATAAAATCACACGTGGCCAAGTTTCTGTGCGAGTGTAAATGTTTAAGGTATCTTAGGATAAATACAAAACATTTCTATTTTAGAGCCAATTAAGCTGATTGGAGTTTTACTTTCGGAGAGCTTTTTTCGACACCCTGTGTGATGAAATTATTAACACAAAGTAAAGGGCCCGCTTGGGGTCGAACCCTCGACGGGGCCATGGCCACTGAAACTTAAAAACCGAACACTGTTTTTTTTTTTCGACGCGCTGAGACGAAAAAACAGCGTCAGTCACTCGCGCTTCACTGTAGATTCTCCCGGAACTCAAACTAACTGACACATAGAACAACAAACACACAGTTAATTCTGTGGCCTGGTGCTAAAAGGGCCAAACTGCAGCCCTTGTATCATTTTTTTTTTCTGTATGAAAGCGCACACTACATTGTCCTTTTTTACATAGTAACTTTTGAAAGATTGTTGGTAAACTAACGCCCTTTTAGCACAAAAAAATATCATAGTTTTTCAATAAACTGGCATTACAGTCTCGTTTCATACAAAAACGTACTTTGGCCCTTTTAGCACCAGGCCACAGAATTTAGATGTTAACCAGTTCTCTGTTCCACACCAAACGCTGAACGATCCCTGAAAATCCATTCACAAGTTGAAATAGGCCTATCGGTTTCAACTTAACTGCAAGTTTACTATACGCAATTACAACCTCAAACGCATGGTGATAAGGGTTGAAATAGCCTGTACAAATAAACAGCTTGTCTTTTCTATGCAATGCACAGAAGTTGGTTTAATCAACGCTCAAAGTTGGTTTAGATCCAACTGTTGCAAACAGTTTTTTTTATTAGTTTTTAGTTGTAACTTCGAGTGGAGTTTGATCCGAGGTTTTATGGAGGAAGTTGTAAATCTAATTTTTAGCTGGAAATGTTGCAGTTGTTACGACAAAGTTTAAACCGAGTCTGTCCGTGAGCAACTATTAGCTAGTTTTCGATCTAAGTTTTTATAACAGTTTATGTTGACTTTTTTCTATGATGTAGAGTTTCTTGAGAAACATTTGCCATTTAGGTTTTACATAAAAAGTCATTGATTTAAAAACAAAGTTGAAAATAATTAGCGATTCATTCAACACAAAATATTAACCAAATAAATAATGCTCAGGTTCTCGGTAAAAATAGTGCTGGTGATTATTATCCAATTCTCTGAAAAATTAATGCAACCATTATCTATACTAATATTATAAAGCTGAAGCGTTTGTTTGTTTCGCTATAACTTGTACATTGTATAATTTATACTTTAATAAGTAAATACTTATTAAAGTATAAATTTTATAATCTATGCTATATACTATAAATACTATAATATTATAAAGCTGAAGAGTTTGTTTGTTTGATTGAACGCGCTAATCTCAGGAACTACTGGTCCGAATTTTTTTTTTGTGTTGGGTAGCATATTTATCGAGGAAGGCTATAGGCTATATAACATCACGCTACAACAAAGAGGAGCGGAGCAGTAATGAATAATGTGGCAATAACCGGGAAAATCGCACGGGTAGGCGATTCGACGCGACGGGAAGGGTCGGGGGAACAAGAACTTTAACGCGGACGAAGTCGCGGGCAGAAGCTAGTATTGAATAACTGGAAAACAGATCGATATATTGCGACTGGCTCATATTATAAAATTCCCTTGAAACAGAACAATACTCTACAAAAAGTTTATTTAAAAAAGAACAACCGATTTAAAAAAAAGTTAATACGTCTATTTGACTGTCGGTTCTTTTTTTTTTTCAACCATACTTTTTATTTTTCACTTTTTAGCTGTGATACCTACACCCCAGAAATTCGTATACCTTCACTTAATAAGAAAATAACAGTGACAGGAAATAATTATTACAACATCAATGTAAGAAAGTGGAAAAAGAAATACTTATTACTGAAGCTAACTCAAAAATCAGTAATCAGAACTTAACCAAAGTTTAGGACCACTCTATAAATACTTATACTCTTAAAAAAAAACAAACAAATAAAATCTGTTCATAAATGACGCAGTTAAACTAAATTTAGCCACCTCCTGTTTTTCTTTCGGTTAAAAGACGCAATCCCGACTCACAATTTCACAGTAATTACAAGACTATCCACTTTAACATTATCATCATTAGAAGCAAAACAACATTCAATTCCTAGTAGACGCACACATAGACAAACCGAAGGCCTAAACACTTATAGTATCAGCGACAATTCTAGGCTTTCAGGTGAAGGAGACATGACACACTGGCACCATAGATGAAATATTCAGCAACCCACAGTAACTGTGTCACCCGCATGACCTGACTCTGACGTCTAAAGTAGGGTTTAAAATTTTTTATTGAAAACGGTGACGTGACGTGACGTCATATAGTTTTGTTGGCGTCAGCAGGCGTTTTTGTTTGTTGCTGTTTTATGCAAGTTGATTGTCGTGTACGAATATTTTATAATCTACTAGCTGACCTTACAGACGTTGTCCTGTTTCCTAGAACTCGATAGCAGCGCCACCTAACGGGTCCAATAGTGAATCTAAACCATCCAGGGTGCCACGCAAACGCATACAAAAAACATTCATTCAAATCGGTCCAGCCGTTTAGGAGGAGTTCAGTGACATACACACGTACAGTAGAATTATATATATAAAGAAGATACGTACAAAATATTCGACGACGTGACATCTACCAACCCACACTGGGCCCGCGTGGCGGATTGCGGCCAAACTATGATTTTCCCAGCGTGGGAACCTCATGGTTATGCTAATATGACTGGTGTTACATCGTATTCATTAGTTGCAGTTCAGTACAATTACTATTATTTATTTCTTTTTGTTGAAGAGCAAAAAGAGAGGTTTAAAAAGAAAAAGCAAAATGCTTTTTCTTTTTAAACCACATGTGGTTTAAAATAAAATATAGAGTAGGTTGACATATTGTGACGTCATTATATTTTGTTGAGGTGGGGGTTTGCGTCAGTAGGTGTTTTGGTCAGCTGTTTCGTGGAAGTTGGCTTTTGAATTCGAATCTCTACGTATTATTAATTAACTGGGACTGCCTCATTGGTGTAGTGGTTGCAAGCGCTACTGTTGAACATGAGGTCCTGGGTTCGTTTCCGAGGTCAGACTAAGTTTTGTTGGATTTTTCTATCTGGAATGTTTCAGTAGCAGCCCGGAGTCTAGATTTGTGCCCGGTTGATGGCAATAGACTCGCCCCTTATAACATAGGACTTAAATAAATTGGCAAAATTGCGATACACAATTAAAACTTGCAGCTAAGTTAAATCTTTCTTCAAGCACGTTAAAGCCTTTGGTCTCGGCTATTATTCGTGGATCTTTGACAGTCGTTAGGGGTCAGAAGCTCGAAAGTCTGACAACCAGTCTTACCAAGAAGTATCGTATTACACAGTTTCTGGGTTGGGGAGGTCAGACAGACAGTTGCTCCACGTAATATGTTGGTATTCAGTTGCATCCGGTTAGACTGCTCCGATACAGTCGGAAAATGTCTAGGCTGAAAAATAAAACCTTATATTGATAGTATATGAAAGCCATCATTTCGCAAACGACTTGTCCTGAAAAGGTTGCCGGCAAGGGTTAATTGTTTCCCATGGTGAACGTCCCTTTACGGAATATTTATAAAATGACTACTTTCTGGGACCTCTGGGTGATTTTTTTATTAAGTAAAACACGCTACCCTCAATAAACCTGTAAAATTCGATCTTTTTAGTGTTTTTGATCATTTTTAAGCCTCTTTGTATGAGAAGGAACTTGCAGATTTAAAAGTAACCTAAAAATAACAACAAGAAGGACGATGTGACATATAAAGGGAGAAAATAATAAGAAAGGATTACAAACAATGATCTTTACATTTTTTTTTTCCCGATAAAGCAATATTTACAAGGAATTCCGAATAGGAACTGAAGCTATGTTTTAAGTCCACCGGTGGTATCTAGGTGAAAGATACCGAGAGCTAAAATCCAACATTGTTGTATCAGTTGCCTTGTGAATTAATCTTGTGTTTACACGTTTACCTTCAAATGAGGAATGCCAAAATGTTTCTAGTCATTTCCTATGAATACACTAGCTACATTCTCAAAAAAATCAATTGAGCTTAGGGGAGATTTTGCAAATCACATAATTTCGAGTTTCTAGAAAAGTTGGCCTAAAAACCTTAATTCATGTGTTTTGGACATTTTTGTGAGTCATGCATGAATTAAAAAGCCAAAGCTTGATTTTAAACGACATAGGTCCGCCAACAGACACAGACATAACCAACTAACAATATAATGTTTAAAATTTCATAGATAAATGCCAGTCAGAGGAAACATGACATGAGTGACGCGTTTGAAGAGACGATGAATACGTGACATAACAAACTTTATAGATGCACTACCTATTCAGATAGCAATTAGCTTCCATTTTAAAGTATGCTTTTTATATAGGACAACAATTAAATTGAATTCGCAACGATTTTTTTTTTGTTGCTTCTTCGGAAAAATATATTTCCTCTCGTAAAATAACACTTTACTAATGATGACATGGATTTTCTATCTCTATCTAGTTTAACACAGATTACATACTGTATCTCTACATTCTCTACATAGAGACAAAACAAACAGAGTAAACGTGACAAACAAACGCGTAACGTGTTTGTAGAGATGACTGACGAGACGAGCTGACATTTAATTATTTGTTTCGGTATTACTCTAGTTTTCTCTGCAACAATGCTGCAACACGATAAAGGAAATTCTAGCTAAACAGGAATGAAAACAATGGGTCGATACCACAAAACTGTACTCTTTGTTTTTTATCTTAAGCAATTATCATTAATTATTGCGCACTACGTCAACCGGCTCATCATCATATGCCCGGCCGTACCCAACTATGTTGGGGTCGGCTTCCAGTCTAACCGGCTGCACCTGTGTACCAGTATTATACATGTAGTGACTGCCAATCTAACCTCCACAACCCAGTTATTGGGTAATACGATACCCCTTGGTAAGACTGTTTGTCAGACATTCAGGCTTCTGACAACCCGTAACAACTATCTAAGATCTATGAAAGACAGCCGGGACCAACGGCTTAACGTGCTTTCCGAAGCACGGAAGGGTCTTGGTATGTAAACATGGTCACCCATCCACGGACCAACCGCAACAAGCGTAGCTTAACTTCAACGATCAACCCGTGCGGCTGTTATTACTTAGGCTCAAGCCCTACTCCGTCAACCGACTATTGATATGAAAATATGCGATGAACTTTGGAGTTAAGGCTTATTCAGACCGGCGCGACGCGACAGCGCGACGCGATTCTTGTAGAACAATTTCCATGAAGTTCACATAAAAATTGTTCTACGAGTGTCGCGTCGCGCTGCCGCGTCGCGCCGGTTTGTAGGAGGCGTTATTCGTTATATGCAAATGTCCTGCAGGTGTGGTAGCGTTGTGTGATCGGTCGTTGAGGCCCCTTAAAATGGGTTGACCTACACGATAACTGATGCATGCGGGAGTCATTTAATTTAAAACATAACAATTATACCTATTCGACAACGAGAAACGCGTTCCGAAATAAGGCAGTATGGCTATTATGCACTTTCCCTATATCTCTTTTGGCCCTTCTAACATTCATTCCTACATAACATACATTAAGTCACGCCATACATACGTCTCTACAGATTGTCTGGGCTTCTACATGTTACAGCCTGAAGGCTGTCATACGTACAGCTACAGATTACTCAAGTTCTTCTTGATGGAGGATCAAAGCTTGAAGTAAACCAACACTCGTAACAAGTGACGTGTTTACAGAGACGAGACTATGAACGACGTGACGATATAGAAACAGTACCTATCAGTTTCATAGACAATTGTATAATTTTATTACTACCTAATACTTCGCATATTTTTTATCACTCGACAAAACATCCGGATTTCTTTGTTTTATAATCCAGTTTTCCTATTTCTCTTTTGGCCTTTCTAACATCCATTCATACATCAAGCATTAAATCACGCCGCTCTGACGTCTGTACAGTTAGCCTGGGCTTCTACATATAGAAGCCCAGGCTAACTGTACAGACGTAACACGTTACAGCCTGAAGGCTCATACGTACAGCTACAGATTACTCAAGTTGTTCTTGATGGAGGATCAAAGCTTGAAGTAAACCAACACTCGTAACAAGTGACGTGTTTACAGAGACGAGACTATGAACGACGTGACGATATAGAAACAGTACCTATCAGTTTCATAGACAACTGTATAATTTTATTACTACCTAATACTTCGCATATATTTTTTTACTTGACAAAACATCCGGATTTCTTTGTTAACTAGAGAAATAGGAAAACTGGATTATAACAGTTTTCCTATTTCTCTTTTGGCCTTTCTAACATTCATTCATACATCATACATTAAATCACGCCGTTCTTACGTCTGTACAGTTAGCCTGGGTTTCTGCATGATACTAGTACCTACAGCCTGAAGGCTTATACGTACAGCTACAGATTACTCAGTTTGTTCGTGATGGAGGATCAAAGCTTAAAGTAAAATAACACTTGTGACAAGTGACATGTTTACAGAGACGAGACTATGAACGACGTGACGGTATAGAAACAGTATCAGTTTTATAAAGAACTAGCTTTTGCCAGCGGCTTCGCCCGCGTGGAGGTTTGAAATTATCCCGCGGGACCATACTACCGGGATAAAAAGTAGCTTATGTTCTTTTTCAGGCTCTAAACTATCTGTGCACCAAATTTCATTTAAATCGGTTCAGTAGTTTTTAGGAAAGCGAAACAGACAGACAGATAACTCTGTCTTTTGCATTTATATTATAATATTAGTGTGGATGTGGATTGTATAAAATTATTACTACCACCCGGGGTGGGTGGTACTTCGCATAATTTTAACGACTAGGCGGCTGGACAAAACATTCGGATTTCTTTGTTTAATTT
Organism: Aporophyla lueneburgensis; assembly: GCA_932294355.1. Classification (NCBI taxonomy): domain Eukaryota; kingdom Metazoa; phylum Arthropoda; class Insecta; order Lepidoptera; family Noctuidae; genus Aporophyla; species Aporophyla lueneburgensis. The sequence goes on from OW028754.1 coordinate 20,591,926, forward strand.
AAGTTGAATATTTATTTGTTTAAACTTTATTGTACACCAGATAATACATAGCAAAAAACATTTAACAGTGCAAAACATCATCATTTCAGGCGAAAACGTCCACTGCCATAATCACCACTCTTGGCAGGTGGGTTGGCGATCGCAGTACGGTGGTAAAATGAATAGGGAACACTGTTACCCATTCTTTAGTAAGTCCCGCCTATTACGACACCCACGGGAAGAAATTGTGACTAAGGACTTACTAAGGAACGGACAGCAGCGTTCTCTTCGCATTCTACCACCATATTGCGATCACCAACCCGCCTGCCAAGTGTAACGATTTTTGCACAGGCCTATGTCCAACAGTGGACGCCTTTCGGCTGAAATGATGATGATGACAGCTTGATACTGACCTGCAAATCACAAAAAATGGATTGTGTGGTTTTTATGAAACCACGGTGAAAGTGAAACTTTTTCACACTATAGACATTTAACTAAAAAATTTCGGAATATATGTAATAGCTTAATAAAAAAGACTTAATTTAATATTCATACGAAATAAGTTGAATAATAAATTCAAACATTCAAAATTGAAATTAAATCCATAAACAACAACATGCACCAGCGAGCGCCTTTCACTTTATCCCTATTCCGCGGCCGACCGTCACGCGACATGCAATACACAGACGAAACAGTGCAGACGAAAAAGTGTGAGACGATGTAATAAAAGTTTCACTTTAAAAACGTAAGAAACTTTTAAATTCAAGGGCAACCCTGGCGCCACTCGTGGAAGCTACAATCAATAAAATTACACTAATTTTCTTTAGTTTATATGCTTTTAATGAACTTGCCTAGAACGATTTTTGCAAGTCAATTATTCGAACCGCTCATAAATATCTAATAGCCACGCTTCATTTCACATACATTATTTATATGAAAGAAAGGAAATGTAATGTTTCGCATAGTAAATAAAAATGCATCAGTACACTAGGTAGATACAATTATAGTTGAATTTTTCATGGATATGGTTTTTTTTTTTCAATTATATAGAATTAAGTTCTTCTAACTTAACAGACAGCTGTGCTGCTGGGGAGTTTGTTCCGCCACTTCTTCTTCCCAGCTATAGCACTAGGAAGTGTCGAAGGGCGGGCGTTTTGGGGGAACTGTCTTTTGTAACTTTGACGTTCAAAAAGTGCTGACTCTCAGCCTAGTTTGAATAAATGACTTTTGATTTTGATTTTACTTGGAAATGTTTTTCAATGATATTCACATGCAAATATAAAAAAATATATGCAAGTTTGTAGGTATTATTTTTCTCATATACTATTTATCTGGTATCGATACAAATGTATGAATAGGTATGAATAAAAGATTGTTCTTTTTACACGCTTTATATTAGCTTCACTTGTATGTTTGTTTGTTTGTATGTTTGTATGTTAGTATGTTTGTTTCTAACCGACTCCTTATAGCGCGATTTTTTCCACTTTAAACGACCAGATTTCATTCAAACTTTGCTCACCTGTCAAAGACCGATAACAATGCAATAATTTCATAAATTTGTGCCATTATCCTTGCCAGGGTTACCAGGACAGCAAAAAAACTGTCTTCGAAAACTACGCTAACATACGTCACAAACTTCGCTGGGTGTTTCGAATTTTGAGACGTATGTCAACGTCTCAAAATTCGAAACACCCTAAAAATAGAAAATAAATAATAGTTTAAAAAAACTAAAAACCTGATCAATAAAAAAGTACCTTAAAAGGCACCCCACGCTTTTTTCCCATTATTTTCTACTTTTTAGTTTGTTTTTCTATGGAAGCGGAAGCGTGTTTTTTAGTTTTTTTTTAACTATTATTTTATGTATTAATAAATGAGTGTATGTATAAAAATCCTAGTAAATTAAGAAGGCGTTGTTATATTTATTGAGCTTCACTTGTTTTTCATGGAATTTTGAAATAATTTTTCATCCACTAACTAACATATTCCACTAACATTTGGTTCTTGTGACAATGTGCAATTTAAACTGAATACTTATTTTTTAAATAGCTACGGTAATTGTGAGAGTCAGTGGGTCAAATTTCCTGGCAAAATCCCGCTTACGATCTTTGACTTCGTTCGGACCGTAAATGACGAAAACGTAAAAGTTTTTTTTTTGTTCTAATTCGTTTTCGATACTTATAGTCAATACCCGACACGTGGCTAAAATATGCCAGCTAATTTAATTTGACTCTATAGAAAATATTAGTTATATAAAAGTGACGAGTTCGCCCGATTCGGGCGAGTTCATTTATGCGAGTTAACTAATAAACCGCTACGTCAACGTAAAGTAACAAAATAATGTATTTTAATTCCGCCCAAGGCTTCTATCTCACTCAATGAATTGCATCTGCGACCTTATAACTTCACACCGCAATTTACTCCGAGATCCTATTACCAAAGTGCATTTACTGGGACCACAGACTAAGAGATATCATGGTAGGCAGAAATGGGTCATCATCAGAGATCGGATATTCGGATGCATATTTACCTTATGTTACTACTAGCTTCTGCCCGCGACTTCGTCCGCGTAAAATCTCTTGGTCCCCCGACCCTTCCGGTCGCGTCGAATTGCCTACCCGTGCGATTTCCCCCGTTTTTGCAACATTTTTCATTACTCCTCCGCTCCTCTTGGTTATAGCGTGATCTTATATAGCCTATAGCCTTCCTCGATAAATAGGCTACCCAACACAAAAAGAATTTTTCATTTCAAACAGGTAGTTTCTGAGATTAGCGCATTCAATCAAACAAACTCTTCAGCTTTATAATATTATATAAGTAATAAGTATAGATTTAGGTGTGAAAGCACGAAAGCGGCTTCGTATTTTTTATTAAAGCCGGGTTTCTTGGATCATCATATTAATTTAAAATTAATGTTTAACCCCAGATGCAAATACATATGTGTGTAGTTACATATATTATATAGGTATGTGTTAGTTAAAATAACACACAAAACACGGTAAAAACACGCATTCCAAATTTGCCAACATTTCAACTTTAGGTGAATATGCATATGAATATCCGATCTCTCATCAACCCTTAGACTTGTCCTGTCTTTGTTGGGATCGGTTTCCAGTGTAAACAGTAACCTAATTACGTATCACACTATCAATCATTATCTGAATCATTTTTAAAGATATTGCCGAACCATTGCTTTCGAAGAGCAATATGCTCAACAACGTAAAAAACGCAATGAATGTTGTTGAAGTGTCACAATACCATTCCTACTGTTAGTGTGTTACGCAATTACTCCGTAGATGCAGGTAAGTAGAAATGGATATCGGCTTGTAATTTTTCACTGTTGTATGAACTTTGGCTTCTTCTCTTAGTACGAAGGTAAGAGAATCGTAAACCTTTTTCTGGTTGTCACGAAATCTTTTTCTATATAACTTTTAGAAAAGTTCTTCCTTTGATATTTTGCCAAAGTCACACCTTTACTGACTTGCATTGACTATACTAGTCCACTCATATCTATGTGTTTATTTTCTTAAAAGACAATAAAAACTAATCTATATCGACATCATGTGATCCGACCAAGATTATATCTGGATTTCAAAAAAGATTTTGACCCTTCGTTTGTTTCGCCATTTCCTCTCAGGGTTAGTTAGATAGGAAAGATTGCGTGCATCTATCTTATTTTTATTAAATAAGCTAGATGGTAAATGTGATTCCGATATCTTATTAACATATCAAACAATTTCATTTCAATCATCATCGATCAGTTTTTATACCCATAGTCAATTTCAATATTCATTTTGCCCATGCACTTTAATTTACCCAGTCCACTGCAAAAATAAAAACACAACCCGAACCCGTTTCAGTGAGCCTGCTAGACAAATAGCGACAAATGAAACACCCCATTCCAAAAGGTCATATAGCTCGTACAATAGCACATTGAACAGCTCGTTCTAAAAGGTCGGACAGTTGTTCAGGGTCTGACGATACAATAATTTGTGGCGGACAGTCCGAATGTCCGCGGCTTTGGCGCGGTGCGGCATGGCCGGCGGTTGCGGGGTGTGACGTCATCGCTTCCCTTCCCTTGGCCGCTACTGCCTAAACACTAGGCGGGGTAAAGAGTCCGCATTGTCTCCTATTGCGTAAAGCAATAAATAATATGTGTGACAAAGACAAATATGTTTTATCGTTTATGTTTTATCTTGCATAATAATGAAGAACTAGCTATAAATATGGTTTGCGAATAGTTAGGAAAAACATTATTTATTCAACCATTTAATATTTATGTATTACCAAAACTCACATGTATATAAAGGATGCAAATAGATCAACTGCTTATCTGACCTCCACAACACAGTTACTGAGAAATACGATACCCCTTGGTGAGACTGGTTGTTAGTCTCTCGGACTTCTGACGACCCATAACGCCTATCAAAAATTCAAAAATGACAGCCGCGATCAACGGCAGCATTGAACAACGAGAACTGTAAAAAAAATCTAGGTGCTTCCTCTATGATTAGACTAGAAAAAGAGCCAACTTCAAAAAAAAAAGTAGCATTTTAACGTAACATTCAGACTTAATAAATAAGTACATGTCAGAACACACCACATATTTAAACTGTTCGAAACACAAACTGTTCGAAATTCAAACTCAATTATTGTAACAGAATGCCTTTCAAAGTCTACCTCGTTATCTAAAGCGTTTGTATCAAAGAAATTCGCGCACGTCAATTTGATACACGTTGCTGCACACGTTCCAAAGACATTTAATATTTTCGGGAACATGGCGTTTCGTGAAATTTCCATTTTGTTGAGTTCCCTTCATAATAAAACTGTTCAATACGGGAGAGAGACAAAAGAATCGGGTTGTGTTTGTGACAGAGAAGTTAGGCTCTTCGACTTTGTAAACGACAGGTTTACGATACTCACTGACAGTACTGCCTTTTATTTTGACAGTTCAACCACATTCATTGCAATATTCACGTTGTTGAGTAACCATTCTAAAGGCTCCTGCAGACTAGCGCGACGCGACATCGCGCGCGATTCGGCGGTTTATATCCGTAGAACAATTTGTATGACCATGTCGCGGCGCGACAGGTCGCCCCTGTGTGAACGGTCGCGCGCGTTTTCATAGAAATTGTTCTACGGATATAAATCGCCGATTCGCGCGCGACCTTCGCGTCGCGCTAGTCTGAACGAGCCTTTATCAAGTTAACAAGTTATCATGGGGTATCGTATTACCTAGTAACTGGGTTGTGGATGTCAGATAAGCAGTCGCTCTATATAAAATACTGGTACTCAGCTGCATCCGATTAGACTGGAAGCTGACCCCAACATAGTGGCGAAAAGGTTAGGCAGATGATGATTCATGTTCTTAAGCGTACAAATTTTATATATGAAGTAATGGATAAGCAAATATCCTTCAAAATGTTTCCGTTTCTTATTAATAGTGTGTTACGTAATTAGAATTATACCACCATACTGCGATCGCCAACCCGCCTGCCAAGCGTGGCGATTATGGCAAAGCCCCCAAATTAGGGGAGGCCTAAGTCCAGCAGAGGACGTTAAGACGTCCACTGCTGGACTTAGGCCTCCCCCAATATTTTTTTTTTTTTCTGAAATGATATGTAGTGATGCTATTAGCTTGTTTAGTCACACCATGTACACTCAAAATCTCCTTCTCTCATACTTAGACAAACCATCACACTCACATCACATACAATCACACTCACGCATATGTACAAAAGATCGTATTTACTTTCTTACTTTTTCTCTTTTCTTATTTGTATACATATTTATAATGCAAGGGAAGAGTGGAGCCTTCAACAACAGGTATTTCTATGCCTAAATGGAGACTCCTCGATATGCAATGTAAGTTAAAATGATAGTATGTAATAAACTTATTTTATTTTTATTTTTATTTAGAATGCAGTTTTGATACTATTATGATGGGTGACTTTTTATGAGGTATTCCATTCAGACCACTGATTTCAACAGCACTTGACCAAATATCGTCGCGGGATTTTATCGCTCATTGGACCTACATGTTAGACATTTTTCCGAGATTTGAAAATGGAAGTGTGATTATTCTTCGCGCTGGGATGCACTCTGTTGGATTCTCAATGCTTGGCTCAACACCGTGAGTTGAAAATTCAGTGTGCGATAACATTACCGCCGTGATATTTTACATCCGTGCGAACGTGGTCTTATAGAAAGACCTACCTCGTCGAAGAAGTCATGAAAGGTTTGTTTAATTGAAAAGAATTGAATAATTATAGCTAAGAGAATATTTTCCGTTTTTCAAGGTATTCTAAGGTTCTTATCAATTTTACATTTTTACTTATTTCCTTGTATTGCAATTCCACTTCGTTGAATCGTGACAGTATTTAAAGGTGTTGAGGTAAAATAAGGCACAAAAGAATCGTTTTCTTGCAGCGCCTTCAACGCTTCTAATATAGGTGTTGATTGCGACTTCGTCGCCTGCGATTCAAGATGAAAAGAAGCCTATGTCAAGGCCATAGGATACTTTTCATCCTGGAACGCACGTCGTACGTGAGTTTTGGCACACAGATAGATCATGACCTGAGTAAAGACGCAGCGGGCTAACTGCGTCACGCATTATGGCAGTAATAATGGCTTTAATTTTGTCAGTTCAACAACGTTATTAATGGTTTTGACAAGACAGTTATTTCGAACAATAAATTTATCTTTTAAAATTATTAAGATTCTGAGGAAATAGGATACCGCTCATGGTCTACCTGTGTGCCGTATTTCATCGCAAACCATTCAGCCATTAAGCAAGAAAGCGTAACACAGAAACAAACTCACTTTCGAATTTTTTGTTGATAGGATCACATACAACATTCTTTTCAACGAGAGTTTTTTTTTTAGTTTAGTTCAGTTTTGTTTGTGTATTTCAGCCAACTCTATCTTTGCTATTTTGGTCCTAGTTTTTTTTTACTCTTTAGGACCATTTTGCTATACTTACCTCAAATATTATAAACAGAATGATTAAAGATGGGATTGGCAACCTTTCCTCATTCGTTTTCTTCATAAAACCGACATCCTTTTTCCTAACGTGTCCCAATTTCTAATAAAGGCAGGTTCGGCTTGTCTGCTTATGCTTATGATCTTATTTGTCTCCTCAGAATGATTCTACTCCAAACAATAACAAGTTTATTTACCAGCGTGTTGTAGTATCGGGTTTCCCTTTCAATATCTTGTGTTCCAATAATAGGAATAATATTACGAGATAATGGACGAGGGGGGTGCTATATCTATTTGTAAATATATAAGTTTAGCTTTTATACATTAGTCTTTTATATTTTGGCTTGAACTGTTTTTTTTTTGTTATGGCTAAGTAGTTGGAAAATTTCATAAAAGAAACTATGATATTTATTTATTTATTTTTATTTTCCAGCTTACCATTACAGGTTAGGTCAGGATATTCAGTTTCTTTGATGGCTTAAGCGTCGTAATGTAAACATAAACCTATTTTTAAATAAGTTAAGTTTCTCTTTAAGTGAACTGTATTGTTATTTGTGAAGTAAATGTCTCTAAACCGAATATACAAAGTTAGGAAATACAGACGCTAGCACATCGAGGTACTACAATCTGTCAAATTTCTTTAATAAATTTCCAACATTATCGCTAAAGCATTAGGTTCAAAGTTGATTGGGAGAATTTGACAATCAAGTTGGTTGGCAATACTTTGCCCACGTTTTGGGTATCAAAATCGAAATCAATCGATGAGTGAAGGTCAATGCGAGTAATCGATTAGCCTTTTTTTTTGTTGAACAGATATTTTTTACGAATTTCCAAAAACCAAAACATAACAGTCGTTTGGTTGCCATAATGTAACATGTTATGCTGGGTCGTTTAAAGTTTTGAACAAAGTTACAAAGAGCAAAAAAAGTTTTTATTTTCTTTATATAGTATTCGTTTTTCAAAGTTATCGATACCCAACACGTGGGTAAAGTATCTACCCTACTAATCTCTTTTGTTCCCTACGAAAATCTCGAAGCGATAATAGTTGCTCCTCTCGGGACTTTTGCCGTGACGATGGCCCCGATAGATTCTAGTTTTGGAACTTTACGAGGATAATATCAGATACTAGCTTCTGCCCGCGACTTCGTCCGCGTCAAATTTTTGCTCCCCTGACCCTTCCCGTCGCATCGATTTGCCTGCTAGTTTTCGTCCACGTCGTTTTGAGTTATAGTGAGTTAACCTTAAAAGATAGACATATGCTCTCGCGGACTTTTTTTTAGAACTTTTTAAAAGGAACAATTCCGTCATACATGATTTTTGCGTTACTTTAACCGTTTACGCAGCGCATGCAACGGAAACTCTCAAAAGGAATACATTTTCCCCGTTTTTGCAACTTTTTTCATTACTGCTCCGCTCCTCTTAGTTGTAGCGTGATGTTATATAGCCTATAGCCTCCCTCGATAAATAAGCTACCCAACACAAAAAGATTTTTTCAATTCGGACCAATAGTTCCTGAGATTAGCGCGTTCAATCAAACAAACAAACAAACAAACAAACTCTTCAGCTTTATAATATTAAAGTATAGATAAAGCTGAGCACATTCATTGGAAAAAATATGCAGGCGGTAGATCTAAGATTATTACAACACTCTACAATCTACAGAAATAAACGACAAAAAAAACAAAAAACAGTCGCTTTCGCCAAAAAAAAAGCTAAGCCCGTTTGAAATAACAAAAGAAAGCAGAAATCTACTGAAAGGAAGGTAGAATATTAAACGTTGGCGGTGCGATGGTAGCCGGGCTTGCAGACTGCCAGTCATTTTTCGCATGAGGGCGCCACTAGCAACTCAACTACTTTGAGGAAACCACGTCACGTTTCTTTGTGGTACCCATTGCACGTTTGAGCTATGAATGTGGGAGCGGACCAGGAAATAAATGGAAAATAAAGACGTCGTACCTACTGAAGTAGTCATAGAGTGTGTAGTTTAAGTCGTAAATGGGGGTCGATGTTGGTAGGAATATTGTCGCATTTTTTATGAAGTTTTGTAGCTTTTGCCAGCGGTTTCGCCCGCGGGTGTTAAGTCGAAAATTATCCCACAGAAACGTCTCCGCGGGATAATTTACTCCATCACACAAAAACGGCTAAACGGATTTGCATTGAATTTTGCACATTAATAGTGTATAACCTGGATTAACACCTAGGATACCTTTTATTTCGGTGAAACAACTAATTGGAACTGTGCACCCAACTTCTGAAGATTCATCAATGCCTATGTAGCTTTTAAGTAATAAAATATTTTGATTTTGGTGGTACATACAACCGGAATAAAGTAGGTATCTAGTAGTAGTCTGTGTGAAAAATTTCATGCAAAACCGTGCAGCTGTTTTTGCATGATCAAGCAAGAAACATCTAAACATGCATACTTTCACATTAGGAGGATAATGATGTAGGACTGAATATAATGTACCTAGTTAAGAAATTTAATCTCAAAGAAGAACTGGAAAATGCATTTACTGAAATAATCCCGATGGAATAGTGAAGGCCGGCTGTTCAATCTGAAAAGTGTTATTGCGATATTCTTAGTTGCCAAGAAGAACTAAAAGCTTGGCCCATTGATCGTCTGAAAGAAATTGCTTTTAGCGACAAGGCTGTCGTTTATATTCTTCTTATTCATGAGATCTGGAAAGGAAATGTTACTTTAAGTTTACAATAAGAAGGTATATTATGTAACCATTGAGGAGAAATAAGCGACGATCTATGAATATTCTTTAGTGAAACTTTACATGGCTCTTTCTGGTGCCGGACGTAAATAATAGCATCACCCAATTTCTTCACGTAGATGTCATAAAACGGACTAAAGGACGTACTAGAGAATGCACAACAACGTTCTCTATGCATTTTACCATCACACTGCAATCGCCGACCCGCCTGCCAAGCGTGGCGATTATGGCAAACCCGCCCTTCTGACCTATGTCCAGCAGTGGAGGTCTTTCGGCTGAAATGATGATGGCAATGAAACTTTACATAACCTTACTGAGACTACATACTTAAAGCTAATCCTGGGCAAGTAGGTCTCTTCCAGCCCAGACATTTGTTAACCCATGTTTGGCCAGATAATCACAAAATCTTTGTTTTCCCCTCCACTCTACTTTGTTTGTATACGGTCCAATTGCAAAATATACATGGTGTTCCGATTACGTCACAACACAGTATTTTCCTCGGAATTGATCCGGACGTACACAAACAAGTACGGACTGGCTCTAATGTCATTTGGCTCCCATTCAGGATTTCTGTCAAAGGCTGGAGTTGCTTTTAAGCTGATTAGCCTTTTGAAGAAAACTCGTGTTTTTTTTTTTAGTTAGACCGCTACCCTTTCATCAGCTTAGTCTTTTAGGATTGGTTTGATTTGATTATATTTGATTACTTGTGTGATTTTTGTGTAAGTTGCGTCCTCATTTGTTTTTATTGAAGTGAAATTCGACAGTTTTTGCTAACTATAGTTGTTATTAAATATTAGATGAGCCCGCAACATAGTTCGCTTGTATATTTCATTTCACGGAATTTTCCGATTAGCCGAGCAAATAGATAGACAAAAATTTAAAAATTGTCTCTTACCGCATATACTTCCATATACAATCCTTTATTTCAGGCTACTTAGGCCCATAAAAACACAATAAATAAATACGTAATATAAAACAATAACTATATACTAATACATGATATATCTTTACATATTATAAAATAAAGTCACTTCGCTGTCTGTCTGTCCCTATGTATGCTTATATCTTTAAAACTACGCAACGGATTTTGATGCGGGTTTTTTTAATAGATAGAGTGATTCAACAGGAAGGTTTATATGTATATAACATGCATAATATAGTAAAGAAACGCTGATAATTTTAGAGGTTTCTAATGTGATGTCATAAATAAACACATTTTTTTGCGCTTACATTGCGAACGCTGGCTGAACCCTACGAAATAGCTCAAAATAATGTACTACAGTATTGTACACCTTAAAAAGTTCTACAAAAAAGTCCGCGATGGCATATGTCTAACTCTTAGGGATAACCCATAATAACCATTTTTATCCTTTACTTTTTACGAGAAATAATGGCTTATTTATGAATGCGATTTTAAGCAATACAGCATTAATCCTTATGCAATTAAGTACCTTAAATAAATTGTGCATTTCATGTAGATCAAAATTGCCGTTTACAGCATATCATTAAAATTAATATTTTAGAAGATATCAGAGATTATAATAAAATTGCCGCAGAGCGGCTAGCGGGCCTTCCCGCGTCCGGCCGCCCGGCCGTCCCGGTTGGTAGCGGTCGGGTAAGGGGATTGTAATAATATTGTAATTCATATTACTTTGGCTTCATAGTAAATGCGAATATCATGTGTGTTCGAAGTACTCAAAATAAACCTAATTGTATTATTCCAAGTAAGAGACCGCGAAATATTCCTTAGGTGTTTAGATTTTTGGATGGATTTGGATTTATGGTTATCCTGGATACTTACCATATACATAGGATACTTTATCCCGGTAGTAGGTTTCCGAGTGATATTTTCCGAAAGCTATACGGGCGAAGCCACTGGCAAAAGTACTATTCTTATAACTATGTTTAATTTGGTGTCTGGTAAATAATTGAGTATCTGCATAGGTAGAATAGGAGCGTTAAGAAAAACCAGTAAGACTTATATTCAATTTAATCCAGCCCTATGTCGCAGTCTTCTTACTCTGAATACTATTACTTTTATTTTAAGTACATCAAACACACATGATATGTAAGGATCGTAACAGGTGGCGTTCCGTAGTTTCTGCCTACCCCCATGGGAAAAAGGCGTAATTTGATGTATGTATAACGTGGATTCATAATTCTTACCGCGGTAGTACGTCCTCTTGCGATAATTTCCGACATACACGCGGGCGAAGCCGCGGGCAAAAGCTAGTATTATATAAAAAAATGTTATGTTGACTTGAAAACAGACACTTCAATTTTATTATTTTATTTGTATAGTTATTGACACAAGAAATTACAATCTATCATATGCAAGGAAATGAAAACACATTTCAATATTCTGTAACTGTTTAGGCCTCAGGCCTTGATTTTGTATGTTCTTTGGGTAAGTGTGCGGAGCTGAAATAGGAACTCAGGATTGCCGACTATACGTTTAATTTTGGTTTTAATTTTACAATAGGTACTCTTATGTGATACGTAGGTAAGGTATATAATAATAGCTTAGTAGTTAGAGGTCCGACGGCGCTCGCGCCTGTGCGTGCGTCTTTTATACCCTCGATCGGCGTGGAGTAGGGACACCGACGAGGCCCCCCGCACCCCGCAGGGTGTGGGCGTTAACAGTAACTTTGAAATTGCTATCTTTAAAATTTGAGCAACAAGCCATCGTTTTGAAATCATTTACTCTTCTCAACCTCTGTATGTATTTCAGTAACTTTGAGTAAATGAACTGAAAAATAAATACTCCATCTTTCTCAAACTTCATACCTATTCATTTAAAGTACCAACGTATTTCGCAAGTTCCCGAAATTGTATCTCAATTGGGAATTTTCGTTTTCCTGAGCCAGATAAGTCAAATACATGTATCTGACTTGAATATTTAATATTAAGCAAGGCAATAAGTTATGAACTGTCGATATTGCTGCGCTGAAGACTTGGCTACATGAATTCTGTTGCAATACAAGTATAGTCGTGTCTTTCATTATCTTTTGACAGATATATTTTATGTTCAGAATCGTTTTGGTCAGTTTGCTCCAGTTCACGGTACGGATATACATATATAAGTTTTGTCATGTTTGGACAAGCCTGCCTCACTTTTCCCATTGTAACTCTTTTGAATAAATCTCTTTTATATTTGGGTCAAGACGTAAAGAATAGCACCATCCCATCTCTTTCCGCGGGTGTTGTAAAAGGCGATTAAGGAACTTACTATAGAATGGGCAGAAGCGTCCTCTTTGCATTTTACAAACATACTGCGATCGCCAACCCTGCCAAGCGTGGCGATTAGGTATGGCAAACCCCCCCAAACTTTATCGAAATTGTTCCACCAGAATTGCGTTGCACCGTCGTGTCTGCTCAGAGGGCCTAGACAAATGGCCATCGCTACCAAACGTTAAGAGTAAACGCTCAGAAGTCTTCAATACATTTTCAACTTTATGTTCTAGAGTATAAAGTTGGAAATCTATTGAAAGATTACAGAGCATTTTCGCTCGTACCGGTGCTTAACACTCCGTAATCTGTAATAGATTTTCAACTTTATGCTATAGGGTTTAAAGTTGAAAATCTATTAACGACTACTGAGCGTTAACGTTTATCGTTTGGTAGCGATGGCCATTTGTCTAGGCCTCCTGAATTTAGTATTTTTGGATCTTAAATATCGTTTGTTTAGTCTAACATTTGTTGATATTTTTTCTTTCACAATTGAACATTATCTAAAGGGAGAAAATTAAAGGCAGAAGTTGTAGAGTAAGTAAGTAGGGTTACTGCGACTATACATCTTATAATTAACATACAAAATTAATCAAAATTATAAAACCATTAATTAAACCCGGCAATAAAATTACCGCATGAATAGAATTACAATAAAATTAATGAAATCAACCAAAATCTAATAGGAGCAAATCCTATCAACGTTAAATCAAAACAAAAGGTAATTAACCGTGTTCTAATTATAATTATCGGCAATAAACTGAAAGTTTAACCTACAGACCTACATACATTTGGTTGAAATATTGTTACTGTGATTAACAATTCTATTTACATATTAATAAGTACCTATTCCGTTTGGTAAAATCTCATATTACTCATTTTGCACTCATTACGGATTTATGGTTCATGTTTATAAGGTAAGTTTGTGATTAACAGCTTTTGTGCTTAAACATCGTCGTTACATGTGTAATTGTCAACGACATATTTAAACACAAAATCTGTATGTACATGAACTGTTGTGAGTTTTTCCCGTGCCGGGGTACGCAGAAACTATAGAACGGCATCTACTGTGATGCTTACATACTGATTTTTTCAGCGATAAGTCATCAAAAACAGCTATAAAATAATTACGAGTACAGCTAACTTCACCAAAAACCTTTCAAAATCGAATTCCCCAATCGTCAAATAAAGGCCAATTTCATACGATAACACAGCAGAGGCTGCATACAACAGTCGGCGGCGATGTTCTCAGCTTAAGCTTGTTACATGCCTGTTATCCCAGCACTCAATCAGCCGAAAGCCATCTCGACATCGCATCGGATCGTTTGACGATCACACAAGATCTTTCCAGTCGTTTTAACAGTACTAGGACCGCAGATCTGTGAAGAAGTGGAGTCTTTACGTTCAATGTCTTTCAATTATCTTTCGGAATTCCGATTTTGAAATTGGAATTCATTTCCGAAAAGGAAATAGGTCTTATTATTGGTGTAATTGTACTAGGAATGCAGCACAGGTAGGAAATGTTGGAGATGGCTAAATGAGTCCCTCAGTTTGTATTGGAATCTCACATTAACTCGTAATATTTATATATTCATTTATGAATTATTTAGTGTTTAGTAGTTTCTAAGAACTTTCATGAACTGTTTAGCATAAAAAAGTATCTTAATTGCTTTTTAAGCTTTTCGATTGACATGTCAAGGGAAAGTAATATAGAACTGCAAGCTAGGGAGGGGTCATAATACTTTTCCAGAATGTCAAATTGAAATTGTACTTATACCGATTTTTGATAACTGCTATCAAAACGATTTACTGTCTGAAACTAAGAACTGGCAATCAGAGTTTTGGCGGGAATCGACGGCGTTCAATTCGGTGTCCTATTTAGTTGCTTGTATTTTCAGCAGGTTTTGATTCGGAAATTAGGATTGTTTATAAAGTGACAATTCATTCGGAATTTGCTTCTTCTTTTAATTTTACTTGTATTGTGTTGAAAAATATTAAGTGAATATTGGTCGACAAAACCGATTTTTATTTAACTCTTTCGATTATTTTATCGATTCATGTGTAGACACATGAAGTTCAATCCCATCTCTACCATAAAAAGCAAACGTCAGATGTCAGGTCAGACGTCAGACTTCATAGCAATGTCATCTGTGTGCAGTTTATATACCCTATTGACGTAGGAGTTACACGATAGCGATTTTATTTTTACGATTGTAAATATATGAAAAGTTCCTGAAACAGGTTTTATATAAAATACTAATATTCAACTATTCAGCTTTACATATTGCTAGGTACCATATTTATATATTGCTAGGATTTCGCCTATACTTCAATTTAGCCATGTCTTTTGAATGTTGAAGTGGATGAGAACAGTGACTTAATAAATCATTTCTGTTCAGCCATTTCATATTCAGTTTTATAGATTACTAGCTTTTGTAAGCGGCTTTGCCCGCGTAATATGCATAAGAACCATCCTCTTAAATCACTTTGTCTATTGACGAAAACTGCATTAGAATCCGTTGCGTAGTTTAAAAGATTTATGCGTGCAAACACGAAATGCGACTTTATCTTATACTATGTAAAGAAGGTTATAGATTCACTTAGATAAGTTAGGAGAGCAGATGCAATTTCTAATGCATTAGCATACACTTGAAACTGAATGCAGAACTTCAAAAGTTCTACGTTAGAGCAAGCAAAGAGAAACTATCCGACCGAAAACTTCAAATTAATATTCGACCGAAGTCGGAAGATACGCAGACGCGTCAAAGTTGAAAGGAACATTAATACTATTGGTAGATTAGATAATATTCCAAATCTCCAAGCTCCCTGCCGGGGTCGTGTGATTGTTCGAAAGAGATACCGTGACCCTGGCACATGGGCAACTGATGGAACACGGGTGGGTTTTAGTCAGTAAAAGTCTGACACGCCCTCCCGCTCCGCCCAGAGCGGGAGAAGTCATTTGATGATTTCCCATCCTGAAAAAAAAAAAATCTCCAAGCTCATTTCAAAATTAAATGCAATGGAAATCATGTGACAACCATGCAGGTTATGTCTGGAATGGTCTTTTGAGAAAATAACCACACAAATCTGAGTGGAGCTGTCATTCATCGTCTGCCTAACCTTTTTCCAACTATGTTGGGGTCGGGTTCCATTCTAACCGAATGCGGCTGCATACCATTATTTTAGATGAAGTGACTTCCTATCGGACCTCCGCAAACCAGTTCCTGGGTAATTCGATACCCAGGAATCGATACCGACTGGATTTCAGACTTTCGGGCTTCTAGCGACCTTAAACGACTGTCAAAGATCTACAAATGAGTGTCCTTCAATGCAAGCATTTGGCAATAATCGTGTCGTTTAACTATTTAGTTATATATTTACACTAGCTTCTGCCCGCGACTTCGTCCGCGTTAAATTTCTTGTACCCCCGACCCTTCCCGTCGCGTCAATTCGCCTACCCGTGCGATTTTCCCCGTTTTTGCAACATTTTTCATTACTGCTCCGCTCCTCTTAGTTTTAGCGTGATGTTAAATAGCTTATAGCTTTCCTCGATAAGTAGGCTACCCAACACAAAAAGATTTTTTTCAATTCGGACTAGTAGTTCCTGAGATTAGCGCGTTCAATCAAACAAACAAACTCTTCAGCTTTATAATATTAATATATATAGTACAACAACAGTACAAGTTATAGCGAAAAAACAATTAGTAAAATTGTTGTCTGTCCGTTCGTTTGGCAAAAAAAAATCTAATTTGTGTATTTTATTCATGTTATTCTTGTTATTATTTACCTGTATATTGGTAACCCTGGTACTCTTGAATGAGAAGCCTTAACCACTGAACCATCACGACATTAAACCTGCCAGTCCTAAATTTGATGCGCCATATTTACGACCACGCAGATACTGCATGTTTAACACAAAATGGCGACTGATCACGTTACCTTGTTTACCTACATTTTACGGATTTATTGTAATTAACCTACGTTAACATCAGAAATGCTTTTAGCTTCCACAGACAGGTGCGACGCGATTCTGGTTGAACCATTTCCATTAAATTTTAATAATATTGTTCTACAAGAGGTGTGATCCGTTCTGAGTGATGACGTAAAGGATAGCACCATGCCATTCTTCCCGTGGGTGTCGTAAAAGGCGACTAAGGGACTTTTACTACAGAATGGGCAACAATGTTCTATGAATTTTGCCACCATAATGCTGATTATGGTAAGCCCTCCCCCCCCCCCCCCCTTGTGGGAAGGTCTTTGTACAGCAGTGGACGTCTTATAGCTGAAATGATGACAAGAGGCGTGTCGCGCGGTTACGTCGCGTATGTCTGTGGGAGCCTTTTCCCGGAATACAAATTACGTGATTGTTTGTTGAAGGTCGTTTTGACAGAACGTCAAATGTATGTCTCAGATTGTATTGTTGCTTGATCGATGGAATTCCCGGGCTATGCATGTATTTTAATAATATTGTGTGATTTATACTTTTAACTTTGTCTCTTAGCCGAATTAAATCTTGACATAAATGTAGATCAACCAACCAACCATCCTCATTTTAATATCATCAACCTCCTTTACTATCTGCACCTTACTTCTGACTAGTCAATTTCAATGTTATGTACATTTAGACATTGGGTATTTTGTTACCCAGTAACTGGGTTGTGGACGTCAGATAAGCCAGGCGCCAGGGTCGCGAGACCTGCCAGGGTCGTGAGATTTGTTCGAAAGAGTTACTTTGGTCCTGGCATATGGGCAGTTGAAGGAACGCGGGTGGGATTTAGTCAGTAAAAGTCTGACACGCCCTTCTGCTCCAACCAGAGTGGGAGACGTCATTTCATAATTACCTACAAAGAAAAAAAAAGATAAGCAGTCGATCCATGCAAATCTATACTTAATATTATAAAGCTTAAGAGTTTGTTTGTTTGATTGAACGCGCTAATCTCAGGAACTACTGGTCCGAATTGAAAAATTCTTTTTGTGTTGGATAGCCTATTTATCGAGGAAGGCTATAGGCCAGCTATACTCAACCTGCGGCCCGCGGGCCTTTGTTATTGGCCCATCTGAAGTTACAAAAGATGGGTGTCAATAACCAAGGTATATTAATTTCCCCTATAAATCACGAAAAATAAAATAATACCACAGAGCCCTATTGCTACATTTTTCAATACCAGACTACCGACCCTGTGCGTTTTGCGCAATATATCTTACCTTTAGTAATTATTTTTGTTTTTATTAATAGTTTGAAATATAATATTTTGGGGAATTTCTTCAAAAATTGATAATTTTTGTAGTTTTTACTTTTTTTTATAGATTAGCGCAATTTGCCAACACTTTATGCTTTACAATATATGATTAAGCATATTGTAAACAATAACATATATAAATAAGAAAGTGTTGGTCCAGTGCGCTCGTATGTTACACATACATATGTATGTGTACGTAAGTGACAATTTTTTTTAAAGGAAGTGTTTAGAACTACCAGATGTGTTATGTACCAGATGTCGGTAGGTCTTATAATTTGTCGATATTTTCATAATTATTATGTTGAGTTTTTTAATTTTAATACTATTCGTATATTGGCAGTACAGTATCGGTTATGTTAGTGATACATTGCTGCATATAATACGTGTTGGTATCTACGTGGAAAAATCTATGTAACAAACGAGTCGAACATTGTTGTTTGTTGTAACCTTAACTTTCAAACTCCCATTTTCTCGAAACTAGTTTTTTCAGAATTTCAAATTAGGATGTCTGTTTCAATTTTATTTTATTGTAATAGAATAATAAAGGGACTCTTCTAGATTCTACATCCGGCCTTAACTCAATACCTCCCTACTGGTAGGTACCTTTATGCGCAGAACGCCACATATGTGGAATTTTGGAGTATTGTTCCCCAAAAATATAAAAGCGTTCAAAGATGTGCCCAAATCCTACTAACATTCTTTGGGTATTTATTAAATAAATAAAAAGGTATGTGTGCGAATCGCCTTTAAGAAAAATGAAATACACAAAGAACGTTTACAGAAACAAACTTACGGATTCTCATCTGGATGATGTTCTAAGGATAGCTATAGCGACAAGGCAGATCTTGATAAAGTTTTGAAAAAGTGTTCACAGTATCAAAAATCGAATTAAAACATATAAACATCTTTGTTAAAACTTATTGTTTCATTAATAAAGTAACTGCATCGTTAACTCAGTCGTCTACGCACGCCGATTGAGAGTAGTCGCATACGCAGCGAGCGCTTACTTTTTTATTCCTCTACCCTACATACTAAATAATAATGGCCAAATGTGCAAAGTGTGTAAAACTATTAACCAAAAAGTCCCCTGGATTGCAGTGTAGCAAGTGTAGTAAATGGCTTCATGCCTCCTGTGCGTCAATAACACCCGACCAACTCAGTGTATTGCACGATACAGATTCAGTGGACTGGAAATGCAAAGCTTGCACTGGAGGTGGTAAGCCTAAACGACTGTCTTGTATCATGCCCGATATCGACGGCGATGATAATACAGACACAGAGTCCGCTACCACTCATAGCCACAGTGTCTACGCTGACAGCACAATGCAACAATTACTACGAGACCTACGCAAAGAAGTAAGGCAAATTATTCAGGAAGAACTACATCGTACCCTGAAATTCTACTCTGACAAAATTGATGAGTATGAGACTAAAATCCAAAAATATGAGAAGTCCATGAAGGAATTGGAAAACCGGTGCACAGATTTACAAAACCTCGTCAAAAACACGAACGTCAAATATGAAGTACTGGAAACCAAATTAAATCAAATGGATCAAGCACAGTTATGCAACCATCTCGAAATATGTGGCATCAATCCATCCGAGAAAGACAATCCTGAAGAAATTGCCAAGAAAGTTGCCATAGCCATAACTCAGAACCCGGAGGACGTTGTTAAGGCCTACAGGAAAAAACGAAACCCATCAAATATAGCGAAAAAGAAAGACCAGCCTACGATAACTGTGATTCTCCGAGAGGGAAACCGAGATCTATGGATAGATGCTGCCAAAAACACGACGATATCTGCTGCTAGCATGGGACAAGACGGAGCTGAGAAGATTTATCTTCGAGAGTGTCTGACACCATCTACGGCCTACTTGTTATGGAAAACAAAAGAAGAACTAAAAGGATTGTTTAGCTATATATGGTGCAAACACGGAAATATATTAGTGCGTAAAAGTGAACAAGATAAAAAATTAACCATAATTCGCTCGATCGCCGATATTGAAAAGGTAAAGTCATTGCATGTTAAGGAATAGGTGAGTTATACTTTTTCCATTACTGCCATTGTAAATACATAACCAAAATAAGTTTTACTCTGGATACAACAGACCATAATATAGTTGAAACTAACTGTCAAACATGGGATGATTTTACTTCTTGCATACCGGTACCGCAAAATTGTTTATACTTTCTTCATGTAAACATACGATCCATCAAGATGAACTTCGCTCAAATAGAATATATCGTGTTAAACAGTAAACATACAATTCAAATTTTGTTGTTAACTGAAGTAAACATAAAGAATGATTTGGTAAAAATGTTTGAACTTCCTAACTACAACTTATATTCAGAATTAAGAACCAATAGAAGAGGTGGGGGTGTGCTAGTGTATATTCATAAGTCTGCATCTTTTATGAGATATAGTAACTTGTGTACACAAGAATTTGAATGTGTGACCGGCGAACTAAGTATAAATAGTCTCAAAGTCGGCTTATGTGCTGTGTATAGACCACCGGACACATCCAAACTTCGATTTATAAAAGAACTATCGTCCATAGTATCGAATTGTCCTATAAAACAGGACTGTGTAATAATGGGAGATATGAATATAGATCTAAAATTATGTAACCCCATAGTAAAACAATATTTAGATTCATTGTGCACCTTGGGATTTATCAGTTGTGTTAGTTCTTATACACGTATAGAAAAATACGGTGACAAAATGGCAAAGTCATGTTTGGATCATGTGTTTATTCGTAATGCTAGCTTACATAACATTTATACATCTGTTGTTAATACTTCGCCGGCCGACCACTGCATAACCGGTTGTGCGATAATGAGCGCGCTAAACAAGAATGACTCACACTCTTCTAGTCAATTAATAACAAAGATAGATAATCGCAGAGTGCACAATGAATTGAACAATATCGACTGGACTATACCGCTCCAATACAGCTGCCCAAATGAAATTGTTGGGTTCATACATACTAAATTTAATAATATATATGATAAATGTAAATTCACTGTTAGTAAATGTAGTAAACGTAATACATGTACGTGGGCCAATGAAAGACTTAAAAAGATGTGTATTAAGCGAGATTTACTATATAATATTTGGCTCAAAGATGAAAATAATCCACAAAAAAGATTGTTATATAATAAATATCGAAATAAAACAAACAAATACACACAACATATAAAAAATAAACAAATAATGATGGAAGTTTCTCAAAACTTCAAAAACAGCAGAAAAATATGGAGCATTGTGAATAGTCTAACCGGTAAAATTATGCAATCTATTGAACACTTATTACTGATAACTTTTCGAACAAATCCATTAACATTAGCTAACACTTTCATGACAGAGTTTAATAATAATATTAAGAAAGTGAGTAACACCTGCGATGTACCTCTTTTAGACAAACTGGCGTACGAGATTACTCCGGATAGATCGATAAGAGTCAAACCAGCGCGGGAAGATATAGTTGGACGAATTATTAAACAAATCAACGATAGAAAAAGCCCGGGATACGACGCGATACGAGCTAAAGATATCAAGTATATTTCTGATAAATTAGTTCCAGTTATTACACATCTAATTAATTGTAGCTTGAAGACTGGTACATATCCCGATCTCTTAAAGATAGGGGTAATACGTCCAATACACAAAAAGGGCCCACGTGATGACTTCAATAACTATCGTCCGATCACTATATTGTCTTGTATAGATAAGATCATAGAACGTTATATTGGTAATGAGATAAATCACTTTTTGCAAATACACGGTTTAATCAATAATAAACAATTTGGTTTTCAGAAAAATAAGAGTACCACACAGTTATTACGACAATTTACCGACGAAGTCAATAGACACCTAAATGAAAAAAAACATGTATTGACTCTCTTTATAGATTTTAGCAAAGCGTTCGATGTGCTCCGTTGTGATATACTTTATGACAAGTTATCACGAAATGGAATACAAGGACCCCTATTAGAATTACTAAAAAATTATCACACAAACAGATACACCACTGTTAAAATAGGAAATGAGTTTAGTACAAAGGTTTCATCCACGCAAGGAACAGCCCAGGGATCAATTATAGGACCAACAGAGTACTTGCTTTATGTAAACGATATGACCAACGCTATAAATTCGGGGTCCGTATACCAATTTGCAGACGACACGTGTATTTTGGTCGCTAATAAAAACATCTCTGATGCTCAAAAATCCCTACAAATTAATTTCGATCAAATGTGTAAATGGGCTCATGACGTAGGATTAGTAATCAACGCATCTAAAACAAAAATTGTTCACATACGTTCATCACACAATAAATGTTCCACGACACCGACAGTCATAGCACATGAACATTCTTGCCTGCATAGCTCGCCAAAGACTTGCAAATGCCCATCACTAGAAGTTGTCGATAAACACATGTATGTCGGTCTGATTGTTGATAGCCGATTCTGTTGGGGTCCACACAAAGAATACGTCTGCAACAAGCTGAGGTCTATTCTAGGTAAACTTAGCATCTTGAAGTATAAATTACCTTACAAAACGCTAAGAATGTTATACATGGCCTTGGCAGACTCTGTTATCAACTACGGTCTCAGCAGCTATGGGAGAACTTACCATACATACTTGTCAGATATTTATAAGTTACAATTGCGAATATTAAAAGTCATTACACCTAAACATATTAAAAAAAAACTAAAAAACTGCGACGGCGATCTATTTAAATACTGTAATGTTATGAATGTGTTCAATAAAGTTGAATTTTTCACCCTTGCTGAAGTCAATAGACCCGAGCTGCTAAATGAAAAAACAAGACCGGCTTTTTTGAGATCTCTTACAATTAATAATAAATACATTTTACCAAAAGCCAACAATGTGTACGGTACGAGGGTTGCAGAATATTTAATACCTTACTTTCTTAATAAACTTCCAGAAGACCTACAAAAATTATACAAAACTAGTTCGAAAAGTTATAAGCCTAAATCAAAACGTTACTTTATACAAAAGTTTTCTGTAGAATGAATTGTAATGATATTATTTTAAACATGTTTCTCTTTTTTTTTTCTCTTTTTGAATTGTTTTTAAAACTGCTTGAAACGATTGTCAAAAAAAAAAATGTAAACGGCTCGCCAGCACACAGATAAACCCTGAGAGGTTTTCGTTGTATGGCAAAATCCATGTAATGTAGAATAAGTATTTTGGAAATAAAAATTAAAAAAAAAAAAAAAAAAAAAAAACTTGGAATTACGTTTTAATAAAGACCTAAATAATTTTTGCTTGCGGCCCTCGACACCATGACTGAAACGTGTTTGTGGCCCTTATAAAAAAAGGTTGAGTATGGCTGCTATAGGCTATATAACATTACGCTACAACCAAGAGGAACGGAGCAGTAATGAAAAATGTTACGAAAACGGGGCAATTCGCACGGGTAGGCGATTCGACGCGACGGGAAGGGTCGGGGGAACAAGAAATTTAACGCGGACGAAGTCGCGGGCAGAAGCTAGTTACATATATTCAGCTGCATGAGGTGAGACTGAAAGCCGACCCGAATATAGTTTTTTTTATTTTAATGCCTTAAAACTATCATAACAGGTCTTAACCTAATGCAATAACCAAGTCACCCACACAATATTAAAATTAAAGAGCAAAACACATCTCAATAATGATCATAAAGATCATAGTTTGTAACACAGTGTAAACAAATGGTGCTTTTGCGAATTCACCCCAGCCAGTGACATGTACAGTCACGAGCACCAATTAAGCAACTTTTAAAAGTGATTTTCTCGTATTGTACTGATTATAATTTTAAGTTATTACGAACCTAGTATTTTGGAACCCACACTATTATGAAATAGGCCTTATCTTAAAGTAGCAATCGTTATTTTAAGAGAAAATCGCTTTTGAATCTGGCTACGTGTTTATACATTATTGCTCGTGACTGTACAAATATCAATTTTGGCCTGAATATAATTGATGGTGCGAATAGCTCGAGTCAGAGGGGTTTTGGCCAGCAAATTGGTTCTGGCTGATGGTACGACCAGCAGTGGCAGGGGCCGTCGCCTCCACACATAATTCGCTATTGCTGTATTTAAAAGAAGAGTGAAAGGACACTATCTCTCCACTTTGTCATAATTGCTCATGATTTTTATTTTATTTAAATTACATTAGTAGTATATCTATTTAGTAATATTTAACTTAGAAGTTTTTATGTATGTTTGTATATAAGGTGTATCTATTCATACACGAAATATTTTAAGAGGTACACCTGTAGGTGGTAAAGAAGCCATAGCAACGAAAAAAAAAATTCTGAGTGTTTTTTTAATTTAATATTTATAAATTATTTGACTCACATAAGAAATACTGGCTCCTTCTTATTTTTTACGGCGCGAGACACCGCGGCCATGCTCGTGCCGTCCGGTCGTCGCCCTCCAGCGTCAGGCGGGCCATTCATAGAATTTGGAGTAAAGGTTTTATGCAAAACGTCTCAAGTAGTTTTCAAATTATAATAATTACGAAGATTCAAAAACGCTTAGATAAAAATTTTCTTTTTAATTCTATAGCTTCTTTACCATCTACAGGTGTACCCCTTAAAATATTTCGTGTATGAATAGATACACCGTATATATGTATATTTTTATTTTGTATGTTTATATTTAAATTATAGTATTATTTTTCTTCTACTATTCCACACGTTATCTACATCTCTTTGTATATTCTCTGCTATTGCAGGTATGCTGGAAGAGATTTCTATAGAAATAAGCATTACGTTTGTACATCGTTTTCTGTTCCTTTCTTCTTATCTATTTATGTGTGCATAAATGGTTAAATAAACTCGGGTACGTCCAAGTGCAATCGCTGCAGCACTCTTGGTTTCTGCTCTATGCCTCGAAGTTTGGGTAAGGTGAGGCAGATTGACTGATTGATTCGGACAGAGTAAAGTTAGATAATAATTTTCTTTTAATCTCTCAAATCCATCTCGTATTTGCAATGGGGTATTTCCATTAAACGACAAAGGTCCATATAATCGGAGTAAGCTACTCCGATTACATGGACCTTTGTCGTTTAGTTAAGCATAAATAAAAATACAGAAAAATAAACAATCTTAACCATAGCTATTATATTCAACACCATTACTCACATAGCCAACGGCACCAAGCCGTCATGGCTGTCGATCAGAGTGATTCGTGGCGACGTTCGTTCACTATCCCGTCGATACGGTACGTGGTACCGACTTATACCGATACTATGAATCTTAAGAGCCGCTCGATACTTTCAATTGTGTGTCGTGACGTAACTGATCAATGCCAGGATAAAAGGGTCTCGCCATTTTATTTCGCATGAGTTTTTGTGAAAGGGATGGTTGTGTATAGTTGTAACTTTACCAAACTTGTTTTTTTGGGGTATGTTTGAGTCTTTTTGTATATGCTGGTTTCAATTCTGGGGTGTAGGTGTGGTGACCTTATATCTGTCAACAAGTCCATCTTCATAATCAAAATAGACTGCACAAAGTACAGTAGGATTTCAGAGGGCTAATCTGATCATGGTAATGTAAGCATTACTCCTAAGGGAGACCTATGAATATCAATCAAAGGTACTACAAGAAATGACGACCACATTTTATGAATCTTAGAGTCGCACGATATTTTCAACTGTGTTTTCTGACGTAACTGAACAAAGCCAGGACAAAAGGATATTACTATTTTATTTCATAGTAGCTGCGCACCGCGGTTTACCCGCATAAGTCTCGATCGTGCAGAATATAAAGTATCCTTTGTGCCAAACCAGTTTGATTAAAAAAAAATAGTCTGTAGAAAATACCAATAACGTTAAAAGTTACTACTGGCAGGAAGGTACTGTTATAATCGCTAAGATTGGCCAACAGAGTAGCCATCCATCGTATCTGAAAATGTTGCTTCATACCCACGGGCATAGGGCATTTCTCTGATTTGGAAAGTTTACGAAATATCGTGAATCTTGTTGGTACTATTATATTATACGTATTTTTCTCATACCATTTCCTCCAATCCCAAAAAACAGTCACCTACCCTGTATATTGTTTTGTACAACTTCAGCACAGTGATCGAAGGCACAAAGGGTACCCAAGACAGCCAGTCGGAACAATGAGATCGGGAATGTTCGTGCGTATTCGGAGCAGTCAATCATAGACTTCGGGGCTTGTTCAAATTTCGTCTGGCATGTTCCTCGATTTTGGACGAATCGCCGCAAATATTCGAATCTGGAATGCCGACAAGATTCTCGTAGATAGTTTTCGGTAGTTTCTTATTGAATAGAAAAGTGATTGATTAATAAATTTATTTTTCAAGAGTAAAGGCAAACGTGCACAGGAAATAATAATGATTAATACATCCATACTAATATTATAAATGGGAAAGTGTGTGCGTCTGCTTGTCCGTCTTTCACGGCAAATCGGAGCGACGAATTGACGTGATTTATTAAGTGTAGATAGTTGTGGAGAGTGACATAGGCTACTTTTTGTCTCTTTCTAACCCCCACTTCCCTAAACGCGGGTGGAACGCGCTAATCTCAGAAACTACTGATTCGAATTGAAAAAATAATTTTGAGTCAGGTAGCCTATTTCTTGAGGAAGGCTATAGACTATATAACATCACGCTACGATCAAAAGGAGCGGAGCAGCAACAAAAAAATGGATGAAAACTGGCAGGCTGCGATGCGATGGGAAGGTTCAGGGGAGCAAATATTTGACGCGGATGAAGTTGCAGGCAGAAGCTAGTACATACATAAAAGCACGCCCTTTTCCCATGGGCTTAAGCAGAAACTACAAAACGCCCACCTGCCACGATTCTTACATACTCGTTTTGCTTCGTTTAAGTTCATACATCTGTAAGGTCACCAATGAAGTCACTAGATGTCCTCCTACCGCGTCCCCTCCCGGGGGGACCACTCACATCTGTCTTGTAAATACCGTTTCTAAGTCGTCCTTCATTCTTCCTCTCAACATGACCAAAAAATCTAAACATACTCTTTTCAATTTTTGTCACTACATCTTCTTTTAAACCGAACCGTTTTCATATCATATCATTCCTCAGCCTATCATTCACACTGCACATGCTTCGTAAGGAACGCAAAATGCTTTATTGAAGATATTAAACCGTTCAATATTGTAAAAGGAAATATTAAGAAATTCAAATTAATTATAGCTTTTAAGGCAGATTTTCTGTGTCAGAATTTTTCATCACTTTTGTTAAACAGTTCTAGAAAACAAATCTGTTTTAAAACTGTAAAGAGATTTTGCAAACGTTTTGTGAAGACTTTCGTAGCAAATATTTCTAAAACTCTTTTGTTCAATATTTTCACGCTCTCCTACTTAAAATAAAATACTGTGTACTGCTAGACTTGTAGTACCTACCTACTTACAATATAAAGAGGACAAGCAATAAACATGTATGTCCAATTCCTGAGGCGACGCTAAGGAAGCTAAAGCCAAAAATTTACATGTCTTGAAAGTAGTGCACTATGTAGAGTATAAAGTTTTATTTCACAGAGTGGTAGATTATATGATCAAAGTGGATAATAATATGCCTTTTCCGTGTAAAGGCTCCCAAAGACCAGTGCGACGCTACTCTGCGACATCAATTTCAATGAAGTTTAAAAAAAAAAATCTAGTGCTTAGAGTCACGTCACGCTTTACTACAGGAGCCTTAATAATGTTTAGAATATATAAATATCTAGATAAAGTCCGTGTGTCCATATTATTGTTTTAAACTACGGTTTTGTTGTGGTTTTCACCATCATTCATAGTTTTTCTTCGGGAAAGTTTATGTGTATAACACAATCATATTGGACTTTTACCTTAAAGAGAAATCTCGATATTTCGTCAAGTCGTAAAAACCGTGCGAAGCAGGGACGGGTCGCTAAATAAAACTAAGTGCGGTCGCCCACGGCGGCTTTTGCAGTGATTCAGTAACAACATGATCTTCAAAAGACCGCAACACAGTCACGATGTTGTAGCTGTTCGTATACCTTCGCCCACGTAACCAGGATTCTGCATGGGTACTATCGCAATACTGCCGCGAATTTACATCGATGCAGACAATCGTACGCTGTAGTGACTACTTGTGGATGCAACAAATGCCTGTCTGTCTTTTCAACACCGCGGCACCCTTCACTCTTACTTTACCTAATACAGTACCACTATGGCATCGATGCAGAATAACTCCGATATAACCCGTCCTTTGCTGTCTCCGAGCGACATCCTAGGCCGATGTACCCCACAGATGTAATCGCTTATTTTTAAGTTTCTAAGCCCTGACTACAGGCTTTAATTTATTGAGGCAGGCATAGGCAAGTCCGGTTAAGCAGCCGATAATTTTCTAGATGACCTGCGAGATACAACGTCAAAAATAACAAGGAAGCGATGCTTTTTTTTTTTTTTTCAGGATGGGAAATCATCAAATGACTTCTCCCGCTCTGGGCGGAGCGGGAGGGCGTGTAAGACTTTTACTGACTAAAACCCACCCGTGTTCCTTCACTTGCCCATGTGCCAGGGTCACGGTATCTCTTTCGAACAATCACGCGACCCCGGCAGGAGGAAGCGATGCTGAATCACTATTTTGCGATTGTATCGCTACTGAATCGCTTCCGTCGCGCGTTGCAAAAGTGACAAACGGCCAAAAGTAGTGACAACTCGCGGGCCGTTGTCCACGGCGAATTTTTGCATTGAATCAGTCAATGCAAAAATTCGCCGTGGGCAACTGCCCCAACTTGTGTACCGCCCACACCATCAGAGAGCTAAAAAAAGTGAATACCCGTTTTATATTTATGGCAGCAAAATAAAACAATTTAAATGGTAACTGCATATTTTGTCCAGAAACGTTTAATTGAAGAGTTCTAAAGAGTATAAAAATAGCGGCACCTGTATTTGAGTACGCCCCTATGCGTGGGTGAAAATCCACTCTGAAAATACTGAAGTATTTTAAATACTGACACGGAAAATATAAAAGTATTTTTTGCTACATTGTCTTCACTAAAGGCATTCGTACCTTTTTAGGGTTCCGTTGCCAAATGGCAAAAAACGGAACCCTTATAGATTCGTCATGTCTGTCTGTCTGTCTGTCTGTCTGTCTGTCCGTCCGTCCGTATGTCACAGCCATTTTATTCCGAAACTATAAGAGCTATGCTGTTGAAACTTGGTAAGTAGATATATTCTGTGAACCGCATTAAGATTTTCACACCAAAATAGAAAAAAAACAATAAATTTTGGGGTTCCCCATACATAGAACTGAAACTCAAAAATGTTTTTTTTCATCAAACCCATACGTGTGGGGTATTTATGAATAGGTCTTCAAAAATGGTAATGAGGTTTCTATTATCATTTTTTTCTAAACTGAACAGTTTGCGCGAGAGACACTTCCAAAGTGGTAAAATGTGTGTCCCCCCCCCCCCCCCGTAACTTCTAAAATAAGAGAATGACAAAACTAAAAAAAATATAAGATGTACACTACCATGTAAACTACCACCGAAAATTGGTTTGAACGAGATCGAGTAAGTAGTTTTTTTTTAAAACGTCATAAATCGTAAACCGCAATTTACCTTACATTCAATCAACTGAAATATAAAAATTAAAAAAAATATATATTTTTAAACCGAAAATACCTACAGGTTTGTACGGAACCCTCGGTGCGCGAGTCCGACTCGCACTTGGCCAGTTTTTTTTAAACATGCGGGGTGGCCAGTAATTTTCAGATATTGGATCTTTTTACTTACCCACACTGTTATCATGCCCACACTGTCATCTGAAACCACTGTAAAAACCAATTATTTTAAAAAGATTAACCGTGGAGTTTTTTGTCGGCTCTTTCCATTGGTATCAATCAATTGGAACCTCGCACCTAGCTTCTGATTTTTCATAAGTGCCCATGTAGGTTTACCTATGTGAATTAAAATATATATATATTTAATTCAAGTTATGATGAGATAAGACCAGTAAGTAGGCTCACTCTATCAGTTTTAAGTTCAACTTATAGTTTTCGTAGATATTTCTAGTAATTATTATTAACTTATTTCCGCAAAATTTCCAGTCTTAGTTTACCGGCTTTCATATCCTCGGTCCATGGCACTGAGAAATTAATCAGGAAAATCTTAGCTTCCACGCTGATTAATTTTGATGTGCCCTGCTTTACCGAGGCTATAGATGCCTGGAAATTCGCTTGCCCGAATTCAAATCTACCCGATAACCCACTTTTCCAAAGACGGTGGGATGAGCCGCTCTGCAGAGTTGTACAAGACAATTTACTGAACTCGTCTGCTACTACTGCGGAGCGTGCGCGCCTGCTGGCTGTGGTTAAATGGGAATCGGGCCTGTGGCTTCATGCGCTACCGTCGTCGAACATAGGCACTTTGCTCGACGACACTACTTTCCGCCTCGCTGCTTCTCTAAGACTAGGAGCTCCTTGTTGTTCTCCTCATCGCTGCCACTGTGGCGAAGTTGTCAACAGTCTAGGACACCACGGCCTGTCTTGTAGCCGAAGTGCGGGTCGCTTAGCGCGGCACGCGAACATTAACGACATCATCCGGAGAGCTCTTGTCACCGTCGGCGTTCCAGCTGTATTAGAACCCAATGGCTTGACACGCGACGATGGCAAGAGACCGGACGGTATGTCTTTGTTTCCTTGGAAGGTGGGTAGGCCTTTAGTGTGGGATGCAACGTGTGTCGATACTCTTGCACCATCCCATCTTCCTAGCTCGGCTTGCTGCGCTGGCGCTGCCGCTGCGGCTGTGGAAAACCTCAAGCGGCGAAAGTATAGCTAGCAACCTTATTGGTAATTATATTTTCGAGCCTTTTGGGGTTGAAACCCTCGGGCCGTGGGTTCAGAGTGCTCATGGCCTCTTTAAAGAAATATCAAAACAGCTGGTTGACACTTCTCGTGACCCAAGGGCTGGTTTTTATTTTGCCAACGGCTAAGTATTGCTATACAGCGTGCCGCCAGTCTCTTGGGTACGTTACCGGGCGACAGCGATGAGGATGATTTTTTCGACGCTTTATTTTAGTTTGTGTATATATAGTTTTGGTTAAGTTAATATATTGTATTATGTTGTTATTTTTATTAATCAATAAACAGTGTTTTCCCGAAAATAAATTTGCTTAAATTAAAAAGAATTTTTGTAGCCTAACCTTTTCCTAATTAAGTAGGGGTAGCCTTCCAGTCTAAACTGATGCAGCTGAATACCAGTGTTTTAGATTGAACTTATCTGAACTCCACAACCCATAAGTTATCCATAATAGCGTTATCGGTAATAGCCCTAGGTAAGAGGGATACCTAGGAGGAGATAGTCAACTTTCGGGATTCTGACGTCCCTGTCAAAGATCTACAACATAATTACAGATCATCACCATCATCATCATTTCAGCCCAAGACCTCCACTCCTGGACATAGACCTCACACTTCGACTCGTTGCCTACCGCATCTAGCTAATTCCTACAGCCCTAAAGTCACCAGTTCATTTTGTGGGAGGTCTTCTAACACTACGTCTTCCGCCTTTACAGTATATGCCACAAAAATGTTAGTTGGTTTTTCCACTTTTGGCCTAATTTCTGTAATTAGTAACCTATATTTAAAGACATTATTTTAAATAACAGCCTTGCAACGTATTATTAAGCCTCCATTTTCCTTACTTCCGTCTCATAATGTTTTGCAGTTTGACACCCTGTTGAATCTTGTTGGATACGACTTCGTGGCACGAAACTTCGTACCCCTCCAATTGGGTTCGCTAGGACCGATGCCTGCCAGAGTTGTCGATTTGTTCGAAAGAGTTACCGTGGTCCTGGCACAGGCAACTGAAGGAACACGGCTGGGTTTTGCTCAGTAAACGTCTGAAACACCTTACCGCGTGAGACGTCATTTGATAATTTCCTACCGATAAAAAAAACCCATCCAATTATGTCTGTGTTGTGCGACGGGAATAATAAGAACTGGTTTCTAATGTAGGTCTTCTGTCATGTCGGCAAGAGCTAATTATCATGGTGGAATTTTTCGCGCACTCAATCTTAAACGCACTGCTCAACGCCGAGAGTTAAAATCGAACAGTGTTTTTTTTTTTCAACACGCTAGGATGCACTCTTTTATGACTGGCCTGTTAGTCTAGTGGTTAGTGACCCTGACTGCTAAGAATGAGGTCGTGGATTCGATTCCCACCCGCGACAAATCTTTGTTTGATGAGCACAATCATTTGTTCTGTGTCTGGGTGTAATTTATCTATAATATGTATGTATTTAGAAATATATAAGTATGTTTATCAGTTGTCTGGTTGCCATAATACAGGCTCTGCCTACTTTGGGATCAGATAACGTTGTGTTGGTTGTCCTAAGATATTATTATTAAGATATTATTATTTTTGGATTTATAACTCTCAGTTCAACACGAACAGTTGAAAATCCAGTGCACGATATAATCCTGCTGCGATATTTTTACGTTCGTGTGAAGGTCTTACCCTATGTTACGACAATGACTTATAGGTGGAGGAATAGGTTTCCAAATTGGTTGCTTGCTTGGTTGTTGACAACCTAGCCTAGGCCTAGGGTGCGCCGGAGGAGGTACTTTATCGTCACTCGTGGATGTTAGTCGGAAAACATGTAACTGAGTTATTTGTAAAGTGCCTAGATCAATTTGGCTACTTTGTCAAAGTCACCTTACGGCTTACTCACGGGCATTGATTCGAAATAAATTAATGTTTTAAGAATTGCTAGAATACATATTACTCTCCTCAGCCATTCAAAGAAATGACGAGATGGTCATGAAGGAATCCTACTATGTCCTATTAATGTGTGTGACGCAAAAACAACTGAACGGATTTGGATGTTTGGCACGCAGATAGTTTATAACCTGGATTAACAAATACAATACTTTTTATCTCAGTAGTAAGATCCCATGGGATGATTTCCGACCTCCAAGCGAACGAAGTCGCAGGCAAAAACTGGTTCATAATATTTATCAAACAAATCAAAATAAACAATATTAGTTCCAATAAACGTAAACCTTTTCACCTCCATGTTCGAACCACCATCAACGCCTCATAATAGCGGCCATTTTTCTCCGATTAAACCGATACGCTATTAAAGACCGTATTACGAACATTTATAGCTGTCGATACGAGGAAAATAACCTATTACTGGCCACATTGCTCCCTAGAGGAAGCTATCAATCGGCTCATTGGCGTCCTACGCTTATTAGCAATGTTTCGGGACGGCTACGCTTTCGCTATATTATCGAATGCTTCCACCAATTTATATTTGCCTGGTACATTGCCGGCTGAAATTGAAAATTGTTGTAGTTTCGGAAAGGTGAAATGGGAAATCATTTTTAGGCTTTATTTTGTGTATGGAGTTAAGCTTCTTGGAAATTTAGTTATCATTGTATTTTTTGCCTGAAAACCTCTTCCAAGTTATAAGTTATAAAGTCGCATAAAATTGTTAATAAATCAACGCCATCGTTTTCCAAGCTTTTCGGACAGATCCAGATTGATACAGTCAATAAAAGAGATACGTAACCAGGGTCGTCGTTTACCGGGTCAAATTAAATTTGCTGGTAATACTGTAGCCATGGGCACGCCACAATTGCGGCGGTAAGTCCCCTCTTTGAGGAGTGGATAGAGAGGCGCCACGGCGTCCTCACCTTCCGCCTGACGCAGGTTCTCACCGGGCATGGGTGCTTCGGTGGGTTCCTGTTTAGGATAAAGCGGGAGGATACTTCCGGGTGTTTCCATTGCGAGGATCGTCTGGAGGACACGGTGGAGCATACGGTGGAGGTGTGCCCTGCCTGGGCGGAGCACCGCCGTGTCCTCGTGGAGGCGATCGGCGGCGGCGACCTCTCGCGTCCGGCCCTGGTGCGAGCCATGGTACGGAGCGAGAGGGAATGGGAAGCCGTCACCTCCTTCTGCGAAGCAGTAATGCTCGTGAAGGAGGAGGCGAGGTGCGTGAGGGAGTGGCAGTCTCTGCGCCCTCACGTCCCTAGCCGCCGCAGGAGGAGACGCCCCGGGCGTCGGGAGTCGATTGCAGACTCCCGGCCACCGTAGGCGCGAGCTTGCGGGTGGCGAGCAATGGGTAGCTCGCCGCCCGGTAAGGACCAAGCTCGGGTCGACGGCGCGCAGTGTTCCACGCGCGCCTCAAAGAGATGTCAGCAGCAGTGTAGGGGTCTACTAGGACCGATGCCTGCCGGGGTCGCGTGATTGTTCGAAAGAGATACCGTGACCCTGGCACATGGGCAACTGATGGAACACGGGTGGGTTTTAGTCAGTAAAAGTCTGACACGCCCTCCCGCTCCGCCCAGAGCGGGAGAAGTCATTTGATGATTTCCCATCCTGAAAAAAAAAAAAAAAAAATACTGTAGCCATGTGTTGGGAATCGATTTCGAAAACAAATAATAAAAAAAAACACCAAGAAAAACATTTTTTGTTTTTCATTTTATGGGCAAAGGCCAATTCCCACAATGTTAATGTTTCGTGATTTTTTTTACGAATTTCCAAAAACCAAGACATATTAGTTGGTTGTTTGTCTTAATGTCAGCATTCATTCATCATCATATATCAGTATTCTTTAAAGTTTTGAACAAGGTTGGAAAGGTGAAACAAGAAATTGTCTTCTTTTTAAGTATTTAACTTGTTTTCGATACCAAACGCAATTTAATCTCAAAAAAATAGCTGGCAATAATGGCGTTTCCTGCATGAATTCTCTGAGAACAAAGGCCGAAAGAACCTCAGAGGTCACCGTCTCTTTTAAACTCCAGATATATTCTGTCTTCACATGATGTAACCAAGATTATGTCTGGACTTGTCGATAGGTGTCTGAAATGGTCTTTAGAGGAAAGAACCACACAGATTGAGTAGACCTGTCCAGTCAGTGCACGCATTTGTCAGTAGTTCGTTCGGCACGCATTTGTCATTCGGGAGTGGATACCTATTTTCGGCCCCTGAAACATTTGCCAGTGAATTCAGTGAGAGTGCATAATTCGTACATATACTCGGTTAGATGTACATTCGTGAACATATAGTAAGTTTTAATTAGTGAAACAGTATGCAGGCATGCGGAAGGTCGGGCCTCTAATGTATGCACATAAGTTTATTCTACCGCTTTTTTTACGTGCCCTGAAATATGCGCTGGAAATGTTTACATAACATGGAGCTTAGTTGTTTTTGTTAAGAAAATTCTTTGTTGAATTTCCTTTTCGTTTACATTTTTTGGATGATATTTTACTTATTTTTATTTAATGTTTGGATTGGTAAAATGCCTCATATTTTCGTTGCTTCAAAAAAGTTCAGAAACAAATATTCTGGAATTAAAAAAAAAACCGTGTCTGTAACCTACTAACACTAGCAGTTAAGTAAAATTATTATTAACCCATTCCTTTCGTGGGTATCGCAAATGGCGACTCAGGAATTTACTAGAGAATGGGCAGCAGCATTCTCTATGCATTTACCACCATACTGCGATCGCCAACCCACCTGCCAAGCGTGGGGTAAAAAAAATTACAAACATCCTTATCTGCTAATTTTAGTAGGATGGCCTATATCCTAATTATCCAATAAAGTTAGTAGACACATTTATCTACCAGCTTCTGCCTGCAACTTCCGTCCGATGGAAATCAAACTATATTAAACAATATATATTTATCTAAATATGGAACTCGGTAATAGTGTAGGCATTTTTATGTGAAAGACTTTTTAAATAGGATCAGTACTTTCAGAGACCACTTTTTACAAGCAAAAATACAATTTTACCTTTTTATAAGTTTAGATCGAGAAAGAGAGAAAGTGAAGATGGACTTGTGCCTAAGTAATAACACAGATAACAAAGTAGTTGGTCTGTAGATGGGTAACCATCTATACATGGAGGGGTCTTGGACCCCTCCGTGCTTAAGAAAGCATGTTCGTCTGTCGAAAGTTTAACAACCAGTCTTACCAAGGGCAGTGGTGGCCCAGTGGTTATCGGCTTTGACTTACGAGTTGTAGGTCGTGAGTTCGAACCCAGGCAGGCGCTTTACTTTGTGTAAATAATTTCATTACCACAGCTCTCAAAACGGTGAAAGAAACTGGCATATCCTAGAACCAAAAATTCGAAGACATGTGACATCTACCATCCCGCACTGGGCCCGCGTGGTGGATTACGCCCACTCCCACTGACTGAGGAGGAGGCCTGTGTCCCAGCAGTGGGAACAATATAGGCTGATGCTGATGATTACCAAGGAGTATCTGATATCGGTTTACCCAGTAACTGACCTGTGGTAGTCAAATAGGCAGTTCCTCCACGTAAAATACTGGTACACAGCTGCATTCGGTTAGACTGGAAGCTGACCCCAATATTCTTAGCAAAAGGCAGATCTATGAGATGATGAGTTTAGAAGCTTTGATAACTGAGTAACATTTTGTCTGTTTGTTTCAGATACCATGCCGGTAACGTCCTAAAACATCGCAGTGTAAATAAATAGGTCTATTACTAAAGCAATAAGCCGTTTAAAAAACGTAGAAACCCCGTAGTGACGCTATATAAAGTGCTTTTAAGCAATAGTTTTAGTGTTACTAATAAAATTAAATCTTCCATAGATATTTTAATTAAACTTTAGTATATAAAATATGGCGTGACTGTAACTGTTAATACAACAATCAAAATGATCTTTAATACTGAAGTCATAAAGTTTCAATTACAACAAAAGTTTCCAAGCCTTATCGCCTCGCAGCGTACAGTCGGAGGCAGAAGTGTATAGCTGTGTGATTAATTAAATAATGTTAAAAAGAAAATGCCGCAGCGCGCGCCTACGTCATCAAACTTGATGCGACCGTTCGTGGTATTGGCCCTGCCCGGAATGTATTTGCTGTACAAGTACAACCAGTACCGTCAGCAGCAAATGGAGACCGCGCGGCGCCGAGTCACCGAGCGCGAGCTGATGCACCTGAACACCAAAATCGTAAGTAAATAGATCATAGATTTTTTTTAAATTATCTAGCTTTGAAATATACCTACTTCAAGAAGAAAACTAGAATAAACGACTAGATAAAACATCATCCTTTGAAAAAACGAAGACTGGATTTTTCTGCCACTCTTTCGGCTTACGCGCTTTGCGCTCTTACGGCTTAGAATAAGACTGCGTGAAAAATATTCAAACTATTCTTCTGAAGTACAATTTCCATCATAAAAACACACAGTCTGACAAGATTTAAACACTAATTGATCATAAACAGCAGCCATTAGTTATGCTGTAAATAAATCTCGGTTACTAAATCAGTTCGTCGAGGGCGATGAAAACCATACTATGCCGGGCGTCCGCACGTGATGTATGGTTATGGCTTAGCCGTGAAGAGGCGAGAGCATCATAAAAACACATTACATAAGACGTAGCTAACGTATGGAGTGAGAAAATGCAGTGCTTTCTGGATCCGTGTTATATTACCGCGAAAACACGGGGAAACATACTGGAAACACGATAGTGGGGTATATTTGCAGCGATGAGATATACCGGGTGATTTTTTACCGTCTTGAAAAAAAATGGGTGTAATAGGTGAACGGAGTAGAAGCCTTTGGCATAGAAATTTTTATTATTTTTATTTTTGAATAACATGTAATGAAATTGATCTAGGAATAAATACTACACATTTAAAGTAACATTTTCATACTAGAACAACAAAAACAGAAATTTGGAAAAAATAAAATAAAAAAATTAATTAAAATCTATCTAAACTCAAATCATACGCACCCTACTCAATGCGCAGCATGTATCAATAATTTTTTAGCGCGGTCCTACCCTTTGAAGCCGGCCGATAGGCGGCCAAGTTGATCTTTCGCAGGCGCACGAGCCGCACACGCATCCCCGTTAGCCCGCGTCCCACGCTCCTTTAGTCACCTGCGATGAATCTGGAGGCCTTACTGTCTTCTATTCTAGTTACACAACACACCGTATGAAGGTCGAGACGGTAAAAAATGTCATCCGGTATTGAGTGGGGTTGATATAATGATTACCACGCCTGTTCCACGCCAGGTCAGGAAAGCAAGTCATCAAGCCAAGGTACTCTAATTCAGCTGAGTGTAGTGTTATTTACACTATACTCACTTACTTAAATCAGAGCACCACGAGGATTTCTTCCATGCGGCCTGCATGCATTGAGACGAATTAACCAACCACATAAAAAAGAGGTGATGTAGGATTCTTAGTTAGCGGGGGTAATTTTATAATGCTGTAACAGCTGTTTATAGCGTGATAGACACGAGATTATAGTGGATTTTATTATAGGCCTTGATTGGTCGCAACCGTGACTTCGGAGTTCACGTAGAATTCTCCAATCAAATGAGCGTGTGTCATTATGACTTACCCCTAGACTGTGAGCTATTGGAGTGAACACAAACTTACTTATTGTTAGCTATAGTAAATTCTCTAGCCAATGTTAGACACGTGTGTATACTAAACGTATTCTAACTTTTAATTAATTTATCAAATTAATTAAAATATGCGAGTTATTGAAAGAAAGAAAAATATTTTATTTGGGACACGCACTTATCCATACTAATATTATAAATGCAAAAGTAACTCTGTCTGTCTGTCTCGCTTTCCTGCTAAAACTACTGAACCGATTTAAATGAAATTTGGTACACAGATAGTTTAGAGCCTGAGAAAGGACATAGGCTACTTTTTATCCCGGTAGTATGTTCCCGCGGGATAATTTCCGACCTCCACGCGGGCGAAGCCGCTGGCAAAAGCTAGTTATACAATATTTTATTGAATGAAACTATTTAATAATGTAAAGTTTGTGTTTTGTCAAAAGTATTTTGTTGACGAATGTACTCGTTCTTTGGTCTACTTTTTTGTTTGTATTATTGTGAAGTTTTAGCGGCGACATTTCAGTAACACGACTTCATTAGTGATATTTTATTAAACTAAGTTTTTTTGTAGACTTAAAATGTATTTTAATGTTTTTGAAAACCTTTTATGGCTAAGAGAATATGAATAGTAGCGCATAGTGTTCGAAATTCAACTATAATTCATTTAAATGTTAAGCTTGAATGTCACATGACATTATCATAAATTATTTGACATATTATTTGGCATTCAGTAAGACCATAGACTTAAACCATAAAAAAACATGAAACAATAATAAAAATAAAAAATACAGTCGTAAAGTCGGTTTATAAACCTCCTTCTTTTTTGAAGTCGGTTAATAAAAGAGAATATATGTGTGTGTATCAAACGCATTGGTTGTGAGTGTAATGTTTTTTTATTTTTTATTAAGGGAATGGTATTTCTAATGCATTATTAATTTTCTGCAGTAATACATATGGAGGAGGACATGTTAATTTGAATTGCGCCAAATTTCATACTCCTCCGTTCGCGTAATTTGATTCACGAATTAAATTTGTGTTGTGGATTGAACAGATTACGAGTAAGTAAGATAATTATTTAAATTATAAAACGGATCTATCGTTGCAAAGCGTGTATTCCAAAGCAAACCGGACAGAGGACACACAATAAAATACAAAATGATTATCGACCCCTTGAACTTAGAAAACTACTCGTATATACCGTGAAACATTGCCCACTTTTTTCAGTTTTTTACAATTTTCTTAGGATTTTATTATGGAAACGTAAGTATTTTCCTCCATCAGCTATAACTGTAAGGTCATATGCATGTGTTAGTGTAGCTAAATTTACTATTATTCAATATTTAATTCAATATTTGTTCGATTTTGTTGGCGGGCAAAGTTATCTAGACTTTTTGCCAAGTTTACCCACACTGATTTTTAGCGCAACTAGGGCTTATAAGCAAATGCCATAAAAAGCAGTAAAAGAATTATGGCAAAAGCAAGCGTTTACTTTAGGAATGTAAACGACACTATGAAACGTTTCTTAGTAAAATGAGTGGGCAATGTTACCCAGACATTTTTCTCTTTTTCATACATTCCACATTTCGCCTTTTAAAACTGCCAGGGTTGGCACATGACAAAAAATTGTTCTGTTTTTTTTTTCTTTTCTGCAATGATTATGTGTTCAGGTAAATAAAATAAAAACGCAGAAAACTTTTTCACGCTTATTAGTTTTTAATAAAATTTATTGCATTTTTTTTTGTTTCTGAAAAATGCACTTTGTACAACCTGGATCGTTCGACAGGTTAGTTTCATCAAAATTGGCTATATTTTCTGCTGGTATGTCCTTTATTGTTGTGCTTAAATTGTCAAAGTATTCGGCTATTTCTTGAAGTCCCTTTTCAGCTCTCGCCTTTGAAATATTTTGAGTGGTTCGCATCGTCAATTTGTCAGCATTTCTTGCCAAGAAGGCCTTTATTTATTTATTTTATTTTATATTTTAATCACCGGAATTCTGATACTTGAACACATGTTCTCTAGAATTTTTCTTTAGATATTCATGGACTACAAACTTTAGATCTACTTTAGTAAGTCGAGAGCCAAAATCGCTAGAAGCTTGTAATACTCTTACAATTTGATTCTCTTCTGCAGCTGATAAAACAGTAGAATGACCCACTGACTTCAAATGTTTGTTTTTTATTTTATTCAATATTGTGCGTCTTGGGATACTCGTACCAAGTTGCTGTTGAGCATCTCGTGAAGAAATTTGACCTGATTCTACTGATTCACATGCAAGTTGTAAAATTTCTTCAGTGTAGTTTTTATATAGCCTAGCTCCAATGATTCGTCTTGATTTTCTCTGCCAAATTCGAGATTTATATTTATTTTTCTGAAACAAACCATGCATGCAACTCTGATTTTTTTTAGTATTAATTAGAAAATAAAATTAATACTTAAATATACTACAGCTCACACACCAGACAGCTGATAAATAGATACTTTTAAAGATAAACAACATCCAGTCACAAGACAAACAAATGCTCATCACAGTACCCAATAAGTAATGTCATCTTTGAATTTGATTCCTTAAATACATAATATGATTAAAAATAAATAAACTCAGCAGTAGCCATAAATGAAAAAAAAAGGTTTCGTAATGTGCCAACCCTAAGCCTGTTTTGACGGCGGGCAATGTTGTCAATCGTAGGTCTGAACATTACTTGATAACTTTGCCCATCATCATAACTTTTGTTTTAAAAGACCTTGAACAATGACACTACATTAATAAATTCTCCAAATATTTTTTTTATAACATGTTATAAAGTAAACTAACCTGTGTTTTCGCTATCTCGCAGAATTCACTTCCAAATTTGCACTAAAATTGGCCCGCAAAAACACGCTCCTCATTTGACAAGTTCTAACAAGATACTAAGCGGAATTAGCAACAAACACGATAGTCAGTATCGCCATACATATAACCTATTTTCCACCAAATTCAATCAATTTTGCCATAATATTAAGATATTTTTGCAAATCAAAGATATGTTTATAAATTGCTTTTCGGGCAAAGTTTCCCTTTTTTTTTTAGGATGTGAAATCATCAAATGACTACTCCCGCTCTGGGCGGAGCGGGAGGGCGTGTCAGACTTTTCCTGACTAAAACCCACCCGTGTTCCATCAGTTGCCCATGTGCCAGGGTCACGGTATCTCTTTCGAACAATCACGCGACCCCGGCAGGATCACGCGACCCCGGCAGGGTCACGCGACCCCGGCAGGAATCACGCGACCCCGGCAGGATCACGCGATCCCTCCCTTGGAGGCAAAGTTGGCATATTTCACGGTACATACCTAAGTACAGACGGAGAGAATCGAATAGAGTAAGTAGTCATGATGTACAACATATAAATGAACGAAGATGATAATGTAGATTTAGTAACGTAAAATATCACGCCTATTATTCCCGAAGTGTTAGGTAGAGGTCTAGGTATAGTACCTAGTAAACTTCGCCGGTTGATGTGAACAAGTGAAATGTTAGTGTTCAAAACTTTGTCCAGGGAATCGTGTTGGTAAAACCATTGGATACTGTGTTCAAAATTTCTTCAACATCAATTCTCGAATTTTCTTTTAAATCTTTTTGGAAGTTAAGGTGTAATCGAAAGAAAATAAATAGAGAGTAGGAAAAACTTAGTTCACTTAACGCTAGGTAGTAGGTAGTTACTTAACGCTGCCAAGCCAAAGCTCTTAAAGGGAGACGCTTCTCTTAAAAACACACCAGTAAAAAGTTTGAAGATTAAAGCACTTTGTTAAGTAGGGATAGCTTCTTAAGGCGCCGTCAAGAGTCACAGTTTCTGAGTGGAAGGAACTGACAGATTACGAAAAACACTACAAATGAAAACAGTTTTTTTTTTGTGGGTGGGAAATCTTCAAATTACGTCTCCCGCTCTGAGTGGCGCGGAGGGGCGTGTCAGACTTTTACTGACCAAAGCCCACGCGTGTTCCTTTAATTGCCTATATGCCAAGAGCACAGTAACTCTTTCGAACGAATCTCGCATTACACACATACAGCACAGAAAACAGTCAGAAGGAGAAAGTCACAATTACAACAGGCACACACAGCCACAATAGATTTTCGTGAGCAAGTATCGACTCCGAACCTTTAGCATTTCTGGGCTATTTTGAGGTCAAAGGTGTGATCTTATTATCTTATCTAGACACGCGGTAGCGTGTCAAGCCAAGTTCAAATAACAGAACTGGCGGGCAGCACCGTGTGTAATATTACATGAACCATTTGGAGCCACTTTGACCCCTCATAACTCAAAAACTATTTCACATAAACGTGTCAAATTTGATTAGTATATTGAAATTTGCAAGATACATATGTGGTCCAAATTTTATAAGCACATCTCAAACGGTTATTTAGATATTCACGTCCAAAAATCATCATTTTTATCACTGACTGACCTATAGATCAAAACTCTAACTCAGTTCCAGATGACCTTGAAAGTTCAAATTTGGCATGCAGATAGGTTATTAGGTGAATACAAAGGAATAAATCAGAAACTGGTAATTTTTTATCATTTTATTATAATTTTTCACTTAATTGATTCTATTAGGAACACTTATGTACTAAGTGCCTGTAATAACTGTATGTATGTATGTAAAAAAAATGTAAGAATCAGCAATCAGCAATCAAAGCTTATAACAGCTGGTCTTTATGTGGATTTTAACGGTTTTAATTTACGAACTAGAACGAGTCAAGACCAAGTTTCAGATATTAAGTAATGTATATGTTCACCGGGAAAAATTCCCTATTTGCTTAGCATATGCTATTTATTACTACCCAGAAATCACAATTCCCGACATAGGCTCCTCTATCTTTGCATATTATAAAATAAAGTCACTTCCCACTGTCTGTCTGTTCCTATGTATGCTTAAATCTTCAAAACTACGCAACGGATTTTGATGCGGATTTTTTTAATAGATAGAGTGATTCAAGAGGAAGGTTTATATGTATATAACATGCATAATGTAGCAAAGAAACGCTGATATTATTAGAGGTTTCTAATGTGATGTCATAAATAAACACATTTTTTTGCGCTTACATTGCGAACGCTGGCTGAACCCTACGAAATAGCTCAAAATAATGTACTACAGTATTGTACACCTTAAAAAGGTCTACAAAAAAATCCGCGATGGTATATGTCTATCTCTTAGGGATAACCCACAATAA
The DNA here is from genome assembly GCA_932294355.1 of Aporophyla lueneburgensis. Lineage (NCBI taxonomy): Eukaryota > Metazoa > Arthropoda > Insecta > Lepidoptera > Noctuidae > Aporophyla > Aporophyla lueneburgensis. Next base: position 20,635,638 of record OW028754.1, read on the forward strand.
CCATTTTTTATCCTTTAATTTTTACGAGAAATAATGGCGTATTTACGAAGCGATTTTAAGCAATACAGCATTAATTCTTATCCAATTAAATACATTAGATATGTTGTGCATTTCATGTAGATCAAAATATTGCCCTTTACAGCATATCATTAAAATTAATATTTTAGAAGATATCAGAGATTATAATAAAATAGCCGCAGAGCGGCTAGCGGGCCGTTCCGCGTCCGGCCGTCTCGCTTGGTAGCGGTCGGGTAGTGCAAGATTAGTAGGATTGTAATTCATATTACTTGGGCTTCATAGCAAATGCGAATATCATGTGTGTTCGTCGAAGTACTCAAAATAAACCTAATTGTATTATTCCAAGTAAGAGACCGCGAAAGATGGCTTAGATTTTTGGATGGATTTGGATTTTTGGTTAGCCAGGATACTTTTTCCCGGTACTACTACCGGGAAAAAGTATCCTTTATGGTAAGTATCCACTTTTTCCCGGTACTAATACCGGGAAAAGTATCCTTTATGGTAAGTATCCAGGATAACCAAAAATCCAAATCCATCCAAAAATCTAAGCCATATTTCGCAGTCTCTTACTTATCACCTGGGAACGAGTTTCTTTATTTTCTAACAACTATACGGGCAAAGCCACTGGCAAAAGTACTATGTCTATGATCGATTTGGTGTCTGGTAAATGATTGAGTGTCTGTATAGGTAGAATTCGAGCGTTAAGAAAAACCAGAATGACTTATATCAATTCAATCCAACCCTATTTCACAGTCTTCTCACTCTGAATACTATTCAATTCATCAAACACACATGATATTCTCATAAACTATGAATCCGAAGTAATATGAATTATAAACCTACTTACTACTAATATTATAAATGTGAACATTTGTATGATTGGATGTTTGTTTCACAATCACGCAAAAGCAGCTCAATAGATCTGGGTCGAAAATGGCACACAGATAGTATTTATTACTTATATATAATTAGCCTATATTATTCCCACTGCTGAGACACAGGCTTCCTCTCGGTGAGAGGGAGTGGGCCGTAATCCACCACGCGGGCCCAGTGCGGGATGGTAGATGTCACATGTCTTCGAATTTTCGGTTCTAGGACATGCCGGTTTCCTCACGATGTTATCCTTTACCGTTTTGAGAGCAGTGTTGATGAAAATATTTACACAAAGTAAAGCGCCTGCCTGGGTTCGAACCCACGACCTATAATTCGTAAGTCGGGGCTGATACCACTGAGCTACATCTGCTCTCACTCAACTGCTGTCTTATTACCTGTATAACGCGGTAGTACGTCGTCTTGCGATAATTTTCGACATCCACGCGGGCGAAGCCGCGGGCAAAAGCTAGTATTTAGTAAAAGGCAGGCTTACGTTGGACTCTCCGAGTTAAAACCTTAGATGGAGAACATCTTATCAGTTTAGATACAAGTCAAATCAAGGCACTAGTGAGCTCTCTTGTAGAGTACAATCGTCTGCACGCGTTATACCGCCCCGACTTGGCCAGTTTAAGTATAAACAGAAAACGCGTAAAAAAAAACCGGGTACTGAATTGGCAATTCACTCGAACATTTCAAAGATACAAGAAAATATAGAAAATAACACAAAAAAGACAATTATACCCCGTAAACGTAGGAAAATACGGTAGTTTACCAAAAACCATTTGGTATTAATTTCGTTATAAATCAGTACCTAATTTAAGTACAAAAAGTAATGATATCCCATCAAAAACATAAATGTGAAATGAGAGCCAAGTTCAATATTATGATATTTGTCTTGGTTGTTGACTTCAACGACAAAAGAAGTGAGATCTAAATGGAGTTTAAGAATTATATTATAGCCTTCGCAAGTTCTAAACCTGTTACTTGTTGGTTCTTATTTTATTATTCCGAAAATTTGGCTTGCTTGTAGAAACTAGCTATCGAACATAATAATTCGTATATGAGAACTAGCCAAGTCAGACCTTAGGGTACAATATATTATCCTAAGTTATAGGAAGAAATGATATTTTATGTAGTTATAAATAAATTTCAGGACTAACCGAATACCCGAACCGAATTTGACACCCATTTAGATCTCACTTCTTTTGTCGTTGAAGTCAACAACCAAGACAAATATCATAATATTGAACTTGGCTCTCATTTCACATTTATGTTTTCGATGGGATAGATATTTTCTCAAACAAGCGTTAAACTTCTGCTTACTCATCATAGATAATCTTTTCTATGAATCGATCAACTCAGCCTATTGCAGTTCACTGCCGGACATAGTCTGTCTATCCCAGGCTGCGCCACAACACGCATCGAGTCTATCCCAGCCATTTTCTTTGCGTCGTCGTCGCCGTCGGTCGATCTAGTTAGGGGTGTCCTACGCTACGCTTGCCGCGACACGGTCTCCACTTCAGAACTCGTCTGCTCCACCGGTCATCGGTCCTTCGACAAACACGGTCAGCCCATTACTACTTCAGTTTACTTACTCAGCAAGCTTTGTCGGTAACGCCGGATCTTTTCCGGATAATTTCATTTCTAATATATCCTTCAAAGAAACTCCAAGCATAGCCCGCTCTATATCGCGCTGAGCGACCTTAAATTTCTGGATCAGAACAACTATCAGTGTCCACGTGTTCTATGAATCCATAGACCCTAAGATGTTTATTTTAGTATATGCCTATTTGGCTTAAATTTAATTAAACCGATATGTGCCAATTCCCTATTATAAGCAGGGGGCATAAACTGAGGTATTCCATGAAGCACACGCAAACGAAGCACACCCATACGAAGCACACCTAAAGTATTACACTTAGCACACCTGTCAAATAAAAATTTAAAATAATTAATTTCCTATTCCACGAAGCACACCTACGAATATCACTCGCATAGTGCGAGGAGACTAAGAAATAAAAATGTTGATAGAAGAAAATATTTATTACAATATTTAAAAGACTAACTTAAATTTCTAACATCATTTAGTTTTATGATAATAATGTGACAAAATATTTGTCATTTTTGTAATCTTACTATTTTGAATCACAGATTGTTTCCAAAAAAAAAAAAATTTTTTACTTTTTTACAATTTTTCTATTATTTTCCTTTTTTGTGCTCTTAATAAAATCACAGATTGTTTCATAATTATGCAATAAAAACTTGGACAAAGAACAGAAACATTGTAAATATAGTTTCCCACAGAGATCTATGTTGAAGTTTTCTTATAGCTACCTGTTTAGTGAATAATAAAAATACTGTACTAGAGTATTTTTATTATTCACTAAATATGGAAAAGTTTATTTATAATGTTTTTGATATTTGTCCAAGTTTTTATTGCATAATTATGAAACAATCTATGATTTTATTAAGAGCACAACAAAGGAAAATAATAGAAAAATTTATAAAAAATAAATAATAATATTTTTTTTGGAAAGATAATTATGAAACAATCTGTGATTTAAAATAGTAAGATTACATAAATGACAAATATTGTGTCACATTATTATAATGAAACTGAATGATGTTAGAAATTTAAGTTAGTCTCTCAAATAATAAATATTTTCTTCTATCGACATTTTTATTTCTTAGTCCCCGCACTATGCGAGTGATATTCGTAGGTATGCTTCGTGGAATAGGAAATTAATTATTTTAAATTTTTATTTGAAGCCCACCTACGGGTGTTCTAAGTGGAATACTTTAGGTGTGCTTCGTCTGGGTGTGCTTCGTTTGGGTGGGCTTCATGGAATGCCTCCATAACGTGACCTGCATCCTACTTGCGCAGCAGTGGTGCCCCAGTGGTAAAGGCCGCGACTTACGAGTAGTAGGTCGTGAGTTCAAAACCAAGCAGGCGCAATACTTTGTGTAAATTATTTCATCACCACTGCTCTCAAAACGGTGAAGGAAAACATCGTGAGGAAACCGGCATGTCTTAGAACCAAAAATTCGAAGACATGTGACATCTGCCGACCCGCACTGGGCCATCGTGGCGGATTATGGCCTACTTCCTCTCACCGAGAGGAGGCCTGTGTCCCAGCAGTGGGAACATTATAGGCTGGTGATGATGATCCTACTTGCGTAACACACTATCAATCAGAAATGGAATTATTTCATATTACTAATCCATTGCTTTATATGTTCAAAAAATTTGTCTGCGCAACAACGTAAATAAAGCAATAAATGTTGATGAACTGTCAAAATTAAAACCAGTCCTAATGTTAGTTGCTAGGCAATTACCCCACGGGTTTTTCTATATAAACAAGCACGGCCCACACCAATAAATAGCTCAAATGTGAATACCTAATTAGTTTGTCCAGATAACTCAACTATCGTTATCGAACGCCTACTGAAAACTACTTTACAGACTTCCCCTGACCTCGGCCCCTGAAAACGGCTGTCAAATCAAAGAAATCCATCAACTTGGCTTATAAATCAAGTCGTTTTGCCAAAGGTCAGTTGTACAAAAAGCAAAGCGTCTGTTGTCGACGTACACAAGACTGGGTGTGGTGCCACCACACGCGATGGTGGCGACCACAATGGGTTTCACATGAGTCAACCGTTCCCGAGAAATTCGTAGTATTAACGTAGACTAGTCATTTGTACTGTAGTAATTTGCAGTGCCTAGTGCCTTTGAATCGTGGTTTTATTGATTTTTTTCAATGTTGATTCTTCTTTCAGTTTATTGTGCGATTTCACCACAAAGTCTTAGACGGCAATTTAATTCAATTTCATATTTCTTCTTTGAAACTGCAGAAGATCGTGTATCATAATCAGCCTATAATGTTCCCACTGTTGGGATACAGGCCTCCTCTCTGTGGGAGGGAGTGGGCTGTAATCTACTTAGCTGGCCCAGTGCGGGTTGATAGATATTGACACATGTCTTTGATGCTATGGTTCTAGGACATGCCGGTTTACTCACCATGTTTTCCTTCACTGTTTTGGAACCGTGGTAATGGAATAATTTATACCAAGTAAAACGCTCGTTTGGGTTCGATTCTACGACTTACAGCTCGTATGTCGCGGCCGTTCCCACTGCAGACGATAATTTAGATTAACTCTATTTTCAGGCCAAAGAATTTGCCAGCCTTTAGAGATTCAGCTGAATTTTTGAGCCCTTTTTTAAATACTTATACAATATACGTGCACACAGCTTTTGCCCGCGACTTCATCCGCGTCAAATTTTTGCTCCCCTGACCCTTCCCGTCGCATTGAATTGCCTGCCAGTTTTCGTTCCTGCTCCGCTCCTTTTCTTCGTAGTGTAATATTATGTACCTATATATCAATAAATAAACAGCCTTAATAAATAGGTTACCCAACACAAAAATATTTTTTCAATTCGGACCAGTAGTCCCTGAGATTAGCGCGTTCAACCAAACAAACAAACAAACTATTCAGCTTTATAATCCTACTAATATTATAAATGCGACAGTTTGTGAGGATGGATGTATGTGTATGTGTATGTTTGTTACCCTTTCACGAAAAAAATACCAGACGGATTTGGATGAAATTTGGAATACAGTTAGTTTATATCCTGGATTAACACATAGGCTACTTTTTATCCCGGTAGTACGTTCCCGCGGGATATTTTCCGACCTCCACGCGGGCGAAGCCGCTGGCAAAAGCTAGTATTACATAATATAAGATAGAGCCTACCTACCAAGGAAAGACACCGTAACATATTCATTGCCGTTTTATAACGCAACAGTTTCATTCATTCATTACAATAGGTAACTATCTACAACAAATTATCTTCATGCTGCACAGTATTTAAATAGGAAAACAATTCAAAGGATGTCACTATCTACTAGTTCCATCGCGAAATGTACAGAACAAGGTTTCAGAATTTAAATGAGGATATATCTCCACGCATATCTATCATTGCCTTGAACCTACAATACATAATACAATTTACATAGATAAGTACTTACATTCAATCCGACAATACTACAGTTTTATACAGCGTGTACAGTCATCAAACAACATAAGTAATCAGGGTCTTTGGATCATAAGGTCAGTTCTCGTAATTATAACGACTAAAATCTAGTCGCAGTCTCATTTTAACAACAATTAAATGTCAAAAATGTATGGAAACTGTAGGTAGTTTTGACAGATTTAGACTGAGATCAAAAGGGTAATTTCCGTAATTTTAAGAACGTCCACAGTCTGATCTCAGTCTCAATTTGTCAAAAATACTTCGAGTTTCCCTTCATTTTGACATTTGTTTGTCGCTGAGATAAGAATGCAGCAGGATTTTGAACGTTTTAAATTAGCAGAATTAGCTTTCTGACTGCAAACGTTCTTAAAATTACAACAACTGCCTCTATAGTTGCAGTTAAATAAGAAACCAAAGGACGAAGATGTTTCCTAGCGAAATTTGATTTGATAAATTAGTTTTTTGTTTTCTATTACCTAATTTTATTTTATTTTATTCGAAATTACATCTAACGGTTTCTTACTAAACATCAATATATCCGACGACCTGGTTTACTTATTAAACTAAACTAGTTTGGTGCCGTATCTTTTAGAAATACGTGGCCACATTTAATGTTATGGTACAGAGTAACTAAACTTTCTCCATGGAGCCAACATCGTAATAGCGAAAACATAATCAGCCTGTACAAAACTTATTAAAGATTTGTACATTTGTGACGATAACGACGTAATATATGTGGCGACTGATTACTTTTCACGTTAACAATATTGGTACCATGGAAAAAGTTGTTCCGTTTGATAGTCTGTACCACACTTTTACATATGACCGCACATTTTTTCATTCACGCTGTATAACTTACAAACAAAGATACATAAATACATAACATTACGTCTTGTCTCTCCGAAGGATCGGGTAGAGGTGTAACTATAGTACAGCCACATTTCGCCAGTCCAGTTTAAACGCCATGTAATAGGGGCGAGTCTATTACCATCAACCAGCCATAAATCCAGAAACTCTGGGCCACTACTGAGAAATTCCAGATGGAAAGAAACACTAACGCTTTGGCTAACCTTTAAAATTGAACCCAGAAGATAATGTTCAACAGTAGCACTGGCGACCACTACGACCAAAGAGGCAGGCATACAAATAACAAAAAAAAGCACTGGCCATATAAATAATTCCTTTTACTGGTATCGTACTGTGAACAAAAAATCACTGTAGCGATGTCCAGAGCAAAAAATAAAAACAAAAAAATACCTGTCAACGAAATAATGGCCACAAATATAGGATTTTATACTGAACGAGCCCACAACAGTCGGCCTGTCTATTTTTAGGCATGGTACAGCCATTGTCTTTTTGGTATTTTATTTTCGCTTTATTTATATACTTCGTTGTGAAATGCAAAGCTTTGTGACATCGGTACGAGTGGATTACTTTCGTGATTGCGGTTTTTCGGATCAATTCTCACGAAAAATATTAAATATTGAGGTGGGCTGGTACTCAATGCCAAAATCTGCCTAGCCTTTGCCCAACTTTGTTGGGGTTGGCTTCTCCATCTAACTGGATGCAGCTAAATACCAGTATTTTACATGGAGCAAATGCGACACCCCTTAGTAAGACTGGTTGCCGGACTTTCGGGTACCTGACGACCCGTAACGACTGTCAATAATCCACAAATGCCAGGCAGAACCAACAGCGTAACGTGCTTCGGGGGCACAACGAGGCACGGAAAAGTCTCGGAATGTAAAGATGGCCACCCATCCACAGACCAACCCCGGCAAGCGTAGCTTAACCTGACGGATCGACCAGTGCGGCTTGTTATTACTTAGCCACGAGCCCCTCCAGTTAGACTATAATAATACCAGACAATTATTGACCCATTCCAGGGTAAACGCCTCGTTCTCATGCAAACGAGGCACGAGAATTGATCACTACGAAAAAAATGCCAAAGATTGCAGAATTTACATTTAAAACAATCATCATTTCAGCCGTAAGACGTCCACTGCTGGACTTAGGCCTCCAATTTGGTGGGGTTTGCTATAATCGCCACGCTTGACAGGCGGGTTGCCGAGCGCAGTATGGTGGTAAATGTATAGAGAACGCTTTACGACGCTTTACGCTTTAAAACAATAGACAATATAAAACCATTTTCATTTCGAAAAAACAATTTATATCGCCAGCTTTCTGAACCTGAAAAAAAAATACTTTCTTAACGTCGAAGTGAAAACATAAATACGGAATCGTCTGTTGTAGCAACAATCCAAATAAATGAACCTCCACAAAGTAAAGGAGAACAAACAAATAAATACATACCCATACCCAACCTACCCACATTTTATTAATGTTCATTTAAAAGGTCAAAAACCTTCAAAAGACCTAGTTTGCGAGCCCACTAAACTGGCGGTCAGTTGACTTGTAATACTTCATATCACGAACCTAGTTCGGTGACCATATGCTTGGTTTGTCACGCAATTTCCTGACTCAGACATCTTGACTGATCACCGACGTTTCACTTCGATTAAGAGTATATAACATAGCATAGAATAATCAACATATAATGTTGGGAGACAGGCGTTCTCTCGATGAGAAATAGTGGGTCGTAATGCACCACGCGAGCCCAGTGCGGGTTGGTAGAAGTTACATGTCTCCAAATGTTTAGTTCTAGGATATGCCGGTTTCCTCATGATGTTTTCCTTCACCGTTTTAAAAGCATTGGTGATGTAATAATTTTCAAACCCAGATCGAATAACAGTCATTCAATCGAGTTTAATGAAGTTAGAGGGTTGTATTGATGATTGAAATGATTAGGTACAATTATGTAAACCCAATTTGTTACGGTCGACAATCATATTTTAAACAACATACTAACTTTCTCTGACCGGCAAATTGCAAGAAATGTAAGAAAATTTGAATTTTGTGAGCTACCTTTTGGAGTTTTCACCTAATCACCTTAATCCTGGGAATCACACGTGCTGATAAACCTATATTATGTAGATTAGGTAAGTAAACAACTAGTACAGACTCTAAGTCCAAGGAAACAATGTCCCACAGCAAATTATTGCCCCAATTACAAGGAACCACTCCAGAATGCACTACAAACTCCATGTTATCAGGTTATTCGAACTCGCTCGGTGGTGAGCTCAGCTTAATTCTATAATTGCTCTCTCTATTACGCCGAACAAACTTTGTCTCAGTCAGCTGTATTTTTTTTGTTGGCAAAACTTTTTAAACCGCTATAAAATTGACCCTTGTTGGAGTTCGGGAGTTAATTTATTGGTTTCGGGATAAAACTGAGTTATTGCCGTGCCAATGTTGCATTAAATTGATTAAAATTCTTGCGAAATAAGCTCGGTATAAATCATTTCTTGTGCTTCTATTTAAACTCAAACAGAATCGAGGACTTAATCAAAACAAGTCCTCGATTACTTGTACTGTTGTGTTTATGTTACACTGATCAGAGTAATTTGCTTTCATTTTCTTTTTACTCTACTACGGCAAAGTTAAAAAGAGCGTTTTGATTTTCACCGATTTGTATGTATGCTCGTATGTTCCATCAATAATTTCTAAAGTACTGATCGTAATTTCACAAATGAGGTATCGTTGGAAGCGTCTTGGTCGCCTGCTGGTTATAGGCTATGAGACGTACAGAATATAGCGATAACGGCTACGATTTCGACAATATTTTCTTGCTTTATTATTACTTAGAGCGCGAGTTTTCAGTAGTCAGTTCTTAATTCTGTTTACCATTCCTAATTCGTTATTCTTCTCGATGTCTTATGCAAATCTATGCTCTTGTTTTAGTTTATGTGTTTATAAATGTGTGTATGTATATACCTTCCTCCACCTCACTCCTGTTCTGCCAAGCGTGATGTGTGAATCAGAGAATCAAGCATACACTGCTGATAATAAGCTGGTTCCAAGTTGCTTATAACACTTGTTCTTAGCGTGTCAATGGCAATCTATGTATATAGAGTCAATCAGCCCTGTTTCATATGGTACGTACGTAAAGAGTAGCGCCTACGCAATTCTTCCCGTGGGTGTCGTAAGAAGCTAGTAAGCGACTTATTAGAGAGTGGAGAGCAGCACTCTCTAAGCATTTTACCACTGTAGTGCAATCGCCAACCCGCCTGCCAAGCGAGGCGATTATGACAAACCACCCAAACTGGGGGAGGCCTATGTCCAGCAGTGGACATGTTACAGTTGAAATCATGATGATGATGAGAGTCAACCAGAGTTCAGCTGTTTGGAAGCTATGATGCCACAGACAGACACACAATTACACGCGTTAAACTAGCACACCTCTGTTTCCGACGTAGATTAAAAATCGTCTCATCTCGACCAAAACTAAACGAAGATAAACAAAGTCTAATGATTGAATGAGCCTATTTTAGATGCGATAGTGAGGAAATAGGCCAATAACAAGCGAGAGTAGACTATAAATACTGCAGTGTCAAGGCAGATCGTTGACGCGCGCTTTCCCTCTCGACTAGCTTGACTATAAATACGACGCAGGCTTTATATTTCACGATGTTGCTTTAATTCGGAATGAACTGAAATATGAATGAACTCGTAATTGGTTTTGACTTTATGGACGTAATTAAGTTTTATGTAGAGTTAATAAGGTTGGATTTTGAAACGACCGCTGCAGTCATTGGACACAAAAGCAAGCTGTGATTTGAGCCCGAATGTCATTTTTATCCGACTACGGGGAAGCAATAAGGAGCACTATGATTTTGACCGGTTGGTTTGTATGTGTGAATACATCTATTCCCTCATAACTACTGAACTACTCATCATAATTTGACAAATAAGATATCGTGGTAGGCTATGTGACTTGACATATTTTTTTAAAAGATGCCTTTTTTGATGTCAAATGCTTATTTATTAGCACATTTCACGATATCAATATGATATTGTATAGTTCGTAGTAGGTATTGCTAGCTAACTCCAAAATAAAAAGTAAAATTAAAAGTAAGTTCAAAAACAAAATCGGACACCTGAAGAATCGGACTCTAAAAAGTGTGAAACGAGGAAATATAACCACGAAAACAATACTTTATAGTAATAGGCGGTAATAATAAGCATTACGGTAAAGTGGCATACGACCACGGTTTATAAATGAGAATATTTTTACACGCTTTTTAGCTTCACTTGTATGTTTGTATGTTTGTTTGTAACCGACTCCGTATAGCGCGATTTTGACCCACTTTAAGCAACCAGATTTCATTTAAACTTTTCATTTAGACTTATCTAGGACCGATGACAATACTATAATTTCATTGTGCCATTATCCTTGACAGGGTTACCAGGACAACAAAAAAACTGTCTTCAAAAACTACGCTGACATACGTCACAAACTACGCTGACATACGTCTCAAAATTCGAAACGCCCTAAAAATTGAAAATAAATAATAGTTTAAAAAAAATAAAAAGCTTGGAGTGCTTTTTAAGGTATTTTTTTATTGATGTCAGGCACCCCACGCTTTTTTCCATTATTTTCTACTTTTTAGTTTGATTTTCTATGGATGCGTGTTTTTTAGTTTTTTTAAACTATTATTTATTGTTTCATACTTTTTAGAGCGTGATTTTTAAGTAGTCTGGTTTTAGTTTTTGAACTAACTACAAGGTGTCCAGAAAGGGTATCGGGTATTTGTAAGTTCAATGAAACAAAAATTATTTGTATGCAATAAAAAAGTTTATTGTTTATTATTAGCATATGAATTGGAGAATTATTTGGAAAAGATGATGTTATCCAAATGATGACCGTTACGTTGCTGGCACTCTTCTAAACGGAAACGAAGATTGGCGATAACACGTTGACACATAGCTATCGATATTGCTGCCATTTCTGACCTGATGTTTTGCATTAACTGGGTTAGATTCGTCGGATTGTTTTGATAAACCTTACTTTTAAGGTATCCCCATGCAAAAAAGTCAAGCGGGCTAAGGTCGGGGCTTCTGGGAGGCCAGTTGATGTTACCCTTTCGCGAAATGACTTTATTAGGGAATAATTCGTTAACAACTTCCATTGAGTCATTTGAGGTATGGCAAGTGGCCCCATCTTGCTGGAACCACGTTCCCGAGTTGAAACCTGCAAACTCCTGCAACTCTGGGACCAAAAAAATTCGCAACATATCGCAATAACGGTCACTATTCACATTAATTGCTCGGCCTCGTTGATCTTCATGAAAATAAGGACCAATTATGCCTTTAGCAGACATAGCGGCCCAAACAACGACCTTTGGGCTATGCAGGGGTCGTTCATGCTTTCGTCTCGGATTCTCCACTGCCCAGTACCGACAATTCTGCTTATTAACATGACCATTCAGGTGAAAATTTGCTTCGTCACTGAACAGTATGTTGTTAAAGTTGTTAAATCGCTGCAGCATTTCGTTCGCAAAATTCAGTCGATTAGCATAGTCCGTATCCTTCAATTCTTGAACCAATTGAATTTTATAGGCTTTTAGATGTAAGTCTTTCTTTAAAATCGAATGTAAAGACGATTTTTTGATGTTCAACGCTTGGCTTCGCTTTCGGATGGATAAAGACGGATTTTGACGAACCGACGCCTCAACTTCTTCAATTGTTTCTTCATCGCGAACTGAACGAGGACGACCAGAGTTTTGAATTTTAACTGTCGCACCTGTATTCTTGAACATCCTGATCCATTTTCTAATGCTATCGTCACTTGGCGCGTGGCGTTTACGATATTCCGCACGATAGAGACGTTGAGCAGTCACTATTGAATCACCATTACGATAAAACGCTTGTACGCAAAATGCGCGATGCGTCCCCGAGTACTGTTCCATCGTGACTAAAACTCCACAAAATGGCGGACGCCACGAACCCCTCCCCGCACCCTTTAGACGCCCCGTTTCGAATATGGCGCGAAAACAAATACCCGATACCCTTTCTGGACACCTTGTATTTTCCACAAAAAAAAACTTTAAGGCCTTGTCCGCACCGCGAAATTTTTGCGCGCGATTTTTTTCCCGTAATTCTGTAACACATTGAATCTTATACGAGTATCCGCACTCGTGATTAAAAATTCGCGTGGAAAAATCTGTGATTTGATGCAAATTGAACGCGAATGCAGTGCGGACAAAGCCTTATATCCTCTCAACAGTATAATGCGACTCTTTAGATTTATAAAAAAACCCCAATACAATGTTCTGTCATTATTCAACAAATGAATAAAAGCAATGAAAACTGAAAACGTCAAAAATTAAAAATCTTTCACAACAGCAACAAAAGACACCCATATGTTTAAAAATATTTATTAAATTAACAAAAAATAAACTACAGTTCCACCAAAATGATGTCGAAGACTCGGGGAATCTGGTCGTATATGGTGAGCTCCTCAAAGCAATGGAACAGACGGACAGACTGGATTCTTCACAGAGGTTATGCGGATGCAAATGATCCAAAAGACTGCAGAAGAGCTTTAAGAGATATTCCAACTGCACCAGAATGTGAGAGACGAAAAAAGAAGAAAGGGGGGATCCTACACAAGATCAAACTGAAGGTGATTGAGGGCGGAACGAACTTTGGAAGTAAGCTGTTGATCTTATTTAATAATTATTATATAATATCTTACGACAACCTACACACCGCTATCTGATCCCAAACTAGGCAGAGCCTGTACTATGGCAACCAGACAACTGATAAGTAAATATACTTATATTTCTAAATACATACATACTATAGACAAAGTACACCAAGATACAGAACAAATAATTGTCTCAGCATAGAAAGATTTGTCCTGGGTGGGAATCGAACCCCACGACCTCAGTCTTAGCAGTCAGGGTCACTAAACACTAGACAAACAGGCCAGTGAGCTTATGACGGCCATACACAATATGGTTTACTGGAGAGTATTACCAGTGCAGCCTGACCAGGTAGACCTGAGCATGCATATGGGAATCATCAATCATTTCAACCATGGACGTCCACTGCTAGAAATAATGTTCCCCCAAGCTCCGCCACTTAAGCCGGTTCTGTGCTTCCCGCATGTTCTTCACGAGGTCATCAGTCAAGAGCATCAAACGTCTCTCTACGTCTTCCAGTACTTCCAGCCACTCTAGAACCATTCAGCCCCATCGGGTATCTGTTCTGCGAGCATAGAATTTCTTCCATATTGGCATAGACCTATGCATTTTTTTGAATACGTGCTTAATCTGCGCATGCATACATATGCGGGGTGATTACATAACACTCATACAATCTATATGCCTTTCATTTTATCAGTTCCAGATAATTTATTACGCTATTTACGTTGTTGCGCAGACGAATGTTTTCAAACATGGGGCAATGGATTAGCATTTTTTTCAAAATCTTTTGGATTGTGATTGAAAGTGTGTTTCCTAATGGGGTGGTGGGTTGACCTTTCCCGTGGATTGTAACGTGTATAGCTTACATATGATTTTTGACACACCTTCCTAATATCAGCTGTTTAAGGTTCATCTTCATTCTCCTGACATTGTCTCAATTTATTTTGGGGTCGTCAACTCAGTTGTCACCCCCTTTTTGTTCTTATCACGCTGTCCATCCATAGTTTTCTTGGTCTCCGCCTACTAGTATAGCTATCGCCATACATATTTAAAACTTTTCATGCGACATTTTCCATACTCCTCAGTATCATATCCCCACACCATGACAACCAATTTCCACATAACTTTTCAGTAGCAGGTGCCACTTTCGGACTTCCTCTTAAGTACTCATATCTTATTCAATCCGTTCGTGTCACAACACACATCCTTCTTAGCTCCCTGCAATGCCTTTCATTCATCGTTTTAGGTGGATCTATATTAATTAATAAACATTTGATTGATCAAATAGCGCCATTTCGTCGGCTCCAGTGCAAACCGCCAGTGTGTGACGCCCCGAAAGAACCGAAACAAATTGCGTTGCCGGCACCACAGCAAAAGAAACCTCCAGTGCCGGCGCCTCGGCCTGGTGTCCAGGTATCGGTTCTTGGCGCCGACACAGCCATTGGGCAGTACATCGCCCTGCTTCTGAAACAATGCTCCTGTATTAAAAAGTGAGTTGTATTGTATATTTAAGTTCCAATTAGAGGAAAAGATTCCAGCGTTCTTCAAACATTCTCACTCGCTTTTGAGTAATATACACATACATAACAGCACGTCTTGCCTCCCCGAAGTGTTGGGCACAAGTATAATATACCCACATTTAGCTGGTTATATATGTATAACTCCCACGTAATAGGTGGCGAACCTATTGCGACCAATCGGGCAGCAACGAAAAACCCAATAACACTATGCCCTATCTGGGGATCGAACCCAGGACCTCATGCTCAACAGTAGCGCTTACGACTACTAGACCAACAGGCAGCGGATTCAGTATTTTTGCTTTATGTTCATTTAAAATTCTTTACAAATTTTCTCTAGATATAAAATAATAATTTGACTACTGACAATATGGAAGAAATTTATTTCCCAAAATCGCAAATAGTGTCAGCTTTGGTGTGTAACAAAATTATTTAAATTACATAAAGACTAGCAGAAACTGCTGTAACTGAAGCGAGACGTTACATAACAAGAACAGATAAAAATGTTCTTTATTTAGTTTCAAGCCTACTTACAGGTCTTCACTTTTACAACATAGCATAATCATCCTATAATTTTCCCACTGCTGGGACACAGGCCCCTCTCTGTTAGAGGGAGAAAGAAAATCAAAAGTCATTTATTCAAACTAGGGTGAGAGTCAGCACTTGCCAAAGTTACATAAGACAGTTCTTCAAAACGCCCGCCCTTCACCACTTCCTAGTACTGTAACTGTGAGGAAGAACAAAAAAATCCCCTGCAGCACAGTTATTTGTTAAGTTAGAAGAACTTTATTCTATACAATAATAAATAACGCACCACGCGGGCCCGGTGCGGGTTAGTAGATTTCACATGACTTCGAATTTTTGGTTCATGCCAGTTCCTCACGATGTTTTCCTTCACCGTTTGGGAGCAGTGGTGATGAAATAATTCACACGAAGTAAAGCGCCTTCCAACTTCCAACCTATAACTTGTAAGTCGTGCCCGTTACCGCTACCAAACATTTCGTCAGTAATTAATCAGTAATTAACTAAGATGCATTAGCAAAATTTAATTATTTCCACGTTCTCCATACACTCTCTTAAAAAACACACAACTGAAAAGTCAATTGCTTCCCTATTCCGTTTGACCTAATTGGACATTACCCACAAACGCACCCACCGGAGCAGATGACCTTTCTACTTCTATTTTGTTAATGTTGTGAACAGGGATGCCTAATTACGTTTTTTTTAGGCCATTTCTCTATAACCCTGTTTATGGCTGCCCTAGTTTTGATATCGCAATTTTATTATTATGTATAATAGTGTTTTGGCTACTTACTTATCGCTTAGTTTGACGCTTACCTTGAAATGACTGTTAGCCCAGTCTATATGGTGTTAAGTCTTTCTTGAAACTAGATGGTTGTTTTATTTTTATATAATAACTAGCTTTTGCCAGCGGCTTCGCCCGCGTGGAGGTCGGAAATCTTCCCGCGGGAACATACTACCGGGATAAAAAGTAGCCTATGTCCTTTCTCAGGCTCTAAACTATCTGTGTACCAAATTTCATTTAAATCGGTTCAGTCGTTTTAGCAGGAAAGCGAGATAGACAGACAGACAGACAGACCGACAGACAGACAGAGTTACTTTTGCATTTATAATATTAGTATGGATAGTATGGATAGTATGGAAGTATGGATAGTATGGATAGTATGGATATCTTAGGACAACCAAAAACCCATTATCTGATATCAAACTAGCCAGAGCCTATGTCTATGTATTTTATAATTATGTGTATCGTCAAATAACATTAACATCATCGGACTGCCTCATTGGTCTAGTGGTTGTAAGCTGAGCATGAGGTCCCGGGTTTGATTGCCAGGTTGGGCAAAGTGTTATTTGGGTTTTTTTATTTGGAATTTGTCAATAGCAACCCGGAGTATAGATTTGTGATGTGGGTGAACTTGGCAGAGCATTTCCCAGCAGAGCAAAAAAAAATGTGAGTTCTATTCGCATGCAGCTGAGTTCTAGAGTTCCTTATACTTAAAAAAAATAGTTCTGCGATTTTTGCCTGAAAAAAGGTCGAACGAAAATATGCTCTGCTAACTTCCGTTGGCAGATCATTTTTTCCAAAAAAAATTTTTAAAATTTGTTTTAGGTTCACAGTGGTGAATTTTATAGTTCCTTATACTTTTCCGAAATAGTTCTGCAGAAAAAATAAAGAAAAAAAATAAAACAAAAATATTACCTGTTATAAGAAAAAGAAAATCGATTCGTTAAAACAGGCGCAAATGGCGTAGTTTGCCGAGTTTCGTTGATTCTACAGACTCAGTTTAGTAGTCAGTACTACATAAACAGAAACATACTACATACATGCAGATATCTCATAAACGTATAAGCAGAGCCTTCCAAAAAAGAAAGGTTAAATAAAATATAGATTTCATTGAATGTTTGCGAAACGATGATCAAAATAAAAAGTAAGAGTAAAATTGAGAAGCTAGATCTCCACAATTCGTATTGCCACTATAACAGAAGTATTCGAAAATATGCAAAATTAATTCAGAACCCTAACTGAGATATCAGCAGAGCATGTGTAAAGATTTGGGTTAGTTGAAATCAAGATTTAAATGAGCGTTTTGGAGAGATGGATAAAAAAAAATATATCACTCAGGAGCGGGAACTCCTCGTTTCCAGATGCATCTGTAACTGAACTACTTGACAGGATCAATAATAAATTCAGAACTTTGACTAAAGTATCAGCAGAGCATGGGAAAACACATGTGTTAGTGAAAATCAAGATTTAAATGAGTGTTTTGGAGAGATGGAGAGATAATAAACTAATCGAACTAAGGAGTGGGAACTCCTCATTTTTAGATGCACCTATAACTGTGCTACTTGACAGAATCGATAAAGAATTCAGAACTCTGACTAAAGTATCAGCAGAGCATGGGTAAACGCATGTGTTAGTGAAAATCAAGATTTAAATGAATGTTCTGGAGAGATGCATAAAAAAAGTAACTTATCACACTCAGGCGCGGGAACTCCTTGTTTTCAGATGCACCTGTATCTGAAATACTTGACAGGCTCAATCAAAAATTCAGAACTCTGACTAAAGTATGAGCAGAGCATGGGTAAACGCATGTGTTAGTGAAAATCAAGATTTAAATGAGTGTTCTGGAGAGATGGATAAAAACAATAAACTTATCGCACACAGGAGCAAAAACTCCTCGTTTCCAGATGCATCTGTAACTGAACTACTTGACAGAATCGATAAGAAATTCAGAACTTTGACTAAAGTATCAGCAGAGCATTGGAAATCACATGTGTTAGTGAAAATCAAGATTTAAATGAGTGTTCTGGAGAGATGGATAAAAACAATAAACTTATCGCACACAGGAGCGAAAACTCTACGTATCCAGATGCATCTATAACTGATTTACTTGAGAAGATCGATAAAAAATTCAGAACTCTGACTAAAGTATCAGCAGAGCATGGGTAAACGCATGTGTTAGTGAAAATCAAGATTTAAATAACTGTTCTGGAGACATGGATAAAAAAAAGTAACTTATCACACTCAGGCGCGGGAACTCTTTGTTTTCAGATGCAACTGTATCTGAACTACTTGACAAGCTCAATCAGAAATTTAGAACTCTGACTAAAGTATGAGCAGAGCATGGGTAAACGCATGTTTTAGTGAAAATCAAGATTTAAATGAGTGTTCTGGAGATATGCATAATAAAAAGTAACTTATCACACTCAGGCGCGGCAACTTCTTGTTTTCAGATGCACCTGTATCTGAACTACTTGACAGACTCAATCAGAAATTCAGAACTCTGACTAAAGTATCAGCAGAGCATGAGTAAACGCATGTGTTAGTGAAAATCAAGATTTAAATTAATGTTCTGGAGAAATGCATAAAAAAAAGCAACTTATCACACTCAGGCGTGGGAACTCTTCTTTTTCAGATGCGCTTGCAACTGAACTACTGAACAGGATCGATAAGAAATTTAGAACTCTGACTAAGGTATCAGCAGAGCATTGGAAATCACATGGTTTAGTGAAAATCAAGATTTAAATGAGTGTTCTGGAGAGAAGGATTAAAACAATAAACTTATCGCACTCTGGAGCAGGAACTCCTCGTTTCCAGATGCATCTGTAACTGAACTACTTGACAGCCTCCAAAAAATATTCAGAATTCTGGCTAAGTTATCAGCAGAGCATTGGTAAATACATATTTTAGTTAAAATCAAGATTTAAATGAGTGTTTTGGAGAGATGGATAAAAAATAAACTAATCGCACTCAGGAGTGGGAACTCTTCGTTTTTAGATGCACCTATAGCTGAGCTACTTGACAAGATCGATAAGAAATTCAGAACTCTGACTAAGGTATCAGCAGAGCATGCGTAAACACATGTGTTAGTGTAAATCAAGATTTAAATGAATGTTCTGGAGAGATGCATAAAAAAAAAAGTAACTTATCACACTCAGGCGCGGGAAATCCTTGTTTTCAGATGCATCTGTATCTGAACTACTTGACAGGCTCAATCAGAAATTCAGAACTCTGACTAAGGTATGAGCAGAGCATGGGTAAACGCATGTGTTAGTGAAAATCAAGATTTTAATGAGTGTTCTGGAGAGATGAATTAAAACAATAAATTTATCGCACTCAGGAGTGAAAACTCCTCGTTTCCAGATGCATCTATAACTGAACTACTTGACAGCCTCCAAAAAGTATTCAGAATTCTGGCTACGTTATCAGCAGAGCATTGGTAAATACATGTTTTAGTTAAAATCAAGATTTAAATGAGTGTTTTGGAGAGATGGATAAAAATAAAATAATCGCGCTCACTAGTAGGAACTCTTCGTTTTTAGATGCACCTATAACTGAGCTACTTGACAGGATTGATAAGATTTTCAGAACTCTGACTACGGTATCAGCAGAGCATTGGAAATCACATGTGTTAGTGAAAATCAAGATTTAAATGAGTGTTCTGGAGAGATGGATTAAAACAATAAACTTATCGCACTCAGGAGTAAAAACTCCTCGTTTCCAGATGCATCTATAATTGAACTACTTGACAGGATCGATAAAAAATTTAGAACACTGACTAAAGTATCAGCAGAGCATGGGTAAACGCATGTGTTAGTGAAAATCAAGATTTAAATGACTGTTCAGGAGACATGGATAAAAAAAATAACTTATCACACTCAGGCGCGGGCACTCTTTGTTTTCAGATGCACCTGTATCTGAACTACTTGACAGGCTCAATCAGAAATTTAGAACTCTGACTAAAGTATGAGCAGAGCATGGGTAAACGCATGTGTTAGTGAAAATCAAGATTTTAAGTGAGTGTTCTGGAGATATGCATAAAAAAAGTAACTTATCACACTCTGGAGCGTGAACTTCTCCTTTTCAGTTGCACCTGTAACTGTTTTACTTGACAGCATCCTTAAGAAATTCAGAACTCTGACTTAGGTATCAGCAGAGCATGGAAAAACACGTGTTAGTGAAAACCAAGATTTAAATGAATGTTCTGGAGAGATGCATAAAAAAAAAGTAACTAATCACACTCAGGCGCGGGAACTCTTCGTTTTCAGATGCACCTGTAACTGAAGTACTTAACTGGATCAATAAGAAATTTAGAACTCTGACTAAAGTATCAGCAGAGCATTGGAAATCACATGTTTTAGTGAAAATCAAGATTTAAATGAGTGTTCTGGAGAGGTGGATAAACTTATAACTGGTCTACTTGACAGCATCCTTAAGAAATTCAGAACTCTGTCTAAAGTATCAGTAGAGCATACGTAAACACATGTTTTAGTTAAAATCAAGATTAATCAAGATTCAATTTAGTGTTCTGGTACGATGACTCAAAAAAAAAAATATTTATCGCACTCAGGAGCGGAAACTCCTCGTTTTCAGATGCACCTGTTACTGAGCTTTTTGCGTGTATTTGTAGAGTTAAATGGAACACGCCAAGTTGCGTTCTATCGCTTTGACTTTCTGGGTACCTTTAAATAAATTTGGATAGAATATCCGAGTTATTAATAGAATTATTGAAAGACCATGTGAAGACCATGTAGACAGCTGTCTGAAATGTTCTGTAGAGGAAAGAACCACACAAATTGAATGAACTTATCTAGTCAGTGCTCGCATTTTTTTTTCTCTCTGGACGGGGAATCATCAAATGACTTCTGCCGCTCTGGGCCGAGCAGGAGGGCGTGTCAGACTTTTACTGACTAAATCCCACCCGTGTTCCATCAGTTACCCATGTGTCAGGGTCACGGTATCTCGATTGAATAATCTCGCGGCCCTGGCAGGCATCGGTCCTAGCTGACCCCTTCAATGCTGCTGCCATCTCTTTGAGGCGCGTGTGGAACACTACGTGCCGTCGAGACAGGCCTGGTACTTACGGGCGGCGAGCTACCTATTGCTCGCCGCCTGCAAGCCCGCGCCTACGGTGGCTGGGAGTCTGTGATCGACTCCCGACGCCCGGGGCGTCTCCTCCTGCGGCGGCTAGGGACGAGAGGGCGCAGAGACTGCCACTCCCTCACGCGCCCCACCTCTTCCTTTGCGAACATTACTGCTTCGCAGAGCTTCCCATTGCCCTCTCGCTCCGTACAAGGACTCGCACCAGGGCCGGACGCAAGTGGTCACCGCCGCCGATCACCTACACGAGGACGCGACAGTGCTCCGCCCAGGCAGGGCACACTTCCACTGTATGCTCCACCGTGTCCTCTAGACGATCCTCACAATGGAAACATCCGGGCGTTTCCTCCCGCTTTATTCTGAACAGGAACCCACCGCAGCAGCAATGCCGGAGAGAACCTGCATCAGGTGGAAGGTGAGGACGCTGTAGCACTTCTCTATCCACTCCTCAAGGTTTTGACCACAATTCCTATAGTCGGAAATTGTCAACCGCTCTCTGCTGATGAATTTCTGAACATTCTGGATATTTGGTGTATTCGCAATATTATATAATACGAGTATATGTATTCATCTGAAAATGAAGACTCTCTTCTTCGACGGCTCTTCAGTGCTAATCAACATTCATTTTCGATCATTCAGTGTTAAAAAACAACTAAATTACATTTGAAATATTAGTCAATCTATTAAACCGTGCTCTTATTGATACATTTGTCCAAGATCTGGATTATTTTCTCATGTTTCCCGAAAGAACACTTAATAGTGCATCAGAAAAACGTTGCAGCTCCTCGCTGCTGAATTTTCTTAATATCCCTTTTAATTAAAATAAACCTCCCTTTTAATAAATTTATATCATAATATTTACTAACACATATAATACCAATGCTCTGCTGATACCTTAGTCAGAGTTCTGAATATCTTTTGTAGGCTGTCAAGTTGCACAATTATACGTGCATCTGAAAACGAGGAGTTCCCGCTCCTGGGTGCCATAAGTTTTTATTTTACCCATCCCTCCCGAACACTCATTTCAATCTTGATTATCACTAACACGTGTTTCCCATGCTCTGCTGATACTTGAGTCAGAGTTGTGAATATCATATTGATCTTGTCAAGTAACTCAGTTATAGGTGCAACTGGAAACGAGGAGTTTCTGCTCCTGAGTGCGATAAGTTTATTGCTTTTATCCATCTCTCCAGAATACTCATTTCAATCTTGATCATCACTAACACATGTGTTTACGCATGCTCTGCTGATACTTTAGTCATAGATCTGAATATCTTTTTAGGCTGTCAAGTAGCACACTTTCAGGGGCATCTAAAAATGAGGAGTTACCGCTCCTGACCAAAATATATATATTTTTTTAAACATCCTAACAGAACACTAATTTGAATCTTGATTTATCTTGATTTTAATTAACACATGTTATTTCGTATCCTCTACTGATACTTTAGTCAGAGTTCTAAATTTCTGATTGAGCCTGTCAAGTAGATCAGATACAGTTGCATCTGAAAACAAAGAGTTCCCGCGCCTGAGTGTGATAAGTTACTTTTTTTTATCCATGTCTCCAGAACAGTCATTTAAATCTTGATTTTCACTAACACATGCGTTTACCCATGCTCTGCTGATACTTTAGTCAGAGTTCTGAATTTTTTATCGATCTTCTCAAGTAATTCAGTTATAGATGCATCTGGATACGAAGAGTTTTCGCTCCTGTGTGCGATAAGTTTATTGTTTTTATCCATCTCTCCAGAACACTCATTTAAATCTTGATTTTCACTAACACATGTGATTTCCAATGCTCTGCTGATACTTTAGTCAAAGTTCTGAATTTCTTATCGATTCTGTCAAGTAGTTCAGTTACAGATGCATCTGGAAACGAGGAGTTTTTGCTCCTGTGTGCGATAAGTTTATTGTTTTTATCCATCTCTCCAGAACACTCATTTAAATCTTGATTTTCACTAACACATGCGTTTACCCATGCTCTGCTCATACTTTAGTCAGAGTTCTGAATTTCTGATAGAGCCTATCAAGTAGTTCAGATACAGGTGCATCTGAAAACAAGGAGTTTCTGCGCCTGAGTGTGATAAGTTACTTTTTTTATGCATCTCTCCAGAACATTCATTTAAATCATGATTTTCACTAACACATGCGTTTACCCATGTTCTGCTGATACTTTAGTCAGAGTTCTGAATTCCTTATCGATTCTGTCAAGAAGCACAGTTATAGGTGCATCTGGAAACGAGGAGTTCCTGCTCCTGAGTGTGATAAGTTACTTTTTTTTATCTAAGTCTCCAGAACAGTCATTTAAATCTTGATTTTCACTAACACATGCGTTTACCCATGCTCTGCTCATACTTTAGTCAGAGTTCTGAATTTTTGATTGAGCCTGTCAAGCAGTTTAGATACAGGTGCATCTGAAAACAAGGAGTTCCCGCGCCTGAGTGTGATAAGTTACTTTTTTTATCTATGTCTCCAGAACAGTCATTTAAATCTTGATTTTAACTAAAACATGTTTTACCAATGCTCTGCTGATACTTTAGACAGAGTTCTGAATTTTTTATCAATCCTGTCAAGTAGTTCAGTTATAGATGCATCTGGAAGCGAGGAGTTCCTGCTCCTGAGTGTGATAAGTTTATTGTTTTAATCCATCTCTCCAGAACACTCATTAAAATCTTGATTTTCACTAACACATGCGTTTACCCATGCTCTGCTCATACCTTAGTCAGAGTTCTGAATTTCTGATTAAGCCTGTCAAGTAGTTCAGATATAGATGCATCTGAAAACAAGGAGTTCCCGCGCCTGATTGTGATAAGTTACTTTTTTTATGCATCTCTCCAGAACATTCATTTAAATCTTGATTTACACTAACACATGTGTTTACGCATGCTCTGCTGATACCTTAGTCAGAGTTCTGAATTTCTTATCGATCTTGTCAAGTAGCTCAGCTATAGGTGCATCTAAAAACGAAGAGTTTCCACTCCTGAGTGCGATTAGTTTATTTTTTATCCATCTCTCCAAAACACTCATTTAAATCTTGATTTTAACTAAAACATGTATTTACCAATGCTCTGCTGATAACTTAGCCAGAATTCTGAATATTTTTTGGAGGCTGTCAAGTAGTTCAGTTACAGATGCATCTGGAAACGAGGAGTTCCTGCTCCAGAGTGCGATAAGTTTATTGTTTTTATCCATCTCTCCAGAACACTCATTTAAATCTTGATTTTCACTAACACATGTGATTTCCAATGCTCTGCTGATACTTTAGTCAAAGTTCTGAATTTCTTATCGATTCTGTCAAGTAGTTCAGTTACAGATGCATCTGGAAACGAGGAGTTTTTGCTCCTGTGTGCGATAAGTTTATTGTTTTTATCCATCTCTCCAGAACACTCATTTAAATCTTGATTTTCACTAACACATGCGTTTACCCATGCTCTGCTCATACTTTAGTCAGAGTTCTGAATTTCTGATAGAGCCTATCAAGTAGTTCAGATACAGGTGCATCTGAAAACAAGGAGTTTCTGCGCCTGAGTGTGATAAGTTACTTTTTTTATGCATCTCTCCAGAACATTCATTTAAATCATGATTTTCACTAACACATGCGTTTACCCATGTTCTGCTGATACTTTAGTCAGAGTTCTGAATTCCTTATCGATTCTGTCAAGAAGCACAGTTATAGGTGCATCTGGAAACGAGGAGTTCCTGCTCCTGAGTGTGATAAGTTACTTTTTTTTATCTAAGTCTCCAGAACAGTCATTTAAATCTTGATTTTCACTAACACATGCGTTTACCCATGCTCTGCTCATACTTTAGTCAGAGTTCTGAATTTTTGATTGAGCCTGTCAAGTAGTTCAGATACAGGTGCATCTGAAAACAAGGAGTTCCCGCGCCTGAGTGTGATAAGTTACTTTTTTTATCTATGTCTCCAGAACAGTCATTTAAATCTTGATTTTAACTAAAACATGTTTTACCAATGCTCTGCTGATACTTTAGACAGAGTTCTGAATTTTTTATCAATCCTGTCAAGTAGTTCAGTTATAGATGCATCTGGAAGCGAGGAGTTCCTGCTCCTGAGTGTGATAAGTTTATTGTTTTAATCCATCTCTCCAGAACACTCATTAAAATCTTGATTTTCACTAACACATGCGTTTACCCATGCTCTGCTCATACCTTAGTCAGAGTTCTGAATTTCTGATTGAGCCTGTCAAGTAGTTCAGATACAGATGCATCTGAAAACAAGGATTTCCCGCGCCTGAGTGTGATAAGTTACTTTTTTTTTGCATCTCTCCAGAACATTCATTTAAATCTTGATTTACACTAACACATGTGTTTACGCATGCTCTGCTGATACCTTAGTCAGAGTTCTGAATTTCTTATCGATCTTGTCAAGTAGCTCAGCTATAGGTGCATCTAAAAACGAAGAGTTCCCACTCCTGAGTGCGATTAGTTTATTTTTTATCCATCTCTCCAAAACACTCATTTAAATCTTGATTTTAACTAAAACATGTATTTACCAATGCTCTGCTGATAACTTAGCCAGAATTCTGAATATTTTTTGGAGGCTGTCAAGTAGTTCAGTTACAGATGCATCTGGAAACGAGGAGTTCCTGCTCCAGAGTGCGATAAGTTTATTGTTTTAATCCTTCTCTCCAGAACACTCATTTAAATCTTGATTTTCACTAAACCATGTGATTTCCAATGCTCTGCTGATACCTTAGTCAGAGTTCTAAATTTCTTATCGATCCTGTTCAGTAGTTCAGTTGCAAGCGCATCTGAAAAAGAAGAGTTCCCACGCCTGAGTGTGATAAGTTGCTTTTTTTTATGCATTTCTCCAGAACATTAATTTAAATCTTGATTTTCACTAACACATGCGTTTACTCATACTCTGCTGATACTTTAGTCAGAGTTCTGAATTTCTGATTGAGTCTGTCAAGTAGTTCAGATACAGGTGCATCTGAAAACAAGAAGTTGCCGCGCCTGAGTGTGATAAGTTACTTTTTATTATGCATATCTCCAGAACACTCATTTAAATCTTGATTTTCACTAAAACATGCGTTTACCCATGCTCTGCTCATACTTTAGTCAGAGTTCTAAATTTCTGATTGAGCTTGTCAAGTAGTTCAGATACAGTTGCATCTGAAAACAAAGAGTTCCCGCGCCTGAGTGTGATAAGTTACTTTTTTTTATCCATGTCTCCAGAACAGTTATTTAAATCTTGATTTTCACTAACACATGCGTTTACCCATGCTCTGCTGATACTTTAGTCAGAGTTCTGAATTTTTTATCGATCTTCTCAAGTAAATCAGTTATAGATGCATCTGGATACGTAGAGTTTTCGCTCCTGTGTGCGATAAGTTTATTGTTTTTATCCATCTCTCCAGAACACTCATTTAAATCTTGATTTTCACTAACACATGTCATTTCCAATGCTCTGCTGATACTTTAGTCAAAGTTCTGAATTTCTTATCGATTCTGTCAAGTAGTTCAGTTACAGATGCATCTGGAAACGAGGAGTTTTCGCTCCTGTGTGCGATAAGTTTATTGTTTTTATCCATCTCTCCAGAACACTCATTTAAATCTTGATTTTCACTAACACATGCGTTTACCCATGCTCTGCTCATACTTTAGTCAGAGTTCTGAATTGTTGATTGAGCCTGTCAAGTATTTCAGATACAGGTGCATCTGAAAACAAGGAGTTCCCGCGCCTGAGTGTGATAAGTTACTTTTTTTTTATGCATCTCTCCAGAACATTCATTTAAATCTTGATTTTCACTAACACATGCGTTTACCCATGCTCTGCTGATACTTTAGTCAGAGTTCTGAATTCTTTATCGATTCTGTCAAGTAGTACAGTTATAGGTGCATCTAAAAATGAGGAGTTCCCAGTCCTTAGTTCGATTAGTTTATTATCTCTCCATCTCTCCAAAACACTCATTTAAATCTTGATTTTCACTAACACATGTGTTTTCCCATGCTCTGCTGATACTTTAGTCAAAGTTCTGAATTTATTATTGATCCTGTCAAGTAGTTCAGTTACAGATGCATCTGGAAACGAGGAGTTCCCGCTCCTGAGTGATATATTTTTTTTTTATCCATCTCTCCAAAACGCTCATTTAAATCTTGATTTCAACTAACCCAAATCTTTACACATGCTCTGCTGATATCTCAGTTAGGGTTCTGAATTAATTTTGCATATTTTCGAATACTTCTGTTATAGTGGCAATACGAATTGTGGAGATCTAGCTTCTCAATTTTACTCTTACTTTTTATTTTGATCATCGTTTCGCAAACATTCAATGAAATCTATATTTTATTTAACCTTTCTTTTTTGGAAGGCTCTGCTTATACGTTTATGAGATATCTGCATGTATGTAGTATGTTTCTGTTTATGTAGTACTGACTGCTAAACTGAGTCTGTAGAATCAACGAAACTTGGCAAACTACGCCATTTGCGCCTGTTTTAACGAATCGATTTTCTTTTTCTTATAACAGGTAATATTTTCGTTTTATTTTTTTTTCTTTATTTTTTCTGCAGAACTATTTCGGAAAAGTATAAGGAACTATAAAATTCACCACAGTGAACCTAAAACAATTTTTTAAAATTTTTTTTGGAAAAAATGATCTGCCAACGGAAGTTAGCAGAGCATAATTTCGTTCGACCTTTTTTCAGGCAAAAATCGCAGAACTATTTTTTTTAAGTATAAGGAACTCTAGAACTCAGCTGCATGCGAATAGAACTCACATTTTTTTTTGCTCTGCTGGGAAACGCTCTGCCAAGTTCACCCACATAGATTTGTGCTCGATTGACGGCAATAGGCTCACCCCCCGTTACTTGAGTCTTAACCTTTTGAATGTCTTAAGTTACACAGTTCGACATAAGCAATTGTCTTTCTATTGTGTCTCTAATTACGGCATTCGATGAGTTAATCATACTTGACTAAAGATACACTTCTGTTTAACTCTTTTGAGAAACAAAGCGTGACGTTATATTATGTTACATCATAAAATAATCTGCATTTTGCTTCTAGGCTTCTTGCCATTATATCGTCTGTTCTACCTAGACATTACGCAAGTCATAATGACCAATTATTCAAAATAATATTCTATCATTAACTACTCCTCTTCATCAATCCGGGATAGGAAACCCATCCACATTTTCACATTAACGTCAAATCCCGATTCTGATGTTGAGCGATAAATTTAAGCCCGGGCAAGTGAACGGTTGCGTACACCGTTGTGTTGTGACATCGGCGAGACGAATGGTCCCTCAGGGCCGAGGATTTCATGAGCCGTGTAGAGGCATGACGAAGAAGTAATGTAGAAGGGCAACACCGGGGTCATTGCGTAACTTGCTAAAAGTAGGAGATACTTTCATTTTGGCAGTTCAACAACATTCATTGCGTTACTTACGTGACTGAGCAGATAATTTATTCGGACAAATGAAGCAATGGATACGCACCTTGGAAATGATTCAAGATTCTTGTCAATAGTGTGGTACATAATTAGGGTGCTGGTTTAATCTGTGATTAGCACTATAGTTTGTAAGCACATGGGACATTAGGAGACTTGTTAATTTTGGTTTTCCATCAGAACTGCATGAGTTAGTTAACATTCTACCAAGAGAGTTGCTCTATTCTGAACATGAAGCGAATTTATTCCACTTTTGCAGGTAACTCTGGTAGAAAGCAAGCCTAAAAGTAAGGCACGTATTTAGTATAGTCTTAGTCAATAATATAGATTTACTTACTAGCTTTTTCGCCAGTGGCTTCACACGCGTTGCAGTCGGATATAATCCTAAGGAAAATCTTACTAACGGGATCAAAGTAACTTAGGTGATAATCCAGGTTAAAAACAATCTATGTGTTAAATTTGACCCAAATCCGTTCTCCCGTTTTTGCGTGCTTGAGTAGCAAACATACAATCATCTTAACATCGAAACATTCGAACTTTCATTTATAATATTAGCAGGATGCAGCATGACACGTGTAAACGAAGGAAACACTATAGTGTTACAATAATATGTATCTCTTGAAAAACACAGCCAATTATTTGCTCCGTATTTTTTTGTCTTGTCAACTCCGGTGAGACTTCTGTATCTATTTGTTTAATGGCAAATGACTTGAGGGTCCCTGACGTCATAGCTGGCTGTGCAGCGGATCACCCATAAACTGTTTTGTGTCTGCAGAGTACAGACGAAGGCATTTTGCCTGTAAACTTTAGAGGTTTGATTCAATTTCGTTTGAGATAACCAGCGTTCTGATTGACCGATGACCGAGTTAACTCGATTCGAGGTTTATATTGCCTGACTAACAAGCTATGCAGAATTTAAGTCAATTTTGGGAGATTTCGTATTGATCACCAGCAAAAGGACAGAATCAGTTGAAATATTTTCTCACTCTATGACTTTAATAAAGCACTGGAAGAATCCCATCATCATCATTTCAGCCGAAAAAGTCCACTGCTGGCCATAGGCCTCTCCCAAACACCGCCACTTGGACCGATTCTGTGCTTCACGCATCCAGCGGATTCCTTCCTTCACCAAGTCAGCGGTCCATATTAAGGGAGGCCTTCCAACGCTACGTCTTCCGGTACAAGTTTGCCATTCCAGAACGTTTCGGAACCATCGGTCATTTGTTCTGCGAGCAATAGGCAGGCTACCAACTGCCACTTACGTTTGATGATTCTTCAGGCTATGTCGATTACCTACGGACCTTGTGCGACTTTGGAGCTTGAGCCTTCTAATGAGACCACTTTTCAGTGCCATACGCACTCTTTAAAGATTTTCGTCTTGAGACACTGTGGCATGTGGTCACCATTTGTACCGTTTTATTTATACAAAAAATCGCTTAGCTACCCTCAGTTAACCCGTTTAAATAGCACTTGTCACTTGTCCCTAAAGATTCAATAGAAAATCAGCGTCAGACAGCTGTCTGTTATTACTGGTGAAATGAACCTTTTGGCGTAGCCGTGCAGCACACACTATTGTTGTTAAAACATTATTTTTACTATTTTATGTCTTTTGTGTTTCACGAATTGTGTCCAAATAAACGTTAGTCTTTCCATGGCCCACTACGGGGCACCGGTGTGGGCGCCCTCACTGAGGCTGCGCCCAGCGCGCCGGTTGTTTGCGGCCCAGAGGGTCATGGCCATCCGGTTAATCCGGGGATACCGCACAGTCTCGTGCGAGGCGGCGAGCCTCCTTGCCGGAGTGCCACCATGGGATCTGGAGGCAAAGGTCCTCGCGCACATGTGGGAGTGGCGCAAGGAGGTGAAACGCCGGGGCGAAACTCCGCTGCCGCGACAAATCGCGGCACGGCGGACAGAGCTCCGGTGTGATCTCATGGCGACATGGCGGGTACGATTGTCGCAACCCAGTGCTGGGCACGCCACAATTGCGGCGGTAAGTCCCCTCTTTGAGGAGTGGATAGAGAGGCGTCACGGCGTCCTCACCTTCCGCCTGACGCAGGTTCTCACCGGGCATGGGTGCTTCGGTGGGTTCCTGTTCAGGATAAAGCGGGAGGATACGTCCGGGTGTTTCCATTGCGAGGATCGTCTGGAGGACACGGTGGAGCATACGGTGGAGGTGTGCCCTGCCTGGGCGGAGCACCGCCGTGTCCTCGTGGGAGCGATCGGCGGCGGCGACCTCTCGCGTCCGGCCCTGGTACGAGCCATGGTACGGAGCGAGAGGGAATGGGAAGCCGTCACCTCCTTCTGCGAAGCAGTAATGCTCGCGAAGGAGGAGGCGGGGCGCGTGAGGGAGTGGCAGTCTCTGCGCCCTCACGTCCCTAGCCGCCGCAGGAGGAGACGCCCCGGGCGTCGGGAGTCGATAGCGGACTTCCGGCCACCGTAGGCGCGAGCTTGCGGGTGGCGAGCAATGGGTAGCTCGCCGCCCGGTAAGGACCAAGCTCGGGTCGACGGCGCGCAGTGTTCCACGCGCGCCTCAAAGAGATGTCAGCAGCAGTGTAGGGGTTTACTAGGACCGATGCTTGCCGGGGTCGCGTGATTGTTCGAAAGAGATACCGTGACTCTGGCACATGGGCAACTGATGGAACACGGGTGGGTTTTAGTCAGTAAAAGTCTGACACGCCCTCCCGCTCCGCCCAGAGCGGGAGAAGTCATTTGATGATTTCCCATCCTGAAAAAAAAAAAAAAAAACGTTAGTCTTTCTTGACTCGTAAAATCGTAAAATAAAGAACAACGGGCACAATCCGTAAGGTACGGCTCATGAATCAGCTCCTATGGGAGTCTCTCGCTGTCTGGCTGACCGTGTTATTGCCCAAACGATTCAGCCACAGCTTTGATGACACTAAATGTATAAGGGAACTTGAATAAATTATTGTTTGTGCTAAATCAGATGATGGTGGAACTGGAATTATTGGTCCCTAATATCTTATGCTAACATAGGTGTTTTTCTTCATAGTCATTATGCAATATTAACTCGAATATTATTCGAAGAAGTCATCAATACACCGAGTGAGATGGCACTTTCAATCATTTCTTAAAATGAGAGCTTTTAGAGGTTTCCTTCGACGTCAGACGTCATGAAAAAAAAATGACACACCGCCATAACACGTCCGATGACCCATAAAAACATACTTAACTTTTTCATTGCATTGCCATAATACATTCCCACCTTAGATAAGAATATACCAGGCATTCAAAAACTACGCAACAAAATTTTGCCACAAATACATAGTAGGACTACTGACAGTAGGTTAATTGCCCATGCATTTCACAAGATCTGAGAAATTATCTTTATTTTAGGTTTTTGAATATCTTAAATTGTAAATGTACTTATTTCCCAACTACACTATGGCAGTTTTGGACATAATCTCTGGCCTGGCCTGGGCCTAGCTCTGGCATCTTCACCGTCACATGCGAGCTAAGCTGACGTCATCGCAAAATCCTGCATCGCACAAGCACGAATTTACACAGCGTCTCGACATCAATCGTCGGACAGTTGCCCACCAAAAACGAATCCCATCTGCTCGAAGAATCCTCTCTTTTCTACGGAAGTTGAGTGAACTTTAGACCCTGTTTCTTATGAGAAAGGCTCAGCAATAAACCATTGAACCACTGTACTTGGTTATACTGTGGTTTTAGAAAAGACGTAGACATTATATGGATCATTCAATGTATAAGGAGCAAAGATTTTACGAGGAGGCCGTGCCTACTGCGGCGAGGAATCTTTATCGCCATTTTTATTGCTCTTTATTTGAAACGTCATTGTTGACTGACTTGGTACATTATTTGTTCCGAATTATAAATTAAAAATCTTATTCTGACACTTTGAATATACACCAGCTCGATAGTTGGTAGTTTCGATGTTTGTTACTCAATCACGCAAAAACGGATGAACGGATTTAGATGGTAGGTAAACAGATATTGTATTACCTAAATTGACACGTAAGATACTTTATGTCCAGGTAATACGTAAATAGTAGTACGGGTGACCTCCACGCGGGCGAAGAAGCCGCTGGCAAAGGCTAGTTAAATATTAATTCCTATTTAAGGGTCATTGCCGTAGGTTTAAAAATAATTATGTATCCTGACTTAGGAAAGAATTTGATAACTGACGAAGATATAAAAGACATTTGTTTAATCAATTCTAGAATTAACTGAGTAAGTATTAATTCCATTTCTCCTAAAAGAACACGATTCTTTCTTCAGAGCAAGCCGACAAAAACAATCGAAATTCCCGAACAAGACACATTTTCATCATATTTTTTCGTCTCGAACAGAAGTCGATATCTTTTCCTCAACGAAAGGCATAACATAATCTAATCTTTATCGGAAACAAAACGTAAAAGCTTTTTTCTCTGATCCAATCATGTCTGGAAATAATACAAGCAATAAGTACATAAATCGTATCGTATTACTGATGGAAAATGTGAATCTGTTTCTATGATATAAATAAATATGGTCTATATGTTTCCTTGAGAATCAGATTATTTGTATATTTCTTGTAAGATTCTGGTCAATGTTAATAGATTTTGGACACTTTCCTTGGAATAAGGTAGGCGCTTAAAGCGTATTTAAGAGGCGATTTTCAAATCTGCTGACAACTTTCGTCCAAAGAATATAAAATGACATAGGTACTTATTTGTTCGTCAGAGTTATCTGCCGACTGAAAAATTTGCCTTGAGTCAACGATTTAAAGCCAATTTTGTATTTAATATGCCAAATTATCCATTCAAAATCTAAGTTACAAAAAATTTTTGATACGTGTTGTGTATGTAGGCAGGTACCTTTAAAATCACTTCTTGTAAATAGCTTGAACAATTAAAACTTTCAAATCAACACCATTTGAAAATAAAACCCAACGACGAAGCAGCGTCTCCTGACGTCATTAATTTCTCTCTCTCTCTCTCATTTTCTTTCTCTGTCTCACTTGAAACCCTTAAAATCACTGCTTACATATTGCTAACTGGCAAATGATCACCATTTGATAACAAAAGCTAGTGCAAAACGAGTAATTAGAGACGCTAAGAATTGCGTCTCTAATTACTCTTATTTATGTCTCTGACTTTAAAACAAAACACAGTTAAAACCATTTCATGAGGACTGCTTTTCAAGCTCTAAATTGAAACATTCCTCACTTAGTCGCACGAGTGTGTGCTTCAGACTGCAATTTTAAAGAGATGAGAAGATTCAGGTCATTCCTTTGCTGTAAAGTAAACCAACCTCGACTTGTTGTGTGCTAGCTCTCACCGCTGACCACAAAGTAGACAAAGGTTTTACGAGCTACACCTAACATTTGTAGGGTTTTCCCGATTCGAGAATTTCTTCTTTCTCGATGTTTCTGATACGCTCTGTAGTATACACGTCGATCAATCTAAACAAACACACATTTATTACTATATATATAAAAATGAATCCCTATTTCCCTTGGTCACGCCATCACGCGTGAACGGCTGGACCGATATCACTTTTTTTTTTTGTTGTGTTTGTGATTGTCAGGAGAAGGTACTTATGAAATAAAAGAATAAAAAAATTGTGCGGAAAATTAGAAAATTTAAGAACACTTATTTAAGAATACTTGGACAGATATTTTTGAATTCGAATAAATTCTTAAAGAAGGCTATAAGCTAATAAACCTCACGCTAGGGCCGGTAGGAAAACATAAAGTAAGAATGAACGCTAAGCTAAGAGATAGCGCAGGAAGACTATGGGATGCGATTAGGTGGCTCGGGGGAGCAAGAAATTTCACTCGGACGAAGTCGCGGGCAGTAGCTAGTTCATTATAAAATAGAGATGAACGAATTTGACCTAATCCTTTATAAACTCGATAGAAAGTTGGAATGGCGTGGAATGACATTTAGGTACATTCGTTAATAAGATATCATCATCGGCATGATGTTGATACCTACTGTAATCCCCCCGTAGGAGTAGGCACGGGGTGTGCCTACACAACACCTATAATTCGCCAGTAATGTTTAAGTCCCATTTTAAGGTGGCGAGCCTATTATCATCAATCGGCCATAAATCCAGACTCCGGGCTGATACTGAGAAATTCCTGATGGAAAAACCCTATAACACTGCCTGACCTGGAAATCCAACCCAGGATCTCATGCACAAGAAGAGACGAGGAAGTCTAGTAAATAGGGTATCCTCATTCGAAACCACTCAACTGAAAGAAGGTTTGCTACTAATCGAATCAAAAAGTATCGAGTTTCGATTCGAATCAACCTATATCTTCAACTCGATACATTCAATTCCTATATACCATCTACTAGTACCGTTCCTCGTCGCATTGCAGGTTACGTCTGTACGAAGCGAAGGACAATCACGGCTGCAACCGGGACCTATGCTCCGTAGTGCAAGATCTCCAGCACATCAACACGAACTGTCTCGTACAAGCGTTCAGCTGTGCCTGTTATGAGCTTGAAAGATGTTTACAGGTGGAATTTGTATTTTATTTACTTGATTTTAACGTTCATTGTGGATAGGTTAGAATTCCGTATCTAGTGGTAATTTTAAATTAAAAAAAAAAAATTATACCCGACAATGGCGTAGCAAAAAGGAGGCTTACGAGTCCTACGACTATAACCGGTATGTACATATGTGGGTATCCGTATGTATGTATGTATGTATGTTCATCTGTAACTTCTAAACTCCTTATCATATTTTGACAATTGAGGTATTCATTGAACTGCCGGGGTCGCGTGATTGTTCGAAAGAGATACCGTGACCCTGGCACATGGGCAACTGATGGAACACGGGTGGGTTTTAGTCAGTAAAAGTCTGACATGCCCTCCCGCTCCGCCCAGAGCGGGAGAAGTCATTTGATGATTTTCCATCCAAAAAGAAAAAAAGGTATTCATTGAAAGGTTTGATCGCCCGCTGGTTGTTTAACAAAACAAGACATTCTAACAGTATTATAAGCGATCATAGGCTTAGGGCAAAGTGACATAAGACCACGGCTTTTAGATGAGCATATTTTCTTGCTTCATACTTTTTAGAGCGTGATTTTTCAGTAGACTGGTATTATTTTAGAACTTACATTTTATGTTAGATATTTAAATTAGTTAGCTGTCGTATTTAGCTACGTTGGTGGTATTTCGTTCAAGTACCTTTGTAACCTACTTTACACCCACTATATTAGATCAGACTTCGAAAAACAAAGACTGACAACCAACAGTATAACAATCAGTAAAAGTAGTAATCTCATTTCTCAGCCAAAACCAGAGGTACACTATGTATCTTCCCACAAACAACCCCCCTCCATTTATCACTCCAAACACGAGTGCAATAGGTCACAAAGTAACATAATCCAGTTGGCGACTGGTTCTGCCAGTACGGCTGACATTAGCATATCGGGCGGCGCAGGCAGCTTCAGTGCTACTGTCAAACTTGGAGAGAACTTGGCCTGTTTTGCTTCTGCGGGGTATTAACTTTCTGTTGCAAATTGACTGTGTTATCTTTTGTCGTTGCACTTAAAGACATGGATGCGTTTGAAATTATTGGTTTTTAGGTTACAAAATCACGGATTAACATCATCATCATCATCTCAGCCCGAAATCACCCACTGCTGGTTATAAACCTCACCTTTTTCTACAATACTTTCGGTTCCGTGCTCTTTCATCCAGATGTTTCCGACTTTGACGAAATCATAAACCCAGCGCGCTATTGGATGAGCCTGGTTTTTTATCCAAACCTTTGCCACCATTCAGTCACAGCTTTGCTCCATAGGCCATCACTTCGTCTAACTGCCCAACGGGTTGAGAATCAAGTAGAAATCTATTAACGTACATAAGTACTGTGACTTCCCGTTATTCTTGTCAATGTCGCACAACTGTAAAACTACAAGTACATTATAGAGAGGGAACGTTTCTAAGTCAAAACAGGAACTAAATAACGTGTATAGATCTCGCCTCCAAAACGAACTACACTAAAACAACTTTTATAGACACGAGAGGAAAATTACAAATTGATCATAGAAAAAATAACAATTTGGTTTTTCCCAGAAATAAATGTCGTTCTAAATTCCTAGGCAATTAGGTGTAAAATATAACACCATAGAGGTTTTCATTTAGCCGTATTGATTCGTGTTGGCGAAAAGCCGCGCCTACAAGTTGTGGCCGCAAAGCCTAATTAAAATGATCATGCAAAATTATGTGTATTTCCACGGTAGCTTTTTTGGGGCTCAAAACATCGCTTACTAAATCTACTGATTCGGCTTCCTTGAGATTTAAAATCCTATTAAAACTGTTAAATACCCTTTGGCCTCGCACAGGACTTTGTTTTTTTTTTTTTTCTTTTAAATTTTGTTTTTTATGTTTTGTCTTTTGTTGATAATTGATTTTTATTTTATTAAGTATAGTTTCTGTGCGTGTCCCAATAAATACTTTTCTTTCTTTCTTTCTTTCTTTCACATACCTGAGGGGCAAGTCTCGTATTTTTAACAATGTTCACAATCTGATTTTAGTCTGAATCTGTCAAAAATACCTCGATTTCCATACACGTTTTTGACATTTGATTAACGCTGAGAGAGACTGCGATTAGATTTTGAATTACGAGAAATCAAAATCTCTTCCTTTCCTTCCTTTTTATTTGATTTCTAAGGTAAACCGTGTTCCGAAACAATGACATGACATAGCTTTCCTGCCAGGGTCGCGAGATTTGTTCGAAAGAGATACCGTGGCCCTGGCACAGGGGAAACTGAAGGAACACGGGTGGGTTTTAGTCAGTAAACGTCTGACACGCCCTCCCGCTCCACCCAGAGCGGGAGACGTTATTTGATGATCTCCCACAAAAAAAAAATGACACAGCTTTAGGGAAATTATCGTTGTTCCATGCAACTCCTTTTGTGTCTTTTAAAAATTTATAATAAGTATTCAAATTTCTTCGCGTACCAGTTTCAATCCACAAAATAAACTAAAACATTTTTGATTAAAAGTATGAACAGCGAACTTTTAATTACAGTTCGCTTTTCGTAGTGATCCTAGGCGCAAGTTCTACCGGACTTGGCCTGAAGCCTGAAGCGGCCTCCGGGCGCCACCCCGCCAGTTCGCCAGTTCACTAAGAAACGACCGAGCAAATAAACTTTTGTGTTTATTTCAAGTTTTTTCTTCGTTTCTTTTTTTCTTTTTGGTGTAGGGTATAGGTACTTATTAACGTCACAGACGCTGTGCATTTGATATTACTAAGCCTTACTGTCCACGTAAACCGCACGTCATGCGCACGCTATCGGAAATTGACAATCGCTTGCATCTTGCATAGAATCAATCAAAACAGTGTCCACGGAGCGGCAAAGTCGCTGTCGCCTCTCGTCTTGCGTTCGTCATGCGGTGCATGCGGCAGCATGACATAGTCATGCGGTGCGCGCGGCACTCATGTCACTCCGACTCGCGAGACACAAACACATATTTTTAGTCATTCGGTAAAATTATTGAAATACAGAATTATCTACTGATAACTCTCTGGCAGCAACAAACAATCTACAATTTATATTTCTTTCGATGTACGGATGAATCCAGTACATTCTTCGCCTGTTTCGTCGTCTTCTAATAAAGTTGTATGCTATAATCACATCATCATCATCACTTGACATTTTCCTAACGATAAGACGTGCTTTTGCAGTGCTACAAATGACGCGACCGTCCACTGTAAGCCTTAAAGTTAAACAATATTGAGATGTAAACTGAACGTGTTTATAGATGTAATTTTGAAACAGTTTTCTTTCTAGAACTCAG
This sequence comes from Aporophyla lueneburgensis, assembly GCA_932294355.1. Classification (NCBI taxonomy): domain Eukaryota; kingdom Metazoa; phylum Arthropoda; class Insecta; order Lepidoptera; family Noctuidae; genus Aporophyla; species Aporophyla lueneburgensis. The sequence goes on from OW028754.1 coordinate 20,674,220, forward strand.
AATGTTTGTATAACTTTGAATAAAGGGTGATTATGAAATAACTGTACCGTATCGTGCCGGACGTAAAGAATAGCACCACCCCATTTCTTCCCGTGGGTGTCGTAAGAAGCGACTAAGGGACTTAGAGAATGGGCAGCAGCGTTCTCTATGCATTTTACCACCATACTGCGATCGCCAACCCGCCTGCCAAGCGTGGCGATTATGGCAAATCCCCCCAAAATCGGGGGAGGCTTATGTCTAGTAGTGGACGTCTTTCGGTTGAAATAATAATGAAATAACTGAAAACCTGAGAGAATCAAAGTCACAATTACGATATTTTTTAGTTTTAATAATACTTTTTCTTATTCTTCAAATATTGAATTTTAATTTAATATTTTGGTTTTCTCGCTATAAGTTATAAATACTGTCTGCTTGATTAAAGTAAAAATCCAACGCTAAGTACAGTCCATTTTCCTTGTAAAAACACATACAAAACCGAAAACCCACCTCTACAAAACGCAGCCAATTAAAGAAACCGTACGAACCACAGTGTAAAAATAAACAAACCAATCTGCAGCAGTAATAGCGGTTGACTCAATGGCTGAAAGGGATTTGTTTACTCTATTTCTTTAGCTACCCATGCATGGTATTCGCGAGTGGCCTGGTGGCGTTGACCTCACCTTGCTAATCAATATCATTCGACCCACTACACCGATTATGTTATTCTTTGGAATGGGAGGTAGGTTATTGTGTATGAAATGGGGCCAGAATATTTCTAGATTCGTTTACTTTTTGTCAAAATGGTGTCTTAATTTTAGTTAAAAGGTATTAAAAAAACGATCATGTTTTTGAATGCATTAATAAGACAAAAAAATATTGACTTTCTGCACTCTTCCATTTAAACTAAATTTCATAGTATTCCGTCTTCGTCATTTTCGTAAAACAGGGTTGTTACAAAGTTTTTGCATCACGTAGGTAATGATTACAGAACTGTATTCTTCAGAATATGAGTAGGTAGGTAGATTTACTCCGTTTTTCCGAAATAAACCAGCATTTTGTCGAGTAAAATAAAATTCACTGAATTAATATCGTTTCATTAAATATTCAAAATGAATACATCGCCGCACATAACATACGACGTGCGAATCCATAATTAGTCAGCCGAATCAATCAACCAACCACGGAACCAATCCAATCAACGTTCTGATTTCGAAACAAAAGGCCGTCTGTCATTTCATTGGCTCACCATACGCATGTAAAATGTATGACAATGCGAACACGCATTCCAAACTCGTATTCGCAAGATTTATATTAAAACGACGCTCGACAAACAACGTAAATATTTTTCCCACGTACCCCTCCTTTACGCGTTTTTACGTAAAAGGGTACCTACAAGATGGCATGTATTATGACTGCCTCCTTCCACGTAGTAAAATGTCGTGCTGGGATTAAAGAGGGTCATGAAGTTATTTCAGCTTGATTGATTTGTTCTGGTTAGTCTTACGAAATTGGCGTATATTAACGTATGCTAGGTAACATATGGCCAATAATTTAATGTATATTTTATTTTATAGGATTAACTAGCTTCTGACATTGTTTAGTTCATATTTAAATCGTGAATGTATAATTATTTTGCATGCAATTAATACAATTTTTGTATCGCTAAACATGTGGACATTATATAAAAAACAAACTGTAACAACTTTGTACCATGTTTAAAGCAAATAAAGACTTATCTTATCTGCCCGCGACTTCGTCCGCGTTAAATTTTGCTCCCCTGAATCTTCCCGTCACATCAAATTGACTGCCAGTTTTCGTGCATTATTCGTTGCTTCTCCGCTCCTTTTAATCGAAGTGTGTTTCATAACCTATAGCCTTCCTCAGTAAATAGGCTACCCAACACAAAAAAAAATTTAAATTCGAATCTCTAGTTCCTGAGATTACCGCGTTCAACCAAACAAACAGACTCTTAAGCTTTATAATATTATAAGTATAGATTACTTACATATTATTGTATAGAATCAAGTTCTTCTACCTTAACAGACAGCTGTGCTGCTGGGGAATTTGTTGCGCCACTTTTTCATCCCAGCTAAAGCACTAGGAAGTGGTGAAGGGCGGGCGTTTTGGGGGGACTGTCTTATGTAACTTTGACGTTCAAAAAGTGCTGACTCTCAGCCTAGTTTGAATAAATGACATTGATTTTGAAAGGGCTGGGAGATTAATGTATTTTAAAAGCCATTCCTGTTTGCGGAATTGTGAATAGACTTGAATTCCGTTCCATCGAAAGACACATCGACAAAGACAATAAATTAATGTTATTGAAAATAATATAAAATGATACAGGGCTTTTAATAATTGGCAAGACTTTTAGGCACATCACTGTATGTCTCAAGAGTCTGGTCATCATTCACTCCCCTTATCTCTTCATCATTATGTACATTTTACTAAAGTTAGTTAATCACTTTGTAACTAATAAATTGCATTGGCTGAACAATGACTGTCCATGAAATTAATTAATTACTGTTACGATCATTTATCACTGTTACATATTCGCTCACACTCACATACTGGACAAATATATACTCAAGGTGGCAGGGACATCATTGCGCAACATGTTACCACAATGTATTTAGTACATGACTCTAAACCTGGCTAAAACGGCTACGAAATTATTGTAGGTTAATAAAAGACAATGCTATTCAATATATTTCCGTAGATATCGCAATTATCTATGAAACGGCTAATTCTTTTTGATAGCCGACGAAAAATGTTGACGCTACCCTAAAATCTTGTGTTGAAATCATGGTTACAGTTTGCTCGTCGATGCCCCTGCCACACTGTATTTTACTCTCAAAATGGATACTCATTTAATCAAAGTCATCAGTATTCTCCTGTCCTTGTCCCAATTTACTAGGGGTCGCGGTCGGCGCAAGATATTGTCTTTTTCTTTCAAACTTCTCTAATGAGTCGTCATTAAAAAAGAGAAGAGAGAGATGAGTCGTCGTTTTAAATGGTTAGAAAAGGGGTGATTACATTACATTAGTCGTAATGTAATGTAATCACCCCTTTTCTAACCATTTCAACTTTCACACAGTCCAGTCCATCCACCGTTTTTCGGGCTTCCCGTACTCATAGCCATCCATATTTATACTCAAATCTTTCCTCACTTACCGATTTCCACACAACTATTCAGTCACCAATAAATAAAGGTATCCATAAGATTTGAAATAAAACCTACGAACTAAAAATATTCAACAAGAATATGAAATAGTTAAACAAGCTTCTTTCATTTCCACCCAGTATGAATGTTTGATATTTGAGAAGGATGAACTAGGTAATATAGCTAGACAGTAGCTAGATTAAAATACTTGTATTCCATTCCTAGTTTTGAACATCAGTTATTTAGCAGTAGTAGGTTATCAAGTGAACAGCAGTAGATTATTAGCAGAGCACAGCGCTAGGCTTAGTTGATTGAGGTATAAAGGGTGGTAGGGAGATCGACGCGCAAACTGTAACCATGAAGTCAGTGTAAGAACCCTCTAGAATAGACAGTTTACGTGTTGTTTCATAGATTGTTTCAATAAAAGTGCCGTGGCATAACTAAAAAGCCGTTATCCGACATATGGTCGATTTTCGATCTGTGTTTCCGAATTTTCAATACCTTGAATAGTTTTGGAAATAAAAATAGGAAGAAAAATTTAAACCGATGTCACTTTTCAATGACAACACATTGAAAAGTGACATCGGTTTAAATTTTTACCGCGGTTTTTGCATGTTATTCAAAACAACGGTTTTGGTAGATAAGGGCATTATAGATATATCACGGCAAAGTGCGATACCTACGCAGTGAAAATGCATGAAACAGCATTTTTTTAACATAACATAATGTATTATAATATTTATGGCGAGATATTTCGTCGCTGGAAGGTCTTGTCCTAAATCTATGGTACCGGGTTGCGCATTGATGTCCTTGCCACCATGTAAAAGAAAATCAAGATTATTAGTTAAACTAATAAACCTAAATAACCCCTTCAACTTTATTACGGAAACCATCTCGAAATAAGTTAAGAGGCACCACATTTGGACACTCAAAGTCAGAACACAGAGCCCCTACGCCGCCTATATAACCAAACACGATCATTGTCCAATGAGAATAAAGCCATATCCACCACATTTGACAAGCAATGAATCGGTAATGTCACTCTTACTTTGAGACAAGACTCTGAACTCTATACATTTCTAGGGGCCCTTTAAAGACCGATGCCAAAGTTCCCTTCTTCTACCGCCCTGATCACCATTTTCCTTCTCCTACAGAACACAGACATAGTATTAATGCTGGAAAGCGGCTACGTGAACGTGGACATGCCATTTGAGAAGAGATTCGAGTACCAGGCTCCCATAGTCAAGTGCTATGCGGATGCCATCGCCAACGAGTGTCCCAAGGCGTTCGTCATAGTGTGCGCGACGCCTATAGACTGCATGGTGCCTTTGATCGCTGAGGTATACGAAAACGTTATCAGTATTTTGGATGGATAGAATCTTTGGATTTCTTGACTAGAAGTTGAATACTTTAAAGACGACTACTTTAACGACTTCGAGATGGAATGGGGTGAACTACACCTCGTGGGTCCAGAGCGGGTTGGTAGATGTTACATGCCAATAGATTTATTTGTCGACTTTTCAATAAAATTTTTATAATCAATTTCTATAGAAACTATTCATCGCTTCCAAGATTTGGAAGGTTAAATAACCCAAAAAAGTAGGCGAATCAAACTACGTAAGAAAATTTGGAATAACAACAATAAAGGTAGAAAGTTAGCGTGGAAAACTTTCTCAAAATTTCCAAGCTAACTCACCTTTTTGCTATCATTTGCCGTTATTCTTACACTGAGTACCGCAAAAATATGGTTTATTTCTGGAGATATATTCTATAAAGAACACGTTAATCAAGTGTCTTCCCCTGAACTGTCAGTGAATAACAAAGACGTTATTGGATGATTTCTTAGCTTTATAGTTACTTAGCAGTTTAAGTTATATTTAAATTACTTATTAGCTCGTAGGCTAGATTGTAATGTCAATAAAGTATCACCTAAAATGATACTTTAACAAAAAACAAAAAAAAACTGGTGAAGATTAATGTTTCTGCCATATGTGGCATCTTCATTATTACGAAATACGCGCATAATTCACAAATATTGGAATGAAGATGACTATTTACATTTTTAATATGTCAGTTAAAAAATATTTTAGTTAAAGTTATATTCTATGTAGCTTATTTTCAAAATTAAACAAGAAGTCTCTCAAATCGTTAATTTCATTTGTGATGATTGGACACACCGATTTCTTTCTTGCCAACAAACAAGGCTTGAACTACTTTTGCGATAACATTCGTCAAATGTTTGGCAAACTATTTTCTTTGTTAGCCTTAACTATTTCCAACAAATATATGTATGAAAATGTTTATTAGGCGATTCATACGATTACACTTGCCCTAGTACATACACACACAGGGTCAGGGTATATACACAGGGTCGTCGGATATAGTTGAAGTTTTGTAAGAAAACGACGGACGTTTTTGAATGAAATTTAAATTGAAAAAGAACTGTTTGTTTTCTATTAAATAAAATACATTTAATCCGAAAACATCCATCAGTTTCTTACCAAATTACAACTATATCCGACGACCCTGGTACCTTATCTCTTCTGGCGCCCGCCGTTGTTTTCTGATGTAGTGAGCTTTTCCTTAACTTTATTGCATACCTAAACTTCAAAATCGGAAAATTGGTCTTACATATATTTCTGGTGTTGTTGATTTGCCCACAAATGAATTAACTTCGTGTGAATCGCCTATGAAATTGTTTTCATAGGCGATTCACACGAAGTTAATTCATTCGCGTTTTTTTCGTTTTTCAAGAATTTATGTATTCGATTGAATCGGGCGAATCGACACTTTCAAGTAATACGTTATTTTTTATAGGTGACTTGCACGAAGTTCATTAATTTGAGGGCGATAGGCCGCGTCCTACAAAAGCGATCATTGCGCGAATACAAGAACGCCGCGCTCATACGCCGCGTCATTAGTCGATTCACATGAATTTACTCGCATGAATCGGGTGAATCGACACTTTTAAGTCATATAATAATATATGACTTAAAAGTGTCGATTCACCCGATTACTACATAAATTCTTGAAAATCGACTAATGATCCGATATGACATGAACGCGGTGCTCGCTTATTGCGCGGCGATCGCTTTTGTACGGATGCGGCCTGAGAAAAGGGAAAAGATCTTCTAAACCAAACAAAGACAAAATGCTTAAAATAAACGGATCCTAAGAAAATATTTTACGCAGGAAGATACCTAATTCTTATAACTCTATTTCTAGAAGACGGTAAACAACCTCTAATACGAACATATTTTTGCTATAATAGGAACTTAAAAAAAGCTTACACAAAAAGCTTAAAGATAATAATCGCGCATGTTTCAGCAATACACATGAATGCCTGTCGGTCAAAATGTGAAATCAATATTTAGTCTCTCTGTCGTCAGCGCTCGCCAAAGAAATGTGTATTATTTTTTTATTCAAGACAAGGTTTAAATGGCAAGACGTTTTACAGCTGTTTCTTTCACTGTTTTAAATACTTAGCTTTTATTTTTTAGTTTTGAACTAAAGCCAATATGTTACTGATGTCATGACTAGTTGAAACCATTTTGGTGTTTAGATATCCTGCATTCACACATGTGTTCATTTTCTTTTTAAGAAAGACGGTAATGTCTTTCTTCCATCTATCAGTCTTTCATCTTCTCATAATGTTTATGATCTCTAATGACTCTGACCTGTCAAGGGTCATAAAATGTTTTGCCTTCATTTTGCATTTTTTTAAAGAGCATTCAATGTTTTATAGACTAACTAGCTTTTGCCAGCGGCTTCGCCCTTGTATTATACATATACACCTTTTTCTTAAATAACTCTGTCTATTGATACAAAATGGCATTAATATCCGTTGTGCAGTTTAAAAGATGTATTCGTATAAATGCGGGAAGCGACTTTGTTTTATATTATATAATGTCTGATAGACAATTTATTAGCTACACAACTCATTAAGATTTTCCCGCTCTTTCAGCGTTGTAATAATGGATTAAGCAAGATATTAATGTAAATACTGTCACTGCCGAATTATTTTAACGTTACACTCTCGAAATAAAAACTCACTCGTAAATAGTGGACAATTTGGCATTCTATAACAAAGCAACTTCCTTATAAAACGAGCAAATAACTTTAAAAATATGTATCATTCAAATAACAGACCTGCATATTTGTAACCTTCACCTATTTTCCAATATTCACAAGGCATCTTCAACCTACAAATATACTGGGCCGAGAATGAAATGTTGAATAATACTCCTTGAAAGATAACCGTTGTCCGTTTAGCTTCAAAATAAATTCGCACAATCACAAGAAGGCAAGTGATAAATATTGTACGTCCTCCCCTGAGGGCGAACATTCTCAATCTCGCGTTGGATTGCGTTGTTCTCACAAATCCCGTTTGTAACTTAACAGGAATTTGTCAAAAGGAACGTTGAAACCGTTGTATTCCGTTTTTAAATTGTTGTTGTAGTACCACTTGTATTGTTGCAATGTGAGAAAAGGTAACTGGATCTTAGATGGTGTTTATCTTCATCTGATTAAAAAATCCTACTAATAATATAAATGTGACAGTTTGTTTATTTGGATGTTAAAATATTTGGATGTTCAGATCTTCAGAGGTTTCTCAATCACGCAAAAACTACCGAATGGATTTGACTTTTTATCCTGGGAGTTCGTCCTCGTGGCATAATTTCGGACCTCCATATGTTCGTCGTTATAAAAAAAAGATGTTGATAGGTGAATATAAAAAAACCGGCCAAGTGCGAGTCGGACTCGCGCACCGAGGGTTCCGTACAAACCTGTAGGTATTTTCGGTTTAAAAATATATATTTTTTTTAATTTTTATATTTCAGTTGATTGAATGTAAGGTAAATTGCGGTTTACGATTTATGACGTTTTAAAAAAAAACTACTGACTCGATCTCGTTCAAACCAATTTTCGTTGGTAGTTTACATGGTAATGTACATCATATATTTTTTTTAGTTTTGTCATTCTCTTATTTTAGAAGTTACGGGGGGGGGGGGGGGGGGACACACATTTTACCACTTTGGAAGTGTCTCTCGCGCAAACTATTCAGTTTAGAAAAAAATGATAATAGAAACCTCATTACCATTTTTGAAGACCTATTCATAGATACCCCACACGTATGGGTTTGATGAAAAAAAACATTTTTGAGTTTCAGTTCTATGTATGGGGAACCCCAAAATTTATTGTTTTTTTTCTATTTTAGTGTGAAAATCTTAATGCGGTTCACAGAATACACCTAATTACCAAGTTTCAACAGCATAGCTCTTATAGTTTCGGAATAAAATGGCTGTGACATACGGACGGACAGACAGACAGACAGACAGACAGACAGACAGACAGACATGACGAATCTATAAGGGTTCCGTTTTTTGCCATTTGGCAACGGAACCCTAAAAATGGTTAAAATATGAATATAAAAAAATATATGATGACATCATCAGTGTATACTGATACTCTTACAGAAAGTCCAAAAATGTACCTAATCTAACAGCGACTATCAAGACCGGTCATAACCAACTTCTAAAGATAATTCCGATATCGGTTAGACAAGCCAACTCACACCGAATCGTTAGCAGACATCTTTCCACTAATGTGGGTCTTATCTCGGCCCAGTCCTTTGACGATAAATGGAACATTTGTACTAATAAACCAAATTGTTTCTCCTTCAACGTCATTGCCACATTCCTGTTTATCTTTGTCGGTAATTCTGGCAAGTCAATATTTGTTGAGCGCAGTAATTGTCTGGCCAAATACCTACATGTTGTGTTTGTGTTTACCATGCTTCACTAAAGCTTTCAAATTCATGTTCGCATTATCCATATTTGGTTCCAGTTCGAATGATAACACAAATATTTGCATCGTTTGCGATAGTTGAATTAAAATAATCTGTTAATTTAACTGTTTCTATTCTACTGAGAGCATTGTGTATACATTTTGGAAATGATTACCGTTTGTATTATCATAAGTGCTTCTCTTAGTGAAGTGAAGACTCCTGTGATTGGGCAAAACATACTGAACTCCACTTATATCACAAAACTGGAACTTCGGTATTAGCAGATTGGGTTTTTTGTTTACGTCTCCACATGACAATAAACTTTCGTAGCAAGGGCGCACCCCAAAGAAATTAACAGTTGTTTTTGTACTTCCAAAGCTGACGTAACTAGCCTTGCAGCAAAAAGCATCTGTTATTTTTTGCCATATTGGATCAGCCTCATTTGTTCTCAAAGAAAAACTTTCGGATATTGGAACTTTCTTTAGCAATTCCTTTATTTTTATTTCTCCACAACATGTTTTGTTGCTTCATTATTGCGTTTTCTGAGTTCCTTTCAAAAGTCGTGAGTGGCATATTAAACAAATAATAAGAAAGCATGGTTTTGACACGCAACTTTATATATTTTATCGTCAATCTAAATTTTCGCTTATCTTCAGTTTGGTAGCGTACGGTTTTTGGGTCAAACAACATTGATTTTGTGAAATCTGTCGACACGGTGAAATTATGTTCAATGTGTTGCCCAAATTTCATAAAATTTATTCTGTTTACTGAACTGAGAATATTACGGAGCGGGATAGGGAAAATTATGCATAAATTATTTTATGTTATTGATTATATCTGTAAATATTTTTCAGTCTGCTTACTTTTTCTTCTTGAGAGCAGTGGTAAGCCAGTGGTATCGGCAGCGAGTTACTAAATGTAGGTTCAAACCTAAACCAGTGCGCTTTACTTTGTGTACCTATTATTCATCACCATTGTTCTGATAACGGTGAAGGAAAATATCTTGAGAAATCCGACATGTCCTAGAACCAAATATTCGTAGACAAGTGACATCTACCAACACGCACTGGGTCCACGTGGTGGATTATCGACTCCTACTCACCGATAGGAGGCCTGTGTCCCAGCTGTGGGACCGATATAGGCTTACTTTTTAACCGACTTCAAAAAGGAGGAGGTTATCAATTCGGATGTTTATATTTTTTTTTTTTTTTTTTTTATGTATGTTCGGCCATAACTCCGTCATATATAAACGGATTTGCAAAATTCTTTTTTTGTTCGAAAGGGGTTTATTTCGAAATGGTCCCATATAAGTTTCATATAAATCTGATGATGACTTCCGGAGACAGACATCAGAACTCTTTAAAAAATGACAGCAAATCAACCGCGATTTCTGCTATCGCATAAATATCCATTGTTTGTATGAAATTAGTGCGAGATAGATACTATAACTAAAAATTTAAAAATAAAAACTTTTTTCAAAAAAAAAACAACCGACTTCCTTAAAAACACTACAAAGTGAAAAATAACTTTAATTTCGGAAGTCGGTGGCAAAAACCTTAAATAAAAATCCTAAGACACCGACTTCCGAAATTAAAGTTATTTTTCACTTTGTAGTGTTTTTAAGGAAGTCGGTTGTTTTTTTTTTGGAAAAAAGTTTTTATTCTAGGTCGATTTACGAACAGTAAACAATCCCCACGCTAGAGAATTTGGTACTAAATTTATTGTCCTGTTCAAAGAAGCACCACCACACCATAGCTGGATTATAATCTGAGGAACAAAACCTAAAATCTATCAACCCCCCGTTGTTACCTTAAGTTCTGGTCACATGAAGTAAATCTCCTGTGGGACAGGCATATGACAGCATGCATCGATTGCTTTAGAAAGTAGGAAGTCTTGCCACTATTCACCAGTTTAACCAGTCAATTAACGTAATTACAGACACAATTAAAAAACGATTGTGTCTATACCAAATGTGGTATCTCAGGGACTGAGAGGTTAAAAACCTCCAAACAACTTAGTTGGCATAATCGACGCGAGCAAATTTCAACCTACATCCCGCGGCTTCAGTCAGAGCTTTACCTTCCCATCCCTTCCTTTTCCCAACAGACGTTAAAAGAAACAGGCTGGTATGACCCCAACAAGCTGCTGGGCTCAATGGCGGTGCCAGAGATGCGCGCGAGCACGCTAGCCGCACGTGCGCTCTGCCTCGAGCCCCGGTACTGTCGCGTGCCGTGCGTCGGCGGCACGGAGGGCGAATCCCTCGTGCCTTTGTTTTCTAAGGCTGTTGAGTACTTCGATTTCTCTGAGGTACTTTGTATCAACTTTGATCACTTTGTTTGACGATGGACGAACAGACTGTTCCAAATGACCTCAACAAGTAAGAAAATTCAATTGGATAAAGTTCTTGTCAGAATGACAGCTGCCGTTAGCTGTCTTCATTCTGAAACATTCCTTGTGTCATTGAGTTAACATTTAACCTTCATAGTTTTTGAGATCATTTTGAACAGTCCGCCCATCGTCCGATATTCGATCCGGAGTCCTAATGTAGGCAGATGTGATTAGTTGCTCTCTGAAATGGGTCCATTCAATTTTTTTTTTCAAAGACTATCTAAATTACCAGCCGTTTCAGAAAAGAAAACAATTTCGCCAATCAAATGTACTTATTTACTGTCTGTAATACTAAATCCGATTTAAAAATCAACGTGAATCCCTACAGCATCGATCAACACAACTTCTATTATAACGTACTTAAATCCGCTTAATCGTCGGTTAAGCCTTTAATCTAATCCTAAGTCCCTTGCCTTTCCCAGAATAATGCTTCAATGATGACTGAAGCGGTAAGACATGCTCCAGTGGCGGTGTCGAGGAATGATGGATATTGCACCAGGGTCGGAGACCTCAGTGAAGCTCACGCACTCGCCGGTTTGGTGATTGCAGTTGCCCACGCACTCTTGTGCCACGATATCCCAAGAGTCACGGGTTTTGTTGAAACTGATCTCGGACATGTTATATCCCCTGCCAGGTTATTATCACCTTTGTTTTAAATTATCATCATAATCATCACTTAAGCCGAAAGACGATCATTGCTGGGCATAGATAGATCTCTCCCAAGCGTCACCATTCGCCAGCGTTTAGGTTTTCTCATATTACTTTAGTTGTTTTACAATATCTTCCTATGCCAGCTCGGTAACGACTCACCTCATTGGCCTACAACAGGGGCAGGTGAACCAACAAGCTTTGGCCTTATTTTCAATCTTCATAGAGATTTTTGTAATAATATTACAATCGTCACAGTGATGTAATCTTGAGCCCTCGCAATGAGAAACGACCTCGGTATATCTTTAGGAATGCGTGTAAAGTCTTTCTATGTTATTTCCTTCAGCTTCGAGAAAGTTATAAATACTTTGGCCCAAAAAGAGTCAATTTTAACAAATTTTTCATTGGAAAGCCATCACTTTTGCCTTACTTACATGACCTTACACACACTATCGTCTCAGACCTTCATATCGTCGTTACCCATACTTTGAATAATATTGTAAAATGTTAAGTTCTTTTATACGCAACACAAGTCTACTTACGTAACATTCTGAATCCCCCGTACGTACTCGCCTAAATAGTAAGGGTAGTGGCGACTTGATTGATAGACTCATTTATCAACGCCAAAGCCGAAAGGTTTGGCGAAAAAAACGATTTTGTGTAGTGGGTTTTATGACCTCCAAACTACACCATCAGTTCTGGGCAAATCGATAAGAAACGGGAAAAGAAAACAAAAACAATCAGTGTTTAGTAGGAATGAAGACAGTCCACATCCAAAAATATAGCTGCACTCGATTGCATGTTCAACTCGCATTGTATATAAATCGAGTATACTCGTAAACATTTTACATCTCAGCTCTCCTAGCGTCTTTACGGTCACCATAAAATGTTATTACAATATCAAAATACTACGTTCCGTGGCTTCCAAAACACAACCATTTAGTAGCTAGAATGTGAGTGTTAACGGTATTCATTGGAGTTTTAATGGAGGAATACACCACGGTCTTCTGCCTCCAGATTCATCGCCAACACTGTGGAAATTGACGACAAGGGCATCAGAAAGAACCTCGGGCTGCCGAAAATGAACGAATGCGAGACTGTTTACGTGGATAAGGCTCTGAACAACCTTTCTTACAAACAAAGAATCGTGTACGACTGGTATTGTAGATACCATTGCTCCTCGCCTCGCCTCGACACTTGCCAGTTCGAGTTCTTCCATCCCAAGCGTTTTGATAGATTTGACGACTGCGCGTACGCAAATGTTTGATTATTGTGGTGAAATTGTGTTGTGGGTGTCTTTCTAAATTTTTGTTAATGTTTTGGTGCTACAAATGTATTCTATTTGATAAAAGTGTGTGTTTATTATCTTTTTGAGAAATAAAATGTTTTTTCCTTTTCATGATTTTTATTTTAAGTATTTTTTTATTTTTATTAAAAACATATTAAAGTAGGCCTCAAAGCATTCAAAGATTTGATCTCTCAGGTTGTAGGCGCGGTTTATTATAAATTAGTAATGTAAACTCGAATCTTCTAATCATTTAATTATATTTTTTTCTTTTATTTCTACGGCGCAGGTATGTAGCAACAGACGTTCTTCTAAACCATAAAGGCATTTGCAAAAGGTTTGTTTTTCCCCGAAACCTGAACTCTTTTGAACTACACTCTTTGGACTGGGCGTTTAGTAAAGTGATAGGCAGTTGTGATATGGCTTTGGACTGGTACAAACAAAATCTAGACTGCACTATCGGATCAGGTAAGGTACAAATGGTGAAAAATTTCAATGTACCAAAAGAATATGAACGAATAGTTTCTTGTGCGAAAGATTTAGTACCCTAATTATTAGGGTAGATATGATATAATGCCAGTTCTTGTTTTGTTCTATGGAGTACAAGAAAACCTACAAAATATTCATATAAAATGAACTGGAATAAGGTAGAAAACGCAACACAGAAATGAAAGATTTTATATGTTACCATTTATTTTGTTGCTGTCTGTGAAACGTTGTAACGAACCTAATTTTATATGAAACTGTAAATGAAAAAAAAATCGTAAAGTCACAGTAAAAGGTGAAGTGAAATAATAAAAATCTTAAAAAAAAATACGCTTGGTTTTAATTTATCACTGGTAATACTTAAAACTAGATTTAAGGTCCATTTCTTGCGAACGGTGGACTACCATTTGTTTTGAAGTACATTTTTCCGGCCATCCTGAAAAAAAAATAAAGGTGTATTTTTCATTTATTTTGGAAACAAAAGAAACCGCCTTATGGTTCCATAAATATGCTTAAAATTAAGTCAGAAAAAGCCCAAAGAAAACATAATAAGTCTTTTTTCTCGGGGCGAGCCGCAAAAAATGCAATACTATGCTAATCCCGTTGATCCATCTACATGAAAATGGGTCTTTTGTACGCAAACAGAAATCTTGTTGTTGAGCGTGATTGGCATGACTGTACACAGTTAGATTTAAACGACAGACGTGCAGCACTGTAGTCGTAAAACGGCCTCAAATATTGACTCAGCCAGAGTTAAGAGACCCTTCGACCATTTCAATCACAGGGACCAGCCTATCGCGACGAAAAGACGTAAAAGGTCACAGGTCCTTGTAAAATGGATTTTCGAACCGTAAAGGTCAAATTGTGCCTGTTTATGTGGTACTTATAATAGGGTACGTAACTATTTCGGATACGCAAAAGAATACCTTAAGTATAAACAGTCTGTGACTATATTATTTATATAGCTTCTGCCCACGACTTCGTCTGTGTGAAATTTCTTGTGCCCGACCCATCCCGTCGTATCGCATGGCCTGGCCGCGCTATTAATGCGATTTCGATTATTCTTTCTTACTTTTTTCCTTTTTACTAGTCTCTCTGAAAGGCCTCGTGATGTTAAACAGCCTATATTCTTTCTCAAAAATTGGACTATCGAATGTAAAATAATTTTTCAAATTTGATAGGTGGTTCTAGCGGTTAGCGCGTTCAAAAAAACTAATTCTTCAAGTTTATTATTACAGTAGTACAGTGAAACCCCGGTAATCTGACAAACGTTTTGCAGGGCAGTGTCGAATTTGTCAGATTATAGAGTACTGCCTAAGAAGACCCCCTATAGTCCGGATTTTTTCACAAAAGAGTACCTACCTTGTAATCCGACAAATTACAGATCCATTTCTCGTTCAATCATGCATTATCTACATTAGCGAAGACTATAAAAACAATCAATAATTATAGACATGTCGGATTACAAGGGGTTGCCGAATTAGATAGGGGCCTTATTACCGGGGGTCCACTGTATATTTATATCAGTACGTAAAGCAAAAGCTTTGTACCCCTTATGACGCGGAAAGAGGAGTATGAAATTTGGCGCAGTTGCAGTATAAATAGAGGAGTGCAGCAACTAAATATTTTAATGTAATAACGCATTAGAAATACATTAAGTTGCAAATAAATTCTGGTCGAGTTTCAACCACTGGGCGACCACAAGTAGATTATGTGAAGCAAAAACTTAGTCTCCCTTTTATCGAAAATTGCGGAATTGAAATTTGGCACAATTATAGTTTATATGGGGAAAGAGTGCAGAAAGCTAATATTATGATCGAATTTCTACCACTGGGCGCCCACTAGTATAAACATAATATCGAGGGTATAGTGCTCAAACCCAATAAGTACGAAATTGACAATTTCGTACTCACTGGGATTGAGCACTATACCCTCGATATAACAGTTACATTACAAGCCCTGCCTACTCACTAGTGAACAACGTAGTCTTTCTTCATATTTTTATTTGTAATATTTGCGGGAAAACAGCACTAGTCATTAGTAGGGTAAATTTAAAACCCAATAAGTACGAAATTGTTATACATATAATTCAACTGCTTCAGTCGGACAAGATACAGATGGTTTCTTCCCTCCAGTTAGCAGTTAAGCGAGAAAATAGGTCACTTTAAGAGCTAAATGAGGCGGTTGTTATGTGTCCCAACCTATAGACACCTTATAAATGTCCATTGCTGAACATGGGATCTTTGGCCGTTTCTAGCTGAGTACAGCCATAATCGTTGTAAGTCTGCCCAAACAACATTATATTGTTACCATGGTATTATCGTTATATGCTGCAGGAAACCATTGCAATAGCCCTACTTACTAACGACACTGCAGCTTCGCAACGATGCGATAGGGACATGATAAATAAATGAGATTTCTATGCCAAATTTAAGTCATTCTCTAAATGACGGTAAAACCCCATAAAAATCAGCCACACAGACAGACACGAAAAGTGTCTTTTTGATTGAGTATGTCATCATCATCAACATTTCAGCCGAAAGACGACCACTGCAGGACGTAGGCATCCCCCAAGCCCCACCACTTCAACCGGTCCTGTGCTTCTCGCATCCAGCCGCTCGTGTATTTGAGTACAATCATCCTATAATTACCCAGTGCACGGACACAAGCCGCTTCTCTCTGAGAAAGAGTGGGCTGTAATCCACCACACGTGCTCAGTGCGGCATGGTAGATGTCACATGTCTTCGAATGTTGGTTCTAGGGTATGTTCTAGGGTATGTTCTAGGGTATGTTCTAGGGTATGTTCTAGGGTATGTTCTAGGGTATGTTCTAGGGTATGTTCTAGGGTATGTTCTAGGGTATGTTCTAGGGTATGTTCTAGGGTATGTTCTAGGGTATGTTCTAGGGTATGTTCTAGGGTATGTTCTAGGGTATGTTCCAGGGTATGTTCTAGGGTATGTTCTAGGGTATTTTCTAGGGTATGTTCTAGGGTATGTATGTTTCTTCGCTATGTTTTCCTACACCGTTTAGAGAGCAATGGTGATGAAATCATTTTACACAAATGTGATGATGAAACGTGACGAGTGAACGTGACGCGTGTCACTCGATTGTATGCAAAATTAGGGTACCTACATAAACAATCCCTTGATTATAAAAGAGGTTTCAAAAAAAAAACTTACGGTTGTGCAGCAGCAATCCCCATATACCCGTGGACTTGAAAGCTACAGGGTCTTGTCGCAGAGGTCCAGTCAGGACACAGGGTCGCTGGAAACCCTCGAGGGTTGCTCAAAGACTCAGAGTACAGCCTCCACGCCCGGACATGGCTGCAACCGTCTGGGGAAAAACGAAAAATGTTTGTTTGAATAATTCGGTACAAGGAAACTCGTTGATGCTGGCAATGATTGAATTTAATATCCTTTGGGAAAAGTCTCTCCAGTTGATGTTGAGTATGATTTTACAGTGTGTTCACCCCTTTTTTCTATTGATTTAATTTATTCGGCTTTGAATCAGCTGATGTGTGAGGAATATGAAATAAAGCATGTCATGGTTTCTCTGAAAAAGTTTTTCATTAATGCGTCGTTACTTTTATCAGTCCTAAAATTGTTTAACGTAGTTTACGTAGTTACCTATAAGATTTTATTCATATGAACAAGAAAATATAGGTATATTCTTTGTCTGCTGTTAAGTAATGGTTAGCCTGTCAGTTAAAAGTGCCTATCCAGAAACTATGACCCTAAACATAAAAAACCAGGTCACCACTTAATTTAATCAATGTATTGTAGTTTATTGTAATCAGTTTACTAGCAGTAGAAGATATTCGAACCCAAATCTTTCACGAACGTTATTGATCCAGGAGACATAGTCAACTTCTGGAGGGAGGTGGGTTGGTTGGAATAAACACTGACGGCCGCCATGGCCCACGCACAATGGTCCACTTAAGAACTACCTATAAATTTGTGTAACATAAACGAAGCAAGGAGTATGTGACCATCGTAGCCGGTGGCGTTCAATAGTTTCTGCCTGATAACTTTATGTATGTATGTATTTGTGTTACCATCTGCGCTAATGTATTGCATGTTGTGCTTTTCTTTAAGTATGTAATGGGGCGCTTAGACTTGTTAAGTTCGCACTGCAGAAATTGTAAAGTAATAGCCAAACACAATATCGGCGGCGGCGACCTCTCGCGTCCGGCCCTGGTGCGAGCCATGGTACGGAGCGAGAGGGCATGGGAAGCCGTCACCTCCTTCTGCGAAGCAGTAATGCTCGCGAAGGAGGAAGCGGGACGCGTGAGGGAGTGGCAGTCACTGCGCTCTCACGTCCCTAGCCGCCGCAGGAGGAGACGCCCCAGGCGTCGGGAGTCGATAGCGGACTCCCAGCCACCGTAGGCGCGAGCTTGCGGACGGCGAGCATTGGGTAGCTCGCCGCCCGGTAAGAACCAAGCTCGGGTCGACGCGCGCCTCAAAGAGATGTCAGCAGCACTGAAGGGGTCTGCTAGGGCCGATGCCTGCCGGGGTTGCGTGATTGTTCGAAAGAGATACCGGCACACGGGCAACTGAAGGAACACGGGTTGGTTTTAGTCAGTAAAAGCCTGACACGCCCTCCCGCTCCGCCCAGAGCGGGAGAAGTCATTTGATGATTTCCTATCCTGAAAAAAAAAATAGCCAAACACAATGGTATTTTTTTTTTATTGGTTTGTTTTCGTTTTCTGTTTTAGTTTTAATCATGATCGTTGACGAGTTGATTAATTTATGCTTACCTAAATGTCCTCCTTTCTCTCATTGTTCGTCCAATCGTAGAGCTCCCTAAGTTGTGTTTAAGCTGCATGATTACTGATAGATGCGTGCACTGACTGAACGGATCCACTCAATCTGTGTGGTTCTTTCCTTTAAAACCATTTCAAATACCAATCCATATGGTGTTTAGACGATCGGACCAAGTTTGCGTCGGGACTTCAATAGAGACTGTGTCCTTTGAGATTGTTTCGGCCTTTCTTCTCAGTGTAATCAAATAAACGACGTCGACTTCATATCTTTAAAATATGATTGACGTGTAATAGTGTTTGTACAAATATACTTACAGAAAATACGTCATTTATCAGTTACCCTTTGAGTTAGTGAAGTGCAGTGTAAGTGAACACAAACTGCAGTGAAAGTGCCAACTTTTATAAAGAACACGTTAATCATGTGTCTTCCCCTTAACTGTCAGTGAATAAGAAAGACGTTATTGAACGATTTCTTATTTATAGTTACTCAGCAGTTTAAGTTATATTTAAATTACTTATTAGCTAATAGGCTAGATTGTAATGTGAATAAATTATCAACTTTATTAAGCAAAAAAAAACCAGTATCACACAATAAACACATGCTTTGTCCATATCAACTGCACAACTTAATAGAACCTAAAATTGCAAAACAACTCTTAAACAACAGAAGTTATCTGATAACAACGTGTTTTAAAGTTGTTTTCTCTCAAGTAGGTAACATTTAATACTCACACCGCCAGTTAATTCTCAAATCCCACACGACAAGACGAACAACCGACAAAGGGTGAAAAACACACTCTTTTTATCTCTTCTTTTGTTTTCCTTTGCAAGATCAGCAAGGAGAAAAAGCCGTACCTACCTCCCCCATTATTTAACCCCCCTTTTCCCAGTAGGGTTAGTCAGATATATGTTTCTCATGTTGGTTTTATATACAACAGTTTTAACAACGGTTTAACAGTGTTCAGACATAAGCCCCGTTAAGTAGGGGGAAAAAACGATTTGTTTTACTGCGACCACCTAATTTTCTTTCTCGTTTCGTTGTATGTATAGGTAGACAGCCTATCTCTCTCGCCTATTCAGCAATAAGGCTCATTTTTAAGCGACTTCAAAAAAAGGAGGTTATCAATTCGACTGTATTTTTTTATGTTTGTTACCTCATAACTTTTGAATGGATGAACCGATTTTGATGATTCTTTTTTTATTTAAAAGCTGGTGCTTTCCGAATGGTCTCATTTTAATTTGGTTCCACACGGGCAATGGGGTCCATGTGAAAACCATATAAGTCATATTTGCATTAAGTATTTTCGCGACAAATGAACGAATAACGCGATTAGATTAGTGCGGAGTATCTACCATAACTAAAAAGTTAAAAATAAAAACTGTTTACAAAAAAATTACAACCGAATCCCTTACTTTCGAAATTAAAGTTATTTTTGACTTTGTCGTGTTTTTTTAAGGAAGACGGTTGTTATTTTTTTGTAAAAAGTTTTTAAACTAATAAAATCATTTGCGTTATTTAGATACGTTATTGAGCAGACACATGAAGCTATCAATTAGGAATTTCTGTCAAAATTATTCGGATTTCGTTTCAGTTATAATAAGTAGCTCTTCTGCTCTGATGGTGTCTATCTAGTTCATAGCAACAGTTTTCCGATAATTCCCTGACACAAAACTTCAGTAAACTAAGGATCAAAACCCCAGGATTTAAGCCTCAACGGCCGCGCCAGAGGCTACGGGATCAGTGAGCCGTAAAAGGTCATGTATTTCATACGCAGTAACCTACAGAGCCCATTATTGTTATTAAATATTCGTAAACACACGTTTGAGGATTAACCTACATAATTCCGCTCGCAACCCAGTAGCATTTAATTCCATTGTATACTTTGTAGGGGGACTGCGGACTTCAGTGTGCCTACAACTAATCTGGTATTGACATTTTACTCTAACGATCAATCTTTTGGCCGTAAGCCAAGTGGTGGCGTACCTACGACGTCTTGATGAAATATGGGGTTATCGCATTCTAGGGTTGAACAAACTAAATTGATAAACGATTCGATATTTTGAATTTTTCGCTCTGATAATTTAACATTTTTGAAAGAGCATCTTGACTTGTAAAGAAATAGACCGTGGCTATGTTAAGGCCATTACAGATTGGATGTATTTCTGACGCACAGAAATGTATAAGCACACTAGCTTTTAGTTACAAGCGATCGATATTGGTACAAATCGATTTCCAGTATGATGTCATCCAAGTGATAGGAAACCTGAAGGAGAACTACTGAGCATAAGGTCTTGCGGTCGATTCTCACGTCCGACAAAGCGTCCATCAGGAATTTCTTAGTAGCATCCCGAAGCCTGGATTAGTGCCCAGTTGATGGCGATAGGCTCGCCTCCTAGTACGTACAAAAGACTTAAACATGATCGTGATCTGCAGTGGCCTATATGGAAAGCTCTCAATCGATTGCGTACCCAGGTAGGCTGCTGTAGACACAATTTGTCAAAGTGAGGGATTATAGACTCATCCGACACCCAGTGCGAGTGCGGTACGTCTGAGCAGACCATGACCCACCAGCTGGAGTGTCCCAAATGCCCGTTCACCTGCACCTCAGATGATATCAAAAATGCCACTGATGCCGCAATAAACGTGGCCACCTACTGGGCTCAAACGATATAGTAAAAAGTGTACGAGTACCATCGACACGAAAGAAGAAGACTTAAACATGACTGGCTAAATATGGGTTACAGTACACTTGTGGTTAAATAATAACAGCTGCATGAGTCAATCGATCAGGATAAGCCACACGTGCCGCGGTCAGTACATGAATAGACCATCTTTATATACTGAGACCTGTTCATTCCTCGACAAGCACGTAGAGCCGTTGTGTTGGTCTCGACTATCATTCGAGGGTCTTTGACAGTCGTTACTGTTCGCTAGAAGCCTGAATGTCTGACAGCCAGTATTTCCAAGAGATAACGTATTACCTAGTAACTGAGTTCTGGAAGTCAGATAAACAGTTTCTTCATATTACCCAAAAAATACATGGTTGGACATACGCTAGGCAGATGATGACTATAGATATACCGCTACCTGTCCTTTCTGGGATTACAGGCGTGATATTTGTATGTTTTAATGTCTATCTCTATAGATAAAATTCAAAGTCCTGAGTGACTGACTGACTGATATATCAACGCACAGCCTAAACAATAAAAATTTTGGAGAGTGTTTTCTTTGTGAAGTGTAGGTATCCATTAAGAAAGGGTTTTTTGAAATTCCATTCCTAAGAAGGTGAAATGTGGCGTTGAAATGGTGAATTTTTCGACATCCACGCGGGCGAAGCCGCGGACAGAAGCTAGTTCTATATAAACCAGTACCATCGGACAAGCAGGTGTTTATGCGGATGCGGTTTATTTAATATTCAAGAAAAGGCAACTGCTCATCCTTTTGACAATCTCCGGCTTGAATTTGGGGCAGTAGATCTCGGATTACTGTTCACTCCCAAAAATCAAACGGTATCCGTTACCAAAAATCTTTTACAAAATATGATAGTATTATTTGAAATATGGAACTTTTTTCATGCCAACAAAACATGCTGAGCTCCTATCAGAATGTAGCATAACTCTACAAATCTCCACGATTTTGTGTTACGTTCTCCTTACTCACATAATATGTATATTATACAGAACGGGGGAAATAATAATCGGTTTGTAGTTTTTTGAACCGCCATAGGAGATGAACTGAAACTATTTTTATTTATTTTTAGCTGTAGCCGACAAAAATAAATATGAAGCGTTTTCGCATGTAGAAAATAAAAACTTAATTTGTATGTGTGTTACAAATTGTAACTATAGGTATAAGTTGTGTATTAATAAACTAGCTGTACCCGCGGCTTTGGTCGCATTTGAGTCGGAATTTATACCACGGGAACCTGCTATCGGGACAAAAGCCTATGTTACCTACTCCTAATAACAATCGCTGCGAGCAGTTTGAAGATAAACCGAAACAGTCTGACAAAAATCTAAAAATGTTTTTTTTAGATAAATACGTATAAAATTTTATAAACATTGAAAAAAATGCTGTTATTTTGACATTAAAAAGAGACACTTCAACTGTGTTGATATTTATAGATAAACTTCTGCACATAGGAGCAATTTGTCCAAATTCTTAATATTAAGTGAGCAAGATACTTAAGTGTAGTAATAAAGAAATCGTTCCTTTTCAGCATGATAAGATTGCGCAATTCAATTAATGATTTTTGATACTTCTTCGTGAAGAGGCCCACTTGCCACTTCCACATAATTTACCTCATTAGACGAGTCGTTTCATGTCAAAAGTGGAGCTTTACGAGTGCCCCAAATAATTTCGCATCATCACCTTTAATTAACGTTCTTTTATAGAGGCTCATAAAGACTGTATTCGTTCGTATGGTGGCTTTATGAGGAATTCCATTGTACGGGGTTTATTCCATTTTTTTATAACGAATGGTACTTGTTACGGTCTGTTAACGTGGTTTGATGTTTTGCTCGTATACGATTGTGGTCGTAATTGTGAAACGTACAAAGGGCTATGAGGAACGAGATTAAAAATCTGTGTGATAAACGTTTGCTGGTAGATATTAGGGACGTATTTGTACTAAAGCTTTGTGATTTAAAGATGAGGAGTTTTTGGCTCGTCCATCTGTTTTTTTTTTTGGCTGCTTACCGGCAGTAATATTTTATTGTCTATTTTGAATCCAGAAATGGCAACGTTTATTGATTGGATTTTTTTACCAAAAATGGGTTACTTCCTTTATTTTATTTTTTTAATTAGAAGCTCTTCAGCCTATCTAGAAGTTGAGTCTCGTTATAGGCAGTCGAGGCATCGATCATTTTTTAAAGGTAAGCTCTCATCCTTCAATATTATACAGCTATATTGAACATCATCACCTGTCTAGCCTTTTCCCAATTATGTCAGGTCAGCTTCAAGTCAAACCGGATGCAGCTGAATACCCGTATTTTACATGGAGCGACTGCTTATCTGACCTCCGCGACCTGTGCGGCTGTTATTCTATATACTCTTGCACCATACTCAACATGATGATTATTAATCTCTTTCTGGGAGTGAACACATGATCCTTTACTGAGCAGCGTGTGATATCTACGCATTACCAATGATGCTGAAAAGGGAGGTGAATTACGAAAATATCTTAAACCTTTATAGGACGGCTCATACAAAGTGGCCAGTAAACTGGAAAGTCACTTCAAGGTACCTAGGACCTTGAAGTGGATAATCACTTCTTCTCTCTTCACTGTTCAGTTTACTGGCCACTTCGTATGAGCCGTCCTATAAAGGGTTAAATAAAACATTATTTTTGTTTTCCTAAAACTGACATGTTTGGGATAGACTTTGAGGGTAGTGTAACTTTTATTCAGTTTAAAAAGACCTATCAGACGATATGTTACACATCGCTAGTATGGGGGTTATTTTCTCTCTTTCCAAACAAAGAGATTTTTTCAAGGATCTTTTGTCCAAAAAATAAATTCTATCGCATCGACGATGAATTCAAAGTGCATTGACACAGTTTTAACCCCCATAAAATCTCATTGAAATAAACAACCGCATAGGAGTAGCTCAAGGACTAAAGCGCAGAGTACAAGCACCTCTCGAGTAAGAACCTAGTACTCGCTCGTATGACTAACTCTTTATAGCTGGTGGATTCATACGGTTTTACCCTGATATGCTACAAGAGGGGCTTGGACTAAACTTTCTTGGTCTAGGGCTTTTTGTCGCATCGCAAATGGAGGTTTTATTGGAATCTTAGATGGTATTTTATAACACAAAGGTATTTTTTTTTAAACTAGCTTTTGAACAAGAAAATGGACTGTTTCTTTTATTTGAAAATGGAACTTGTTTTTTAAGAGAAAAATATTCTACTCGCAGGAGAATATTATCAAGTAATCTCACAAAATAATGTGAAAATTTTACAAAAATCAAACCGTAGCAAAAGTAGGATAGCGTTAGGCTGATAACCCAAAATTATAGAGGGGGGCGCAAAAGCGACGCGGATAAAATTCACCAAAAAAATTCCTTGTAATTTAATTTCAGCTGAAAACACGAACGCTAATAATAGCTTTTTGAAAGGCAAATAATCGGGGTTGGCGTACTAGTAACGTCCCCCTCCCCTACCTCGTCCTTCGCCGCTCCCTCCCCGCAGCATCCGCGTGTGACGTCAGAGCATCGATCGGCACCCTCCCGCCGAAATGTGCGGTTGTTAGGGTTGCAGCATCATAGCTATGATCAGCTAACGTGCCAAATTCGACGTAAAATTAGTTTTGTGCAGAGTAAATTATTTATTACGGCTTCGTTTAATCCCAGTCTATCTGTATCTCATGCGGCATGGATTGTTCGTTAAAGCACGCAAAGTGTTAATTAAATAGAAACTTGATGAGGTAAGTACATTCATAAAATTCTGTATTACCTACACACCTACTGGGCCGGTGGTGTTATTTGCAAAAACATTTATCAACCCTGTAAAGGTCAATGTCGAAAAATCCCTCCTAAGTAAAAAGGTTACGCAACGAAGATCTTATGTTTCTTTAGTAAACGGGCTGTAGTCGAGAGCTCATGAAGCGAACGCGCCTTTTCATTTCAAATTTCGAATCGTACCTTTTTTTTTGTCACAGATGATTTATGCAATAGAGATGCAATCATTCCATCGAGTGTCAAGGAGCAAATCGAAAAGTATCGAATCGAAATTCGTTGCTCGTTTTGTAACAATCCTTCATTTTTATTTTAGCGATATTTTAACACGAAAGATTTAACTGTCACCTCAGTTCTTTACGTAAATTTTGGCATTAATTGGCAAGCATAATATTAGGTTAAGAAGAAAATCGTAGTTAAAATTCTTGTATTTCACGGAAATAATTCCGTTTGAAAAATGAAAAACTGAAATAGATCGATACATCTGTCTGCTAAGGATAAGATTATGTTGGTTTTGTATCATCTATTTATGGTACACTGACCATTAAAGCTGGGATTTTTACAGTAAAACTGATCTTTAGGAAATTCGGCTTAGCACAACACTTCGATTCACAAATCAATAGATATTGGCCAGATTCTCTACAACCTTCAGATTTGTTATGACGACACGTGTGGATTGTTCACTCAGTTACAAACTTAACGGATATTACAGTCTCATTAGATTAACTCATGAGACTAACAATACATATTGTAAACCATCAAAAAAGTTAAGTACTATAGATTTTTTCCAGTAGGTACTGAAAACATAATACCTACTGGAAAAAAAAAGACATATTACATCGTCGAAAGAGCTTCCCTAGCGAACTAGTAAATTCCATCTGCAGTGCACTAAATATTCTGCGAAAATAAAAGAGATGCAGTACTTTTTCCTTTTGGATAAGCCTATGTGCCCACTCATACCTCTCTTTTACTAATTCACTAAAGCCTACATTCACCTGTGCCGTTCTGTGTGAACTCTGATATACAGTTTTATTTAAACTGAATCTTTTGTCAGCTCTAGTACCCATAGTAAATGAACACTAGTTATATATTTTACCTTTGTTTGTAGGAACTTATCTCTAGAACTACCCCTCGGATTTGAATAAAATATTGATAACCCAATCCTTCAGGAAGGAAGGAACAGCCTATTTAACTTCACGCTACGACTCAGAGGAGTCGAGCAAAAGTAATAAAGTCGAAAAGAACGCTAAGTGTAAACGAAGTAAAGGCGCGGGCGGGCGATGGCGATGTGATACGATGCGACGCAAAATTTTGTTAACTTGCGCAAAATAGGAGTCTAGTTTAGATAATATAACAGGCTGATGTCCGCACCCACGGGCATACTTAGTTTACAAATAGCTACAGTTTAAACTTCTATTATTTCACTTTAAATCAAAAAGAACGATCTTCTTCTAGTAAGGAGGTTGCGTAGAACCAGCAAATCAGTCAGTCAATATTCTTGTATTTGGAGACAAATACAAACTTCGTTCGGGTCACCAGAGTAAATTTTTAAAGGTGACGATTCTTTACGTCAAAGCCAACTTAAAAAAAATAACTTATACTCACAAACAAACCTAAATTCCCGGTTCTTGATCAGCTCGTCCACCCAGCAGCCTGGCTGGATCCAGCTGCCGGGGTTCGCATAGAAGTCGACGTCACCGATCGGCCGAAGAAACCCGAATACTCCAGGGTTCGTGTGTAAGACGTCCACGAAGGCAGCGTCGCCTTTCGCGAGGTGGCCATCACTGTTTGAGAGACCGTAGCCAGGGTAGGCAGGATCTAACCCTGGAATATTAAAGGACCAATTTTAAAGTCTATAATAATCCGTCGCCTTAGATCAACCAGATGGGGGGCATCTCCTCAGGTCCTGCGAACAACTCAAGTGGCACTTCAATTCTTCGAAGGTGAACATGGAGTATGCTTGTCCAGTATGGACCGATCTGCCCACTTTAAGCTAGTAGATACAGGTCTAAATGAGACATGATTATTACTGGTTGGTTAAAACTGAGCTCGTTGCGAATACCACTGACTGGCATTGCATCTCCAGAATTCGCAGGACTATAGCCAGCCGGAATTAGCTGAATGGCGTGCAATTGGAGAGGCCTATTTCCAGCAGTAGACTGCTATTGGTTGATGAGGATGATGATGATGATAGCCAGCCGCATCGGTGCTACAGGATGACCCACGCCACCCAATGCACAACTTTAATCTAGTGCAACAGAGTATTTTAGCTTTAGACCTTTGATTTTCATTTTGACCGCACTATCGACTTTAGCACCCTCGAAAACTATGAAAACTATATCTCTTTCTGTCTATTTTTATTATATGTATGTAAGAGACCGAGAGAGAGAGTCGCATGGAGTGAGCATAACGCTTTTTCGTTACGTGATGATTTCTAACACTTTACTCGTACCCGCAACTCGCGATAAAAAAATTAGTTTCAAAAAGTCAAAACTATGTATTTTTAAACTGTCTGAAAAAGTAGTTTTTTTTTATAGATCCAAAGAATTTTCTCTTCGAACAAATCGTGAACTCTTTGTTAAGTCAGATTAGGGGCTAACTTCACTCTTAAATTTTTAGAAAAGGTTAGCCTACTCAATGTATCGAAAACCCCCTATACCTATTGACGTAGGTGTAATCATTCTAATAATTTATTTACACTTCAACGGCCTTATGCAACACTCACTTATTCATGAAGTTTGTGTTACCGTAAGGCATGCCACGGGTCGTTTCAGCTGTCTTTCCCTTTATTAAAAATGTACGAGATAAACAAGCAGTAATTGCAACTGCTTTTTTAAATAAATAAGTGTACAGTTAAAGTCTATCAAGTTGCAATTACTGTTGATACTGATGTTAAATAATTCACTTTGTTTTGGTTTTCTTTTTATTTTCCGTTCTATATCTGTAAAATGGAATTTCTATTCACTAGCTTATACTGTAAGTTGTAACTAGTGGAAGAGCGGAACTTCCAAACACAAGTATTTTTCATACTTAAATGGAAATTCCCTAAAGAACTTTTGTAAACGTATTTTTGAGTTATTGAAATAAACATTTTTGTATTTTTTAATTCAATGTTATGTGGGAAGTTTATCGAACACTAAATGAAGTTACCGATGTTAATTTTTTGTTTTTATTTGATCTTGTGACCTTGAATCTAGCCGACTATTGGGTTTAATTCATCATAATTATCTCTATATCCACCAACTCGCACTGGACCCGCGTTGTGGATTACGACCCACGTTGTGAGAGGATACAGAGAGAAAGCCTAAGGTCCAGCAGTGAAAACATTATAGGCTAATTACTAAATGTCTTTATTTGCTGAAAACTTTCTATGTAAGTTTAAGATAAATTTTCTAAACTGAAAGAAACTTTGTACATATTTCCACGGTAACTTATCTGGCAATTAAACACTTTTTTTATTCTTTCTGCTGTTCTACATCTGTTGATAGTGCGTACCTATCTAGTTTTTGTAATACAGGCCAATAATATTTTATTTCTTCCAAAATCATCCCAATACACAAGATTTTTATCGCCAACAATTACAAACCTCTATGAACATGCAGAATAATAACCCTAAGTTATCACATCCATTACATGAATACCACCCCAACCTCCAGTTGCAAAATTATCATGAGCCTATAATGTTCCCACTTCTGGGACCCAGGCCTCTTCTCTTCGAGAGGGAGTGGGCTGTTATCTACACCGACCGGCCCAGTGCAGGTTAGAAGATGTCACATGTCTTAAAATTTTTGATTTTTAGACATCGTTTTGAGAGCAGTGGTGATAAAATTATTAATTAAACCACCATATCAACCACCACCACAACACCGGTGGTGGTGTTGTGGTGATGGTTGATACGGTGGTTCACATATCAACCACCACCACACTCCCACACACCCACCCACACTTGAGACAGCTTAGAAGGTGCTAGCATGACATCTTGTTTGTTTCTGATGCATAAAGTGTAGTTATCTAATATATAAAATTCTCGTGTCACAGTTTTCGTTGCCATACTCCTCCGAAACGGCTTGACCGATGTTGATGAAATTTTTTGTGCTTATCCGGTATCTATGAGAATCGGCCAACATCTATTTTTCATCCCCCTAAATGTTAGGGGTAGTCCACCCCAAAAAAAATTATTTTTATTTTTTAGACAAAATTTTTAATCTATTTTTTTATGATACAACATATAAAAATACATACAATCCTCAATTTTCACCCTTCTACGATCAACCCTTATTTTTTAATAGCCATTTTAGTAATTTAATCATTTTTCCTCTCCGGTCGAAAACTAATCAATCGTCATTTAATTAGTTATCCCCGCCTAGGAAATTATTTATATGGCAAAACAACGTTTGCCGGGTCAGCTAGTTAAATTGTAAATCCGTATTGGGCTGCAAGATTAGTTTATTTATCGTAATAGAAGTGAAATTGTTTAAGAGCTGTGGATTTTGTGATTAAATAAATAAATTAACACAAAGTAAAACATCTGCCTATCTTCGAACCCACGACATATAACTCGTTAGTAATACCAATACCACTGGGAACCACTACTCTCCCAATTTCAAACAATCCGAGCAATAAGTTCTCTAAATAGCCCAATAGCTCACCAGTAATCCTGCCGAGCAACAAACCCCGTGACCGCAGGTTCTTGCCAGTAAACCCTGCGGCTTCAGCGCCCAGGGAGAATCCGACCACGTGGATGGATGAGGCTGGTACTCCGACGGAGTCCAGGAACTGGATGAAGTCTGCTAACTTTCTGCCCATGTAGCGTGTGTTTTGGACTGCTGATATGTACCTGGGTGACGGGAAGGTTATGGTTAATTAGTTATATAGAGATTTTCTGATGATTACCAAAAACATTGTTCGTATCAGCAATTGCCAACCATATTTACTTTTCGAGTGGAAAATGGAGAGGGTTTGTATGCTGAAGGTTTTATACTGATTAAAATCACACAGTAGCCATACTGTGGTCAAAAAAGCCAGGTCACCATGAGCTATCATACTTGATACCTCGTGGTGACCTGCCTTTGCCTTTGGAACTACTGTTCAGGCAGGTACATCTACAATAAACCATTATTTATTAGAAGCTTGCGATTAACCCCAAAGCACGTCTTTGGCCGCATCTTGGCATCTTGGTATTTTGTGTATGCACTTTCGACTAAACCCATTCTTCGTTCCAATTTTCCAATTTTTACCAAAACATTGAATCTACATCGAACCAGTAATTAACGAAAATGCCTCAAATTAATTACTCGCACAACAAGAACGGCAAAGAAAAAGAGAACGGGCCTTTGTGCCTGAATGTGGGAACGGACATAAATCTAGTGAAACGCTATTGGCTACTAGCCACTGCGAGCTGCGTCATAAATAAGGGACCTAATATAAAGCCTAGTATATGTATACCAAAGCGATCATGAGCGGAGAGGATAGGAAATGTGACGCGAACAACCAATAGGATTTCGTATTTACTCGACTCCGTTCTCTTAGCTCCAGAAGACTAGGAGGTTCAAGGTATACCTTGAACCTCCTAGTCTCATCAATGCAATTTGGCAAATACAATTGATATCGTATATGCATAACTATTTAAGTAGGTCTTCTTAATCATAAATGTTATTACGTTCCTTTGAAACAACACTCAAGATGTCTACCTAAACTTTAGTACTTTATATCTATGAGAAGTTATTTGGAAACGTTAGTATACTGTCTACACCTTTTAGTTAATTTGAAGTTCCGCGTCATTGTTCATCTAAGGTCCCTTAAAGGACATTCAATACGCCAGTAATGCCACGATTAATATGGCCACCTACTGGGCTAAAGTATCATCATCATCAGAAGTCTATAATGTTCCCACTGCTGGGACACAGGCCTTCTCCCGGAGAGAGGGAGTGGGACATAATCCACCACGCGGGCCCAGTGTGGCTTAGTAGATGTTACATGTCTTCGAATGTGCGGTTCTAGGACATGCCGGTTTCCCCACGATTTTCCTTGACCTTTTTAAATACTTTACACAAAGTGAAGTGCCTGCTTGGGTTCAAACCCACGACCTACAACTTGTAAGTTGCGGACATTACCACTGCGCTACCACTGCTCTTAAAAGGATTATTACTATCAATTCGAAAAGAAGAAAAAGCGGACACAAGAGATTTCTCATCATCATTTGACGCGATTATAGCGTTGATGATATGATAGCGATCACAAGATGTGACGCAGCAAGCATCTCGAAAGCAGGCAAGACGAAAGAAGATACCAACAATGCGTGGCCAACGCATTTGTATAATGTTCCTCTCTTCTCTACCTATCTCCGCGTTGATGTACACCGAGCCTAAGGCTATAACGTTTTGTCCCCAGGGGCGAATATTGGGTCGCATTCGCCTCCACGTATGCGGAATCATAACGTTTCAGTAACATGTTAAACGCTGTAACAACTGGATTCCGCTTATATACGCGGTTTATTCGACCGCAGTCATTTGTGTCGTATTGCTCATATTATTTGGGCTTTGTGGTCCTTTATAGAGTGTATTATGGGACTGTGTATGTGATTAGACATGCCTTATTTTACTTCATACATACTGGTTATCAGATTTTCGGGCTTCTGCGGACTCGTAACGACTGTCAAAGGTCTACGAATGTCAGCCGGGATCAACGGCTTAAAGTGCTTTCCGAAGCACGGAGGGGTCGTGGTATATAAAGATGATATTATCTATAAGTTTTAGATATACCGGATGACATTTTTTACCGTTCGACCTTCATATGGTGTGTTGTATAGCTAGAATAGAAGGCAGGAAGGCCTTCAGATTGATCGCAGAAGACTAAAAGAGCGCGGGACGCGGGCGGACGGGGATGCGTGCGCGGCTCGTGCGCCTGCGAAAGATCAATGAGGCCGCCTATCGGCCGGCTTCAAAGGGTAGGACCGCGCTACGAAATCATTAATACATACCGTGCATTGAGTAGGGTGCGTATGATTTGAGTTTTGATAGATTTTAATTGTTTTTTTTTTTTGTTTTTTCCAAATTTCTGTTTTTGTTGTTTTAGTATGAAAATGTTTCTTTAAATGTGTAGTAGTTATTGCTAGATCAATTTAATTACATATTATTCAAAAATAAAAATTTCTTTGCCAATGGCTTCTACTCCGTTCACTTATTACACCCTTTTTAGGGTTCCGTTGCCAAACGGCAAAAAACGGAACCCTTATAGATTCGTCATGTCTGTCTGTCTGTCTGTCTGTCTGTCCGTCCGTCCGTATGTCACAGCCATTTTATTCCGAAACTATAAGAGCTATGCTGTTGAAACTTGGTAAGTAGATGTATTCTGTGAACCGCATTAAAATTTTCACACTAAAATAGAAAAAAAACAATAAATTTTGGGGTTCCCCATACATAGAACTGAAACTCAAAAATGTTTTTTTTTTCATCAAACCCATACGTGTGGGGTATCTATGAATAGGTCTTCAAAAATGGTAATGAGGTTTCTATTATCATTTTTTTCTAAACTGAATAGTTTGCGCGAGAGACACTTCCAAAGTGGAAAAATGTGTGTCCCCCCCCCCCCCGTAACTTCTAAAATAAGAGAATGACAAAACTAAAAAAAATATATGATGTACATTACCATGTAAACTACCACCGAAAATTGGTTTGAACGAGATCGAGTGAGTAGTTTTTTTTTTAAAACGTCATAAATCGTAAACCGCAATTTACCTTACATTCAATCAACTTAAATATAAAAATTTAAAAAAATATATATTTTTAAACCGAAAATACGTACAGGTTTGTACGGAACCCTCGGTGCGGAGTCCGACTCGCACTTGGCCGGTTTTTTTTAAGACGTTACAAAATGTCACCCGGTATAAAATAATTTGCCGCCAGAATGATAATTATTTGGTTCTCAAGTGTTGATTGATACATGAGGCTCGACTGATTTGGCTGTATTTTTTTTTTTTTGTGGTCGTGTTTGTTAAAACAACTTTACCATTTCTTTATGCCTGGATGAATCCCTCTTCGATGAAATGACTGACAGACAACGCACAGCCTAAACCACTGGAAATTGAAATCACTCGGGCGACGTCGGGTTTGAACAGCTAGTAGGTAATATTATATTCAAATGCGAAAGCAACTCTGCCTGTCCGTCAGCGTTTTATGCCTCAACGGCTGAATGGATTTCCATGAAATTTGGTGCAAAGGGAGATCTTGACTTGAGGACATAAAAACAATATAGTAGGACTTTTAATCTTAACAGTAAGTTCCCTCGACAAAATTTCTGAACCACACGTTGGCGAAGCTGCAGCTAGAAGTAAATAAGTCCATCAAGCTACTTGATCCTGTGGCAGAAGAAGCTGCACCAATCGAATCGACATCATCAATCAAATAAAAATACTATCAGAAGAGTGATAATGCATCTTTATAATGCGCCAATCTGTCTTCCAACCGCCAATTATATTAGTTTCCAAGTTCAACCATTGTCATTTCGAAACAAGAAAATGATGATTGAAGATCACAAACACATCAATCATATCATCATCATGATATAAGCAGCAAGGGAATCTTCTATACTTACTGACTACTAGTAAGCTGAAGAGTTTGTTTGTTTGTTTGAACGCGCTAATCACTGGAATTACCCGTCAAATTAGAATAGTTATTTGCATTTGATAGTCAAATTCTTGGAGAAGGCTATAGGCTTAACATCGCGCTAGAGTCCTTAGGAGGCGAACAAATAGAAAAAAACTTTGAAAGATTGATTAGCGAAAACGAAGTAATAGCACGAGCAGGCGATGCGATGCGATGGGGTAGGTCGGGTATACAAGAAATATCACGGAAACAAAGTCACAGGCAGAAGCTATCATATAATAAAAATGAACTTACCAAGGAAACACGATGAGCCGTGACCAATCAACGGCAATAAAATTGTAGTTGCCTGCCTGTAAGTGGGCTGAAAACAAAAACAAAAAAGGTTATGTAAAGTCACAGCCTACGTTAGTCACTTTAAGGGCTATTTTCGTCTGCTCTTTGCACGATTTAATCTGCTTTACCAACTCAGCATTATAGTGCGATGTGAGGAGATGGAGGGGGTTTAGTCAAACACTATGAGGTCCGTGTATCAACTAGTAAGAACTAACTTTAATGTTCAACGAATTACTATTCTCTTTCAACCACTTGGCCATTTCTGTAATAAATTCAACGTTATAACGATTTTTCAAAACAACAACCTCTTTTATGCCATTTCCTATGCAAAAAGTTACTATGTCTTTCGGCAACTCGTCTCGCGATGATGCTGATAAAGATTCATAGTCTATATAAATACTCGAGTTTCCTGGCATATACATTATTTTGCGCGACTTTGAAAATATTTTCCTACCAGTAGTGTTACGTAACATTTTCTTCCATTCACCGAAACATATTTCAATATCATTTCCTTGTTTCCTAAGAACTTCTACGATTCTAGGGTGATCAGTCCTAGACCCCACAGAACTCCTATCACAATCATTCAGTTCTCCCGATTGTTTACGCTGCGCCCTCGTTATTACCGATACCGCCTTTTCACGCATCGCCTTCAAATCATCACTAGAGATTACTATCCTGGAAAGTGCATCAGCTAGCACATTTTCTTTCCCTTTAATATATTCGACCTCAAAATCATACTCCTCCAAACACAAACGAAATTTAGTTAACCTACTCGATGGATCCGTCATATTAAACAAATACAACAGTGGCCGGTGATCCGTCTTTACCACGAACCTCCGTCCATACAAATACGGTCTAAAATACTTAACTGACCAAACTATAGCCAATAACTCCTTCTTTATTATAGGATAATTTAACTCACTTTTCCCCAGAGACCTGCTAGCATATGCAACGGGTTTCCCATTCCCATTACACAACACACTTCCTACCGCATACCCCGAACTATCGGTCTGTAATATAAAAGTGTTACTATCCGAAAAATCTGGATAATCCAATACCGGTGGATTCACCAACGCTTCCTTAAGTAACAAAAACGATCTCTCACACTCATCAGACCAACTAAATTCAACATCCCTTTTACACAATTTATTCATAGGCACTACTATATTAGCAAAATTCGGTATGAACTTCCTATAATAATTAGCAAACGCCACAAACCGTTTTACCTCATCAACGGTCGCCGGACGCGGGTATTTTTTAACGACTTCTACCTTTTCTGGATCCGGTGAAATACCCTCTGCTGAAATAACGTGCCCCAAATAAAGTATTTGCTTCTTCAAAAATTCACACTTTGACGGATTCAGTTTAAGATTGATTTTCCTTAGATGAGAAAAAACTGACGTAAGGTTCCGGTTATGCTCATCCAAATTCCGTCCAAAAATAATTAAATCATCCAAATAAATTAGACATTTGTCATAATTCAATCTAGACATGGCTACAGTCATCAACCTGCTAAAAGAACTTGGACTTATCTTCAACCCCATCGGTAACCTACACATCTGATACTGTCCCTTATCTGTTGTGAAAGCAGTGTACCTCCTACTCCCTTCATCTAAAGCACACTGATAATATGATTGGGATAGATCGCAGTGGCTGAAGTAAACAGCACCCGATAATGAATCTAAGATCTCATTGATATTCGGCAAAGGAAACTTATCGTCCTGAATCCTCTCATTCAACTGCCTATAGTCTATGACTACTCGCCATTTCTTCTCTCCACTTCGATCCGCCTTTTTAGGAACTACCAAAACAGGACTAGACCATTCACTAACCGCCTCCTCTATAATATTACTATCCAACATCTCCTGCACCTGCTTATCAACTTCCCTCTTTTGTACATAAGGTATCCTATACTGTTTCCTGTAAACTGGAGTAACATTCTTTTTCAATCGTATCGACTGCTCATACACATTAGTAACAGCTAATTTATCACCCGGAAGACAAAAAACATCTGGATACTTAGCACATATTTGCTCAACCGACAACCGCTCTTCGGCTTTCAAATAGTCTAGCTTAAGCAAAGAAAATACTTCCTTAACCCGCTTAACGTTCACCTCTGACTCCGCAAAACTACAACAATCAAAATCACTCAATGGAAAAACCTCCACATCGGACATACTACAAACAACTTCCTCAGATGTCGTATTCAAAACCCTAATGGGCATCATCCCATTCTTTGATCTAGCTACCCCATTGGCTAAGAACACCCCTTCACGCAATTCCTTCCTAAACACCACACAATCTTGCGCTCGGTTAACGGGAATATATTTAATCATCTCACAACGCGGAGAAATAGTTAACAAGTAATCATAGGATTTCAGTGGCATTGAAACCATCCGCCGCTCACGATCTCTAAGAGACAACCTGTTCCCCGAAAAATCTACAATACCACTATACTTCTGCAAAAAGTCCTGGCCTAATATGCCTACCGAACTACATGGTAAATCGTCAAATACATAAAATCTATGCTCGAACAAACATTGCCCGCATTCTAACTTCAAATAAACATAACCTATAGCTCGTAAACTACCTCCTACACCATTAATCACTAATTCTGCCTTAACTACCTTACTGCACAAAGCATTCCCCTTCAAGTAACTGCTTTTTATAGCTGATATTGACGCACCTGTATCTACCAACCATTCCGAATCTACATTATCCACTAGAAAATTAACCCAATTAACACTATTACATGCTAACACATGTTTAACCTCGAAAAAACTGCGTCTCATTCACTTCCCCGTCTTCATGCTTCCGCGACATTGACATTGTGCCTGAGTCAGCATCAGCCCGCACATGTTCTAAACATGCTACGCGCTGCCGACCTTGCTGAGTCTGCCGACCACGATGCGCATTATTGCTACGTCCGCGCATCCCACCATTACGCCAGACACGCTCATTTTTATACGTACGCCCAACACTCCTTTGCTGCACGTGCCTATTCTCTATCACGTGCCGCCTATAGCCATTTCCACGGGCCCTATTTCCCGCAGAAAACCCACGCTGATACGCCATGACTTGCCCCGACGAAGCATAATTTTCGTCTTCCGCTACTCTAATAGCATCCTTCAAACAAGTCAAATGTCGTGCCGTAACAATCGTTCCAAGACGCCGATCACGAAGACCGTCAGCAAACTTTGTAATGGCATACTTCTCGTTCAAAGGCCGCAAAATCGTATATGCTTCTGGATTCTCCCCGGCTTGCGAAATGGTAAGGCCCACCATTAACCTTTCTATCTCGGCTCCAAAATCTGAGACCGATTTCCCATTTTGCGTAGCGCGAGCAAGCTCGGCTTGCATTGCAACGTCTGACCTCACCGTCAACAAATGCTTCTTCATATCCGCTAACAGACCTTCCACCGTCGCGTAACTAGAAGACAACCGCATTTTAGCCCCCGGTGTCAGTCGCGTGCTCAGTACGAACTTAATCAAAAGCGTACTGTCTTCCTTCTCCAACATAGTACTGTATAACTCAACAGCATCAATCAAATCCTGGGTCACCTGCTCAACCCCAGTCATCTTAGGGAGCAAGCTGACCGCCGTTTTCAACGAAAACCTTTCGGAACCCATCTTCAGCTCGGTTCTGTTTTCAATTTCAAACTTGATGGTATCTAAATACAATTTTTCTATCTTCCCTACTAATTGCACTATCTCCTCGGAAAACTTACTACAACTTGAAATTATACTCTTAAACTTACCGTGAAGTGTTTTTACTTCGCTTATCTTCCTATCAAAATTTTCACCCTTCCGTCTACCAGGACCTAATTTAACGATAGACTCCCTTAACGACTTAAGTTGAAGTAATAACGTTGCTAATTCTACTTCCATTTAATACAATATAGTCTCTAAACCGGTAAATCATCACGATCACTCGCCGGCACACGTCACTACACTCGAGTTAAAATATCGCAGACACTTACTTCCGCTGTTCCACGCGCTCCTGGTTAGGCCATCTGTACCGCCTTCTGCACCTCTCGCTGCTGGACCTTCTCTTCTACCCAACCTTGGTGGCACCTCTTGTACATCCGGAGTGCTACGCCAGCTATCACTACCGCCAAACACACGGCGATGAACAACAGCATAGCGCTCATCGTTGTCAGCTGTTCCTGCGTCACCGTCGCGGCATTTGCACCACCCGATGCCGTCTGGGCGATTATCACTTCTTCCTTCGATGACGTCGTACCCATGGCTTGGAACTATTGGCTCCGAACTGCCTGAAGTAACTTACTCCGAGCCTTCGATCAAGCTACTAGAACGCCATCCAGTCGACTGGCAGGGTCGCCATGCGATGTGAGGAGATGGAGGGGGTTTAGTCAAACACTATGAGGTCCGTGTATCAACTAGTAAGAACTAACTTTAATGTTCAACGGTTCAGTTTATATACATAATATGTACGTGATGTCCTTCTACTTATTCGATGACATATCTATCTTAACTTAAACTACATATGTGCTGATGTACATGTATGTGATGCACGTGTATGATGTACGTGACACCACACCACAATAGAGAGTCTGCCAGGGTCGCGAGGTCTGTTCGAAAGAGTTACCATGGCTCTGGCATATGGGCAACTGAAGGAACACGGGGTTTTAGTCAGTAAAAGTCTGACACACCCTCCCGCTCCGCTCAGAGCGGGAGACGTCATATGACGATTTCCCACCCACAAAAAAAAAGCATTATACAGGGTAGCGAAGAAAAATTTCGTCGTATATGAAAAAATAATCAGCTGTTAAATAGAAATGCAATAGGTACCTACGCGATCAAAATGTTTGGAACCTTCCTTACATATAAGACCCATAATAAAATGACCAGGTCAAAAGATTAGAGGTGATGTCTACTCAAAAAAAAATTAAGATGCCATGTGAGTATTTTTTTTATTCTGTGCAATATTTTATCTGCTCAGTGCCGTAGCTTCAAAAGGTATTGAATATCCAGACTTATACAACATTAATTTTTGTTTATGCGAAACCCGAAACACGGGTCTAGTATTTTTATGTAAAGAATCTATGAAAAAAATTTCAAAACTGTATCATTAATAATCACAAAGTTTATAAGCTTGATAAGTTACCTGGTTGTCCACGCAAAAACATATGCAGATCACCACAAACAGCTAGTGTACGTACCATCTCCGTGTAATGGAAGTTTGAATACGAGAAAGACATGATAATTTTAAAATCGAAACAAAACACTAAGGCCCGCGACTTGGAAGCGTAATTAAATATTTTTGGTACAAAATATAACATGGTGTAAAAATTATTGGAATCGATTCAGTTACTGATTCTGAACAAACTATATTCAGGTTTCGCATATACTAAAAATAATCTTGTATAAATAAATAAATATCTTAGGACAACCAACACAACGTTATCTGATCCCAAACTAGGCAGCGCCTGTACTATGGCAACCAGACAACTGATAAACATACTTATATATTTCTAAATACATACATATTATAGATAAATAACACCCTGACACAGAACAAATGATCGTGCTCATCACACAAAGATTTGTCCTGGGTGGGAATCGAACCCACGACCTCAGTCTTAGGAGTCAGGGTCACTAACCACTAGACTCACAGGCCAGTCAGAACATTATATTATTAATATATTTAATATTAATAGGAAAAGATTTCGAAAAGTGAGGAAGATATAAAAGACTTAATATTACCTAAGACATTTGGTTCTTTGTTGCAAGATATGCCTTACGATGAATGACTTCCATTACTTAGAAGATGCTAATTGCTGGCAAATATGCAATTTGCTTGCATTCGTTTTATTTAGTCTAACATATGTCTTAAAGGCATAGTTGTAAGATGCATGACCATTGCAGCATTAATGAAACAGTAAACCAGAGAGCACATTTATGCTCTCTGGTTAAAACCGACCAGCAGTCCACCCATTCCATGTCATTGTTGTCGTACAAGGCGACTAATGAATTTAAAGAAAGTAGGTGGATCCACCAAGCCGTGCTGTTCCAGCAGTGAGAACATTATAGACTGATCTTTCACTGTCTCTTACTTAACGTCTGAAAGTGTTTACAAATACGAGTTCCTTTTTCTTCAAATAACTACATCATCTATATCCCTTCAACCGTAAGACATCCACTGCTGTACATAGGGCACCCCTCATTTGGAGGAGCTTGCCATAATCGTCACGCTGGGCGCCTAAACGGGTTGGCAATCGCAGTATGGTGGTAAAATGCATAGAGAACGCTGCTGCCCATTCTCTAGTAAGTCCTTTAGTCGCATTTTACCACACGTAAGGTAAGGTAAGGTAAGGTAAGTAATGGGATGGTGCTATTTTAACGTTCGGCACCACACGGAACGTTGATACTACAGATTAAGTATTTTTATTTATTTTGTTTTGCTTCTACTAGCAATTACCTAACATTTAAAATCGAAACTATTCTAAAAGTTTAATTAAATAAAGTTGCTTTCACGTTTTAATGGCGTGTTAGTTTTTTTATTATTATTACACGCTTTATATTAGCTTCATTTGTAACCGACTCCTTATAGCGCGATTTTGACCCACTTTAAACGACCAGATTTCATTTAAACTCTGTAGACTTATTGAGGACCGATAACAAGACTATAATTTCATAAATTTTGTGCCATTATCCTTGCCAGGGTTACCAGGACAACAAAAAAACTGTCTTCAAAAACTACGCTGACATACGTCACAAACTACGCTGACATACGTCTCAAAATTCGAAACACCTTTTTTAAACTATTATTTTTTATGTAATAAACTTAGTGTAGTTACTTTTTTCTTAACATTTCGTTTTTTCCTTAAAGTTTTATTCAAAACAGGCAAATCGCCTAATGCGCATTTCTGGAATCGTCGAATTGCCTACAAATACATTAACTTGGAAAGTGACGAAACGCCCAATTCAGGTGAGTATTTTCGTGCCAATCGACTAATAAGCCATTTTAATATTATGCCCTTCACACCTTGAAAATACCAGTCGGTATCTAAAACCAAAAACAGAAAACAAATATTTTCCATCCACCC
The DNA here is from genome assembly GCA_932294355.1 of Aporophyla lueneburgensis. Lineage (NCBI taxonomy): Eukaryota > Metazoa > Arthropoda > Insecta > Lepidoptera > Noctuidae > Aporophyla > Aporophyla lueneburgensis. The sequence continues at coordinate 20,715,179 of OW028754.1, forward strand.
TTCCTTATTTACAATATCAATTACTCCACAGAACGACCACTAACAATTTTAACACTGACCACACCATAAAGATAGCGTTATTGTCTATGGCGATAAAATCGTTTTTATTACAACATTGCCACCATGTCTGGTTTCCATAAATATTAAATTATCAGGCATCATTGGACGTGTAATGTCCATTAACTCTGATTAACATAATTATTAACCTATTATAGTGACAGGCTTTCTTTTTTGTGGGTGGGAAATATCATACGACGTTTCCCGTTCTGGGTGGAGCGGAAGGGCGGGTCAGACTTTTACTGAATAAAACCCACCCGTTTTCCTTCAGTTGCCCATATGCCAGGGCCACGGTATCTCTTTCGAACAAATCTCGCGACCCTGGCAGATAGTGACAGGCTGCTTTCGTCTTTTAATAATTCGACATTTATGAAATGACAATGAATTATTTATTTATTGATCTTCAAGTTTTTTGGAGGCTATGCATGTGTGCAACACGGTTCTCAAAACGGCAACAACAACATGTCTTTCTCCCTCATTTTTACGTCACCAACATCTGCATAAGAGGTACACTGCTTATAACAAATGAGGGTCTGACCCATCTGACCGCAGACATATGAAGGGATAACCTAAACATAAATAACGTTCTCCTACTCCCACAGACTAAATTCTTAACCCATTCGTTGCTACCAACGCACCATTTGCGTTGATCGAGATAACTACGTCATGCCACCAACGTACCATACGCGTTGAGTGTACTTTAGGACGTTTTTTGGAATTACATAAAATGATAGAAATTTATTGAAATATTTGCCAACATACACGACTAGAAACAATGGTTAAATGTGGAAATACTGTTGTTTTTGCTTCTAACTGTCATTCTTGTTTTGGTAAGGAAAAAACGGTTGGTGCGGTGAAGGAAAAATATTAAGTGGCACCCAGGTGACGTTTTTAAAATTTTAGTGGCAATGAATGGGTTAAGGACCACTCTAGTCACTTACAGGTGGTTCAGAGGAACAATACTAGTCTTAAATTATGAAATGCTATTTGTTCGGAATCGCCAATACGCTTCCCAATAGTAGATTACTATTTATAATTAGTTTTTGCCAGCGGCTTGGCCTGCGTGGAAGTCGGAAATTATCCCGCGGGAACATACTAACGGGATAAAAAGTACCCAATGTGTTAATCCAGGTTATAAACCATCTGTGTGCCAAATTTCATCTGAATTTGATCAGCAGTTTTTCGTGAAACAGTAACAAACATACATCCATACTCACAAACTGTCACATTTATAATATTAGTAGGATTTTCCATTTCCGCATGTGAATCATCGACATGACACATTTCAACACATGTAAACACATCTCTAATTGACTTTACCGATACCGTGCATTCGTATGTGGAATCGATTAGAGCTGCGGCATTATGTCAATTATGTTTCATATATAAACTTGTATCAATGTTCGCGTATTCTGCGCATGTATTATTGACGTCATCGGCACATTAAATATCACTGAAATCAATTCTGTCCTTTGTGGTGCCAGACATAAAGAATAGCATCATCCCATTTCTTCCCGGCCACTATAGGACTGACTAGAGAATGGGCAGCAGCGTTCTCTATGCATTTTACCACCAAACTGTGATCGCCAACCCGCCTGCCAAGTGTGGCGATTATGGCAAAGCCCCCCTTTCGTTAGCAAGTTATACTTTAAACTTATATAAAAAATAAAAAACTAGATTCCTTCGGGCATATACTGGATGTAGAAAACCCAGAAAGAGATGGCAAGATGTCCTGGATGGGTACCGTTCACCGCTCCAGGTGGAGCGGGAAAGATAGGTAGGTACTCTACCTAGAAGGATATGAGAGAGACCTTTGCCCAGCAGTGGGACAGTATATGTAAAAAAGAAATATAACGGAAAAGTATGCAGTTCAACATTGATGAATTTCACTGAAGATCAAGGATTGATTTGACTATATGACGATTTGGGGAACGGCTACAAGGGCAAAGTCAAAGCATTTATTTCAAACTAGCCTTTGCCAGCGGCTTCGCCCGCGTGGAGGTCGGAAAATATCCCGCGTGAACATACTACCGGGATAAAAAGTAGCCTATGTGTTAATCCAAGTAATTTTTTTTTAGCTCGAAAGCGCATTTTCATCCGACTTGCTTCAAATTTATCGTCACTGCTCGGCTCCTATGTGTCTTAGCGTTATGTTATATAGCCTATAACCTGCCCAGGAGTATGGACTACAATCGTACTAAGTTTCATTAAAATCCCTTCAGTAGTTTTTGACCCATGCGTGCACATACAGACAGACGGACAGACAGACAGACAGACAAAAAATTTACTGATTGCATTTTTGGCATCAGTATCGATCACCATTCATCCTCCAATATTAATTTTGAATATATTTTCAATGTACAGAATTGACCTCTCTCCAGTTTTATTATAAGTATATAGATTGTAACATAAAGGCGCTTTCGAACGTCAACATTTATATTAAAATACTAGCTTCTACCCGCGACTTCGTCCGCGTCAAATATTTGCTCCCCTAACCCTTCCCGTCGCATCGCAGCCTGCCAGTTTTCGTCCATTTTTTTGTTGCTACTCCGCTCCTTTTGATCATAGCGTGATGTTATATAGCCTATAGCCTCCTCAATAAATAGGCTACTCGACTCAAAAAGATTTTTTCAATTCGAACCAGTAGTTCCTGAGATTAGCAAGTTCTACCCCCCATTTTAGGGAAGTGGGGGGTAGAAAGAGACAAAAAGTAGCAGCCTATGCCACTCTCCATCCCTTCAACTATCTCCGTTTGCCGTGAAAGACGGACAAACAGACATACACACTTTCCCATTTATAATATTAGTACGGATAACTGATTCTTATCGATGCGGTCACCGGCAATTTACAGTTCTTTTTTCTTTCTAGATGGTCACTTTTATAGTCATCACACTCACAGCACACGCACACTCACAGTATCCATATCCAAAGTTGACCGTACGTACTTTCGACCATACCTTTTGTTTGGTCTATTCTGAAAAATCTTCCTCTGTTCTGTAGTTACTTGAACTGAACTCAATCGTGTGAATGCCTCACTTCAAGATGACTTCACTTAAGTTTTACATAATAGATTGGTGGATGTGACTTAAAATAACACTAAATTATGGACGACATAACTACTCTAGTCACTTACAGTAATGATGTAGAATGTAGCAAGAAGCTATTAGCAAGCCTTCACACGTGGGACGTGCTACGCCGTAGCCGCCTCGTTATCGTCTACGAGCCTACGACCGCTACGACATATGGTCACGATATGCAGGTGTAATGAACTCCGAATTGAAATACGATTCATGAGTACGGTCACCAAAAGAGAAATAAAATTTAATTTAATTAATGAAAAACCCTCAAGGTGGACCGATGACCTTGTAAAGGCCGTTTCTTAGTAAACTTTAACTACATATATCCGACGACCCTATATTATCATCTCTTTTGGTACATTAGAAGTGATGATTTATAATCAATTCATTTGTTTTCTTTTACTTTGAAAACTACCTCAAAATGAATGAAAAAAAAACAAATACTTCCTAAAAGTCCTTGTATTGAAGGAATGAAAATAATATTTGCGAATGAAAACATCAGTGTTTAATTCAGGTACTACTGATTCAGTGGTCTAGTAGTAGCAAGCGCTACGATTGAGCATGAGGTCCTGGGTTCAGTTCGAAGGGCGGGCAAAATGTTATTGGTTTTTTATTTATCTGTTTTTCTCAGTAGCAGTTTTGTGCCTGTTTGATGGCAATAGGCTAGAATAGGCTCGCCCCCTATTACATGTGACTTAAAAATAACAGGCAAAATATGGGTTTACTATAGGAACACCTCTGCCCAACCCTTCAGGCAAACACGGCGCCATTTTATGTTATACTAGCTTTTGCCAGCGGCTTCGCCCGCGTGGAGGTCGGAAATTATCCTGCGGGAACATACTACCGGAATAAAAAGTAGCCTATGTCCTTTTTCAGGCTCTAAACTATCTGTGTACCAAATTTCATATAAATCGGTTCAGTGGTTTTAGCAGGAAAGCGAGACAGACAGACAGACAGAATTACTTTTGCATTTATAATATTAAGTGTGGATTTAAAAAATCTTCAAATACCGAACTGAAATCAGTTAATTGATGATTTGATTGGTAAAGTGTTTTGTTCTCAAAGATATGCTACCATAAATTCCTAGAAAGCGATGGCCGCCAAATAGCGTCTGGTATTTACCGGGGAATGACGTCATTGAAACGTGATTTATGAAAGACTAGCTTTTGCCAGCGGCTTCGCCCGCGTGGAGGTCGGAAAATATCCCACGGGAACGTACTACCGGGATAAAAAGTAGCGTATGTGTTAATCCAAGTTATGAACTAACTGTGTTCCAAATTTCATCTAAATCCGTTCAGTAGTTTTTGCGTGAAGGAGTAACAAACATCCACACATCCATACACACAAACTTTCGCATTTATAATACTAGTAGGAAGTAAGATGGTGTGTTCTTCTAGAGAACGTTATTTGACTTAATTTTCATGATAGCCATCACTGCGGGCGTCATGAAGCGGCTACCTAGCTTCTAGAAAACCACAACTCAAATCCACTTATCCACGGACATAAAAGTATCTGGCGCTGGCCAACAAGAACTACCACCTCCATAATATGAATGTCCTCACCATCTCTGACAGTAGTAGTACCAACGCCTGCAGTCGACTCGGAAAACCCCATCAGATATATCACAGTAAGACTCGAGAAGTCGAACGACGTGGCACGCAACCCATTCACGTCATTCGGTGGTATAATCTGAAATGTCGTGGGATTTGACCTGCAAACATAAACAAGAAGAGGTTATTAGAATAAGGAAAGTTTGTGAAGAGTTTAGAAGGTCAAAAGATGGCTGTTAACACAAACCTTTTTTTAATTAAAACTTTTTGTTTGTTTTGAAAATTGCTTAACATTTTATGAGAAATTAAGCTTTGTTTTGGACAGGGCTGTGTTGATTGATTGACGGGAAAATAATAAAATATCGTAACACAGTGTTTTTTTTTTTGTACGTTCAAGGTTGATCGAAAACGGTTTGGGTGGAATATTTACAAACTTCAAAGTACTATAAGACAAGCGCAGCAGCAGAGCAACGGTGGCCCAGTTGTTACGGCCGCGACTTACCAGTTGTAAGTCACAGTTTCGAACCCGACAGGGTTTTTTTTTCTAGCCTTCCCACTGTCCCACTCCTGGGCAAAGGCCTCTCTCTACTCCTTCCATCTATCTCGACAGGCTTTCATCATCATCATAATTTCAGCTAAAAGACGTCCACTGCTGGACATAGGCCTCCCCCAAGCACCGCTACTTCGACCTGTTCTGTGCTTCTCGCATCCAACGTATTCCTGCGGCCTTCACCAGGTCATCGGTCCATCTTGTGGGAGGCCTTCCAGTACGCGGTCGCCACTCCAGTACCTTCCGGCAGGCTTTACTTTTTGTAAATTATTTCATAACCCCTGATCTCAAAACAGTGAAGGAAAACATCGTAAGGAAACCGGCATGTCCTAGAACCGAACATTTGAAGACATGTGACATCTACCAACCCGCACTGGGCCCGCGTGGTATATTACAACCCACTCCCAAGAAGAGAAAAAAGAAAAGAAAGAGAAATAAAGAAAATAAAAATTGAAAAGAAAGAAAGTGAGGAAGTGTGAATTTAATACGTGTTTTTAAGACAGAGCAAGTATACTACAATGAATACATTTCAGAAGCTTTCATCAAGTTGGAACTATCTTGGATTCTCATTTTGACTTCACTATTGATTCCTTTGAAACCATGAAAACGACACCTATGATAAGCTTTTTAGCGTGACGATTTCTATCATTGAACTCCTACCGCAGACCTCACAAAATATCAGAAAATTCCCGGAAAACTGAAAAGCAGTCCTAACATATTTTAAACCAGCCCCAAAACGATATCAATTCCTCACCCCAGAAGTTTAAAAGCTCGCTATCACTAACATGACATCACACCCTCATTTCGATCAGTCCAGCCGTTTCCTAACAACGAGGTACATGGTCATGAAACGTGCCCAACATAGCCGTGATGTTGGCCTGAACAAAGGTTACAGCAATTACCCTGCACGTCAAATGAACAAACGCTTGCATGCGCTACCTTGCAATTGAACCTTCTCGGTCATATGATGCCCTGGTACATTACCGTAATGTTTGTTGTTGGATTTTAGAATTTGTGAACAGTTTATAGACACGAAGGTATTTTTATGGATTTTGTTATTATTGTAATGAGTTCTAACATTTTTGTGAACTAAAGGAATAATTTTTACTATTCAACTTAATATAAGCCTGGTTGAAATTTCTCTTTGTACTATATATACCGCAAAAGCAGTGGTTTAATTCGTGCATGCACTAATCTAAAGGCTAATTATTCTTGCATATACCTACATAATTTAGTATTAGATTTACTGTGTACTTTTTCTCAAAAGTACTTAAAGTTACATGAGATTATGTGTCAAAAATTGCCTTGTTAATTTAAACATGAGGGTATTTTGTTACATAATTTAGCTCCTTCACTCGTTTCTTTTTTGCCCAACTTAATTCTCATCCACACTATATATATATAATATATTTATATATATATATATATATATATATATATATATATATATATATATATATATATTTATCCTGCTAATGATATGGCGTCCCACATAGCCCGAAATGCATTTAATCTGGCGTCCACCGGCTTTAGACGTCCGCATACCGGACGCCACTTTTTTAGTCAGTGTTACTTTGGTCCTTTTGGCTCTAGCGACCTGTACAACAAAAATCGCCGGAAGGCAAAAAATCACTGAAGCGCTTGCATTTGTATAACTAAAACTTCCGCGAAATCCCGCATCAACGGTGCGTCGCTCGTGTAGCGCGTATATCGACAGTGCGTATACTCATCTAAGACACTTTCGATAAAGCCGATTATTTGGCGTCCAATTGCGACGTTGCCAAACCGACTGTATTGGAACCGTTCGAAATATTTTATAAATGAAAACAACAACTCAGTTATACACAGTTTGCCGAAGTTGCCACATACGTATCGCTGCTTATTTGACGCTCGGTTGCAAAATAAGTATTGTGCCCTCACTTGTGAAAATCAGGTGTTGGCCATCCGTAAATTATACAGCTATATGAAGTCGATTATATGATTTTGATTATATTATACGTTCGGAATATGCTTAGCACACCTAATAACAATACAACAATCTAATATCTAATATTTTCTTAAAATTAATTACGTTAGATCTGAAAGTCACAAAAGTAAATTGTCATTAATACGTTGAATAATACTAATTATTTTACGTAATTTTTAGGGATTGATTTTTAAAGTTTTATAAATACAGAAAACTATTTCAATTGTTTTCACCTGTCATACCTATAGGGTAACCCATCTGTCTATAATAAAATAGTAATCTTAAATTTATGTGTGTTTATTTCATTATTTTTCCTTGCGACTGTAGAAAAATACACGGATGTCGAATATGGTGCCGCATGAATAGTATGTACCGTCAACTGAAGTTCGTTTATGGCTTCAAAGCTGCGCGACACATATACGGATGTCAGTTTGACGCATACTTTTCATACTGTACGATATTTGACGTCCGTATACATGAATCTATGGCACTACGTTAGAAAAATAATCGGACGTAGTATATGGTGCGGCATGAATACTATATACTGTCAACTGACGTCCATATATAGCTTCAAAGCTACGCGACACTTATACGGATGTCGGTTTGACGCATACTTTTCATACTGTACGATATTTGACGTCCGTATACATGAATCTATGGCACTACGTTAGAAAAATAATCGGACGTCGAATATGGTGTGGCATGAATAGTATATACTGTCAACTGACGTCCGTATATAGCTTCAAAGCTACGCGACACTTATACGGATGTCGGTTTGACGCCTACTTTTCATACTGTACGATATTTGACGTCCGTATACATGAATCTGTGGCACTACGTTAGAAAAATAATCGGACGTCGAATATGGTGCGGCATGAATAGTATATACTGTCAACTGACGTCCGTATATAGCTTCAAAGCTACGCGACACTTATACGGACGTCGGTTTGATGCATACTTTTCATACTTTACGATATTTGACGTCCGTATACATGAATCTGTGGCACTACGTTAGAAAAATAATCGGACGTCGAATATGGTGCGGCATGAATAGTATATACTGTCAACTGACGTCCGTATATAGCTTCAAAGTTACGCGACACTTATACGGATGTCGGTTTGATGCATACTTTTCATACTGTACGATATTTGACGTCTGTATATATGAATCTAATAGCACTTCTTCCTTTTCCTATAAATGCATAAGCTCCCATTATGAATGTATGACCCATCGCCGTCTCAGATAAATAAATCATAAATCATTTTATTTGCAACCAAGTACTTAAGCTTAGCATACAAAGACACTTTTTTCTTTTTTTTGGGTGGGAAATTATCAAATAACTTTTCCCGCTCGGGGCGAAGCAGGAGGGCGTGTCAGACTCTTACTGACTAAAACCCACCCGTGTTCCTTTTGTTACCATGTTGCCGGGGGCCACGATCTCCCTTTCGGACTTCTTCGCAACCCTGGCAGGCATCAGCCCTAGTGAACCCGGTCAATTCCGCTGACATCTCTTTGAGGTGCACGTGGAACACAACGCACCGTCAACCCGGGTCTGGTCCCTATCGGATGGCGAGCTACCCATTGCTCACCGACCGCAAGCCCGCGCCTACGATGGCCGGAAATCGGCCTGCGATTCCTGATGCCCAGGGCGTCTCCTCCTGCGGAGATTAGGGGCGTGAGGGCGCGAAATTTGCCTCTCTCTCACGCGTTCTGCCTCCTCCTTCGCGAGCATTACTGCCGCCCAAGTCGGGCAGACCTCTACCATATGCTCCACCCTGTCCTCCAGGTGATCCACACAATGGTGACACCCGGGCGTTTCCTCCCGCCTTATCCTGAACAGGAACCTCCCGAAACAACCGTGACCCTGCGTCAGGTGGAAGGTGAGGACGCCGCGCCGTGGCGCCTCTCTAGCCACTCCTCAAAGAGGGGACTTATCGCCGTAATTGTGGCGTGCCCAGCGCTGGGTTGCGACAATCGTACTCTCCATGACGCCATGAGATCCCACCGGAGCTCTGTCCGCTGTACCGTGATTTCTCGCGGCAGTGGAGTTAAGCCCCGGCGTATGATATAAGGACCCTGGAAGGGTTTCGCAACGATCAGATAACTTATAATCAGGTACACTAGTGGCTCTGTGAGTTGTAGACCTCGCGAGACTGTCTTTTTTGCATAACTCAGACGACGGTGAACTTGAGCGACCTTCTTCAAGGTACCTATACAGCAAAAGAAGTAGAGAATGTATTGGTACATATGAAGCGCGGAAAATCCCCGGGATACGACGGGCTCAGTGTGGAACACTTAAAGAACGCTGGTATCCATTTGCCCAGGGTACTGGCTTTGTTTTATAATTGTTGTGTGTCGCACGCTTATCTGCCAAAGGATATGATGAAAACTATTGAAGTTACTAATGTAAAAAATAAGACTAGTGATATATCAGATAAAGCGAACTGCAGACCAATCTCTCTCTCTTTTAAAGAATGATGTCAAGCCCCATGATGCTCAACATGGGTTCAGAGAGGGCTTATCTACGGAAACTGCAATTTTATGTATAAAAAGACTGTAAAATATTATACAGGAAATCAGACTCCTGTTTTTGCCTGTTTCTTGGATACCTATGTCAAAGGCATTTGACATGGTGTTTTGTGACAAGTTATGGTCTAAATTGTGTGTGCCCAGTGAATTGATGAGTGTTTTTAAAAACTGGTACACACATCAAATTAAATGTGTAAAATGGGCAAATGGACGGTCGGATGAGTACGTGATGGAATGTGGAGATAGACTGGGTGGATTAAGCTGTTTAATTTATATATAAATGTGCTTATTCTCGAGCTCAGCAGTTTGCATGCTGGCTGCTACATAGATGGGCTAGCATTTAATAACATTAGCTACGCTAATGACGTGGCGCTGCTGAGCCCGTCTATGGCAGGTCTCAGAAAATTTAATAAAGTTTGTGAGCGTTACGCTGAGGAGCATGGTTTTAGATATAACACGGACAAAAGTCAGTTGCTTATCGTTAAGGTGGCCAATAAAGGCGCAGAGAGATACCCAACTGTCACTTTAAATGGTGGTGTCATATGCGTATTGTAGCGGAGGATTTGAGGAACAATCTAGATCGGATCAATGAATACCGGGAGCGCAGAGCATTATCAGTGAGATGTACCTAATAGTTTTTTACTCGTGTAGCGTTTGGACTAGTTTCACTCAAAAAGCTGTTAATGTTTTTCGTGTCCAGTGCAAAATGCATTCAGGATGCTGTTGGGGCTGCCACACTTTTGTAGTACCACGAAGATACGCTCAGCAGTGAGCGATTACAGGCTGTGAATAATATTATATTATCAGAAAAATCTAGTTAATAGTAGGTACTCTTTGAATCTAGTCAAATTAAACTTAGAAAAACCCGTAGTAAACTCATGCTAATATTAGGGTTCCTTCGTACGATGAGGAAGAACAATTGATTCCACAGCAGTAGTAACATCTTGTATAGGTATACAAAAATGAACGAATAACGCGATTAGATTAGTGCGAAGTATCTACCATAACTAAAAAGTTTTTATTTGTAACTATTTAGTTATGGTAGATACCCCGCACTAATCTAATCGCGTTATTCGTTCATTTGTCGCACAAATACTTAATGCAAATTTAAGACTTATATAGTTTTCACATGGACCCCACTGTCCGAGTATCCAAATTAAAATGTAACCATTCGGGAAACACCAGCTTTCAAATAAAAAAAGAATCATCAAAATTGGTTCACCCAGTCAAAAGTTATGATTATGAGGTAACAAACATAAAAATATACGGTCGAATTGATAACCTCCTCCTTTTTTTGAAGTCGGTTAAAAACACGATTAATAATTTTCAATACTGTGTCTCTGTATTTAGGCTTTCATTCCTTAAGTCAGGATAGAGAACTTTTATCTGACTATTAAAATCAAAACCCATAAGGTGAATGTGTGTTTTTATTTTTAACTCTTTAGTTATGGTAGATACTCTGCACTAATCTAATCGCGTTATTCGTTCATTTGTCATTCAAAAAATAATCATCAAAATCGGTTCACCCAGTCAAAAGTTATGAGGTAACAAAAATATAAAAAAAATATAAAAAATACAGTCGAATTGATAACCTCCTCCTTTTTTTTGAAGTCGGTTAAAAATGAGAATAGCCCAAATAAGTCAGCGGTCAACCGTGAAACTAAAAAAATATTTACTTAGAATAGACAATGCGTTTTGCGAGACTCCGTGAAAGAAAGAGATAAGTATAAATATCATAATGCTGGCAACGTCGCACTTTGAAATCCCAACCGTCTGATTTGGACGTAAAAATATCCACGCAATAGATTAATAATATTGATATACGTAGGAGGTCAATAAAGCTTCACTATTGTGCGGGGTCCAAAAATGTTTGGGCCTAACTACAAGAAGAATATTGCCGCAAATAAATGAGCAAGAAAATTAAGTATAGGATGGAGTAGGAAATCAAAAAACTAAGCAATATTCATCAACAGATGATAAAAAATGTTAGCAGAACTGGTGGACGTCGTAATGATGCGCAACATGCTTGACGCCAAATGAGTTCCTGGATGTAAATATATATATATATATATATATATATATATATATATATATATATATATATATATATATATATATATATATATATATATATATGTATATATATAAATATATAATATATATATATATACTATTATATCCATACATACTAGTATATCCATACTATTTACTATTATTTACTATTATTATTATTTATATATTATTATATATTATTATCCATACTAATATTATAAATGCAAAAGTAACTCTGTCTGTCTGTCGGTCTGTCTGTCTGTCTGTCTCGCTTTCCTGCTAAAACTACTGAACCGATTTAAATGAAATTTGGTACACAAATAGTTTAGAGCCTGAGAAAGGACATAGGCTACTTTTTATCCCGGTAGTATGTTCCCGCGGGATAATTTCCGACCTCCACGCGGGCGAAGCCGCTGGCAAAAGCTAGTCTTCAATAAATTCAGAAAACGAACTCGGCGACTGCCACGTTTGGTTACTTATTTTACTATAGTAAACTATAAATTACTCTGTATCCTTTTGTTGAGTGCCTTATGAATGATAATACATGTATTGTTTCTAATTTTCAATATCTTGGTTACATTATTTGCTACACAGACAATTAAGATAAATAAATCCGCAATAAAAACAAATCTGTAGAACCGTTTAAGCCCGTACGAATAGTAGTGGACAACGGTTCCGCTACGGAAATTGAACCCACGACCCTGAGCTCAAAATGCGGACTGTTACGTCATTTTGGTCGCCAAATGGGCTACTACTATAGAGTTTAAGGCCAGTTTCTTATCTGCTTATAGTAAAACTACCCTGTTTTTCGCATTTTTACACCAATATGAACAAAATTTTAAAGCATTTCCTAGCTTTTCTGAACAGAATTTCTATCATTCTCCTTAGAATATATTTCTGAATGAGACGGTTAGGCAAAGCATATGAAAACTTGCGTCAATATTGTTGAAGATATTAATAATACCAGCCTGCTCCACTACAGGGCAAAGGCCTCTGTTCTTACAAAGGAGTCACGATCATTTATCATCGTCAAAGATACAAAATTTTAAGCATTTGAATGTCTAGAAAGACACGGCTTTTTTTTGTGAGTGGGAAATCATCAAATGTCGTCTCTCGATCTAGGATGGAGCGGAAGGGTCGCGAGATTCGTTCGATAGGCATACCGTGGCCCTGGCACATGGGCAACTGAAGGAACACGGGTGGGGTTTAGTCAGTTAATGTGTGACACGCCCTTCCGCTCCACCCAGAGCGGGAGACGTCCTTTGGTGATTTCCCATCCAGAAATGAAAGACCGGGTTCTTCACGATGTTTTTCTTCACCGTTTTGAGAGCAGTGGTGATGAAATTATTTACGCAAATTAAAGCGCCAGCTCGGGTTCAACCTACAACTCGAGTGTCGGGGCCGACACCATTGGGGATGGCCCACTGCTCTCTTATTAGACACTCAACCATCTTTAAATGGTATTAATCAGAGTCGCATTTCATGTCTACGTACATGTATGCTTAGATTTTTAAACTTCGCAACGGATTTCATCAATAGACATAATGATTCAACAATAAATTTATAGTTTAAAAAAAACAATAGAAAAACACGCTTTTATACGCACGTAAAAACCAAAAACTTAATTGTGGTCAAAGTCCATTACAAGACCTTTCTAACAAGTGCAAAAACGGCTATGATACGATGTTCCATCATGAAGTTCCAGTTCATATCTTCCGGCTCCATCATCAGATCAGTTCGACAGTACCATATTATTGTATTGTCATCAGAACTACATACAGCTGCCAATTTTCATGACGCTACGATCCTTGGAAGATGGTTACATTAGTTACCTTAGATTTCATTACATAGTTAGTTACATACAGGTTGACCTAATAAAAGCGTGTTAAAAAGGTTTATATGTATAATACGTGGCTGAAGCCACAGCGGCAAAAGCTAGAAAAGAATAAAAAAGATGAACAATACATACCTAGTAAATAACTTATACTGTATATCGAGGGCGTCATCTCTCGGGCAGCAATAACTGCACTGACCAACTGGCGCGGTCATGAAGCATATTTCTGCTATCCCTGAAACGAGAGTGATTGATTGTAGGGATAAAAATAGCCTTATCATGCTCACTCAGATAAACTACTGAATCATTCATCAACCTCCGGATATACGTAGAAGATTATAAACGTATTGAACAATATTGGCAATTATTTTTTGTGTAGCACTTTTTGGTTAGTGATAATTCTTCACGTAACGAGACTGAACGTCACAGAAGGATCTGCCAATCCAGTATAAATAGTCTATTAGTAATATCAATACTCCGAACTTCATAGAAGGATCTGCCAATACAGTATAAATAGTCTATTATTATGCACGCCTAAAATAGTAGGTGTTATATAGGTAATAAGTGTCATGACAAACAAATGTTTCCGAAATGATAACCAGAAGTAGAGCTAAAGTAGAAACTAACAGTTTTGCGTGATAAATATATAATATTTCACTTTCAGCACAAGGTCGTGTAATGCAAAACTTTATTATTTAATTACATTTGATACATTAATACCACACCTTAATATCATTAAGTCTGATTATAATAATGCTTAACAGTACCTGGATGAGCCAGCTCTGCTCGGGCTTTTTTTTTTTTGGTAAATAGTTTTATTTTTTTAAATTAAATTTAAATACAAATTACATTTTGTTATTTTTCTTCCAATAAAAAAACAAGTTTATGTTTAAGTTGATTATCGATAAAGTTGATTATTGAAAACACGAATAAAACGACATTTTTTTTAAATAAATCCTAGCTAGATGGATATATCGCCCCCGAAAACCCCTGTATACTAAATTTCATGAAAATCGTTGGAGCCGTTTCCGAGATTCAGATTATATATATATATACAAGAATTGCTCGTTTAAAGATATGAGATTTTCTAGTCTAAGTTTACACAAACAGCTAAGTTTTGTATTATGTTCGTCTATACTGGGTAACTTTTTATCCAGTGCGTAAATTGTAAGACCCCCTTGCGCAGAAATTTTTCGTCAGCTTTACAAAAAAAAATCAGCTGTGTGTATGGAACAGCAGATTTTTTTTTTGTGTAACCAGCGAAAATTTTCTACGCTGATATGATATGTCTAGAATGATACGCTGAATTTACGGTTACAGTTTTCGCACTGGATAAAAAATGATCCTGTATATTTCAGGAAGAAAAGCGTATTTTAAAATTCTCTATTGTAAAACGTCTAACAATTTTCAAATTTGTCAGATTTTTAATACCATCCACCTGCAGTTTTGCAACTATAGCCTGCGTTATTTGGGGCAAACCAGTTATTATTTAAGAAATTCAATTAAAATTTCTGGCTTTTAAACTGTAGCGGTATCTACACCGCCACATGCGGACAACGCATCATATTGACATTGACTTACCGCAAGCGCTAGCGGCAGCAGAGTTTAACGCGCAACATAGACGCGCAACTAGCAAATATACAACGTCCCGACAGCCATCATTGGGCAATTGCCTTTTTTTGCCGGGAAATCATCAAATGACGTCTCTAGGTGGAGAAAAAGGGACTGTAAGGCTTTTAATTACTAAAACCCTCCCGTGTTGCTTCAGTTGCCTATGCCAGGGCCACGGTATCTCTTTCGAATAAATCCGGGACCCTGGCAGGTTGGGCAATTGCGTAACGATTGATGTCGTTGACATCGACCGTGTTCCTCATACCTCCAAAAACCCTTTTGAAATAAAAGAAAATATATTTGACTTAACACTGAAATGCAAGCCCAGAACCACATATGCCAAAACAAGGCATCAACTTGACCAAAGTCCAAGACAAGCTTTTCAAATGTCAGCCAGAATACACATCCCTGACAGAAACGTCACCGTTGTGGGAAGGTTAGCTTACCGGTCACTGACCCGTTTATCTAACCAAGTTACACAGGCATACACTTCCTTTGTCATAGAAGTCTTTGTGCAGGACTGGACCGCTAAGCCGGGTTGATCGATTGAATGTTCCACCACGGAGTTATGTTGTAAGTTAGTTCCTTTCTAGGTTATCAACGGGTTGACTGAACGGATTTCTTGCAAAGCCATCTGCGTATTTTGATATAGAAAAAAGAAAAAGCAAAATTAGTGGTATTTCTTTGATATGTGTAAATTTTTTTGGTAATGTCATCTCGCAGGTCAACCTATGAGTTTGTTGGCTATTTAACCGGACTTGATCGTGGCTACCTTAATAATTTAAGACCTCCAGCCGGGGCTTAAAAACTTAAAACTAAAGTGAGTGGTAAGGGCACCCTTTTACTAGAGAATGGGCAGCAGCGTTCTCTATGCATTTTACCACCATACTGCGATCGCCAACCCGCCTGCCAAGCGTGGCGATTATGGCAAATTCCCCCAAAATCGGGGGAGGCTTATGTCCAGTAGTGGACGTCTTACGGCTGAAATAATAATAAAAGGGCACCCTCTGTGGGGTACGGACTTCGGCTTAAGGCATCGCTGGTAGACAGCAAGGGACGGGCTGGATCAGATTGATTATTATTTTGGGACGAAATTACAGCTACCGGCCAACAGCACGGGGCGGCTCGAGTAAGGATCGGGCGGATTAATATGTTTTTTTTTTTATACTTATGTTTACTTAGTTTTTCTGATGCTCACTACTTCGTCTATATTTATATTCTCCCCAGGCTACCCATCTATCAAATTTTAGTCAGTTGTTTAGGCGTAAAAAATGTTACAGACAGAGAGCTTTAGTTTTTCAGTTATATAAGTATGGATTTCTGTAATAAATGGGTATGTAAAAAGAGTTATTCACCTTGTAATTAAACTTAGCAAATAGAGTCTTGCTTATCCATGAGATAAAATCAGTTGTGACCGTGGTTGTAACTGCTCTATTGTGCGAGTCTAGACGATTTCGCAAGCGATATTATGTGTCTGTAACTAAATCCGAGATCAACATCAGTTGTTATTGACAGCCTTGTTTCACCCTCTGCTGAGTATAAGCCTCCTTCCTTTTGTACTCCAAGAAAATAGTTACAGCCATCGACAAAAACTAATTAACAATGATGTTTATAACACATGATCCCAATTGCAATCTGATTTTTAGCCATTCGTATAACAGCCTATTTTGTATATTTCGCTCAGTATTTAAGAAATTTAATAAACTGAAGGTTTAAACGACTTTGTTGCTGACTGTTTAGTTTTTTTTTTTCAACTCTGTAGCGTTTTCAACTGTTGTAGCGATAATTAAGAATCCATCTGAATTCATCGCATCGATTTTCAACTCTATAACCGGTGTGCGAAAAAATCCCATAGCGATACTTTTACTTCTACGTCCGTGCATACGTGCACGTAGACTATGTACTGACACATGGTATTTTTTTTTCTGGATGCTAAATCATCAAATGACTTCTCCTGCTCTGGGCGGAGCAGGAGGGCGTGTCAGACTTTTACAGACTAAAACCCACCCGTGTTCCATCAGTTGCCCATGTGCCAGGGTCACGGTATCTCTTTCGAACAATCACGCGAACTGACACATGGGTTTGAAATGATTTTTTAGTGGCTATAGTCACTGAACTATGGCCACTAAAAAAGCATTTCAAAACTTTTTGATAAGTACCTTATCGCTTATTGTTTACTTTTACTCAGTCACGCAATTGACGCAGTTACAAAGAAAATCGTTCAATTGATTTTTGTGTCACAAAAAATGAAATATGTGCCACCGTCCTTACGACTGGTAAGTTCACCTGAGCTCCAAGGCCGTTGTTGGCAACAATTCAATACCCCATAGCAGATTGCGATCTACATTGAATGGACCACCGTGTTGGACATGTCGGAAGGTCATTTCAAAGTCGGGAAAGTGTGTTGGACTTTTCTGTTGGGAAATTATAAGAAACTGCTTTGCAGGGTCGAATCATTCTTCGGTATTGGAATAGAATCCGATCAAAATTGACATCAGAAGTATTGAAACTATGCTAAAAATCAGCTCTTTTTAAACCTCAAAATTACATAAGACAGTCTCAAAAATAAATGTGTCCTCTTCAGCACTTCCTAGTGCTTTAGCTGGGAAGGAGTAGGCCAAGAAATTCCGCAGCAGCACAGCAGTCTGCTAAGTTAAAAGAACTTGGTATGGGATCCTATTTATCCACCCATATTCACAATTAGTTATTTTTACAGATATGAAATAAATCAAATAAATTAAACTTTATTTGTACGTAATAAAAAGTTATGCATGTATACTATCTATATTATAAAACTAAAGAGTTTGTGTTTCGTCCCGTTTGAATTGTTTACTCTGTGCGCCTACGTTTCTAGACGTGTAACCAAGGAACTTAAATCCAACCTGGAATGCGCACAGGCTGCCAATCCGCGGTCTGAGCGAGATAGCTTCGCGAGAGCCCTCTGTCCCTTTCATTAGGGTGACCAAGCAATATGATGTAGGTAGATACTAATGTAACAGGATATAATATATTAACCAATAATTTGATTTTTTTTTTAAATAGTTACGCTTTAAAGATGGATTAAAGTAAAACGCAGTAAACATAAACGCAACGCAACGCATAAACTCTGCTATCGAGTATTATTGTATCACCTGGAATATCTGGCGCGCTGGGCAAATAACCATTTTGTTTAGTATTAATTGTCGTAAAAATCTGACAGACATAGTTTTTAAGAAAAATGGTTGGGAATGGGAAAAATGGGACACTTTTTATTGAGCAAATGCGTCAAAATTTTGGACTTTACCCGTAAATAATCTTATAATTTCGTTCATTATGGGCACCCTACTTCAAGAAAGGGACACAGGGCTCTCGAAACGCTTTCTCTCTCGGACCGAATTTCTCTTTGACCAAGTGATTGTCTGTAATAGAACTTAGTGTCATATACATAAGGTTTATTTTTATAATGGTGTCAAATTGGCAATGCACATTCCAGGGGTCGGGTATAAGTTCCTTGCGTGTAACAGAGTGAGAACTGTCACTTGTCAGTTTTGATTTTTCACTTTGGTTTGGTCTTTGAAAAATGGAGGATCGTCGCCGCTTGGATCTCGCGACCTTTTGAAAGTAATCCTTTGGAATCGATTCGTTTGTGGACAATTTGTCGTGATCCAATTGTTTGATTGTAAATAACCCCTTTTGACGAAATAGAACGGGTTTTAGTTTGAACTTTGGTTGAAACAGTTTGAGGTTAATGTGATAGTGATTGGGACCGCATGTCTCGGTAGCAGATCGTCTTGGAGCGGCCTTATATCCTGTATCCTGGAATACTGACAGCTTCACTACACAATACAATATACACTCATTTACATACATAAATCCAGACAGGCTCCAGAGCCAGTGTTCTACCATCAGGTGAGTCTTTTGAATATTGTATTAATCAGCTCCGCGCACGGCGGATAGTTCGCCCGCCACTCTTGTCCCAAGGCCCACGATTATGTTTCCACTGCGCTTATTAAAATCCTATGGCCGGGGCCTTGGCCTGGCGTCGAACAGTTTGTTTGTTAGGTTGAACGCAGTAATCACAGGAACTACTGGTCCGATATGAAAAAAATATTTTTGTGTTGGGTAGTCTATTTATTGAGGAAGGCTATATAACATCACGCTACGATCAAAAGGAGCAGCAACGAAAAATGTACGAAAACTGACAGGCAATTCGATGCGATGCGATTTGGGAAGGGTTAGGGGAGCAAAATTTGACGAGGACGAAGTCACGGGCAGAATTTAGTTTATGATATAACTATTCCAATTCAAATAAAGAGATTTTCCCGTAATGAATGATGTTGCAGCCATGTAAATAATATGCCTGAAGAAAAACGGCCAAGAAAATCAGCCAAGAAAGTTTATGTTAGCATAATAACATAATGTTATGTAAGCTCGTTAGTGGCACGCACACACGTGCAGCTCAACAAATTGCAATCATTTTCTATTGTGCTACTCATTGCTCTTGCAAATTGCTCAGGCAAATTGAATCATTCGAATATTATATTATTGCTTCAGGGATTTTTCTGTTCGAGAATAGTTAGTAAGATTGTTCCAAGGTCGATTTATAATGCTGTCTGATTTCCCATGATCAAACTAAATTATTTTCTATATACTGTTGAGGTCGGCTTTCAGTGTAACCGGATGCAGCTGATTACCAGTATTTTATACGGAGCAACAGCCTATCTGACCTCCACAGCCCAGTTACTGGGTAATACGATATCCCTTGGTGGTTGTCAAACTTTCAGGCTTCTGACAACCCGTAACAATTGTCAAAGATCTACGAATGATAGCTGGTACCAACGGCATAACATGCTTTCCGAGGCACGGAGGGATCTTGGTATGTAAATATGGTCACTTATCCACGAAACAACAGCGGGAAGCGTAGCATAACCTGATCGCTCAACCCGGCTGTTATTACCACAACCCCCTCAACATTGCTCATCCTTATTTTTACTATACGGAAGTTATGCTACCGCTAAATCAATTCTTCCATATTTAAGTGGCAAATGTCAATCGGAACAGGCCATGTATCGAATGTCCCATAAGTAAGGTAGTCCATTACTATCGGTTGAAAATGGGTACCAAACTCTATTCAGGTTATCTAACTGATTACGCAATCACTCACTAAGGGGAATTAGTTACCTATATATTCATCTTTGTTTTGATGGTTCCAACAGATTATCTCAGCACTTGTTCCAACAAATTTATTGGAATAACATGATACATTTTTTATTGACAAATCATCGACAAATAATGTGGTTACAGCAGTTAAACTGAATTGTCAAATGAAAAACATTTCCTATGCAAAATATTACTTTTTTAGTCAAGGAATTCAAAAATTGGAACGAAATTTTATTTTTAAATCAGTGGTTTTGAAAATTTGAACGTAACCTTAATTTTTAAATCAGTTGATAAAAAAATTAGAACGAAATTTTATTGACATTCACAGTTCACAGCTTTGGTTTCTGATCCGTTTGTTTACATTTTCAACGGATACTTTTGGGAAATGAAATCTATATTGTCTATCAATATAGATTTCAATGTGGACGGTAAGTAGGTCTCCATGAGACAACAGCGGGCCTTTGAAAATTAATTCTTCGTGTATCACAGGCGACATGTATGCTTATTCTCTGCATAAAACATTAATTTCATACATTATTAATATGTAGATCTGCTAATACAGGTACCCATTTTAAACTCCTATCGCCAGTTGTAAAATTATTTCAATGCAAATTATTTTGGAACACAAATTTTCCGGAAATAGGACCAATCTTTTTGTCACTATCGAACTTGAGATTGCCAGAGTATATTAAAGTATTATTACTAAAAATTACTAAGGGTCGCGTTCCAAAATAGGTTCCATTGGAGTCGAAAAATGCACCACACTATTTTTTATTACTTTCAGATATAGTTAATATTGTGGTGACTTAGAAACGATTCAATGATCACAAACAAAAGCAACATTTTATGTAACAAAAATACAATAGCCAGCCAACGAAAAAAAAAAAATGTTCGCAATTTTATTGTAAAACTAAGGTACCGTTACATAGTAAAAGTGAACAATACAAAATAAATAACAAACTAGCCTCTAGTGAATGACTTGCAGTTGTCGCTACACTCGCAAACTTGAAAGTGGAGCGAAGACCTACAAATAACGATATTATGTCACCTAATGACTCTTGAACAATAGCAGGTTTTGGCTGTCCATTGAGGAGTTTTACTTTTCCTGCGTAATTTCGAACAGACGCCGCGACGGAGGAAACTATTGGTCTAACGAAGTTTGTTGGAACCATTGCTGCGAGACAAACATGGCTTCTGTTGACTTGAGTCACACTGTTTATCACGGTTTTTGCTCCCAACTGTGATAAAAATGTATGACTCAAGTCTATCACAGTAGGCCGTGCTTGTCACGCTGGCTGTCTATACCGGTTTTAACAAACTTTATCCAGTTTTAGATTTTTACATACTGTTCTATCGTAGTGCCTCGCTGCTGTGAGGTCATGGGTTCAGTTCCCCGGTCGGGCAGTGTAATTGGGTATTTCTATCAGGCATTTTGCAGCTTGGAGTTTGGATTTGGGCCCGGTTAGCGGGACTATTGCCGCCAACCGGGCACAACCGCCATAGTATTTTAACATAACTAGCGAAATATAGGGCGTATAGCTTCACATCTGCCCACACCCTGGGTAAAAAAACAGGTGTTTTGTGATAATGGATCTCATATCTTCTCTTTTTTAGACTTCTCGAAAGACAGAATACTTGGAAACTATCAATGCATTATGCAATCGTCCAGAAAACGCGCAAAAAATTCTGAATACAAATCCGTTTTCGGCGATTCTCACGAAAGCACTTAAAAAGATTTTTGTACATTGCAACACTGGGGTAGTTATACCTGTAATAATGCGTCGATTATTGTACATTTAGAGTACTGGGTAAAGTGCTCGAGTGCATTTCGAAACTTAAAGAAAGTAAGTATATAATTTCAGCATTTAAGTTGGCACATGGCACAGAGTGGGAGGTATAAGCAAAAGTAACAATGCTTCTTGCTTTAGACCAGTAATTCCCAGCGGTCCAGGTAGACCCCCAGGGGTCCACAGAAGACTCGACAGGTGTCTACGTTGACGTGACTCAAAAAATTAAAGGAGCAAAAGAAATCCAAAGCCAGGTAGGGGATCCACCGAAACAAGTAAAATTTAGAATATGGTCTACGAAAAAATGTAACCCGTGCATAAACCTTTTATGAATAACATAACCTACGTAGGTACCTACTTATATGCATTTAAGAAATACACATTTATAAACAAAATAATATGTTTTTGAGAATAATACATAATTAAGGTAGTAAATTACTTAAAGTAACTCTATTTTGAGATAGATAACATCTGATTACTTCAGCTTGATCTCTGAATACAATAGGTGTATGACTTGTGTAAAAATATAACCGAGAGATGCAATTTTAATATTACACATATTTAATAAGGAACTTTTAATTTCAACAATATTCATTTAATTGTTTGTAAATATCTTGTGAAGAACAATGTTATCTTATTTTGCGATGGTCATGTTAGGCTGCTAGTCACCAGAACTTAATGGGATTTAAAAATATAATTTTAAGATTTCGTTAAATTTTCATCCCGTATTGCCTTTAAACGACCATGTATTCCAGTATTAATTAATATAACATAACAACATCACGCTGTTATTCCCAGGTTAGGCAGAGGCGTTGGGCACGCCACAATTGCGGTGGTAAGTCCCCTCTTTGAGGAGTGGATAGAGAGGCGTCACGGCGTCCTCACCTTCCGCCTGACGCAGGTTCTCACCGGGCATGGGTGCTTCGGTGGGTTCCTGTTCAGGATAAAGCGGGAGGATACGTCCGGGTGTTTCCATTGCGAGGATCGTCTGGAGGACACGGTGGAGCATACGGTGGAGGTGTGCCCTGCCTGGGCGGAGCACCGCCGTGTCCTCGTGGAGGCGATCGGCGGCGGCGACCTCTCGCGTCCGGCCCTGGTGCGAGCCATGGTACGGAGCGAGAGGGAATGGGAAGCCGTCACCTCCTTCTGCGAAGCAGTAATGCTCGCGAAGGAGGAGGCGGGGCGCGTGAGGGAGTGGCAGTCTCTGCGCCCTCACGTCCCTAGCCGCCGCAGGAGGAGACGCCCCGGGCGTCGGGAGTCGATTGCGGACTCCCGGCCACCGTAGGCGCGAGCTTGCGGGTGACGAGCAATGGGTAGCTCGCCGCCCGGTAAGGACCAAGCTCGGGTCGACGGCGCGCAGTGTTCCACGCGCGCCTCAAAGAGATGTCAGCAGCAGTGTAGGGGTCTACTAGAACCGATGCCTGCCGGGGTCGCGTGATTGTTCGAAAGAGATACCGTGACCCTGGCACATGGGCAACTGATGGAGCACGGGTGGGTTTTAGTCAGTAAAAGTCTGACACGCCCTCCCGCTCCGCCCAGAGCGGGAGAAGTCATTCGATGACTTCCCATCCTGAAAAAAAAAAAAAAAAACAAAAATGGCAGAGGCGTCCCTGTTGTATATTTCTCACGTCTCCTGTAACATTTCGCCATATAATACGGAGAGAGCCTACTGGCATCAATCGGGAAATAATCCAGACTTCGAAAATTCCTGACGGAAAGCCCAGTACGTAGCGCTTTGCCCGATATGGGAATCGAATCAAGGACATCATGTTCAGCAGTACCGCTTGCAACCACTAGACGTTCAAAATAAAATATAAAACTAGGACATTTATTTTTGTCTCTAAATCTCTCCATCACCATCATTTCAGCCGGAAGACGTCAACTGCTCGTAAAGTTTCTAAGTTTGAAATTAAATGAAATATGAAATGAAATGTTTATTTCTGTAAGTAGATCTTATAAGACACTTTTACACGTCAACATTTTTTGGTCAATGTTTTTTAAAACTAGATGGCGCCGGCATTCCCTAGCTGACTGTTCCCTGAGAAGAAACGCCGAAACAAACTCAGAGGTCATAGTCTCTTTTAAAGTCCAAACATTATA
The DNA here is from genome assembly GCA_932294355.1 of Aporophyla lueneburgensis. Classification (NCBI taxonomy): domain Eukaryota; kingdom Metazoa; phylum Arthropoda; class Insecta; order Lepidoptera; family Noctuidae; genus Aporophyla; species Aporophyla lueneburgensis. Next base: position 20,739,432 of record OW028754.1, read on the forward strand.
TTATTAGAATTTTATGTGAGTCCTAACAATGCAGGGCAATGTCTGGAAGAGCCTTTTGAAGAAAGAGCCATTGCAACTTTGAGCTGACTTGTCCCAACAGACGGCATGTATGTATCAGTCATCGTGTAGGGAGCTCAACGACCCGTCACAAGACGCTACCAGATCTGCAGGACATTTGCGTAGGCCATATACAAAATACTCACTTTGTAAGTTTGTATGTAGGAATTAATCTCTGGAAAATTATTTTTGCATTTGATAACCCGGTTCTTGAAGAAGGTTATAGGTTATTTAACATCATGCCATGACCCTTGGGAGCCTAGCAAAATGAAAAAAGTCGGAAAGAATGCTAAGTGTAAACGAAACGGGAGGGTGATGGAATAAGACGCCACACGAACGAAGTTGCGGGAAAAAGCTAGTCCTTACTATAAGTTTAGTAACCCAACTTCATTATAGTAAGTCTAAATCGGCGTTTAACACTGTGTCTCCTTTAGTGAACCATAATGAAGCTTTGATTAACTCATAGGGTATATTGTCGAGTGTCGTAGTAGTTAGAGATACTCTAACCGCGCTACTGAACCAAATTAACCCATTTACTGTAGTTAAGTCTTGTTACAATAGGGTTCCGTACTAACTAACTGTGTCTTACTTCTTGTCATTATTAACGCAGTGTTCTTAACATTATTAGGTCTTGTCTTAGTGTAATATGATGAAGTAGAATTTCAATTTTATGAGCGAATATCGTCTAACTGTCACAACTGAGTTTCTATACTTCTTCCTTGTACCGGGATAAAAAGTATTAATAAATTCTAAACTATACCTATGCCAATTTTATCCAAATCGGTTTGGCCGTTTTTGCGTAATTAAGTTCAAACATCGAAATGTCCTCATCCAAACGTCTAAATATCCATATATAAGTAATAATAACCATAATAAGTATAAACTTTCACATTTATAAAAGTGGCAGAAGCTAGCTTCTGCCCGCGACTTCGTCCGCGTCAAATTTTTGCTCCCCTTACCCTTCCCGTCGCATCGATTTGCCTGCTAGTTTTCGTCCATTTTCGCTCCTTGAGTTATAGTGAGTCAACCTTAAAAGATAGACATATGCTCTTGGGACTTTTTTTTTGAACTTTTTAAAAATAACAATCCCGTCATACATGATTTTTGCGTTACTTTAACCGTTTACGCAGCGCACGCAACGGAAACTCTCAGAAGGAATAAATTTTCCCCGTTTTTGCAACATTTTTCATTACTGTTCCGCTCCTCTGAGGTGTAGCGTGATGTTATATAGCCTATAGCCTCCCTCGATAAATAGGCTACCTAACACAAAAAGAATTTTTCAATTCGGACCGGATTCGATTCGGAGATTAGCGCGTTCAATCAAACAAACAAACTCTTCAGCTTTATAATATTAGTATAGATAATTAGTTGACCCAGCGAACTTCGTATCGCCTCAGATTCAATAAATGTTGTTATAAACGTACCAAGTTTGACAACCTGGTACGCGGTGGTGATCTGGTAAGCGTTTTCTAGCTGACACTCATATGTTAGGTTAGCTCCTACCCAGTTATGATGACCTGGTACTTCGAAGGCATAAAGCGTTTTCTAGCTGACACTCCTTTGTTTGGTAAGCTCCTGTCAAGTTATGATAACCTGGTACTTCGAAGGCAACGTTTTTGTCATAGTACCACGTTTTATAGTGACTTGTATTCTCTTTGACGTTTTATGTGACGTCTCACGGGAACGCGGTCGTAAAAAGGGGAAAAAAAAAAAAAAAAAAAAAACGGGATAAAAAGTATCCTATGTCCTTCTCCTGGCTCTAAACTACCTCCCTGCCAATTTTCAGCTAAATCTGTTCAGCCGTTCTTGAGTTATAAGTGAAGTAACTAACACGACTTTCTTTTATATATATAGATGTAGTCCGATATTATTATAGGATAGTAGGACTATACCCAGTATAAATAGTTAAGACAGACAACTACCGAAGAATATCAGCTTATTTCCTGCAATTAAACTCTTGTAATGTTTCAGCTGAACTTTCAGGGTTCAGCTGAAACATGCGGTTACTAATTGAGTAAATCAGGAGGTGTTCGTTGAAACACCAATCAGCTTGTTTGTTCTATATCAGAAGTGCAGAACTGCCGTCAATATATTAGGGTTATGATTTTCGCGCATATCTTGTATGTATGTTTGTTTGTAAATTTCTTTATTACCTTTTTCTCCAAACGGTTGGATGGGTTTCGACAGTTAAGGTATCGTTATATTCGTCTTAAAAACCTTAGTGTCTTTAGATTGGAATTTAAAAACAAAATTCTTGAATTTTTTCGCGAAATTATTTCTCAATCTTTTTCCGGTCTTATAAAAACCGCGCAATCGGTTTTTTCATAGTAATTGCTCAGGGTTTAATATATGCCAGCCTATTATTTTCCAACTGCTGGGCAAATTACCTACTCTTCTCATTCCAAGAAGGCAGGAGCATTGATCACTACCCTTAGTCAAGCCGGGTTTCATATTTCAGACTTACCTAAACAAATATCACAAAGAGAAAAGATTTGATGTTTTTTATGTTTGTATGTTACACTTTCATGCTAAAATGGCTGAACGGATTGGGATGAAATTTGGCAAATGCTTAAACCTTGACCTCGATTACGACATAGAATACTTATCTCATTATTCCCACGAGATTTGAAGAAGAAGAGTGAGGGGGCGCAAAGTCTTGAGTTCTTCACGATGTTTTCCTTCAACGTTACCAGTGACGACCAAGACAAACTCAGAAAGTGCAGATGAATTGAAAAAGTCATCGATGAATTAAACATTTTTTAAATTTTGCTATGCTTGGAGTTTCCCTACGTGATCGAATCAGGAATGAGGAGATCCACAGGCGATCCAAAGTAACCGACATAGCCCGAAGAATAGCCAAACTTATGTGGCAGTGGGCAGGGCACATTGCTCGCAGAACAAACGGCCGATGGGGCCGAAAGGACCGCATACCGGAAGACGTAGAGTTGGAAGGCCTCCCACAAGGTGGACCGACGACCTAGTGACGGCCGTAGGACTCCGCTAAATGCGGGAAGCATAAAATTGGACGAAATGGCGTAGCTTGTGAGAAGCCTATGTCCAACAGAGGACGTCTTTCGGCCGAAATGATGATGACGATAATAAACTGTGTGCATATGAATTGAAAAAGTCATCGATAAATAAATGTTTTTAACTTAAGGCTCATTAGAGTATACTGCAATCCGTCAATGTCATTTAAATGAAATCAATATTATGACCATGTAAGTAATATCGCAGTGTTAACTTAGACTTGAAAGGCCAATTCTCGTAACTAAAAACGTTCAAAATCTAGGTGCACTCTCATCTTGGCGACAATCAAATGTCAAAAACTTGTCAAAAGTGTATAGAAATTCGAGGTATTTTTGAGAGATTCAGACTAAGATTAGACTGGGAACATTCTTTTAAAAAAAATTACGAGGAATGCCCCCCTGATCTTTTTCTGAGTAACTTGTCTTGTCTTGTATTTTATAAAATACTAGCTGTACCCTGCCACGCTTCGCTGTGGCACGCCATTACTATTGCGGTTGTCAGCGAGTGTTTTCCTCGCTTCCGGCAGATGGCGCGGTCACTGGTACACAGCTGATCTTTAAAAAAACTGTTTTTTCGCGGTCGCGGATATGTGACTGATGCAAAAAAATATATAAAAACAATACTTGATGTAGATTATATATCATGCTATAATTTCAGCTCGATCGGTGCAGAACTAGACTAACATGGATCGGCTCGGTGTGGTCCGGACGTAAAAAATAGCACCATCCCACTTCTTCCCGTGTGGGTGTCGTAAGAGACGACTAAGAGACTTACTAGAGAATGATCAGCAGCGTGCTCTATGCTTTTCTACCATACTGCGATCGCCAACCTGTCTGCCAAGCGTGGCGATTATGGCAAATCCTCTCAAATTTGGGGAGGCCTATCTCCAGCAGTGGACGTCTTTCAGCTAAAATGACGATGATGATGATGATTTTATAAAATAACATTACAAATAAATCTATATACCTATATAAAAATGAATCCCTATTTCCCTTGGTCACGCCATCACGCGTGAATGGTTGGACCGATTTCACTTTTTTCTTTTGTTGTGTTTGTTATTGTCAGAAGGTTCTTACGAAAGAAAAAAAATTAAAAATTGGGCGAAAAATTTGAAAATTTAAGAACACTTATTTAAGAATACAAAGTCACCTAACATGGGTGTTAGATAGCTAGAAAACGCTTTATGTCTTCGAAGTACCAGGTTGGCATAACTTGGTAGGAGCTCAACTAACATGGGTGTGTGGTAGCTAGAAAACGCTTTATGCCTTCAAAGTACCAGTTTGTCATAACTTGGTCTAACATGGGTATATGGTACTTGGTTCCCTTTGCTCTGTGTTGGTGGGATCTGATATCTAAGTTAACACAACATTTATTGATTCTGAGGCGGTACGAAGATCGCTGATTCAGCTAGGTAGCTTATAATTGTGAATGATGCACTAAACACGACGTGCTAATACTAATGCGATATGTAACTACTAACAAAGTGCTAATCAACTATGATGTATCTAGGAAGTACACATTATGTCGTACTTAACAAGTCAATATCAATAATACATACATACATAAACTCACGTTTTTCGCCTGAGGGTAGGCAGAAACTACAGAACGTCACCTGCGAACGATCCTGACACACTCTTTTTTTTTTTGCCTCGTTTACGTTTATATACATCAGCACGCGTAGCATGACCACCGTAGAAAGGGGTTTTGTCGACGGAAGAATAGACAAAATGTCGACTGCCTCGGTCACCATGGCCTATCCTGCAGTAGAAGCGCAGGGCGGATAGCACGGCACGCTAGCATCAATGACATCATCCGTCGTGCTCTTGTCGTCGCCGGGGTGCCAGCTGTTCTAGAACCCAATGGCTTGGCACGTGACGATGGGAAGAGACCAGATGGGATGACCATAATGCCCTGGAAGTTAGGTCGGCCTTTGGTGTGGGATGCAACATGTGTCGACACCCTTGCGCCATCTCATCTTCTTAGCACGGCGGGCTGTGCTGGAGCGGCTGCTGCAGGTGCGGAAACCCTCAAACGGCGCAAATATTCCAACCTAATTGGAAATTATATGTTCGAGCCGTTTGGGGTTGAAACTCTGGGGCCATGGGGTCCGAGTGCCCACATAATATATCGGGACATTGCCAAGCGGCTGGTCGACTCTTTACGTGACCAGAGGGCTGGCCTATTTTTTGGACAAAGAATCAGCATTGCTATACAACGTGGCAATGCTGCCAGCCGTTTGGGCACGTTTCCTGTTGACAACGATGCAGACGAATTTTTTGATGCTTTATAATTATTTATTTTTATATATACATGTACATATTTTTTTTCTTTGGGTTTAAACTTAGATTTTAAATTATGTAAATATTGTAAGATATTGTATATAAAAATAGACAAAATTACAGATTGTAGAAAGATTAAAGAACGAATTAATATTCTATTCTACCAACAATAGACAAAGTTCTTTCTATGGTGGTCATGCTACGCGTGCTGGTCATACACGCACGTCAGTTGCGAGTACTATGCATCTGACCTTCTTGAAGAACATCACCAATAAGGTGATATGTCTTTGTAGGGCGTTGATTCCGGCGTTTACACTCACATCTGCTTTGTAAATATTTTGTTAGTCGCCCTTCATTCATCCTCTCAACATGACCAACCATCTAAGCATACTCTTTTCAATTTCTGTCACTACATCTTCTTTTAAACCGCACTGTTGCCATATCATGTCATTCCTCAGCCTATTATATACCAGTAAATACGTAATTATATATGTATGTGTAATCATGATCTGACGTTTACTGACGGTTTTATTATAGTTCTAAAGATGGATTGGCAATCAGCAATCCATTATCAAATTTTGTGCAAGTCATTCTTATTGATATATGTATTGTGATTATGACATAAGTATCAAATGCTATGTTTTCAAATACAATACATGACAATCATGTACCAATACGGCCTAAATTCGGATTGAGTGATTGAGGTGTAGATACTTAGGCAATCTTTAAAAGTATTTAATGGTCAATGGGTTTAACTCATTAGGTTAAGGGAGCACCTCAAGCTAATGAGGCTCAGCTGATGACCACAATTGCCTTCGTTTTTAAATCGGCTAAAATACCTATCTTTTTCCATGATTTCTTACGTGGATCTCAGTTGCCCCCTGAATATTCGTTTTGTGTCTGAACTCCTTTATTCAAATTCTGTAACAGTGTAATTTTCGGTCCTCTGTTTCAGAATATGTACCTAAGCGTCACATGCATTTACTTTTGGGTATTTGTATACAGTCACTGACTTCTACCCGCGAATACGTCCGCGTGAAATTTCTTTTCCCCTGACCCATGACATCGCATCATCTGTTATTACCCCTATACATATTGTACTTTTTGGCTATTATTACTTCGTCTTCGCTTAGTGTTATTTCGGACTGTTTTTCTTTTTGCTCTTCTCCTAACGGTCCTAGCGTGATGTTAAATAACCAGTAGCCTTACTCAAGAATTGGGCAATCAAATGCCAAAATAAATAAGGCGACTAGGAGATGCAGAGATAAGCACGTGCAAGTAAACAAACTGTTGTTTTCTGTTTTATTATAGTTTTAAGATTTTTTATGCTGTAATGCCAATTATAGCTGAAGAGGTTGTTTGAAGGAGAAAAAAGAAAAACGTTCGATCTTTCTTCTTCAAACAACCTCTTCAGTTTTGTTATTAGTACGGAAAATATATAGATTTCGTATATGCTGTATAGTAAGTCTGACTACTGATGAAAAATAATGACCTTGCATAAAAAGGTTCAATTCCCAGGTCAAGCAAATAAATTGAACAATTAGTCATTGACTGAAATACGAATCTCTATACACACTTTTTCGATTTTACAACTATTTAAGCAACAGTTTCTTTTTATTCAAATCTTTCGCAATTGTTTTCTGAAAGACTATTGATAATTTATTCAACCGACATCAAAATTAACATTTTGCTTAGATGGAACTTAATTTTTAACTCATATAATAATAATCACTCACTGTCATCAGTGAGAGATACTGCATCACCGTGTAGTGTAGTGTCAGAGTAAATGTCATAGAAGCCAACATGGGGGTGCACTGACATGTGATCTCAGGGGTCTCACCCCCTGCCAGGGTCGCTGATTTATTCGAAAGAGTTACCGTGGCCCTGGCACAGGCAACTGAAGGAACAAGAGGAAGGGTCGATTTTAGTCATAAAAGTCTGTCACGCCCTCCCGCTCCAACAAGAGTGGGAGAAGTCATTTCATGATTTCAAAGCCACAAAAAAGGAAGAGTAAACGGCATAGAAGCCGACATGGAGATGCACTGAGATGCGGTCTCAAGGGTTTCACCCCGCTCTCCATGGCTAAAGATAACTGGCGCAAACCTATAGTCTTAGATACTAAACCACTTTATCTAAATAAGGTCATGACACATAAACAAAACACTCACCTATAAAAAACGAAGCCAGCTGACACGACGTAGCATTCACCACCATATTCCGGGCTCAGTAATTTTACAACAATAACGATTAAAAACACACTTCAGCGCTGAAAACCGTCATCTCAGAACGAAGCATTTTCCTGCTAGAGCCGAGACGGGAACACAGCACAATAGAACCCGTACAATGCTTTGCAACTCGTTAAAAACCTTTTTACCGGATAAACTTCCCGATTAACCGTAGACTACCGGAGCTTATTAGCTTTTACTGGCTACTGTTGCAAAACACGGAAATACAGTCACATATATGCGCGGTTTTTTTACTATAGGCGAAGATCATATACGTTCCGCCACATTCGTTCCATTTTCAAGTTCGAATCTTTTTACTTTTTACAGCGGTATGCAGAGAGGTTACTATTTAAAATTCGAACTGTCTTCGCCAAAGGGTATTTGCCAACTATTTAGTTGTTATACTTAAATTCGACCGCGGTGATACCAATGGCTGCCATGATTACGCAAACGGTTCTGTAAGACAAAAACGCTACGAAATAATCTAGTTGATCGAATTGATTTCACTAAGGTATTATAGATAATCTATTTTAAATAAAATAAGTGTGGTCTAGATAAGTTAACAGACTTTTAATGAGGTATTTTGAAACCATTTTCCTTCGTAGAGACAAGTGCAATTGCAATTTTAACAATTTAAAAACTTATTCGAGATTCGGAAAATTGATAAGCTTGTTGTATTACATGATTAAAGATTATGTTTATAAGTCGTGACTTCAATTAATTAATCTCAAAGTTGAATCAGCTAAGGTAACTAAAAATTGGTATTTGCAACTTCTACACAAAAAAAAAACATGTACGTATCTTAAAGCCACTAGATATGGTAACGTTGCAAGTAATGTAGGTACCAGGATGTTTTTTTTTTCCTGAAATGTGCCGGAAGCGAGCACCTAACAAATTAAGGACGAGGCCGAAAATGGTGTGCAGTTTTTTGCAAGAGACAGCAAAACAAAATATAAGGTACTGCATCGGGGTAAGTACGAGTATACATGATATAGGTTTACTGAAGAGATAATTATTAATTTTTTTAGCTTTGTAGTGAAATATTTTATGTTTGTAAAATATTTTTATACAAATCATACGTTTTTAATACTGGGTAGCAGGTACGCGGACGCGCAACCTGTTACGATAGATAAAGTACATGATTCTGAACCCTCATGTCTGTATACCCAGCAGGACCCTACGTTTAATCCCATTGAAAGTTAAATGTTAACGTGCGTAGTATTTAGTACCTTCCGAATCGTATAAGTAAACAAATAGTAGCTTAATTGTTACAGCGTATTCTTCAATTATATTCCAGCAGGACCCTCCGTTGTTTGAAGGTATTTAGACAAATCTTATTTAGTCCCGTTTAGCGCTGTATTAGTACCTTAAAAATACCTTAGTTTAATGTTAAAATCACGATTATTGAATGAGGAATGCACCTGCAAAACTTTTGTCAAGCCAGCAGGACCCTATTTTGTTTGGAGGCTTTCAGTCCAGACAGTCATATTTCTTATAAGCATTTTATTAGTACTTTTCAAATAACCTTAGGTTTAATTCAAAAAGTTTGTATTTTTGCTGAAAATTTGTTTTATAAAACTTTTTGTATTTTTTCAGCGGACCAACATCTCATTTGGTCGATGTATGAGCTTTCACAGCTTTTAGTAGGTATGGTGATAGTCCAAAAAATATACATTGAAAATTGCGCCGTCCAACCTATCAAAATGTAGGTATAGAAAAACATTTTAAATAATAATCAACAAATAATGTCAACGCGGCGCGCCGGGGGTTTAATGGTTTCAATGGATATTTTTTGGACAACCAACATAACATTTCATCGTTACAGATTCGAGAAACATGTGCTGACCTCATGGTTTCAGTTAGCACGTTGAAATCTCGACCACCATGTATGAAATACATACCTACATGTACCCTCTTTTTTTGGATGGGAAATCATCAAATGATTTCTCCCGCTCTGGGCGGAGCGGGAGGGCGTGTCAGACTTTTACTGACCAAAACCCATCCGTGTTCCTTCAGTTGCCCATGTGCCAGGGTTACGGTGTCTCCTTCGAACAATTCGCGATATTGGCAGGCATCGATCCTAGCAGACTCTAGCACATGTACCCCCTGAGGTTGAAACATTGATTAAATGTGGGTGTACATACTCTGCAAAACAAACATTATAGCTGTGACAAGAATAAAAATGTGAACACATACAACAAGGATCACGTTTTATTTATTAACATATTGAACTACCTAGGAAGTTGATATCATAGTTATTAAACTGCTTACTTACATAACTTAATAGAGCTATAATTTTCTTGCTTATTAGTCCAACAGGTTGGTATTGACATTGTAAATGTCATAAGGTTAACGGGAAATGTACGTAGACTTTACGCTGGCTATATGCTCAGATACTAGTGCTTAGCATATGGTTCTGGGTTCATTTCCCAATTAAGGCTGTAAAACTAGGTTTGCTATCATGATATTGCGCGGTGTTCCCCCACGTTACAAGGGTTTTAATTTCACCAATGAATTAAACACTATAAGAACATTTATACTGCGGTAAAGAGCCGTCATCTTGGACTTTCATTTTGACCTCACTATTGGCTTCAGCACCCTCGAAAACTATCTCACTCTCTCTCCGTCTCTTTCTTTTATACAACATTAATTTTTGTTTATGCGAAACCCGAAACACGGGTCTAGTATTTTTATGTAAAGAATCTATGAAAAAAATTTCAAAACTGTATTATTAATAATCACAAAGTTATAAGCTTGATAAGTTACCTGGCTGTCCACGCAAAAACATATGCAGATCACCACAAACAGCTAGTGTACGTACCATCTCCGTGTAATGGACGTTTGAATACGAGAAAGACATGTTAATTTTAAAATCGAAACAAAACAGCGCGGCCCGCGACTTGGAAGCGTAATTAAATATTTTTGGTACAAAATATAACATGGTGTAAAAATTATTGGAATCGATTCAGTTACTGATTCTGAACAAACTATATTCAGGTTTCGCATATACTAAAAATAATCTTGTATAGTAATCGTGGATGAGACGATTTCTAAAATTTTACGCCATCTTCCAATAACCTAAGACCTAAACCTTCAAGAGAACCAAGAAGTCTACAGTCTCCGATATAGACCTGTCTTATCACCTACCCATAGATCTATCACAGCCTCACAGGGCTCTAACTCAATTTTTATACGCCAAAGTCCACATTGTAATTGATTATCACCCCGTTTCGCCGGTACATCAGATAGGTACATTAAATAAACGTACTTATTCTGTTAAGCTATATCCCGTCAGCAATCTACCGCGAAGACTTAATTAAACCGTGGTTAGATCCATTCTGGGTAAGCTCGAAGCAGACGGTGGCTTCATTAGGGAATAGGGATGCCTGGTTAAACTATGCTGCAGTATTAGACGATTTTGGCTTTGAGCTGGTTTCATTACATTTGGACCTAATGAAACTTCCATCTAGTCACCAATGAGATAAGTAATTAGGGTCGTCGGCTATCGTTGACGTTTAGAAAGAAACCGATGGATGTTTTCGAATGAAAATGAATTTGATAAATGAACAGTTTGTTTACTAATAAATTAAACTTTTGGCTCGTGAAGTAAATAACGCCTTCTTAATTATAATTGCATCGATCTTATTCAGTGGAACCAATAGAGATGGAAACATATTTTCCAGGCATCTATTAGATATTTATAAAAGTAGATAGATAGTAGACAGATAAAGTTGAATGAGGACCTATTTAGTAGAAATATTTTTAAATATTGAAGTACTTTGATTTTCCCTGGTAATTTTTTTTTTTTGTTTTTACTGATTGCTGGAATTAAAAAATCTAGATTGTTATTGGTGGTTTTTATTGAAAACACTGACAAATTTGTTATTAGTGTTCCGATTCTTAATCAGAAATAATCATTCATCCTATGTCAGACCGACATCCTGCCTGCTGAATTGCTGATGGTAAAAGAACCACCTTTATTACATAAATAAAATTTCTAATCAGCCATGAACTACGCACTTCAGCTGCACCAGAAAGCGCGTCTATTCATAAAATACACTAACTACTGCCCGCGACTTCGTCCGCGATAAATTTCTTGTTCCCACGACCCTCCCTGATGCATCGAATCGCCTGCTCGTATGAGGTCTTTGTATTCGTGAGTTTTGTTTTCTTTTTAGTCGGCACCTAAGGGTCCTATCGTGATGTTACATATTCTATAGCCTCCCTCTATAAATGGGTTATCCAATACTTAACGTAGTTTCTGAGATTAGTACGTTCAACCAAACAAACAAACTCTTCAGCTTTATAATATTAATATAGATTAATCTTCGATTTTGCCAAGTCGTGAACAACGTGCAAAGCTGGGGCGTGTCGCTACTGTAGTCATATAAGATGTATAATAATGTCATCATCATTAATTGTACTTCTCATCATCAAGAAGTATCCACTCAGTATTTATATCGCTGACAGATCGACTCCATTTACGTGCTTCACATGAAAATGGCCGACCTTTAAGTGGAAGTCTCACCATGCCTCAGTTGCATGACGAATAATAAATTGTCCCTGCAATTAAAACTAGAAAGAGTAACTTAAGCGCGAAAAGAATATTAATTTTAATGTGTCTTCTAATGACTTTGAACTGGAGCCAAGTTTACTTATAGGATGCGGGATTTCGACCACTTTGAAGACTACGGAGTCAGGAGGCCTGTGTCCCAGCAGTGGGAATATTATAGATATACTTGCATAAGTATGGAATCCTTTATATTGGTGCAAACATAAACTACACTTAAATTCAATAAATAAACCTCACCCTTTATAACAATGAAATAGTTATTTGTTATACAAGAGTGCAAAGTTGCTTTTTAACCGCGTGCTCAATTTTGATGACCGAGCAAGCGAAGGATTCTAAAATTGAATCACGAGTGCAGCGAGTGATTCAAAAATTAGAATCCTGAGCGTTAGCAAGGGAATCAAAAGAGCACGAGGTGAAAAATCTTTGCACTCGAGTGCAACACGTAACTTTTCATCCCACCTCAGCGAGGAAATGACTAAATGCAAAAAAAGCATTTACAATCACAAGATACTTTTATTTCAGTTTAGGTATTAATATTTATTAGGTACTACATTATGATAGGTAAGTATTACAGAATTATCTTTAAATTATTTCAAATAATACTTAGGTATAATTAAGAAAAATTGAAAGTAAAGTTGCTACAGCTGCCTAGGTAGAGTGTAATATTTTTGTTAGTGACGTGAAAAGAAAATGGGGCGCGCAAAGTAAATTAAAAAAAGTACACCAATAAGGTTCCGAGTCTGAGTTTTTAACAAATTACAAAAAGGTTGTATGATAAATTCGGCACCATGGAGGTAGAAGTAAATAGGTTTAATGATGTTTTGAATTTACAAACTTAGTGCACACGATGTTCTAAATTCAATTTACTTTATCCCCTAGCGGATAAAAACGGCTTTTGCACTCAGATATCGAAGGGCAAAAATACTCTTTCCGAGATGGGGGGATGAAAAATAGATTGCACTGCACCCTAATTACATAACACGGTTTCCATCATAATCTGAAAGATTTTGCAGGATATAACTAATCCATTGCATCATATGTTCAAAAAATGTGTACTGCACAGCAACATAATGCAATGAATGGTGTTGAACTGTCAAATTGAAAACGAACGCTACTAATAATGTGTTACGCAATTACCCAGCTGGATGATTTTTAAACTCTTAGACCGCACACGTTCTCTTTGGTATCCAAATTCAAAATGTTTATTTGCAAGAAAATACATAGGTTACTAGGGAAGATCTTACAGCCTAAAAGTCATTTTATTCTGTCTGCAAGCAAGCGTGCAATTATTATTGTTTAAATGTCATGCAAATTATTACCCTAATATTATCACACTGTTATGACATTATTATTACATTAATTATCACTTACAAACACTTTTATTACATACAAAAAAATACATAAAATTATTTCAATAAATTAATTAATAAATACTATAATCAAATATTTTATGTTCTAAATATTCCTTTATACTATAAAAACACTTTTTTGTAACCACTCTCTCTGGTTTGGCGCAGTGTAAGAGTTTCTAAGCTCTAAGGCCTTATAAATGCTGAGTTTTTGTCAATGGAACTCCTATTGCGACTATACTTCCAATATTTCTTATAGTTACATCATAATAACATATGTAGTTTACTAAATAACTTACTTTTTAAAAGTAGGTAATAAATTATGAATTATCGCGATGATCATGACTGAGAATTTAATTAATAACTTATGATTGCTGTTTGTGCATGGTGAACCTTTGTAAGGTTTGTTTTTCTACACGCACCTACAACACAGAATATATTACTTCGCTTCCTACAAAATCATGTAAAAATGTACCTTTGTAATAAAACGGCTCTTGAAAGCAAACGAAATAAATCACTCACACATGTACAGCATTCCTACATTTATAGTTTAGTACGGTATGTTTGAAAGGCATTTTAATTTGAAAAAGTCCTTGTACCTTCAATGTTCGTACGAACAACGACTTTTCCAAATTAAAATGCCATAACATGCTTAACTGTGTAGACGAAAGCTGAAAACTCTACGTTCAAAAAGTAGTTAGAAACAATTCAATGTGAACTTCTCTTCTTGCTGGTTTACTTAAAACTTGCATATGTAAGCCTAGCCGCCTAGTCTAGCCTCACCTTGTGTGTTGTTTTTGTGTGTGTTGTTGTTGTGTGCGTGTGTGTGTGTGTGAGGGTATGTATGTGTGTGTGTGTGTGTCTTGCTTGTGTAGTTGTGTTATTTGTATCTATAATAATACTAGGGCGTGCGTTTCTGAGGGACTCTCTATATATAATACTAGCTTATGCCCGAGTTAAGTGTGACGACCCTAACACTATTTGCTTTGTCAGCAAACCCACCTCCACTCAAAATAGCAAATAAGTAGGTTATATGAATATTGTAAACCTAGCAATAATTAATTATAAATACAATCTCAGAACTAGAATAATTATTACTATTTTATGTACTGTAACGCTGTTCACTTAAATAAAGTTTTTTTTAAACTAATCAAGTGTCGACCACTTAATTCCCGCGACTTCGTCCGCATTAAATTTCTTGTTCCGTGTACGGGTAGGCGATTCGACGCGACGGGAAGGGTCGGGCCCTTCCCGTCGCGTCGAATCGCCTACCCGTGCGATTTCCCCCGTTTTTGCAACATTTTTAATTACTGCTCCGCTCCTCTTGATTGTAGCGTAATGTTATATAGCCTATAGCTTTCCTCGATAAATAGGCTACCCAACACAAAAATATTTTTTCAATTCGGATCAGTACTTTCTGAGATTAGCGCGTTCAATCAAACAAACATACAGACAAACAAACTCTTCAGCTTTATAATATTAGTATAGATAATTGTAGCGTCCAAAAACTGCCGATACTCAGCCTATTTTGAATAAATGACTTTTGATTTTATCATGCAACCTCCATCAGCTGCTGAAGGCAGCGATCCTAAACCCAGTCAGACTCGTGTCAAAGATTCTGCAATGTGAATCAGAAAACCCATATCAAAATACAAATGCGCTACCATCTTCTGTGAAATCCTCTGCACGTGACCGCACTTAATCCAACTGATAGTAACGTAAGCTTAGGCCCGTGTTATCTGCTATTTCCAGCTAGCCGAGAATCCTACTACCTAATATTATAAATGTAAAAGTTTGTATATTTGTTACTCAATGACACACGAAAAACGGCCGATCGGATTTGGGTGAAATTTACCACACAGGTAGGTTTATAACCTTGATTAACATAGAATACTTTTCATGCCGGTCGTTCGTTCCCGTGGCATAATTTCCGACCTCCACGCGGGCGAAGCCGCTGGTAAAAGCTAGTGCAAATAAAGGTCAAATTAATAATAAAAAGACCTTCTTCAATGAATTGTGTAATATAATTTTGTCATCATTTTTATGAGCAGAGGTGTCCCCGTGGTAGTCCTTACTTACGATTTGGGGGTCGTGGTCTGAAACCAGAGGGGTAATTGCGGAACTTTTTATCGGTAGGAATTGGTTTAATATTCATAGTTAAACAACATTCATTGCGTTATTTACGTTGCTGAGCCACAATTTATTCGAACAAATGACGCAATGGTTTAGAAATAATCTTCAATCCCATTCAGATTCTAATAAATTGTGCGTTTCGCAATTAGGGTGCAGGTAGGCGCTATACTTTGTGTACTTGATTCCATCACCACTCCTCTCAAAACGGTGAAGTAAACCATCGTGAGAAAACCCAAGGACCAAAAATTCGAAGATATGTGACATCTACCAACCCGCACTGGGCCCGTGTGGTGGATTATGGCATACTTTCTCACAGAAAACAGACCTGTGTCCCAATAGTGGGCACGGTTTTCAATGAATATGCTACCTACGTATTTTTATCTCCCACCTAAGCATCCACCTAGTCATATGCTTTGCTCCTCGCCACTAGCCTGATCACAGTTTTTTTGCTACTAATAGTACGTACCTAGCTACGTCATAGCCTACCTAGTATGTATATCTTATCTTATCTTATACCTTTAAACGAGCAATTCTTGTATATATATATATATATATATCTGAATCTCGGAAACGGCTCAAACGATTTTCATGAAATTTAGTATACAGGGGGTTTAGGGGGCGATAAATCGATCTAGCTAGGGTTCATTTTTATAAAATGTCATTTTATTCGTGTTTTCAATGACCAACTTTATCGATAATAATCAACTTGCTCGGTCATCCAGATATTATAAATAGTTTGTTATGTTAGCCTAATAAGACAGATCGTCTAGAAGTGATAGCGATTAAGTCACGACAGGATTTAGGAATGCTATTTAAAAAAACAAGTACCTGTTTACGAACCTATTTATCTTGTTATTTAGGTATCATGTTTGAGAACGTGCAGTTCGTTTTAATTTACATCAATTAACCTTTCCAGATGAACTGAATAACAACCAGGAAATTTACAGTTTTATGTCTTAGTACATACCTGTTAAAATTGTATACGTGTCATGAACTTGACATGCTTCATAATGACATATTTATTTATTTTTTATTTTATTGTAAAGTAACATTTAGATTTGACAATTTTCATTATTAATGTAGGTATGTGTATTTGTAATAATTATAACTGTGACATTTAATCTTTTTTATATAGGTATAATATAATTCTAACTCTGTGACAAAGTAATTTAATTAGTTGATAAAGTGTATTTAGGATAGCTTCTAAATATATATGTTTGTATATACATTTTTGCGTGCCTATTTCCAGGCAGAATGTACATACATGTCTCACTTTTATCTACTCCACCTGTATTTTAATGTAACCTACATTCGTTGCAAAGAAATGATTTGATTGATTGATTGACATCATCACAGCTTTTAAACCGACGGCGATGATTACAAAAACACTTTTGGCATATTACTATGATTGGCAAAAAACTTCGATGGACGCATCGGGGTTCGAATTCACGACCGCTGTTCGCACGGCAGTTAGCCTTACCACTACTGCCGCTTAGACCTTTGTTTTCGTTTAAATATAAACACGTCAACAGCATATTTAGACTAGTAAAAGCAGTAAGTCAACACTCCTGCCAGGGTCGCGAGATTTTTTCGAAAGAGATACCGAGACCCTGGCACATGGACAACTAACGGAACACGGGTGGGTTTTAATCAGTAAAAGTCTGACACGCCCTTCCGCTCCACCCAAGAGCGGGAGACGTCATTTGACGATTTCCAACCCACAAAAAAAAAGTCAACAGTTTCAAGCCAAGACTTTAAGCTGGCCTGGCATACCACGGAGTTTTAGTAGAATAAGAGGCCCGCTTATAATTGCAACACCCTAATTGTGTAACACACTATCAATTAAAATTTGAATAATTTTGAAGAAGATTAATCCATTAATTAATATGTTCTAAAAATGTATCTGGTCAGTAACTTAAATAACGAATGAATATTGTTGAACTACCAAAATGAAAACCATTCTTACCTACTATCAGTGTTACCACTGATGTGGGGTCTGCCGTTACCCTTTTTTTAATGTCAGGGTGAATATCCTAATAAATGTCATCTACCTCGGTGTGGGTAGAGGGGCCTGTCAGACTCTTACACATGCGTCGGAGGCTGCGGCTGCAAATGTGACTTGCTGCCCCGGACTGGTGATGGTCCGCGCTGTACAGGCCACGTCCCACACAGGGGAGTGAGGTGTTAAACTCACCCCTTTTACGTCTTAGAAAGGGGCGCGTGGACCACTAGGGTTTACCAAAGACAAAAGTTGAACTATAAAATAAACAAGTGCTACCTAAGGAAAGGTAAAGTTGTTTGAAAATATCAAGCTGAGTTAAAAGTTTGAAGACAGGCGTACATATTTGATGAATGAAGGCGTATTTTTAAAAGCCCATCTCTCTTGTTACAGGACAAATTGCTCAATAAGCTGGAAGAAAATGAACCGGAACTCGCCTCTTCGCCAGATGAGGAAGTAAGTGTACCTTTCTTTTATGAAGTTACAGGATGTTCCTGAGTGGTCCTGAAATAAATTGACGGAATTTGCCCTAAGGAATGTACACATTGGATATAACTAACTACTTCGTAGCACATAGATAGGTACTTTGCTAAAACATAAGTAGGTAGATACTAAACAGAATCTTTACAAAATTAAACTCAAACTCAAAACATTTATTTCAATGAAACCATTTACAAGCATTTTTGAGTTATCAATGAGAGCAGTTAGTCAGAAACAAGAAAGTTGAAGCTATGGGCCCATTCCATAACATAGATCTCGAAGAACTGCAAGAGACTCCAAATACATAACTAACCACTGCCATGTAAGATTTCCGTCCGTTTATATATTCAGAAACATCAAACAATTGAATTACTCATAATAATAATATATCTTCCAAATCAAATGTTCACTTTTATAATAAAAATAGCTCTTTTTTTTAATTTTGTGATTGGTGTAGACATATATGTACAGGTAGACTTATAATTTTGCGTATTCCTTCCAGGACGTGATTGTGACCCACTTGCAACGGAAACAGAAATTAGATTTTCTTAATAAGGTGCTTAATTGTTGCAAATGGGTTATACTATCACGTCCTGCAAGGAATACATCTAATTACAATTCACTCTATACATATAAGTATAGTGTTCGACGCCAGGCCAGGCCCCTACCATAGGATTTAAATATTATGTGGAAGCGCGATGGTGGGGCCCTGGAGACAAGAGTGGCTGCGAACTGTCCGCCGTGCGCGGAGCTGATTAATACAATCAAACAAAAGACTCACCTGGTTGAAGAGCACCTGCTCTGGAGCCTACCTGGATTTATGTATTGTGTAGTGACGTTGTAAGTGGTATCCAGGACACCAGGCCGCTGCAATAGGCCAGAGATTTTCTCCAACATGCGGTTCACTGTCACTTCAAACTATTTCAACTAAAGTTCAAACTAAACCCGTATTATTTCGTACATTGGGGTTATTTACAATCAAACAATAGGATCACGACTAATTGTCCAACAAAACGATTGGTTCTAAGGGATTACTTTCAAAAGGTCGCGAAATTCCAGGGGCGACGATCCTCCATTTTTCAAGACCAAAATCAAAGAGGTAGTGTCAAACTGACAGATGTCACTCCGTTTCACGTCATGGTGCGTTCACAGAGTAACCAATTCGAACGGGACGGAACATATAGAGTTCTCATTTTGTACCTAGAACATATAAACACACACCTCACACCTCTGCCTAACCCTTCGGGTAGTACAGGCGTGATTTTATGTTATGTGACCATAACAATTTCCAAATGTAGAAATCTTACATAAGGCGACATTCAACAGAATGGGTGGTCTTATCGCTAAGAGCGATGTTTTAAAGAGAACCTTTGGACGGATTAAAGGGAGATGGATAGAGAATACTGCAGGTCGATCAACAAAACAAACAATCACATACAAGACTTCACTACAGATCAAACTGAATAGGTATCAGAATGTGAGGTGAGAGTAGATAACTAAACCTCGGATAAATCGATAGACGGGTGCGTCCTTCTGATAACAATACCTAACAAAATTCTGCATTCAACAATTCTTTTGTCTATGATGTTAAACAATCCGGTGACAATATCTAGTGTAGATATGGCACCCATCATGGTTCGGCAAATCTCCACCCCGTCCATAACACAGCACGATGTGACTCTTGCTCCTTGAATTAGAGTAGTCATTCCCCGTAGATTTTGGGTCACTGAATTCAAATTCGGCCTCGGAATTGCTCCATCACATCACATTTTTAGATCATCATCATCATCATTTCAGCCGTAAGACGTCCACTGCTGGACTTTGGCCTCCCCCAATTTGGGGGGCTTTGCCATAATCGCCACGCTTGGCAGGCGGGTTGGCGATCGCAGTATGGTGGTAAAATGCATAGAGAACGCTGCTGCCCATTATCTAGTAAGTCCCGTAGTCGCTTCTTACGACACCCACGGGAAGAAATGGGGTGATGCTATTCTTTACGTCCGGCACCACACGGTACCAACGGAAGCGCAATGCTTATACTTTAAAGCATTGTGTGTATTTTTTTATTTTATTTCGATAGCTTAATTTGTCACGATGCTACATAACCGTGAAAACACGCTAAACTCGTGTTTTTTGCACTTTTAGGTTAGGATGTTTAAAAAATGTGATGTGATGGAGCAATTCCGAGGCCTTTGAATTCAGTGACCCAAAATCTACGGAGAATGACTACTCTCATTCAAGGAGCAAAAGTCACGTCGTGCTGTGTTATTGGTTGACCAAGTTCATCAGTAGAAGTTTACGGGATAAGACGATAAACAAAAGGAACATTACGTAGCCAAACAAAAGAAATACTTAATCAACTTTCTCATTCCGTTGGAACGAGGTTCATTAATGCAGCGAGATTAAACCTGAATTAGCAACATTTTCAGGTTTCATTAACTTTTTAATTCCATAGCCGTCGGCTTTTCTGTAGCGTTTCATATTTTTGTTTGGTAGTAGCGTACTGCTTCCCGGAAACACGTCCTTTGTATATCGCAATGCGCAACTCTGGATTACTGTACTGCGACTGCAATATTGTACTTTTTCAGTAAATTGAGGGTAGTTACTTGGTCGTATTTGGTTACCTATGCTATTTTCATATTACAAAATAGCTTAAGTTGGAGAGGAACCTGTGGCAAGATATATGATAACCAAATTCAATTTGAAAGTGTGGGAAGATGGCTTTGCTATATGTATCTACCTAAGAAGGAAGAATAAATTACTTTTGATTTTGTGCTGATTTGTACCAAATAAATGAAGATTAGGGAAGAGAGGTGGTGATAGTATCTTGTGCTACGTAGGAACTAGGTAAGAGAAATAAATAAAAAATGGAAATAATATACCCATAAATACAGACGACAGAATAACGAAAGGCATACATCTATATAGTGAAAATAATCGAATCTGTCTAGGTAGGTAGATCTTCAGAAAACAAAAAAAAACTGTCTAGGCAATCTGATCGGAAACAAGTGAAAGCTAAGACCGGTAAACAATACCGATTCTAGCGCAAACAGCTGTCGATTAACCTTGGCGCGCCTCAAGGCTTCTGCACCACAACTAACTAACCTATCTAATTGTGTGATTTCATTTTAATTAAATTCATTAGTGAAGAATTAATTCAATAAATGAATAAAGAAGTTCTAGGACTTAATTAAAACATAGCCAGTCGATTTAACCCATTTAACCTAATACGAGTGAGTGATATTCTGAAGATACGATCACGAAAGTAGGTAACTGTATGAATATTTAAATTTCTAAGAAGCCTAGATTCTAAATAGGGATCCAGCTACCTAGTTTTAGTACTAAGTGGGTTCAGTTAACCGTCACGTAGGTATCTACCTACATCAAAAATAATTTCGTAGTGCAATTTATTTTAAGTACTAAGAAATTACTTATTCAACAAGTCAATTTGGATTTAGATATGACCAATTCAAAATCTACATACCTAGTTTAAAGAGGTTTAGAAATTTGTAGGCTGTCGCCACAGGCCATCATAAACTTTGCGCCACAACACACAATTATTTTATTACCTAGGCCGGGCTTATGTACCTATAGGTCGGCGTCTGTAGGTACCACAAGAATCCTGACTGGATCTGACCTTTTCCAGTCATTATTACCATATAGTTTGCAAATGTATAGCCGCCCACCAGTTTATAGGTCGTAGCATAAATGTTATATTGTAATCAATCACTTCTCAGGCTTTCAATCTCTGTAGCAAGACCTCCCCCCGCTTTCTTTGAGTTTGGTGATCACCAGGCGGTACGGCGCGGCTTGGCATGGTAAAAGATTTTCGATGGCCGCCGTCACTCATATTTCATCGATATTTTCACAAGGGGACATTATAATATGTCGAAGTATATAAATATATAGAATATCCCGCCGGAAAGCTGGAGTATGCTTCGATTTACGCATGTTAAAATGATTTGCCATACCATACCTACCGCGTGCTGCGGCCCAGTAAAGACTGACTTTACTATGAGGTTTTTTAATTTCGCCTCTAATCCCTTTATTTAATCTGTTCCAGTGTGTAATATGTGTGAACGCGAAGGCGACTATGCAGACGTCGCCATGCGGGCACCGGGTGGTTTGCCGGCGCTGCTTCGTTAAGACCATCCAGATGGCGGTCAGCCAGCGCCTGCTGCCGCTAAGGTGTGTCATCTGTCGAGCGAAGATCCTACGCCTGCGGCAGGCACCGCGGCTTGTTACCAGCAAGAGCTGGCAGGTAAGAAGATACATATTTTTTTTTATATTACTCTACCTATACACCTACCAAAACTGACATTGTGAATGCCTTCAAGAAGGGTGATGGTCTTCAAAGCTGCGTCCTCTCCTAAAAAGTCAGGGAAATCAGTTGTTTGCCAAATTAACCACCAACTAAAACTGAGTGTAAATATTCAAATCACAACTGTCTTTCCCTGAAAGATGCATGAAATGGCGTATAAGCGAATAAGCGTGCCTCCTGTTTCAGTTTCGTGATAAAATAAACTTTGACTGTACCCACTTAGGTCAAACGGTAGGAACTAACTAATAGCAACGCTCTATGCTGCCACATTTTCAGAAGGCAATCGGCAGTAGTATAACTTTGATAATGTCAAAACTGCCATGTGTAGTGCATATCTTACTAAAAGTGCGAAGATAAGCCTAAAAAGTCGAGCAAGAGCAGCCATCCCTACATCCTTGCCCCAAAGAACCTGGCAACATTTTTACTAAACGATACCTAATCTTACTTCCTTTACATTTCAGGTGTCAAGCGGTAGCGCCAGGTCGTGGGGCGTACCAGGCTCGGTGTCCAGCTACTCGGTGGGCGCTCGCTCCGTGCCCGCTTCGGCCTCCCTCTATTCTGTTACCAGTGGCGAGTCTTCCCTCTCTGGTACGCACCTTGAACCTGCATGTTATTTAGTTACGGCCTCCTGAACAAGCCACTTCAAAAAAACAGCGAACCACGGAATTCAAAGACCGCAAACGTTAATTTAAACAGCACCTGTCGAAATCTGCTGCTGCTGGTCCTTTTCAGTTATTTACCTTTCAACAGCAATCTTATTGCATCGAAAATAAAGATGATAGTGCTGCAAAATCAAAGATAAAATAATTATGCAAGGACGGTACATAGCCAACATGAAGTCATGGTCTAGTCTGTATACTGCAGCTTTTTTAACGCAGCTGTGAGAGGCTCTATTTTTTTGCTACCAACGCGCTGACGGTGTGGTTACTTTGCATTAGGGCACCACGACTACCCGTTTCAGGCCTTTAATTTAACACCCACACCAGCATAATATGATTATTTATCTACCCATATTCAAAGTCATTTCCATGATACTTATTCATTTGTCTCATTTCAGGTATATCTTCCGTGTCTTCGAATAGCGGAGGCAACGTTGCCAACAGCTGTTCCACGAAGCTATGCGGTGGCGCCAAGTGTGGGGGCGCATGCCTGGGCGCGGTGCCCAGGGCGTCAGTGCCACCGCGTGCAAGGCAACCTGCCTCCAATTCGCTGAGACGCTCGCAGCATCATAGTATGAAGGTAGTGTGGAGACTGATAGGTACGCTAGGTTAAGGTTATAAAAATAGAACACCCAGTTTTGCAAATTCAAAGGCTTGTGGCTAAGTTACAACAGCCGCACGGGTCGATCGTTCAGGTTAAGCTACGCTTGCCGCGGTTGGTCTGTGGATGGATGACCTTCTTTACATACCAAGACCCTTCCGTGCCTCGGAAAGCACGTTAAGCCGTTGGTCCCGGCTGTCTTTCATACATAGATCTTAGACAGCCGTTACGGGTCGTCAGAAGCCCGAAAGTCTGACAAACAGTCTTATCCAAGGGGTATCGTATTAACCAGTAACTGGGTTGTGGAGGTCGTTCCATGTAAAATACTGGTACCTACTCAGCTGCATCTGGTTAGACTGAAAGACGACCCCATTCCCCAACATAGTTGGAAAAAGGCTAGGCAGTCTGAACTCAAGTCGAATTCCAAAATAACTTTTTTTTTTAAATAACCTACTTCCTTGAAAACACTACATAGTGAAAAAAATCTGTAATTTCGGAAGTCGGTGGCAAAAAACTCAAATACAGATCCTAAGACACCGACTTCCGAAATTAAAGTAATTTTTAACCGACTTCAATAAAAAGAGGAGGTTCTTATTTCGACTGCATTTTTTTTTTATGGTTAACTCAGTCAAAAGTTCTGAGGTAACAGAACTTTTGACTGAGTTAACCGATTTTGATGATTCTTTATTTTTCACTGTTTAGTTATGGTATCTACCCCGCACTAATTCGGCAAAATAGGAATAGTGTTTGGTTTTCTCACGAATGCCATTGTCAGACCAGGACCAATTTAAATGGGACCACACGAGAAGCACCAGCTTTCAAATAAAAAAAGAATCATCAAAATCTGTGGATCCAGTCAAAAGCTCTAAGGTAAAAAATATTTAAAAAAAACGATTTGAGAACCTTCTCCTTTTTTTGAAGTCGGTTATCAAAACTCGTGCAAACCAGAAAATAATTAAAGCACTTCAAAAGTTGCTTAACTTAGAGGATCCTTATATGTTTGTAGAGTTCCCTAACCAAATTGAGAAAAACAAGTAAGCGTTGTTCAAACGAGTATGGATTTACTTGCGTTAATTAACTCCCAAGAAAGTCTCTCTGCCTTTCATAATCAGAATATGCAGCTACGTTGAATTGAACCACCTCGTCCATCTGTTTGTTAACCGGTATTAATATTCTCAAGCACATCCGGCTCCCCAGGGGTGCAAGCACGAGTAATAAATTATGCATCTATCTGCAGATTAATTCTGCAGAAGTCAATATCACTCTACACCCTCATATATCTACGCATTTAATGAATGTAGATTCCTAATGGTTTGAGAAATTCTTTACTGCAACTTTTTTACCAAAAGCTTCTCATCTTTAGAACGTTTTCCTTCCACATTTTAATCTTATAAATAAATCTCTGTTAACAGGCCCGGTTACAAGATTATCAAGTCCATAGCTATACGGGAGGCCCTGCGGCAGGAGAGCCTTCGGGTCGCCTACCTCCTATCAGAGAGTTCCAGAGGGAATTCCGCGAGGGACGAAGAGAGAGTGCCGCAGCTGCTTCCGCCTCTACTAGAATAAGGTAACTTATCAAAACTTAAACAGAGAATTTAGTTTGTTGTAAATCTCATATCTTTAAACGAGCAATTCTTGTACATATATGTATATAAAATCTGAATCTCGGAAACGGCTCCAACGATTTTCATGAAATTTAGTATACAGGGGGTTTCGGGGGCGATAAATCGATCTAGCTAGGATTCATTTTTAGAAAATGTCGTTTTATTCGTTTTTTCAATCATCAACTTTATCAATAATCAACTTAAACAGAAACTTTTTTTTATTTTTTATTGGAAGATAACAAAATTTAATTTCTAAAAAACACAATTACCAAATAAAAATACCGAGCAAAGCTCGGACATCCAGGTACTGAAACTTATAGATGCAATAGATATAGATACCAGGATTAGCATATCCTATATGATAAAAGGTAATTCCATAAACAGAAGAGAAAATAAGATTGATTGTAAATTGGTAATTCAAAGCAGATCCAAGATTTTATCGATCTCATAATTCCCAACGTGCGTGTAGGCTTATTCAAATTGTGCGTAGATTAATTGAATTACTATTGATTGTAATTTGCGATCCTAAAACTACGTTTTTACTCTCTTACAGATGCGCCCAGAAAATTGTAACGCAACTAGAAACGTCGCCACAAAAGGACAAACAACACTTCTTCCGGCCACTAAAACCTTCGAATAAAGACGACCCGCCCGATTCCAGAGATCACAGCAAAGAGACTGAACGGAAAAAAGATAACCCCAAATCAAAACCAAAAAAAGAAGATAAAAAGAAAAAAGATGACGAAAATTCAAAACAGGAAGACAAAAGCAAAAAGGATGAAAGTGTTGACAATAGAAAAAACGAAATTGCGGAGAAAAAGAAAGAAGAAAAGATGAGACTTAAGGCGGAGAAGGAGGCGAAGAAAGAAGCTAAGCTTCAAGCTAAAGAAGAAGAGAGACAGGCTAAGCTGTTAGCTAAAGAAGAAGAGAAACAAGCCAAACTAAAAGCGAAGGAGGAGAAGAAAAAAGCCAAAAAGGAAGCAAAGCTCGCCGCGCAAGCTGAGAAAGAAAAAAGCAAATAGCAAATAGAATTATAATGTTAAAATTTTACATTGTAGAAACTCGTAGCCGTCTTAAATTTTAGATTTGAAAATTGTTATCATTGAGAAATCGTAAAAAAACAATTTTAAATAGCGTATATCTAACAGTCTATTGTAGTCCATATTACTTACGATAAATTAGATACTGTTAGTTTATATTTTATTTTTTTACTTCGATCGGATATGATGATTGTGTTTACGCTTTGATACTGATTTTTACAATTTTGTTATAATTATCTAGCTTAGTTGCAATTTCAAATCGAAATTGTCATTTAACTTAGGAATGTTGTAAATATTTTTAAAGTCAAAAAATGTTATTATGAGAAGCAATCTAAGTACATAGTTGTTGGGTCATAATTGGAACTCTACAAACTGCGAAGACTGAAAGAACGGGATAATGAAATCATATCGTTTTGTAATTTAATTGTGTAACAGTATATTTAAGAGCTTCGTGCATACAGCACCGCCGAAGAATTTATTTATTATGTAGTTTTCGTTTGTTTGTAGAAGCTTATATTAGAATTGATTACTTAATGACTAATTTCAGAATGAGTTACTGTTCCAAAATTGAAATTTAATAATTATATGCTAATAAAAATATGATTTTCCGATAGTATTCTATGCTCTCTTGAACGATTCTAAATCTTCATGGTTCTAACTAATCCCATCTATGCGGATACCTAAAATAATTTTCCTCAATAGAGATATATCTTTCCTATTTCTACAGAATCCATATGACCACAGTACCTAACATAAATTAAATAGATAATATTAACTGCATTAAAATTAAATAAGTAGCATCATATCAGGCATTTAGCATACTGCTAGGTAAGTGTTGACATTAATTTTGTAAGGGTTCCACAAGGAATTTATTATTGTCAATCGTTAGAAATTTCCTGTAAAATAAATAACAATGTTACCATAAGCCTTACTGTTTTATTTATACCCAATATCTTTAGTACATTACAGTTCAACTAATAATAGAAAAACTCAGCAAAAAAAAAGTTGTAAGTAAAACTACTATGAGATATATACTATCATCAAAATCACTTACAAAATGTGGCATAGATTGTAGCACTACTGGGTTTCCAGATGTAATAAATTGTATTGTTCAAATAAAATTTTAAGAAACAATTAATAATTTATTTTATCTACACTGAAATATGGTAACAATTCACTTGATTACTAAATATATTCTAGTCAGCATAATGTTCAAGGCAGTGCTATTAATCTTTGTAGTCATCACCAACGCGATCATACATTTCTTCTCCGACCTTCTTGTTGATACGGAGGTATTTGTTGATCATGGGTTTGTAATAGTAAGCTTGGTAGTCCTGGCGCTCACTCATCTTCTTAATGATCTCCTTCTCCAACGCACGAAGTTTCTGCTTTTGTTTTTCCTCATCAAGGAAGTGCATGAACTTTTCATAGTCCTGTAACAGACAAATATCACAATAAATAACATATTCTTAAAGCCAGCCTGGATATTGACAGACAATCCAGACTCTGGGCTACTACTGAGAAATTTCAGACAGAAAATCCCAATCACACTTTGGCCAACCTTGGAATTGAACCAGTATTTAACGACCACTAGACCAAAGAGGTAAGTGGAATAATTATTAACTGATAGGATAATGGTTGGAATTTATGAAACTCACTGGCTATTGGTCTGAGTTTTCGTTCAGTACCTTGTATAAGTTCTGAAATCTGGCAGTGGGAAAATCAAATATAGAAAAGAGTATGGATTAATTAAATACAGACTGAAAACAGTCATTGCTAGTTTGATATTACTTTCGTTTACCCTGTGATCACAACAGACAAATACAGAAAGTATGAGTCTGTGAAAGAGGTTGCAAAAAGACCTACATTGCAAGGCTTGGATCAAGGACAAAGGCCTCCTTGCTCAGCAGTGAGACAGTATGCCCATAATAAATAAATAAAATATGTTAGTTGTAGCATCTTTTCTTTATCTTTATCTTTATCTTTATATATTATAAAATAAAGTCACTTCGCTGTCTGTCTGTCCCTATGTATGCTTATGTCTTTAAAACTACGCAACGGATTTTGATGCATTTTTAATAGATAGAGTGATTCGAGAGGAAGGTTTATATGTATATAACATGAATAATATAGTAAAGAAACGCTGATAATTTTAGAGGTTTCTAATGTGATGTCATAAATAAACACATTTTTTTGCGCTTACATTGGGAACGCTGGCTGAACCCTACGAAATAACTCAAAATAATGTACTACAGTATTGTACACCTTAAAAAGTTCTACAAAAAAGTCCGCGATGGTATATGTCTAACTCTTAGGTAGGGTTGTAACGGAGGCCTTCTTAGCGGAGCGGAAGCGGAGGCGGAGGCGACGAGTTTTACCTCCGCGGATGCGGAGGTTAACGGAGGCGGAGGCGGAGGTGAAAATGGATGTGGAAAAAATTGTAATTTGTGGGTCATTCAAAATAATAAAAGTACAAAATCTTTAATTCAAAACGTACATTCATAGCTTAAGTAAACAAACATTTACATAAAATAAACACTACCTTCTAGTAATCAAAATTAAGGAGAGGCAAATTATATTTGACAAACAATAGTTTTTGCGGCTTTGTCACCTTCCAGACGATTTCTAAGGGGTCCATAAATGGTCTGCTAGGACCGATGCCAGCCAGGGTCGCGAGATCTTTTCGAAAGAGTTACCGTGGCCCTGGCAATGGGAACACGGGTGAATTTTAGTCAGTAAAAGACTGACACACCCCTCCGCTCCACCCAAGAGCGGGAGAACTCATTTGATGATTTCCCACCCAAAAAAAATGGGGTTCATAAATTAAGCCAGCCGAACTAAATAATTGTTCACTTAGCACTGAACTTGGCGGGGCCTATAAGTACGTGCGAACGATGGGAGAAAAAGCTTTATATTTAACTAGCTTTTGCCCGCGGCTTCGCCCGCGTGGATGTCGGAAATTATCGCAAGAGGACGTACTACCGCGGTAAGAATGTATTAATCCATGCTATACATACATAAAATTACGCCTTTTGCCCAGGGGGGTAGGCAGAAACTACGGAACGCCACCTGCTACGATCCTTACATATCATGTGTGTTTGATGTACTTAAAATAAAACGAATAGTAGGTATTCAGAGTAAGATGACTGCGACATAGGGCTGGATTGAATTGAATATGTCTTCCTGGTTTTTCTTAACGTTCCTATTCTACCTATACAGACACTCAATTATTTACCGGACACCAAATCAAACATACTTATAAGAATAGTACTTTGGCCAGTGGTATCGCCCATATAGCTGTCGGAAAATATCACCCGGGAACCTACTACCGGGATAAAGTATCCTATATGGTAAGTATGCAGGATAACCAAAAATCCAAATCCATCCAAAAATCTAAACATCTAAGCTATATTTCGCGGTCTCTTACTTGGAATAATACAATTAGGTTTATTTTGAGTACTTCGAACACACATGATATTGACTATTACTACTACTACTTTTACTATGAAGCCAAAATAATCGTCATTCGTCGTTTCAGCCATAAGACGTCCACTGTTGGACTTAGGCCTCCCCCAATTTGGGGGGCTTTGCCATAATCGCCACGCTTGGCAGGCGGGTTGGCGATCGCAGTATGGTGGTAAAATGCATAGAGAACGCTGCTGCCCATTCTCTAGTAAGTCCCTTAGTCGCCTTTTACGACACCCACGGGAAGAAATGGGGTGGTGTTATTCTTTACGTCCGGCACCACACGGTAAAGTAATATGAATTACAATATTACAATCCTACTAATCCTGCACTACCCGACCGCTACCAACCGGGACGGCCGGACGCGAGACGGCCCACAAGCTGTATTTAATTGGATAAGGATTAATGCTGTATTGCTTGAAATCGCTTCGTAAATAAGCACTTATTTCTCGTAAAAAGTAAAGGATAAAATATGGTTATTGTGGGTTATCCCTAAGAGATAGACATATACCACCGCGGACTTTTTTGTAGACCTTTTTAAGGTGTACAATACTGTAGTACATTATTTTGATCTATTTTGTTGGGTTCAGCCAGCGTTCACAATGTCAGCGCAAAAAAATGAGTTGATTTATGACATCACATTAGAAACCTCTAAAATTATCAGCGTTTCTTTACTATATTATGCATGTTATATACATATAAACCTTTCTGTTGAATCACTCTATCTATTAAAAAAAACCCGCATCAAAATCCGTTGCGTAGTTTTAAAGATATAAGCATACATAGGGACAGACTTTATTTTATAATATGTAATGAAAATTTTCCATACCATGAGGTTACTATTGCTGTTGTCATTTTCAGTTTCCTCTTCACTGTTACATGTTAGCCAGATTGGAATGCACACTTTATGTTGGTGGTAAAATCTGGAAACTTAAGCTTGGTTCATCATGTATTGATTCAATTCTAGCTTTTTGGCAGCAGAAGCACCAGAAGCTTCGTCATCACCTCCTCCACTTGCCACATTTGATTCATGTATAGTAAGCAAGCGTATTAGTTTGGACTGAACTTGTTCCTTATTTATTTCAATGATTCGTAAATAAACCTCCGTTACAACTCCGCAAAAGTTGCACGGAGGCGGAGGCGGAAGCGAAGATGCGATTTCTTGCGGAACTTCCGCAGTAACGGAAGCGGAGGCGAAGCTCCGTTACAACCCTACTCTTAGGGATAACCCATAATAACCATTTTTATCCTTTACTTTTTACGAGAAATAATGGCTTATTTATGAATGCGATTTTAAGCAATACAGCATTAATCCTTATGCAATTAAGTACCTTAAATAAATTGTGCATTTCATGTAGATCAAAATTGCCCTTTACAGCATACCATTAAAATTAATATTTTAGAAGATATCAGAGATTATAATAAACTAGCCGCAGAGCGGCTAGCGGGCCGTTCCGCGTCCGGCCATCTCGCTTGGTAACGGTCGGGTAGTGCAGGATTAGTAGGATTGTAATTCATATTACTTGGGCTTCATAGTAAATGCATATCATCATGTGTGTTCGAATTACTCAAAATAAAGCTAATTGTATTATTCCAAGTAAGAGACCGCGAAATATGGCTTAGATGTTTAGATTTTTGGATGGATTTGGATTTTTGGTTATCCTGGATACTTACCATATATAGCATACCATAGATATTTTATCCCGGTAGTAGTTTCCCGGGTGATATTTTCCAACAGCTATACGGGCAAAGCCACTGGCCAAAGTACTATTCTTATAACTATGTTTAATTTGGTGTCTGGTAAATAACTGAGTGTTTATTTAGGTAGAATAGGAGCGTTAAGAAAAACCAGGAAGACTTATATTCAATTCAATCCAGCCCTATGTCGCCGTCTTCTTACTCTGAATACTATTAGTTTTATTTTAAGTACATCAAACACACAAGATATGTAAGGATCGTAGCAGGTGGCGTTCCGTAGTTTCTGCCTACCCCCATGGGAAAAAGGCGTAATTTTATGTATGTATAACATAGATTAATACATTCTTACCGCAGTAGTACGTCCTCTTGCGATAATTTCCGACATCTACGCGGGCGAAGCCGCGGGCAAAAGCTAGTGATATATATAACATAGACAATGACATAGCTTTGTTATACTTATATTACACCCACATTTTGCCAGATATGCTTATGTCCTATGCAATAGGGGGTGGAGCCTATTGCCATCAACCGGGCACAAATCCAGGCTTACATATATACATCCAGACAATTTGCCTGACTTGGGAATCGAACCTCTTTCTTAGCACAGTAGCCCTTGCGACAACCAGACTAACGAGGCAGTCGATATACAAAAAGCATTAAGCATTATAATAATATAATATTCATAATAATATTCCACAACTATCACACAACGCCATCTAGTCTCAAGCTAAGCAGAGCTTGTGTTATGGGTACTAGACAACTGATAAACATACTTATATATTTCTAAATACATACATATCATTATTACATATTATAAAATAAAGTCACTTCGCTGTCTGTCTGTCCCTATGTATGCTTATATCTTTAAAACTACGCAACGGATTTTGATGCAGGTTTTTTTAATAGATAGAGTAATTCAAGAGGAAGGTTTATATGTATATAACATGCATAATATAGTAAATAAACGCTGATAATTTTAGAGGTTTCTAATGTGATGTCATAAATAAACACATTTTTTTGCGCTTACATTGGGAACGCTGGCTGAACCCTACGAAATAACTCAAAATAATGTACTACAGTATTGTACACCTTAAAAAGTTCTACAAAAAAGTCCGCGATGGTATATGTCTAACTCTTAGGGATAATCCATAATAACCATTTTTATCCTTTACTTTTTACGAGAAATAATGGCTTATTTATGAATGCGATTTTAAGCAATACAGCATTAATCCTTATCCAATTAAGTACCTTAAATAAATTGTGCATTTCATGTAGATCAAAATTGCCCTTTACAGCATATCATTAAAAAGAATATTTTAGAAGATATCAGAGATTATAATAAAATAGCCGTAGAGCGGCTAGCGGGTCGTCCGTCGTCCGGCCGTCCCGGTCGGTAGCGGTCGGGTAGTGCAGGATTAGTAGGATTGTAATATTGTAATTCATATTACTTTGGCTTCATAGTAAATGCGAATATCATGTGTGTTCGAAGTACTCAAAATAAACCTAATTGTATTATTCCAAGTAAGAGACCACGAAATATGGCTTAGATGTTTAAATTTTTTGAAGGATTTGGATTTTTGGTTATCCTGGATACTTACCATAAAGGATAGTTTATCCCGGTAGTAGGTTCCCAGGTGATATTTTCTGACAACTATACGAGCGAAGCCACTGGAAAAGGTACTATTCCTATAATTCCTATGATCGATTTGGTGTCTGGTAAATGATTGAGTGTATGTATAGGTAGAATACGAGCGTTAAGAAAACCAGGATGACTTATTTCAATTCAACCCAACCCTATTTGACAGTCTTCTTACTCTGAATACTATTCATCAAACACACATGATATTCTCATAAACTATGAATCCGAAGTAATATGAATTATAAACCTACTTACTACTAATATTATAAATGTGAAAATTTGTATGATTGGATGTTTGTTTCACAATCATGCAAAAGCGGCTCAATGGATCTTGGTCGAAAATGGCACACAGATAGTATTTATTACTTCTTTATACAATATAATTCCCACTGCTGAGACACAGGCTTCCTGGCGGTGAGAGGGAGTGGGCCGTAAACTACCACGCGGGCCTGCGGGTTGGTAAATGTCACATGTCTTCGAATTTTTGGTTCTAGGACATGCAGGTTTCCTCAGGATGTTATCCTTTACCGTTTTGAGAGCAGTGTTGATGAAAATGTTTACACAAAGTAAAGAGCCTGCCTGGGTTCGAACCCACGACCTACAATTCGTAAGTCGGGGCTGATACCACTTAAGGTCATGGCACATTAAACCGGCACCGCAACGGCACCGCTCCAAACCAGGAATTAACTTGTCATTCAATTTAGAGCATTAAATCGTGTGTAGTAAAATATATTTTATAATGTCAATATAAAAAAGCCAACGGCGGGCAGTCAGCGCGCTTGCCGCTACCATACAACTCGACTCGCAGCCCGCGTGCTACAAGCGAGTGGACCATGAGTTTAAAGGTAGAATTCCGTGCATCGCGATCGATCGCGGCCGCGCGCGGCCTACGACTGTCGTCGATCGCTCGCGACAATAGTCAAATTATGAAAATGTATGGCACCGCTGCCGAGGCCCGCGACAGACGCGCGCGACCGACGAATGTCGCGAGCCGCGCGCGGCCGTGCGTTTCTTAACATGTTCTAGCGCTTAGTAATATCGTGGATTTCATGGCGCAAATATGTCTAGGAACGCAGGAGAAAACTTTTTGGTCGAGGAAGACGAAATATTCATAAATTTTGTGTCTCAAACTCCAATCATATATGATATGAGGCATGGAGATTATCCTCCTCTTCTTCTGCAAGGATGTCAATTAGCACTTCGACCATGATTTTGACTTCGGTAGATACACGTCTAGAGGGAACTGACGAACAACATCTACTAATTTCAAGACACGGCCGCGCGCGGCTCACGACATTCGTCGGCCGCGCGCGTCTGTCGCGGGCCTCGGCAGCGGTGCCATACATTTTCATAATTTGACTATTGTCGCGAGCGATCGACGACAGTCGTAGGCCGCGCGCGGCCGCGATCGATCGCGATGCACGGAATTCTACCTTAAAGCGCGCCGACCGCATGCTTACTACGCGCCGACTCCGAGTCGCCAGCGACACAACTTCATTGCGCCGTCGTCTGCGCACCACCGTCGCCTCACGCGCCTCGCTGCATACTCCCTCTAGTCTCGAATCAGATTTAACACAGTCCTAGGAGTGTTTAATCATAAATGCCATATAACAATTGTTTTCACGGTGACAGCAAGCTTGCACCTCGCGGCCAGCGCGCGGCCTGCGAGCTTGCATATCGCATCCAGCGCGCGGACTGCGAGATTGCACCTCGCGGCCGACGCGTAGTTAGCGCGCTGGCAGCTAGCCGTAGCCTAAATTCGACGAGACGCCGTGCTGTAGCTGTGCTGTTGCGGTGCCGGTATAATGTGCTATAACCTTTAGCCACCACTGCTCTCTTATCTATACATCTATACAAATAACCATTTTTACTAAATGTATATGGATGTATACACGGTACATATACTAAAACAACATTTTTTACAATTTTTGTCTGTCTGTCTGTTTGTTCCGGCTAATCTCTGAAATGGCTGAACCGATTTTGACGGGACTTACACTGGCAGATAGCTGATGTAACAAGGACAACAAGAACTTATGCTACTTTTATTTTAGAAAAATTCTTTTATTTAAGAAAAATAGCTGCGTTAATTTCCGACATCCACGCGGGCGAAGCCGCGGGCAAAAGCTAGTTATATATATACATAGGTGGCAGACGTCGACACGCAAACTGCAAGCATTAATTCAGGACACGATTCTAGATCACATAGAAATTAATGAATAGTTATAGAAAAAAAATCTGCTGTTACATAGTAGGTATAATATTGAACAGCAATTGTTTTTTTTAAATAACCAACGAAAAATTTCAATGCAGTTGGTTCAGAATCATGTACTAAATCCATGGTAATCTGCTACCATGTATATTAGAACTAGGTGTTGCCTGCAACTAAGTCCGTATATATTTGTTTTTAGTGCAAATATTTGGGATGTTATTAATACCATGACCTTTTCCAGTTCCCTGGCGACCTATCTGTCAAATTTCATAACAATAGGGTTGGTGTTTAAAATGTGAAAAGGTAACATACAGACAGAGTTACCTTCAGCATGGACTATTAGTTTGGGTAACAGCTATCATTACAATATCAGGTTGTGTTAAAATATCCAGTTGTGTGCAATAAGTTGTATCTCTCTACAACTTAATGAAACATAACACGTAATCAGTTAGACTTCATCAATGCTCTAATGGTTGCAAGCTCTACTACTGATAATGCGGTTTTGGGTTTGATTCCTAGGTCATCCAATATTATAAACTCTCTCGTGGGATTTAAACATTAGTAAATGTGTGTGTGTTGATGCTATTTTCTCCAAATTCATATTTAATGTGACCGCAACCGCCAAAAGAAATCTTAGCTTACTGACTTTTGCAACAAAACTAAAATGTTTCACAAAAATATATAGTTACTCTTGATTTGTGCACAGAAAAATACCTTACCATTAATAATACAGTAAGTAAAGTAGTTTTAACATTTGAGAGGGAGAAAATTGTCCTCACAACCAATAACAATAAAACCTATGCCATTAGATAGGCATTTTAATATGGGATTAAATATAATGATCACCATAAAATGCTTTGATACCCTTAGTTCTTTAACCACAAATATATACTTGACACCAGAAAAATAAAGTCTAAAATTACAATAGTACTAGCTATTTTAGTCACGACTGCTCTTTAAATTGTATTCGAACACCAAATGTAGTAAATGATCACCAAATCATAACTTGTACGACAAAACTGTACTGCGACTCACAATAGTTTGAATGCACGCTTGTGCGATACACTCGAGCTCACATAGTACGCTAGGTTAGGGGTGCTCGATATATATCGATATTTCAAGTATCGATATTTTTTGCTCGCGATATATCGATTCAACTCGATATTATCAAATCACCTGATATCGATTTATACTATCGATATGTTTCATTCGATATATCGTAAGAAAGTAAAAGCATATTGCATGTCTAGTAATTGTTATTTAATTTATTTTTCAATTGGTAGAAAGAATGGAAAATACCTGAATCCAAAAACGAAACGCTCTGACACGAAATATTACTCTGCGTTAGTAATATTTGCTATAGTTTGGTAGTAAAAACAATATATAATTTGTGGTCGCTGGCTTCTTTGTAAGCGTATGTGTAATAAATCCTATAAAATATAGTATAGTAATAGATTGATTATAATTAGGTAGTCTGTTTTGTTTAATACAGTTTACGACATTCACTGTAAAAAAGTCTGCATATTGTTATATAAAAAACGATATCAAAAGCTGCCTACTATATAATTGTATAGAAGAAGCAAGCTGTGGTAATTATATAAGGTGTATCTATTCATACACGAAATATTTTAAGAGGTACACCTGTAGTGGTAAAGAAGCTATAGAAGTAAAAAGATTTTTTTTATCTAAGCGTTTTTGAATTTTCGTAATTATTATAATTTTAAAACTGCTTGAGACGTTTTGCATAAAACATTTACTCCAAATTCTATGAATGGCCCGCCTGACACTGCGAGGGCGGCGACCGGACGGCACGAGCATGGCCGCGGTGTTTCGGGCCGTAAAAAATAAGAAGGAGCCAGTATTTCTCATGTGCGTCAAATTATTTATAAATATTAAATTTAGAAAAAAATATATTTAAAAAAAAATTGTTCGTTGCTATAGCTTCTTTACCACCTACAGGTGTACCTCTTAAAATATTTCGTGTATGAACATATACACCTTATATAAAGTGTTAAAAAATTAACTGCAAGAAAAGTAAGAACTTGTTTAGTATTACAAATAAAAAATATTGGCGAAAAAAGATTTCAAAATAACAACCCGTTTCAGAGATTTGCAATATTTTCACTTCGCACAAAATTATTGAATATGCGCACTGTACACCGCATGCGCAAGGCGCCGGCGGCCTACGACATCGCGGCCGCCTCGCCGCACGCGTGAGTCATTCACCCCTGCGACACGAATCGACGGCGCAAATTCGTAAACAGCTGATTCTAATTTTCCCATCTCATTTCACAGACTTTGGACTGGCAAATTATCGAACTACTTACAAATAGCATATTTTAACTGTTTAAATTAAGTTAGCCCAATAACCTGGTATGTTTAAACAATTTCAATCAACCTATTTACAATAATTTAAAAATTATTTACAATTAATGGTCTTAATTTTACCTTATTTACAAAAGGTGCTGGAAGTGTTCACCGTTTTGTCTAATGCATAAGTTAGTACGACGTATTACGTTTCCTTGCACTGCGATTAATGTGTCTCTGTCACTTTTAATTAAATCAAATGCACTAATTATACGAGTTTTTAGTTCGTCCACGATTTGAATGTTGTTGCCACTATGTCCATACACAGTCGTTGAAGTATTCCAGCACTCAATCTTCAATGTCACCGGAAAGTCGTGGCCTACTATTGCTTGATGAGGACGAAGCTGACTAAGCGCTGGTAGACTCCTAGGATTGTTTGGACAGCAGGCACTCGTCGTTGCTCACCATACAGTTCACGGTAACGGTTACGTGCCGCAGCTAAACTTTCACCAGTCATAATGTAGCACACTACCATATCTAAGTACTCTCGATTGGAATACGTAAACGGTATTATTAAAAGTATTCGCGAAACTGCGCGAACGCACGTATTTGCCGTAAATGACACAGGGAATCACACCCGTATCGCGCGACGGATATCGGACGACTAAACGGATCGGGCAAGGGTAGCGAGAGGTGCGGGAAGAGTAGCGGGCGGCGGGGGAACCGCTAGCGAGTCGCTCGCGCGCGGTACGATGGCCGCAAGCGCAGCCCTACGTACAGCGCACAAAAAATATTTTAATAAATTGTTTTATTTATGTGAAAATACTAAAATGCTCAAAAAAAATTTAAAAAAAAATGATGTGTTCGTTTTTCGATGCCGAGTAAGTGGACGAAATTCTTGCAGTTAATTTTTTAACACTTTATATATGTCATATTTTGTTTTTATACAGAATATGATTCATACAGTAAGTATCATTGGATTTTAAACACGATGTCAAAGATTACTATTTTAATAATAGAAAATAATAATGGAATAGCTAAAAACGAAATATTGGGAATTTAATACAAAGACTAATGCAACTGTGCTTAGAACTTTGATGATTACCAAGCTACCAACGTCGCATTTTTCTTAATTAACAAAATTTTGTTTTGGAGAGATTTGGAGAAAAAATATTGCGATTTAAGTAAATAAAGTTGATTTGTTTCTTAATCCTAGCTGTTTGTACTGATATTCCTGTTCCCTTTCTAATATTTGTTTTACTATAAACTAGATAAATACAAATTACTTACGATATATCGAAAATATCGATATATTTTTACGATATATCGCAATGTATCGATACAACATCACGATATATCATATCGAAAAAAATATCAATACATTTTACGCATGAACATCCCTACGCTAGGTTAGGTTAAAACTGTGACCTCCTATGCACGAGTCACGAGCCGAGCGAGCGAAGCGAGCGGTGCCGCGGCAGCGGCCGGCGAGTGCTAGAAACGACTAGATTCAGTGTGTCGCATAAGCGTGCATTCGAACTATGGTGAGTCGCAGTACAGTTTTGTCGCACAAGTGTTATTCGCACACCCATTTGTCGAACTCACGTAGTACACTCTTAATAAGTTCGTGTTCACTAACCATTTTTGGGTTAACAATGATTTTTTTTGGAGTCAGTTTGCTTAAATAGGATAGCAAGATGTAAAAACTTTGGTTATAATTTTACATTGAAATGCTGTTTTAATTTTGGTGATCATTTACTACTTTTGGATTAACAATGATTTATTTGGAGTCAGTTTGCTTAAATAGGATAGCAAGATGTTAAAATGTTGGTTATAATTTTACATTAAAATGCGGGTTTAATTTTGGTGATCATTTACTAGTTTTGTCTGTTATATGTTACTATATCTGGTGGTAAGTTAAACATAAGCCTTTTAATATAAAGCAATAACTAGTATAGTGGTTCATCTCAAATCACTGTGTGAAAAAAGACATGGGGATGTTTTGCACAACATAACTGGACAGTAAATAACGGAATAGTTAATCATTTCAAGTGGTCTTAGTTTCAATTTTCGCAAAGAGGATCAGCGACGATTTTAGTTAAATATGTAGAATGACAGTCATACCTAAACCAATTATTTCAGTGAAAGAATTATTAAAATTGGACCAAAAATGACGAAGTTAGAGCGGTTTTAATTTTGCATTTTCAAAAACGCCCGCCAATACGCACAATTTGTTGATGACGTCATTTTCCACGTTCGCGTCCGCGGCACCGCCACGCACGTTCTTTCTGCCTTTAGTTACGTGACTCGCAGAACATTTAAACGAATAATGTCTTCATAAAATATTGTATCGTGCCACGATGCGAAAATACAAGACTGTGTTGCTACACCGGACAAATTGTTATTTTGTGTCCCAAAATACCCAAAAAATAGAAAGAAGTGGTGTACTTTCATGAGGAGCGCCCCATGTCCCCTTAACTAAAAGTACTTTATACTGCATTTCAAAAATTTTGACTATAATAATTTATTTTAACGAAATCTATTTTTAATCGTGATAAAAAAGGTGTGGATTAAAACTAGTAGTTATGAACTAAAATTCACACCAACGAACGCCTCGCCTTCACGTGCTTTAAACGGTACTGTATTTTTGTTTTCCTTTTCTTTTGCTCATATCTCGAAAATGGCGTTTCCTATCGCAAAAATAATGAAATTTTCGACCCCCTTTGTAACCCCCTCACATATTAATTTCAACACGTGGGTAATATTTTTTTTTTATTTTTCGAAGAAAATGTGAAAATTTCATATAAAACACGTCCATTGCGCGCGCCTTGCGCCTTGCCTTCACGTGCCTCGCCTTCATGTGCAAAAACAGTACTGTATTTTTGTTTTCCTTTTCTTTTGCTTATATCTCGAAATTGGCGTTTCCTATCGCAAAAATAATGAAATTTTCGACCCCCTTTGTAACCCCCTCACGCACAGTGGAACGAATGTATGGGAGCGGTTGGACGTAGACATGTCCGAAAAAAAAGAGTAAAATTATGCCAAACTAATGATGCCATCTTATTCGATTACTTAATGCCTTCATAACTTGTGGTGATGAATTTCTTCATAACTCCCATATTTCGGGAGTAATTTGAGAAAATGTGAAATTTTACTATGAAAATGAGTGTATCGAGCTCTCTCCCTCCTGATTCCGGGCTTGTTTCAAGTAGCGGTCTCTAATATCATAATGCTAATACTAAGAGCTATATTTAATACTAAGACACATAGTGCGCCAAATGTGCACTTTCTGGGATAAAGAGTGATGTTTATTTTATAACACAATTTTTTTATTTTTTGTTTATTTTGTTGATTAAAACCGTTTTTCTAAAGGTTTACCTTATTACAATAACATTTCTGAGCAGCCAATTAGAGAAGATATAAGCTAATTAGGATATATAATTAGGGACTTAAGGTTTACATATAAAACTGATGCACTAATGATTACTGATAAGAACATTGCTATTATTTAATTACTAAATGGCTCTTAATACACTAATTTAGCATGCATCATTTACTAATTATCACAATAACTAATTACCTTGCAATATTTAACAAAGGATACCTGGGATACCTGGATTTTATATAAATAGGTCACTATTAGTAACTTTAAAATCAGTGTTGATTTACACCTCGTTGTATCCAAGCTAATCTCGCAATGTATTTTCCAAATTTTAATACAAATCTTGATATTCACGTTGCTTTATGCGCACGCGCACATAAAGATTTACGCGACTTTAACTATTTGTTCAGTGTTTTAAAAGATAACAGTTGTGTTCAGTTATGTGAAAGTGCTGAAACAAGTTTAAAAGACTGGTGTCGTCGATTTTGCTACCGCATTTATGCAAAATGGACACAGTCTGGAAGAAGCACAGATAAGTTTCGGAAGAAACATGAGATTTGGCTACAGGCTGCAATTCAATGGCCGGAATTACAGAATGAAAATATGGAACCTTCTACAGAAAATATAAGTGACGTCATCGAGCCCATAATTTCTCCTGCTAAATCTGATGCTTCAACTTGTACACATCCTAGTCCTCGTAAATCTTTTGAGGACCTTAGTAACCGGCAAAAAAGAAGACGCACTGAAGATAGTCTTTCATGCAGCAGTAGCAGCGCTGAAATTATGTTTTCGGCCGAAAGGGCGCTTCAAAAGGCAGGACAAAGCGATACAGCTTATGTTATGAAATACTTGACGGAGAATCCAGAAGAGGCCTCAAAAATCAAAGCCTTCATTGAAGGTAAATCAATTCAGGTACGGGAAATATCCCCTTTGAAGGCATTGGCTCTTTATGTATCGATGAACTTATCGAAATGGCGCTATAACACTCTTCGGGATTTCAACACTCAAGAAGGAGCTCTTCAATACCCGAGTTACTACATGTTGGTTAAAGAAAAAATTAAGTGCTATCCGGCCAAAGAAGATCTCACAGTTACAGAGAGCTCTGCAAAAATCAAATTACAAGCCTTGATGGATTTAACCTCAAGAAGACTTATTAGGTCGTTAGAAACCCCTGTTGATCCCAATCAACAGCTCGTATTGACCAGCAAATGGGGTTTTGACGGATCATCTAGCCAAAGCATTTATCATCAAAGGACGAGTGAAGATGAGCAAATCGATCTTGCTAGTAATTTTATGATTAGTCTTGTACCACTGCGGCTCGTCTCAAAAGGTGTAACAATTTGGGAAAACGAGCGACCATCTTCCACTTCATTTTGCCGGCCAATATTGTTTAAGTTTATAAAGGAAACCAAAGAAAATGTGCAGAGAGAGATGGCTGAAATCGAAGCAGAGATTGAAGCCTTAACTCCATCCACCATCACTGATGGAATTAGTGTCAAACACCAACTGCTGTTGACAATGATTGATGGTAAAATTCATTCCATTATATCCAATACAGCAGCTTCAGTGTGTGACATATGCAAGGCTTGTCCTAAAGAAATGAATAATTTAGAGTTAATCAAAGATAAACACGCAAACGAGGACATGTATAAATATAGCTTAAGCACCCTTCACGCTTGGATTCGCTCAATGGAATGCTTATTACACATTTCCTACAAATTAGACATAAAATCATGGCAAGTAAGGGGTGATATAGCAAAAAGGCAAGTTGATGACAGGAAGAAAAGAGTTCAAGAGGCTGTAAGAAGAGAAACGGGCTTACTTCTCGATGTTGTGAAACAAGGCAGTGGATCCACCAACAATGGCAACTCGGCAAGGAGATTTTTTGAAAACTACACTAAATCTGCTGAACTGACCGGAATAGATGCTATGCTTTTAAGAAAAATCTGTGTGATCTTGCAGTGTATTTCATCAGGAGAGAAGATCAACGTAACTAAATTCCGAGAGTTCTGCTTTGATACTGCTAAGCTTTACGTGGAGTTATACCCATGGTATTATATGCCTTCTTCACTTCATAAAATTTTAATGCATGGGCCAGACATAGTTCAGAACATGTCAATTGTGCCCATTGGTTTTCTATCCGAAGAGGCATCTGAGGCTAGAAATAAAGATTTTAGAAAATATAGAGAGGGGCATTCTCGAAAGCATAGCAGTATCTCATGCAATGAAGATATTATGCACAATCTTTTACTGTCTTCTGATCCACTTGTTACAAGTATCCGTCCAAAAGGAAATAAGTTTGT
Source organism: Aporophyla lueneburgensis (assembly GCA_932294355.1). Classification (NCBI taxonomy): domain Eukaryota; kingdom Metazoa; phylum Arthropoda; class Insecta; order Lepidoptera; family Noctuidae; genus Aporophyla; species Aporophyla lueneburgensis. Next base: position 20,782,779 of record OW028754.1, read on the forward strand.
AAAAAAATCTTCTTTTAAGGAATTTTATGAGCTTACGGATTCTGAGAAAAGTGATATCGAATTTGTTAACATAAATGATTTAGCGGACATCGATTCTGAATTTGAATTAATTGATGATGATGATGATGACGAAGATAATTAAATGATGTTATTGTTTTAAAATGTGTAACTTAGTAAATTAGAGCTTACATCTTAATTATTTATTGTACTTTTAATGAAACTAGGTAATTTATTATCAACTTACTTAAAAGTCATACTCTCATCAGTTCTTGTGAATATTTTTGTTAATATATATTTCTGTATATATATAATATATTTATAGACCTCTTAATAAGTCTGTCTGCGGTTTAAAGTAAATACAAATGGGGAAAAAACGTTTTTTTTTTAAATTTTCATTTCCTTTTATCCCAGAAAGTGCACATTTGGCGCACTATGTGTCTTAGTATTAAATATAGCTCTTAGTAATAGCATTACGATATTAGAGACCGCTACTTGAAACAAGCCCGGAATCAGGAGGGAGAGAGCTCGATACAGTCATTTTCATAGTAAAATTTCACATTTTCTCAAATTACTCCCGAAATATGGGAGTTATGAAGAAATTCATCACCACAATTTATGAAGGCATTAAGTAATCGAATAAGATGGCATCATTAGTTTGTCATAATTTTACTCTTATTTTTCGGACATGTCTACGTCCAACCGCTCCCATACATTCGTTCCACTGTGTCACGTATTAATTTCAACACGTGGGTAATTTTTTTTTTTAATTTTTCTAAGAAAATGTGAAAATTCCATATAAAACACGTACATTGCGCGCGCCTTGGTCTTTAAAAAAATTCATTGCGTAGCACACCCAAGTAAAAGCTGAAGAGTTGTACGTTTAGTGTTGCATAGCCCATTTATCGAGGAAGGCTATAGACTATATATTATATAAGGTCACGCAAAGACCCTTAGGAGTCGAGCACAAAGAAAAACGTCACGCATACAAAGACCTCGCACGGGCAGGCGATTCGATGCGACGGGATGGGTTGGGGGAGCAAGAAATTTTACGCGGACGAAGTCGCGGGCAGAAGCTAGTAAGAAATATTATTTAAAATAGGTAGAGAGGTGCCTACACATTGTAGAAACACGAAAAAGGTACCTGCCTGCCAAATCAAAATATTCTAAAACGTAGAACCTACCTGTGCACTGGAATAAATTGTTTTTTTTTTTTTACTTTTCAACCATAAACGAATCAATCTTCGCGAGATTGTCCGATTGGGCCTTGGGTAAATCCGACTGCCATGTTTCCTATCTACCAATATCTATAAAACATAAATAAACAAGAAACAACGATTAAACTCCGCAAATCATAACAAAGCAGTACGGCGCGTGGCGGGCGATCGAGCCTCGTGACGTCATCAGCAGTTTCGCGCGCGCGGCGTGCGTTTTAAAACTCCCTTTTTTTAAAGTTTAATAACTTCGTAATTTCTCGATGGATTTGAGTGATTCAAAAAGAAATGAACTCAGATATTTATATTGTATTCGATGTAGTATTCAAAATTGCTATATCCTTTTGTCGAATTGATCCTCAATGTTTGCATTCCGAGAGACAAGAAAATAATATAGTATCATCAAGGTAGTTGGTGTCGTAAAAGGCGACTAAGGGACTTACTAGACAATGGGCAGCAGCATTCTCTATGCATTTTACCACCATACTGCGATCATCAACCCGCCTGCCAAGCGTGGCGATTATGGCAAAGCCCCCCAAATTGCGGAAGGCCTAAGTCCAGCAGTGGATGTCTTAAGGCTGAAATGATGATCAAGGTAGTCAAATGAAAACCCAGGATGCTAGATAATGGAACTCTTGAAGCAACTCTCGTGCCTGTACTCATTAGATGGATCTCAGCTTACTGTTTAATTTATATAGTGATGAGGACCTGATGACTGACCTGGACGATCAATAGAATTCATGTCTTTGCAAATATTCAAAGACCACTGAAGTGATTATCTATGCAAGGGTTCCGTTATCTAGAACAGAATAGAATAAAGTTTATTGTCTCCAGTACTACAGCTAGTAGAAGTAGGTACACACATACACAAAAGTATAATACTGGTTTAAATGTCAGCATTATACTTAGGTCCCCCTAGCGGATTACTAAGCACTGGTTTTCAGCCTAAACCCTTGGCTCCTGTTGCGTCCAGTCAGTCTATGAAACATCACCATAACTCCAACTCCATCCTAAAGACCATCGAGGGGAGGTGCGAGTCTCCTTTATTAGGTGATGTTGTTCGAAGATGTGTTAAGAACTACGGTCTTGTTTCCAAATAGATAATAAGTTTACTAACCGAGGTATAAATTATCTTTTTTATTTCATAACCCTTATGGATATGTACTTATCTGTCTGTATTATAGATTATTTTATTTTTATTATTTATTTTATAACTTTTTCACACAGTGATCTGAAATGAACTGAGAGTGAATTTAATGTAATTTAATAAAACACCTATGTTATGACATATGCATGGTTGTTATTGGTGTTTGGACCAGCTTCCATATACTTTTGCCGATTCACCTTTATTTAAATGAATGAACAAATTAATTCAATTTCTGCTTTTGCAAACTAGATACCAAATAATTTATATTTTGTTACTTTTAGTAGAATGCAAGCTGAACTGGAACCATCTGACAAACAGATTATAAGAGAGGCTTTAATATTATTTTCGAAGAAAATAATGATAGGAATAGATACATGAAAATCCTCAACTGACTGTTGTGCCCACAATATTTTGTAGCGTACCATATTGGTTCACCATCCTTGCCATGGTAATACACCTTGGCCTATCCCTTTGGAAAAAAACAAGTACGATGTTAAGTGTACAAAACAATGAATACAAATATTTCAAGGCATAGTTACCTCTTGTGGACTATGGTGAATGTACCGGGCGATAAACCGAGTAATTGGGTGGCGGTGGTACTCCCAATGTTTCGGTTCGTAGCCATCAGGAATTGGGGTCAATTGGGCTGGTCCGATGAACACGTTGGTATAGAAGATGATGGCGGTAACCGGTATCAGACCCAGCATGGTGTAGAAATGGAACATATCCTTGAACTTGTGCCATTGCCATCTGCCAAACCAAGAGTTTAGGTTAGGAAATTGCAAAAAATAAAACAAACTAGAAACATAATAAAAATCTTACTGCGATTTAGACATTCCTGAACATTAACTTTTAAACGGTCACAAAATAATAGGAAAATAATAAACAATAAACCAAAAAATTGGTTAGGTAATCACTGAAAACGATCATCACCTGGAGGGCTGTAGCACGAAAGTTTTGTGCCCATGGGCATCCAGTAAAGTTTTACTTGTTGTAAAGGTTACATTTTGGACACTGTTTAGTGATTTGGTGTGATTTTTTAATAAGTTTATGCCGAAAGTTCGGCCCAAACCACTCCAAGACACCATTTTTTCAAGACTATTTTGACAGCTTTTCCGTCAAGTCAAAAGTCAAAATGTCAGATCAAATGGCATGCTGCCATAAACAAAAAAAAAGGTTTTTAAACGAATCTTTTCCAACAAAATCTTCTTATTTCTTTTTATAGATGTTAGAATAACAAGTAAATTCCATTAAAAATTTGAAAGAAATCCGTTACCACACATTAAATAGGCGTAAATAAAGTAAAAAGTCCATTACATAAATAATACCATTTTTTTTCTCTGTTGTCACTATCTTGAAAATGGCAATTCAATAAACACCTATCAAGAAAACCCGCGAAAATTAAAAAATATATTTTATCCTAATAGTAAATCAAGGTTTTTAAATGATGCGTAATTGTATGGAAGTATGTCTAATTATTTAATTAACCATGTACCTATCATTTACTACGCTAGTTTCTCCCGAAGGAATAAGCACACGTGATTAGGACACTTCGGTACGGCAGTAGTATTTTATTATATTTTCTAGCTAATTTTATTGTCTTATCACTTTACTAAGTATTTATTTTTAGGTATACTGTTATGTTAATTACAACGAAGTGTGTCTGAATTTTACGAAAAATCGAAGTAGTTACCTTTATGAAATATTTCTAGTGTTATTTGGCATAATTAATTAGCAAAAATAGATACTTAAGAAGGAGAGTGCTACCAGGTGTAGTTTGCCTGGTAAAAGAGTTACTTATTATACTAATGCTTCATCGACATGGTGTCTAAACGAATGTTGGTTAGTAAAATTGTAAGGTCGAAGTTCAAACCTGAAATTTAGTCGTAGTAGGTATGTACCTATAAGTATTTTTCTTATTTAGGATTGTACAGTTACCACATTATGCTAAATTCCCGTATTAACCTGGGAATTAATATTTAGCAGGACTGGAGACGATACATTTTAATATTAGTAAGTTAAAAGATTAAAAAATAGATGAAGTACCTAGTACTTAAGGGATAACCAAATTCTCCACAGAATAACTATGCATCTTCCAAAGTCATAGCAAAGAAAGAATACGTATGTGAAAGTAGTGAAATGCCAACCAAACCACCTGTTGGTAAAGTTTTTTCGCAAACATTTAGTACGTCGTTCGGGAAGTATTGATTTCCCGCACTGAGCATGCTCCGTAGCTGTGCTTACGTACAACTCAGATAAGACACTTCCACCCACTCAAATAACGTTATTTCGCAGTTATTCATGCTTTACTAAACATTTCAGTTTACAATATTGTACCTAGCGAATTTTAATTAGTATGGAAAGAATGTGAACCGGCTGTGCGTTGTAAATGTAGGGAAGTGATTCATTGTCGTATGTTTCGTTTGTGCTAAAATGGAGGAGCTTCTCCAGGACATATTCAAGGAAGCATCGGGAGTAAAGTTCACGGCTCTCAGGAAATCATGTCAGGATGCACTAGGTGGGTAAACATATATAATACTAATTTAGAGAGAATATTGAGAATATCGGTATATCTTACGAGGTTGTTAAATAATGCAGAAAATGTTAGGTATAGGTACTTCGTCCAATGTGCAGTTGAGACACCAATCAATACTTGCAATAAAGGCCGTCGCTGCGCCGTGAGCGGAAATGCTGTTTTGATAAATTTTTCAACTTGTCTTTGAGGATTTCTTCCTATTGATATTTATTTCCTTACCATATGGTGACATAAAACTATCGTAAACATAACATTTTAGTGGCTTATTAACGAATTGCCATTACGTTTTATGTTAATCTTAGCTACTGTCATACTTATTAATGCGCCAAACAATCTGTTCTTCCTTTTCTTCTAGAACCAGCTGCAATCTTCATTCCTCTTACTTTTATCAATCTGAAGGATCAATTTGAAGGATATTTTTATCTCACACTTAGTTTATGTGTAGGTACTACATGAAGCATTCTCTAGTATTTTCATGAACAGCAGACTACTTTAGTAATGTTACTTCTAGCTTTCCTGTTATTGTTCTGAAAAGCTATCTAAAGAACTAGTCATAAGACACGCCCTTGAAATACTCCATCACCGTATTCCTTATTCTGCATAATTTTTTGCGTGTTGCATTCGGCTTGTACAGATAATTTGTTTTTTTTTGAATACTTGCCAACTATAAAGAAAGCAAATACCTGCTTATTTTCTGTGTTTGTTTACTTACCAGGCCTTGATAAACTTTACCAAAAGCTTGAACTACGTCAATAAACGAAACTAGATACGTACTACCGCGAATGTTTGAGTTTCTCACTAACATTTTTTTATTTCTTGGAACATTCAAGGCGTTTCAATCTTAATAAATTAAGTAGGCGTGTTCGTTATTTCTCTGTATGAAAAAAAAACTTTTACCCTGTAAAGAAACAGTCACATGCTGTTATTATAGATATATGTTATGTTTAGATCATTTAAAGAAGTATTAATAGACCGTGGTTTGTTTTTGTGTAGAAATACTATGCATGCAAGAGAACAACGCACGTCGTGCGTCATACGAGCTCCGGCGCGCGTGCCTCTTACCTCTTCAGACTGCACTGGAAACCAAGCGGCCGCGTTTGGTCACCTACGCCCTACAGGGGTTCCATGTAAGTTATAATCTTGATAGTTTAGTAGGGCGCCCGTTTTAGCAGCGACGATCTGCGCGAGGTTACAACACTTGCTACTGGATGAGAGTAGTCGAGGCCGAAGATGAAGATAAATGGTTAACAATTGTCCACCATTTATCTTCATCTTCGGCCTCGAAACAAGCGAGCCATGTCCAGCTCAAACACCACTGTTTACCATCATCAACATAGCATTATAAATGATTACATTTCTTATTGACCATGCTCCATATGGTTTGACCGAGAGCATAATTTACGATAAATTTTCATAATTTTCAGCTTAGAATAGTGTGGACCGTTCTCCATATTGTATGACCGAGAGCATAATTTACGATAAATTCCATAATTATCAGCTCATAGTAGTGTTAGTAAATTATGCTCTCGGTCATACCATATGGAGCACGGTCAATGGGAAATGTTATAAGATCGACGAATCAAGATCTAGAATTAGGTCAACAGAGATACCCAGGCCGCGCAAAAAGCTTTGAATTAATAATGCTAATGTTTCTTCAACGACTGTTGGACCTGCTAAACTACCTGTAGGTTTAGGACAGATTATTCTTGTATTGTTCTCTCTTGCAGAAAATACTCCGAGATGACAGGTTCCACAGAGGGATCGAGCCTGAAGATGACTCTCTATGGATGCCTTCTCAACTACTCTGCGCTACCGCTTCCGTTATGTACCACCTACCAGATACACAGGTAAAACCATACACTCTAGGTACCAAGTACTAAACATAAATTAAATTAGGTTATGTAGGTGTTTTAAAATAGGTAATTCAAAGGCGAAAGTACAATCGTGCCAATTTATCATTGTTCAACATATGTACTTGAAGATAAGCTTTTAAAAGATAAAGATATGAAAAGTTAATATACGAATAAGCTTGAAGAATTATATGTACACTTACTTCGATTTTCCTCAGTCAATCAAAGTTCTCGAGCTCCATAAGTATTCATTAATTGGAAAAAAGATCAATGATGATTACTACAATTTCTTTCAAGGGCTTTTCCTGATCAGTAATTTAATTCACAACATAAATACATTACTCCTGTACTTACTTTTATTTAAAAAGGCTACCTAATTATAGGTTTAAAAACATATCCAATTCACCAGGTCCAAATCTTTCGCATGTACTTATCCTTGGCGCTATCTCCACGGCGTACCCTGAACGGTCGCCTGTGCGTGTGGGCTTGTGGACGCTGCGGGGAGGCCGCGGCTGCACCGCCGCATGTGGCTGCCGCTGCAAGAGCTGCGGCTGCTCAAGCGCTGAGGGCGTACTGCGCTCAGTTAGGTGAGTGACTTGAAACTATACGAGCTATGGTCTGAAAATAGAACAGAGGTGGGTCTCTCCTGTTCCTGGCGTCAAATTAGGCCACACCTCCACATCGTGACTGCGGGCTTCCCCCACCTCTCACTCGCTCAGCGACACCTTAAGTGTGCGCACATCGGATGTTTAAATTGTTATTAGTACCTAGAAATACAGTTCACATATTAAATCGTCAAAATCAAGTTGTTTTATTCACACCTGCAGCTTGATACTCAACAAACCATTGTAGAAAACATGTTACAATATTTATCGATGAGCTTAGAACATGCAGTGTTTCTTAATAGGTGTTTCTGCATTGATGCCTTAATATGTTACTGATTTCCTTGAAGCATGTGAGAGTCCGTGAGACGTACCTATAGAGTTGTTAGCAACTGGTTGCAACGTGATTGGTAGGATTGGTAGCAACCAATAATAATATATACTACGGAGGTGCCATAATTAAGAGTAATTCATCCACTGTAAATGTGGTATGGAAAGTGGTTTTGGATCATACTGTGCCTTTATTTAAAAAATCAGCCCACCTACCACATACTGTTCTATATTAGATAAGTATCTCGTTTTTTATGTTCAGATGAAGAGTGCCAAGAACTGCTGTCGGAGGGTTCTCCTCTGGGCAGGAACCACATAGTGGCCGTGGGCTGCTACAGCGAAGTGATTCCTGTCATACAGTATCTTTGCAGCCGACTGTCTGAAACGCAACTGTGAGTCGAATATTCTATTTAATCATATAAGGGCAGTACTCATCATTTATAGGAAGTACTCCCTACTACTGCTATTATTAAAGATCGATATTATACGAAGAACCTTACGTTGAAGAGAAAATCTTATGGCGCCCCTTCACAATCGGTGATCATAGATGATTACCTGTGACCGTCAGGATGGCTGGACCAAACGAGATATGTACAGACGCCAACACATCAAGCTACTACAATCTGTCAGATTTCTTTGATAGATTTTCGACTTTATTTCTAGAGCATTAGGTTCAAGGTTCATTGGGAAAAATTGACAGTTTCGGGTAGCTTAACCTGGTGGGGCGTCTGTACAATACATGAGACCATGTACACTATTTAGTACCTATTCGCTACTATTTGCTACCTATAATGAAATATTTGCTACCTTTGCAGTAAAAAATATATATCAAAGAAATAAAGTGGTCAGCCATTCTGACGTCAGGTTGGCTGACCACATCCAAGTTCTCATAGTTTTAGCGTCGTATTAACCGCGGTGTTAATGTAAATATTTACTACCTATTTGCTACCTTAACATATATTTTTACACAACTTTAAGAAGCTCATATATAATGTTATTAATAAAAGCGATTAAAACGCCAGTACATTAATTATTTACGTCTTTTTGTCGTATGATTGCTAACAATGTTTTTGCAGGCGCTTAATGGCATATGAACAACTTATTTCTGGATATTCCTCCTCCTTGTATATGGACTCTCCTGTGTAAAGGAAAGCTGTCATAAATAGAAAAACAACGAGATAATTATTCGAAATTATTTAATTATGTTCATGTACATGATTCAAAATGAATATCTAAAATTTGTTTCCGAGTTTAATTTTGATTCAAAAATTATTTATATTTACTCCCATAAATTATGCAATGGGCCAACATTTTTATAACTATTGGTTACTCGATTTGACGTCTTTATAATATTGAAATGAAGTACCACTAAAACAGTGAGATTTATCATTATATATATCTCACTGTTTTAGTGGTACTTCAATTGGTCATTACCAATTCCCTCGCTCGGAGCCGATGAAGGAACAAACTCAAAAACTGATGCCAAGTTATGTTCAATATTTTTCAATGTAATTATAATTGGTACTGTTACGTATCTGCTTATCCTGTAAGAATGAAATGGATAAAGGCAGATCTATTACAATTTATTAAATGAAAATTAAAGTTGGGAAGTACAGCTAATATAAAAGACTCTGCCTGGCACGCACTCTTAGTTTTATGGTTCCGTTAGGCACGTAGTTGACCTTCGATGATCGGAAGTGGAGGTCCCAGGTGAATCTTTCGTTGGATCCCCTGGGTTTGATGTTTTTCTTATCGGCTCCAAGAGTAGACCGGCTTCAAGAGTAGACTGGCTTTAGAATGGACTGACTTCAGAATGGAGTAGCTTCAAGAGTGCACTGGATTCAAGAGTAGACTGGCTTCAGAGAGTAGTCACTTCAAGAGTAGACTGGCTTCCAGAGTGGTCGCTTCAAGAGTAGACTGGCTTCCAGAGTGGCTTCAGAGGAGTGGCTTCAAGAGTAGACAGTCTTCCAGAGTGGTCGCTTCAAGAGTAGACTGACTTCCAGAGTGTAGACATATAAACAAATAAAAATAAGTAAAGCATGTATAGTGTAAACATAGAAACAAATAAAAAGGATGATAAATAAGTATTAGGAATCATGAATTAAAGTGTAAGTATAGCATAAACACATTAAAGTGTAAGTATAGTATATCGTATAAATATATTTCTTCTTCAGAATTGACTTCAAAAGCAATTAAATATTTTTTGACACATAACCAAAAAAAAATTGCCTATTTGTTATTCTTAATACTGTCTAACTCGTTTCATCGTGGAAACACACTCTTTTATAAAAGGTTTTTTAATAAATTATACATAGTTAATAATAAATAATAAGTGTGAGTAGTTTATAATAAAAATAAGATGTCAGTAACTGATTATAAAATATTGCGTCATAATTTGATCAGGATCAATATAAAACATCTCCATCACCTAATAATAAATGCGATCTGTCATTTACATTATAAAATTTTATAAATGGATTAAACTTTACTATGGATATCCAGAAGCCACTAACCGCCTGCAAAAACATTGTTAGCAAGTATACGACGAAAAGACGTAAATAATTGATGTACAGGCGTTTTAATCGCTTTTATTAATAAGTTTCTATAGGAGTGTAAAAAATATATGTTAAGGTAGCAAATAGGTAGTAAATATTTAGTTTAACACGGCGGTTAATACAACGCTAAAACTATGAGAACTTGGATGTGTTCAGCCAACCTGACGTCAGAATGGCTGGCCACTTTATTTATTTGATATATTTCTTACCGCAAAGGTAGCAAATATTTCATTATAGGTAGCAAATAGTATCAAATAGGTACTAAATAGTGTACATGGTCTCATGTACATATCTCGTTTGGTCCAGCCATCCGCGATTACCCGCGAGCATAAATGTATGGAGGACATACTCGTGTTTAGTCTCCGATCATCGTCTGCGCTCGCCTCGCTGTCTCGCCTTATGATCGCGGCATTCCGTGCCTTGTCGGTTTTTCGGGAACACATCAAAGGGAACCTTAAATGTTTACCGCTCAAACAAATGACTACGGACGATCAAAGATAACATGTGGATACTCGCACGATGATGTCGTCGATTAGAGACGATCACACGACAAACGATCATCGCCGATTATGAAGAGGAGACATTCAAAATGCACGAGGAATTCTGCCGTAGTAGTACCTACGGTCTAATGACCTACATTGACAAAAATTGGATATCAAAATTCAACATGATTTGAACTAGCACCATCGACTCCAATACCGGTTCACATTCATCCCATTATTCCATGTGTAACAATTCTTTTGTCTATGCATCCTGCCGTATCTATTCCACTTTATAAAATATTGCCTCATTATTCCACAGGACTCCAAAACAGAACCCACTGGCATTATTCTTCCTAGAGTGCTTGCTGACACTGATGTCAAGTCTGTCAGAGCGGGTATGCGGAAACTCGCACTTCACCACGTTTCTCTGGCAGAAGTTCTGTCCATCGCTCATCTCCTTCCTTGGAACTCCTAGGGTAGACAAGAATATTAAATCACGGTAAGTGGTGATTCTAGGTTTTCATTGAATATTCTTTTTGCATGGTTTTATTTTAATTCTGCTTCCAGTGTATTAGATCTTGTAACTCAAATCAAAATACCTAGTTGCGAAGAGAAAAAAGTGGATAGCTTATAATTTTTGTTTTGTCACATCAAGCAGTTCTTTATTGAGTTTTTCGATTGTTTAATTTTTTAATCTCCCTTTGTGCTATGATTTCAGGGAGCATGACGGTCATTTGGTTGATGACTCCGGCAGAGGATCAGGCGCTTTGAACTCTGCACCCAGCTTTAACAGCAAACAAGCCAAAGCTATTTACAGGTACTGTTCCAAACCATGAACCTTTTGGGAGATTAATCACCAACTAAACTTTTCACGACCGTAGCTTTTGGATAAATTCAGATAACTCTTTTTAATAAAGATTTTTAGTAACTTAAAAGTGTTATGTGTATATTATCTATGCATACGTGGAGGAGCAATTCGACGCCTAAAAGTGTCCTTTTGTTGTTGTATTTATATGTTAGTAAGTACTACGGGGATATTGGTTTTGGACCTCAACTTTTATTAAAAGTACGGTCATCCACGCGTCCATGGTACCAATTTCATATTTGTCTGTTTTATTTATTCATCTTTGATTCAAGCACTTTACCCATACTTAGAATTACTTAAACTATGTTAGAATAATTAACTAATACACAAACAAACAATTTAGGAACTATTATTGTATAATCAAAGGCTACCTATAAATATAATAAACTTAGGGCCGATTTTTCAATCCTCAGATAAAAGTACCAATAGCTACCTAAAGAATAAAGTTATTAGACTCTTTATTCGTCTGATAAGTGGTCGTCAGTTTTTCAATCGTTATTTTATTTAGGAATGACTGAAAGAATCTGACCGAATATCACATCTGTGAATACGCTAACATCAGGGAGGTGAAACAAATATACAGAATAAACCAATGTTAGAACGGGACGGACTATTTCATTGTTTACTGTCAAGGTTATAAAAAAATCTGCGGCAGCCAGATGTCCCTTTTTTACGTTGAGAGGTTGTTTTTTTTTTGTTGTGTGGTATTTTTATTTGTAATTCCGTGATTTCTTATTGTATTAAAATAATCATGGAAAGCAAAACTGAATCCCACACTTTAAAGTTTTCGACACTCGGTCTTACAATTCTTTATTTTCGTTTATATTCTTTCTTTATTTTCATTCATATACTTATATTTATTCATTATGACTTCATCCTCACTTGCCATTTCGCCAATACTATCGCAAACATCCATTTTCATTAAGTACACTTTTTAAAACGAAAACTAACTTCAAGTTTGGTAACGCCACTGTCGTTTATCAATGGAACAAGCGGTTATCTGGCCGTCAAAGAGCCAAATAGATTTATTCCTCCGTTAAGGGAATTAGTCAACCAATAAAGCCTATTTGACGATTGAACAACACAGTTTTTAACTATCTATTGAATAAACCCTATCCGTCTGTTTATCTGAGGATTGAAAAATCGGCCCTTAAAGATATCTAATAAACCATCATCTGGAGAGATATTTTGACTGTACGTTTTATTTCGTAGAATAAAATTTGTGTCACGTAGTTCAACGGTTCTATTAACATAGCTGACTATATTGTTTTGATATAGCAAAAACTTTATCGTCAACATCAAATACTTTTCCACATTTCAGCATAGCAAACCAACTCGTACGCTTAGTAGGCTCGACGTCAAACCTGCGTCCAGTACTAGAAGCCCTGTACCACCGCATGTTACTGTACCCGCCAGTATCGCACCGCGTGGAACCTCTGCGCAGTACGCGGGAACTACTCCAGAACCCCTCGCGTCTGTGCCAGCTCGTGCTGCTGAAGAAGGTGGACCATCATGAGCGGCATAGTGACGATATGGCGATTGTGAGATTGTAAGTAATCTTTATCTACCCACATATCGTCAAATTCGAATTTTAAACTTCAAAATGAGTTTATATTGACATAATTTATAAATACGTTACAGAAATTCAAAATTAGAATCACATTATAGCGCGTTTCCTCTAACAAGATAATGAAATAAAAAATCTTTTTGTTTTACCTACTAATCCAGGGCAAATCCAAGAAATTAAAAATTCTTGATGGAAACTTCTATCAATCATATATTTGGGACGTAATGGGACAAAACATGTACCTTTACATGTACATGTACCGGTACATGTACATGTACCGTGTGGTGCCGGACGTAAAGAATAGCATCACCCCATTTCTTCCCGTGGGTGTCGTAAGAGGCGACTACGGGACTTACTAGAGAATGGGCAGCAACGTTCTCTTTGCATTTTACCACCATACTGCGATCGCCAATCCGCCTGCCAAGCGTGGCGATTACGGCAAAGCCCCCCAAATTGGGGGAGGTCATGTCCAGCAGTGGACGTATTACGGCTGAAATGATGATGTACCTTTGCTATAATCACAAAGCTTGGCAGAAAGATAATGATGGCGTTATCTTGAATTCTCGTTCTAAGCGAAAGCAATTTTACCACATCCACGGATGATCAAATACTGGATAATTTTTTGCAAAAAAAAAACACAAGGAATGTAACACTTAATTTTATCATTAATTTAGATTATCCTTCTCAGATTTGTATTAAAAATTCTTACTCAAAATTTACAGAATAATGGACGGCATAGAAGAATGCGGTCGAAGCGGTAACCCAGAAGTAGTGGCCGCGGCAGTGGAATGTGTGGTGTCTTTACTGGACGCGCTAGAGAAGCTATGCTCCGGCTCCACGGAGTACATCTCGCCTGAGATAGCCACGCTCATACTGGGGCACTGGCAGAAGTTACATGATGCTGATTACACGGGGCCTTTAACTTATCAGACGTTAGCTAGACTGCCTAGCCCTTACAGGTACGGATAAAACTGTGCCTAATAAAAATGAAATAAATATTTAATCGATTGACAAGACGCAATAGAAGTTTTATTTTCCTCATGAAAGACGCCGCTTTACTTGTGGTAACCAAGCGTATAAACTCGCTGTGAATGTGTGTGTAACTGCAGGACCTCTCGATACCGTCCGAGATAATGGCGATATCGGAAATTTGTGTGTGTGTGTGTGTAATGTGCTGGCGCCACTAGTTTTCACGCACACATTCACACCGTGTTTATAGACTTAGTTACCACAAGTACAGCGTGCGTATCTTGAAATAAAAAAAATCTGTTTATACTTTCCATCATACTTTTACGCTTTGGAAGCATGTGATACGCTAATGATATTCGCTAAGAAACACAACCTTACCATAAATTTACGAGTACCTATTTAAGTTGCGTAAATTATTATTTTTTCATGACTGTTGCATTTGTTTCAGAGATATGGTGGCTGTATTACAAAGTACTGAAACAAAAGAACAAGATTCATCAGGTAAGTTTTTGTTAAGTTATAAGTTACTGCAAATATAGCTTGTATCTTAAAATATAGATATAATGTGTACAGACTGCGTAGATGACGCCTTAGTGAACGATCTTTTCACACCCTGTACTTACTTCGTAGATACATCAGGTCCAGAAAATGCAAGTTCTGGCAGCGATGGTGAAGCGGACTCGGATGCTGACAACGTTTTCCTACCATCAAGAGCTAGTAACCCTACATCAAGCGAGAGTGACAAGAATTCAGTTCATGACAAACCTAGGGCTGTGCCGAAGACTCTAAACCTGGGAAGGTAAGATTCGTTTGTAGAGCTAAAGATATCTATGAAAAAATTGAAAACATATTTCAGCAAAACACTGTAGCGAACCTAAAATTCAATCAAAAATTTAGAAATTCAGGAGGGAAGTACAGAATTAATGTACATGGACTGTGACCACCGTAATATCAACACAATTGCTAATTTAGAATGGCTTAATTTCGTTTCGTTTCAATAAATGATATGAAAACTCCATCATCGTCATCTGCCTGCCCTTTTCCCAACTGTGTTCCGGTTGGTTTCCAGTCTAACCGGATGCAGCTGAGTACTAGTGTTTTACATGGAGCGACTGCCTATCTGACCTTCACAACCCAGTTACTGGGTAATACGATACCCCTTGGTAAGACTGGTTGTCAGACTTTCGGGCTTCAGACGACCCGTAACGACTGTCTAAATCTACTAAAGACAGCCGGGACCAACGGCTTAACGTGCTTTCCGAGGCACGGAAGGGTCTTACTATGTAAAGATGGTGACCCATTCACGGACCAACCGCGGCAAGCGTAGCTTAACCGTTTCCGTGCGGATGATGCCGCACAGGCATCATGTAAAATCTATTGCGTATGGCGTATGGTGCCCGAGAGGATACAAAACTAAAACATAAAAAAACTCTGCTAAAACGACATGTATCAAAAGAGTCCCGTAAATAAAAGTGTCTTTATTTGTCACCCATAACATGCCCACAGTGTTCGTTTGAAGTAATTTCGTTAATTAGCAGACTTCAGGGGTTGTAAACCATGTTGTCGAGTCACATTTTATTATTGAATATAATTCTAACAACCAACTTTCTGGAATGTTTCTCAGAAAATCAAATGCTTTTGTCATAAGGTTCATTTTTGCCTCAAAACAATGGGGTTATAAAGAGTGCGGGGAAACAATGGGATTTACCCATTTTTTGCGCTGTTTGTCGGCTCTTCGCCTATGAAGTTCCGTATGCCCTTGCGAATACGGGTTGATTATTGTTTAAAACTTCGCAACGGTCATAATTGTTTGCGTCGGCGCATATTTTTTTCATCCCGCACTTCTGTCTTGCTACCCTTAGTAAACAGACGTGATCTTCTGCTTATATTTATCGACGACGTTTGCTTATGCACTTGGACTCCGTGATTTACATTTGTGACGACATTGGCTTGTGTTATTGGACTCTTTGATTTTACATTTGTGACGAAATTGGCTTGTGTTATTGGACTCTTTGATTTTACATTTGTGACGACTGTGTTCTGTTTACCTGAACTCTGAGATTTGAAATTGCCTTTCACTAATTTCGCTACGTGCCGTGCATAAAAGGTAAGTTTTTGGTTATATACATACATATATTTATAATAATATAAATAACATATCTCCGGACATATATTTATAATAATTGACGTTATGTTCCCCAGAAACCCATAATTTATACATTTTACCTATTTATCGTAAGAAAACGCAAAAAGACGTTTTACATAAAACGTTTTTTTTTATTAACTTTCTTTTGAAATGTTTATAATCAAGGTTTATGCCCATTTTCACTCACACCACACACTACAAACAGTAGGTATAGAATAAAAAAAAAAAAAAGCAATAAGTTCAATAAACAAACAGTACCTAGCGAAACGCTATTAGTGATAGTCATAGTGTTAACGTTGACCGCATCGCCCATGAGCTAGCCCCGGCCGGCAAATTTCGTGATATGTAAATATTTTGTATTTGTATGTTTACAAATGTATATTATTATTATAAATATTTCTGGACATTATTACACAGCGCCATCTAGTTCCGAACTAAGCAACGAGGCTTGTGTTACGGATACTGGATGGTTGATATACTACATGTAAACATTTATTTTGTAAATACACACATAATATACATAGAAACATCCTCAAACAAACTCTAACTCATCACACAAACATTTTCTCCTACCGGGATTTGAACTTCCCCCTTCACCACAAAAGGCAGCATTATACCGCTGCACCAATCGCGCCGTCATCGTCATGGTTATTTAAAAATAAAGACGAAGTAATATTCAGTATTTTTTTAATCTTTTGAATTAGTGGTTCAGCGCACAAGTGCACTTAAGGTACAGCCGCCACTGTCGCCCATGGTATAATAGTCGTTTACTGCGGTATTATGAAGTTAAATGAGTCGGAAAATTATTTATTACATTAGAAATATTATTTTTCAGTTCCTAACGGAAATGGCTGCGAGTCCACCATCTCCTCAACCTGGGCCGTCAAACTGGGATGTCTTGTCTGCGGAGTTGTCTGGCATAATGTCTCCCCAAAATATTGATTTACAAGATATGTCAGGTTTAAATGATGAATTAAGTGACGCTGATCTCTACGGGATTTTAGCAGATGATATGGACAACATCATTGACGAATGGGTCAATGAAAACCCAGAAGCCGAAACAGGCGACTATGACGAAGGATTGATAACACAGACGCACGAGAACACGCCTGAAGCACCGAATACCTGGTATCCTGGTAATCCTACCAGTATGATTAAGATTCTTTTTACCGGTACAGCAGGCCTTTTACCGCCTCATAACATGCATGGTAAAAATTATATCGATTATTTCTTTCTCTTTCTTAATGTACATTTATGTAATTTAATTGTAGAAAGTACAAATACGCGTGGCAACAAATTAAAAGCCGAAGTAAATACCTCTCGCGCTCGATTTGCTAAATGGAAAGATTTAACAATACCTGAATTAAAAGTGTTTATCGGCGTAATATTGTTTATGGGTACCGTTAAATTAAACAGAATGGCTGATTATTGGTCAACTAATTACTTAATGCGGCTTAGCCCACATTTATTTATGTCAAGAGACAGATTTTATTTAATTTTAAGGGCACTAAACGTCCAAACTGACGATAGACCCGAAAGCATTTTTAAAATAAAACCTTTGATTGATTTATTTAACCAATCAATGTGTTCCATTTATTACCCGGCAAAAAACATCGCGATTGATGAATCTTTAATATTATGGAAAGGTCGTCTGTCCTTCCGCCAATATCTAAAAGGGAAAAGACATCGTTATGGCATTAAATTATATATATTAGCTGACATGCATGGTATTATACAAAAAATACACCTATATGCTGGTTCTGGGGATCAATTGGTCGGTGGCAGAAACCACGTGAATAAAGTGGTAATGTTATTGTTGGAAAAATATCTTAATAAGGGACATTCGCTATATGTTGATAACTTTTATACGAGTGTGGGATTAGCAGAGGATTTATTAAATAAAAACACTTATGTAACAGGGACTCTTCGGGCAAAACGCGCTGGCAATCCTAATTTAATACATAATAAATTAAAAGCCGGGGAATCTTGTATAATGCACAACAGAAAAAATATTGTTGTTACCAAATGGTTAGATAAACGAGAAATCTTGTTTTTGAGCTCTGAGCATGACAGTAATTATAAAAAAACTACTAGTCGCCGCATACGCAGTGTAAAATATAAGCCTGCGCCGCAAGTAGAGTATAACAAATATATGCGAGCAATTGACAGGCACGATCAACTCTTAAGTTATTACTCATGCGAACACAAAACGATGCGCTGGTATAAAAAAATTATTATACATATCATCCAAATATGCTTAGTGAACGCTTTTTTGTTGTACCGAAAAATTAACAATTCAACTATAGAACTGTATGATTTTAGAAAGGGTTTATTAGAAAATTTATTGCCAAATGTCCCAGGGCTTGCTCGATCATCGAATGAAAGAATACATTTGCCAATACAACTCCCAAGGCATGGCGGAAGGATTAGTAGAAAGCGGTGTAGATTATGCTACCAAAAAACAAAGAAAAGCAACCAAGTTCTGTATGGGTGTCCTGATTGCCCAGGATTCCCAGGATTGTGTCTCACCCCATGTTTCCGGGAATACCATAAATATTAAAAATGTTATATGGGTTTGTGAGTAATGTTTCGCTGTAGACATGTGTAGCTATAAGTGTCGAGGTTCAATGAAAAATGGAAACACATTAAATTGATTACTTTTTATTATTTAGAAATTAGAACAATTAACAATAATTAAGTTATTTTTGTAATGAAACATCAGTCTCTTACATAATGAAAAATCAGTCTCTTACATCATTATGTAAGAGACTGATTTGTATGACAAATCAGTCTCTTACATACTTATAATGATTCACCTTATACGTATCACGTTATACGTAACTAAAATCTTAATAAATCTATATAAACACTAAACTTGGTTTCATTTTACTCTTATTCATCAGCTCTATCCCCACACATTACTATAATGTTGGTAAATGATTATTTCAGAATTTCTATAATATTTTGCATAATTGCATATCTCTCATTTATACTAAATCGTAGCAATTCGTTGGAGACGAATTCTCCAAAAAATTTGCAACCATGCAAATCAATAGTTGTTGGAATTCGCCGCTCATCTATTTCTTCCCGGGTCTTTTCGGTGCACGTGAAATTATCTTTTGTTAATTTTTCTGTGCATGTTGCACAATCCTTCGTTGTTTTTTTTATAGTTCCACTATCCTTATTCACTTCTGGTTCCCAATCGTCATAGGTTTGTGAATTCTCATAAAACACGTCGTCGTCGTCGCATTGAGTTTCGACTTCTGATTGAGGAATATATTTAATTTTTTTTCTGGGTAACTCTACAACAAAATAGCGGATTTAACATTGTTTCTCTACAAAACACTGTATAATAAATAAATATCACCTCGCTGCAAACTCAAATGGTAGGTGAACCAATTCTTTAGAACACTCTTGAATAAATAAATCCATAAAATAATGCAAAAAGGTTTACAACACCTGATCACTTACCTTCCATTTCCATAATAACACACAGATCGTCACTTTTAAATGCTCTGAACGAATTTACTGACCGCTTACGTTCGATACACAATGGCAAATGACTCTTTAACAAGTGGAAACACGAAAACAAGCTAAAAGTTACTATTCTTGGCGGATGATTCCCCAGGGGAATCATCAAAGTCTCTGGCGCTTGATGCCCCAGAGGCATCACGGAATTTATGTTTGACGCCAGGCACTAAAGACGGCTAAAAAGACCTCCGCACGGAATCGGTTAACCTGAACGATCAACCCGTGCGGCTGTTATTACTTAGCCAAACAACTCCATCAACCTGAACATTATTTTTTAAGTTTAGACATAAAACATATTCTTTGTTTGCAGATGCACCATAACAGAATGCAACGTAGATTTGGAAAGGCACAACGCGCGGCAGTTTATCAAAACTTTACAAAATTCTCTTCTCCCAAAGCTGCTCAATCTACGAACTTGTATCGAGGTAAGTAAGGGGCCCATACACGATTTGTCATTTCGATCAATCGTCAAGAAAATTGTACTATTCATCTTTCGATTTTTGACCGTTAGAAAATTAGATGCGATTTTGGCACATATTTACAATACGTGATTCGGTTTTAACATCTAACGACGAATCCTTACGATGATCACCCCGTGTTTGTGGCTATTTACAATTAAAATTTTAATGACTGGAACGGAAATATGATCAATTTCGATAAAAATCATTAAAGGAAGAAGCAGCACGCTGGCCCGCAAAATTCCTCCATAAACATTCTTCCTATCGAATTTGATGTCGCTTTCATATTTCATTTTAATAATCAGGTGGACGAAGCAATGCAAGAATTTGCATCAAAATGCTGCCAACACAACGCCGCCCAACCGCCCGCTACAGCTTGTATCATGAATGCAGATGGAGTATATCTTGCTACTTATGCGGCTCTGCTACTGACTCTCAAGCAACGGAGAACTAATTACTATAACCAACCAAGTGTGAGTATTTATAAACACTGATTGATTTTAAAATTACTGTCTTGTTTAACTGATCAATTATAGCGCATACATTTTTGACTGATAATTTTTTCAAGAGAACGTCGACGTGACGCGTGTAAGATAATTTTCTCATCATAATAAATAACCAGAATGACTTTATTGTAATTTAAATTTTGGTCTACACATAAATTCAATCATACAACCCTAACTTTGTTTAAGTATCTATGCCATACCTTCACTTCGACGGTTAAAAGGCATAAGCGCCATTTTGGTCGAAAATTACATATGAATTTCATCCTACTTAAAATTTTCTGCGTTTTCGAATACGCACTCCCATGGTTCTACGAGGTCTTTAAAATTTTCACAATATGACAATAAACAAAAAAGTTACGTCAATTGTTCTACAATTTCAAACTTTAAACAAGTCATTTGATGATTATCCGGAAAAAAACGACTTGAATTATTAGATCACTTTGTACTGCTACCAAAAGGCGTTAATAATCAAATTAATAGTTTGGTGGTTAGGTTGACTACACCTACAACAACGAAAATCATTCAAACTCTTTTTTTTCCCACAGAAGGTTCAAGTATCTTTAACAGAAGATGAGTTTGTAGAAGAAGTGCAAGGCAGCGGTGTGTTGGTGTATTTATCGGCAACATGGCTAAGGGAGTTGTACCAACAAGTGCTTGCCACTGATCTACTGAAAGAAGTTCCTACTACTGACCATCCTCTTGTACATTTACTGTCAGGTAAGAACGGTTAACTTGAGATACCCAACCCTATGTTACCATAAATACAGTAATGGTCATGAAATAAAGTTATCTTAATAAGAATGCATTTTACGTGTCTTAGATTTGAACAAAGGTTTCTATCAGGTTGATATTTCGCTATAAATTTATGCAAATCTATTATGTATTTGCTGAATATGTTTTCTGATTACAGTAATTAGAAAATAAAAAGAGTGATCAGACAAAACAGAAATTTTAAGGTTTACGTTTTCAATAGTACATTCACATAAACCTTGTTTTCCGAGGTGGTTATATCTGGGTGATATTGTATTATCAAAGTATTTATATTTTAACAGATCTTGGTGGTTTGGATCAAAGTCCAGTTATGTCAGACTGGCAGAAATTGAAAGAAGTCTCCTGTTTGTATAATAACATAATTGAATCCCCGCAGCATGACGCCAGTTTGCGTTGGGCTAGAAGGTAAAAACGAAAAACTACTTACCTTCGTATGTAGTAAAAATCAGATTTCTACAACACCAATGTTCTTTCAGGATATTAACCTGTATTTGGGATTCCATGGTTACGGTATTAAGTGTGCCCCTATCAGGATATGGTAACAAAAAACAAAAGCTGCACGGGATGATATCAAAGAAAATAAATACGTTCGGGAAAAGGAAGCGGATTGCCTGGGAGGGGCTAACGATTCAATGCCTTGAAGGACTCCATAAGGTATTAAGAAGAATATTTTGAAATTATCACATTTATTTCCGCATTATTTTGTCATTAAAGTTAACAACCATTCTATAATACAGTCTTTCATAAATATTATTTTACTATTTCAGGCTGCAAGAGTAAGCAATACTTTGAGCTTACAAAATCGTTGCAGTAGTATACTAGCTCTCTTGGCTGACTCCGCCATATCACAGCCACCAAATGGCAAGATATTATCGACTCATGCCTTGTCCTTGGACATATTGATTACTGGTAAGTTAGTTTCTAAACCAGACTCAAATGTTACTGAAAATGGTAATTTCTGATATATAGATAGGTATTCTTTCTTGGTACTGGGATTATTGACCGTCAACAAAATCCTTGACACAATAACGGGACGCTGATTTTCTCCAACTGATTTTATTTCATAGATATGTAACTAATTGATTTAATTAAAATCTAGACCTCTAACCTGTCAATTTGTCCCATGTTAGGCGCCAAAAATGCATTTGGGAGCAAATAGTTTATTGGCGCCCAACAAGTTATTTCTTGAATATTATTTCGGCTTTTTATATTGAATTATAAGAATTTTATTTAAACAATGAACGCGATTAGTATTTAGATAATCAAAACGAACCATAATATTTCCATAGGTGGCTTGGAACTGGGATCCAAGGCTCCAGAATGCTGGGAGCATATTTTCGCTGCTTGTCAATACGTGTCAAGTTTCGAGCACTCTTTATTTGGACATCAAGGGAACAATGCCACTCCAATAGTGACCATGCAAACTGGCAGGAATAAGACTGTTTCTATTCTACAGGCTGATGCTAAGTTGGGGTTGGATGGTAAAGATGACGAAACGTGGTGAGTTTTACACCTACACTTACCTAAGCCAGAAGATAGATTTTATAACTGGTATCAAAGTATTCATCTTGGTATGTGATTGGATTGGTCAAAACTCTTCAGACTTATAAGACCTACTTTGATGATGATCATTTGTTTGTTTGTAGTGTGGACGTCTTCAACTTCTTGCAGCCTGTGTTCGAGAACCATTTAACCAATGACATGTCAGTGGCGAAAATTGTAGAAACATGTAGACAAGAGGTGAGTTAGAAAATGACCTTTTAAATTGTAGTTTTTTATGTATTATTAACCAGCAATCTACTGCACTAATATCATGACTTCTAAAGTTTAGAAGATATTCTTGTAATTGGCTTTCGGATGTCTAATATTTTTTTTTGTCTGTTTTATTTAGCTGTAAGTCCTCCATGTACTAAATAAATAAAAAAATAAATTATAACTTTTGTTTTTTGCCATCCAGGGAGGCAACGTAATATCCGGATCTGGTGCGGCTCGAGTGTGTTGCGCGCTGACCGCTGCAGCCGATACTCTGTTCACACGTCTAGCAGCCACTACGACGCTGCCTACGCTGAAGGCAGCGCTACAAAGGCTGGTGGCGCATCAACATCGACTAGTAAGAAGTTGTTTTCTTTTGTATTTCTTATTTATTTATTATAATTAAAGGTATTGACAGTATTTTTAACATTTGGTAAAGCAAATCTTATGCACTTAGTTGTTTCCCATTTAATACTAAATTATTTAGTAGTAAACCAATTTTATACCTGCATTAGAGCGTTATTTACGTCGTCAAGATTTGATGCATGTCAATTGGTCTTAAAAATTAAGGATGCATCGTCAGGAAATAACACCATTTGTGGTTGTAGTTTTTTTTTTAATAAATGGGTTAGATCATTAATATGTACAAAGAAGCGGAAAAGACCTAAAATCGAGCCTTGAACACTCATTTTTATTTTTAAAACAAGTGAACTGACCCCATTGAATTGAACATTTTGCTATATATCATTTGAATAAGATTTTACTAGACTGAACGCAAGTTTACCTAGTATGTAATGCTCAGGCTTTAAGAGCAAGGCTTCGTGATTAACGCAGTCAAATGCCTTGGAGAGGTCACAAAAGATTCCAATTGCATCGCGGGCCTCCTCCCACGCTTTAAATATGTGGTTTAATAAGGTGACACCGACGACAGTCGTACAACGTCCTTTTGGGAAATCATATTGCTGATCGTGAAAGATTTTGTTGCTGTTAACATGATTAAGCAGTTGATTAAGCATTACCTTTTCGAACACCTTGCTGAATAATCGATATAATTTTAGTGTATCTGTGTGTTTCCGTATCAATTTTTGCGTAACAATATTTCAATTTTTTTAAGTCCGTGAATATTATATTTTCAATTTCAGAAGGCTTTGTTCCTTAGTGTCGAAATATTTTCAAATATTTTTTTATAAAAATGTCTTCGTTATTTATAAGTATATAACAATCCGTCGCTATCTACCCCTAGCTGTTCTGCTCATGGGAGGCAGACGTAGCCAACAACAACGTGTGGTGGCGGCGGCGCGGGGCGGGCGCGGGGCGCGGCGCGGGCGGCGAGGCGGCGCGCGCGCTGTGCCGCGCGGGGGACGTGGCGCTGCGCTGTCTGCGCGCCGCGCGCCCGCTCGCGCACAGGATGGCCATATGGACTGTCGTGGGGCCGCATTTCATGCAGGTAACTATCGACTTGCACAACAACAGCGGCGTAGATATTGCATTCTTGAAATCAATACCTGCACCGTTTAACATATGACGGCATCTACCTCGCCACTTCATTGTCGTCAGGTAAAATCCTGCACTGCGCAAGTAGAGTTTACTGCGCAACTAGTGTTTTTACAACGTCCCGACATCAACCGCCCGGGCAGTAATCCACCCTGTTACCCATATCTATACAAGCAGGGAAATTTGAAAATATGATCAAAATAACCCATGGTCATATTAAATCACCTATTACAACAAATTACTATAACTATAAAATTCTCAGTATCACGAAAGTGTTTACTTTAAACAATATCTTTTTTGGGGTTGGTCTCTGTTCGACGCCAGGCCAGGGCCATAGGATTTAATTATTATGTGGAAGCGCGATGGTGGGCCCTGGGTCAAGAGTGGCTAGCGAACTGTCCGCCATGCGCGGAGCTGAATAATACAATATTCAAAAGACTCACCTGGTTGAAGAACACTGGCTCTGGAGCCTACCTGGATTTATGTATGTAAATGAGTGTATATTGTATTGTGTAGTGACGCTGTCAGTATTCAGGATACCAGGCCGCTCCAATACGCCCTGCTACCAAAGCATGCGGTCCCAATGGTCACTATAACCTCAAACTATTTCAAACAAAAGATATATCCAAACTAAACCCGTATTATTTCGTCAAAAGGGGTTGGTTACACACAAAACAATTGGGTCACGACAAATTGTCCACAAAACGACCGGTTCAAAGGGATTAATTCAACAACACGGGTCGCACAAGCAAAATTCGACCGACACTTTTCAAAGATCAAATCAAAGTGTAACGTCAAACTGACAAGTGACAGTTGTCTCTCTGTTACACGTTTAGAAACGTAGGTGCACAGAGTAAACAATTCAAACGGGACGAAACATCTACCCCCCCCCCCGGACGGGCCTTCCCGTCCGCTAATCAATTGGCAATCTTGACAAGGTTGCGACCGCTCTCTTCACGACCGATCCGTCCACCAAAACCTCTGCAAAACGAGGAACCCCGTCGATGTCAGCCACCAAATTGAGAATGCGCCCCCGGCGCCAATACAAAGGCTCAAGGTTGGCATCCTTAATCAGGACGAGGTCTCCAATTTTGGGCGGATGCGTTTTATCAGTCCACTTGACGCACTGCTGGAGGATGTGCAAATACTCCAAGCTCCAACGCTTCCAAAAACTCTGAGCGAGCTGCTGCACCAACTGAAACCGCGATAGCCGATTTTGGCTCACATCGACAAAAGGGTACTCGGGCAGGGCGACAAGTGGCTGTCCAATCAATAAATGGCCCGAGGTTAGGACCTCCAAGTCATTCGGGTCCGAAGACAGCGGGCACAATGGACGCGAGTTCAATACAGCTTCAATGCGTCAAAATACCGTAGCTAACTCCTCAAAGGTGAGAACGTTGTCTCCCAACAATCTGCGCCAGAGTCCCTTTGCCGCTTTCACCGCGGCCTCAAAAATACCCCCCCCCCCCAATGGGGGCAGGCTGGCGGGTCAAAACAATAACAAACAACAACAACAACCAAACAACACCAACAACACAACAATTTAACCAAATGGCCCTCCTTAGGCAACAAAAGGGGGTGACGGGACTCATAAGGAAGGCTAGAGTGCCTCAACCGTCCCCCAACACGCAAAAGACCCGTATCGTCCAAAAAGGGGTTCAACTTACTAACGGCTCCCGACAATATCCAAAACTCTCGCTGCAGAATGGCCAACAGCGCATTGCAACCGGCATGCGAGTTCTTAATGTGACGATCAGTCACCAACAATTCAACAACAACAAACAACAATTCAACAATTTGTCGAGGGAGCTGTATCGACTCAACAAAAAATCAGGGTCAAACGGAGAGTCCTTCGTTCCAACAGCGAGCACCTTGAGCCCGGGCAAAGGACCCGACATCAAGACTGGCGTTCGAGGCCAATCATCCTCGGGGTGAGTCAGCCAGTCTGGTCCCCACCATAGGGGGTGAGCAATCAAGCGGGGTGCCATGCACCCACGTGAGGCCACGTCGCCTGGGTTCAGATCTCCAGGCACGTGCCTCCAAATCAAAGGCGTTTCAGAATTTAGTATCTGGGACACTCGGTTCGCAACGCTTTATTTGTTGACATATTTTAATTTATTTTAACCCTTGGTCTAACATTTCACTTCAATTTTTATTTTGATTACTTTTTCAAATGTATTGTTTCTGCATGATGTATTGATAATTTTATTTAATATGTAATATTCAACACAATGTTAATTGTTTAAGAATAAATAAATGAATGAATGAATGAACAAAGACCTCCAAAGAGTGGACGGACGTCTTCAACCAACACAAAACAATTTGACTGTCCGTCCAGGCGTAAGAAACCCGAATGTCCACAGTTCCACCCAAAGTGTGAGCAACGTGGTTCAGACGCACAAGAAGCGCCGCCCCTGACAATTCTAACTTAGGGATGGTCAGTGCCGTCCGGAGGGGGGCCACCTTGCTCTTGGACATGACCAGTGACAACTTCACCTGGCCTGTCGCGCTGACGGTGCGCAGATAAACAACAGCTGCATAACCGTGCGAAGACGCATCACAAAACCCATGAAGGGTAGCAGTGTAGCTCCCAGGGGGGAGGAGAGCGTGGGGTAACACGACCTCGTTGACTGCAGGGAGTTCGGATACAAATTGGAGCCAATCTTCCAATAGGGTTTCCCGAAGTGGCTCGTCCCAACCAAGTTTCGCAGTCCAAAGGCGCTGAAGAAAACAATTTCGCCCAAAACAATACACAAACAAAACAATAGACAAAAGGCAACCCTGGGCTCCCGTGTCCAAAGTGGCACGGACCACTACAGAGTCCCCCGTGGGCCCCCAGACCCTGACCGATGCCGTTGGCAACAAAACCGTATCAATCTGAGGGGTACCTTAGCGGGGCAGGCGCCAAGTTCCTAACAATGCCTGGGTGGCGACCGATCGCCGCACCCAGGCTCAAGTCTTTCCCGACGAGGATGGAGGTCAAATTCCTCGTCCGCGCGGTGTCCCGAGCCACGCGCCATAGCTGGAAGGGCATATCCCACCGGATGCCTGAATGGCGGGGGGCGTGGCTCCAACCGGGGACGTTCCGCCAATGGAGGGGTGGGAAGGCGGTGCTGGTCTGGCCAGCGCTGCCTAGCAACAACTGCGTAATCGCCTTTACGCGGGGAGACCAAATGGCGGTCGCGCGGCTCCCGATCAACTTGCGCGGGGGGTGGAGTGCGGCGCTCAAAATTGCGGGCCTCTCCCCGGTTCTGAACCGGCGAGCCAGAAGCCCGGTAACCAACTTCATGGTACCCCCCCGTGCGCGAACCTTCATCAGAGGCTGGTCTGCCAGCGTGGTTCGCGTTAGCGCACAAAATGTCCAAATGGGACCCCCTACAAATTCTACAAGGGTGGGGGTTGGGGCAGTCCCGATGGAAGTGAGCCCCCAAACAAGAGAAGCACATGCGGCGTGCATTGGCAATCGGCGGCGGACACTCACGTGCAATTTCAAAAAGGCCGCGCAAGTTGCCATGCCATGCCCCTACAAAACTCACAAACAGGATGACTCTGGGTGCCAGCAAAACGAGTGGCGGGGCGACTGTCAACAGGCCCGCGAGCCCTAGTCCGTCCCTGGTCTCGTAGCCAGGAAGACGGCTGGCGCGACTCGGTGGCAACGCTAGAGTTATCCACAAACCGACACTCATCCTCCAAAAATTTGACGAGGTCACCAAATGATAGTGGGATAGTGTCACACATCTCCCCGATGTGTGACACTATCCCCACCATACTTTTGCTCGAAACGAGCCCTCAAATCGGCAGGAAGCCGTTGCAGCACAACAT
The DNA here is from genome assembly GCA_932294355.1 of Aporophyla lueneburgensis. Classification (NCBI taxonomy): domain Eukaryota; kingdom Metazoa; phylum Arthropoda; class Insecta; order Lepidoptera; family Noctuidae; genus Aporophyla; species Aporophyla lueneburgensis. The sequence goes on from OW028754.1 coordinate 20,811,373, forward strand.
GTACCAAAAGGTACGACTAATGGTCCACCGGCAACTCCAATCGCTTTAAAGCGTTGGTCGCTGCCACCAACGGGTTCAACAGGTCAGTACGCAATGCTGACAAACTAGTAATGTCCGGTAACCCCAAAATCAATTCAATATGAACGTCAGCCAAACAACGTTTATTTTGGTACCGCCGGGAGAGTAGTTCCAAAGCGGTAGGGTAGGATGAATCAGTCACCGACAAATGCTGTACCAAGGCTCGGGCCTCACCTTCCAGGACAGACAACAAATAGGCCAACTTTTGGGCGGGTCTGAGGTCCGAGCGTGCATCAACCAAACTTTCAAAAAGGTTTTGGAAACCCAACCAATGGTCCAAGCGACCGTCAAAGTGTGGCAGTTCCAAAGTAGGCAGTCTACTCAATAGTCCGGGACCTGAAACAACCGAGGTCTCCGGCTTGACCTGGACAGGTGTCCGGCTCTCCAATATTTCCCGAGCACGTTGACCAATAACATCCCCCAGGTCCAAGATCTGGTCGTAGTCAGCAAGGACCTTATCACGTGCTGCCTGGTCCAGCACTTCCAGGTGCCTGGTTCCCACTTCACAAATGAACTCGTTGAAGCGGGTGAGCAGAGCATCAACGTTACCGAGTCTCACGTTCAACTGCTCGAACCGAGCAAGCGTGACCTCTTCAAGATCCGGGCGCTCAGCGGTCGCTGCAGCTGAAGTGAACCACCGTAGGTGTGGTCAATCCACTGATTGCCTCTCTCACCACTTTGTATGCCATTGCACAAACACAACAATTCAAATAAACCAAACAAAAAAATATTGAATAACAAAGTTCAATCAATAAACTGCTAAACTGCCAGTCAACAAGTCAAGAAGTAACAAAATATTGGTTTCAATTCAATAGACAACACCAAACTTTCATTTCAATTTAAAACCAATGTCAACGTTCAAAAATTCAATTTTAAATTGAATTCAAAAAATGCCAATTTCAAATGTTAATTTCACAAACCACTATGTCAATGGTACAACAATAATAAACCTTTATTCCAATTTAAAACAATGTTAATGTTCAAAATATCAGTTTCAAATGTCAATTTTCACAAACAACCATGTCAATGGTACAAAACTCCTATATTTTAATGTCTTCCAGACATTCAATACCACAGGTCAAAACCTACAAGGGGTTATAACATAGCCCAATCCAATTAACTCTATTAGCATATGTAACCCGGCTGACTTTGGTAACATCAGTTTACCCGTCTCAACAATTTAAAACAAATTAATTCAGTTAAGCAAACAATCATAGTTAACAAATATGAACAGTGAATTACTATTTCCTTATAGAGACTGCCAAGTAATTAGCTCACTGTAAATTACCAATTTTGGTGGTTGTATATCCCACAACCACGCTCTGCTACCAAGAATGTTCGACGCCAGGCCAGGGCCCCGGCCATAGGATTTAATTATTATGTGGAAGCGCGATGGTGGGCCCTGGGTCAAGAGTGGCTAGCGAACTGTCCGCCATGCGCGGAGCTGAATAATACAATATTCAAAAGACTCACCTGGTTGAAGAACACTGGCTCTGGAGCCTACCTGGATTTATGTATGTAAATGAGTGTATATTGTATTGTGTAGTGACGCTGTCAGTATTCAGGATACCAGGCCGCTCCAATACGCCCTGCTACCAAGGCATGCGGTCCCAATGGTCACTATAACCTCAAACTATTTCAATCAAACAATATATCCAAACTAAACCCGTATTATTTCGTCAAAAGGGGTTGGTTACACACAAAACAATTGGGTCACGACAAATTGTCCACAAAACGACCGGTTCAAAGGGATTAATTCAACAACACGGGTCGCACAAGCAAAATTCGACCGACATTTTTCAAAGATCAAACCAAAGTGTAACGTCAAACTGACAAGTGACAGTTGTCTCTCTGTTACACGTTTAGAAACGTAGGCGCACAGAGTAAACAATTCAAACGGGACGAAACAGTCTCATACCACGAAAAAATTCAATTGAAACTAAAGAACACGGTATTAACTCATGTTACAATATTTTTTTAAACTTCACAGGCGGCTTGCCACAAAGACATCCAGATCGCCAGCTTAGCTATCCAGTGTCTGCACGACTGTGCAACTGCTCTACTCAACCAACAAGTAGAGTTACCACACTTCCATTTTAACGAGGCGTTGCTGAAACCCTTCGAGAACCTTCTCTGCTTGGAACTGTGTGATGATGATATTCAGGTAACTATAACATACAAGCAGAATATAATGAAAATAATCAATTTTATCATAAGTAGAATTAACTTAATTAATTACTTGTCTCCAGGAACAAATCATATCCTGCATCTGTGAATTTGTGGAGACAAACCGTATGGAAATAAGATCAGGTTGGAGGCCGCTTTTCAACACATTGAGAGCTGCCAACAATTCCAACCAATATTCCGCCATCTTGGAAATATTCAAAGTCTTCCTCAGCACAGACAATACGCTCGTATTTGCAAACGCAGCTCTTGACTGTATACTGTGCCTTTTAAGTCATATCAAGGGACTGCACTATGAAGAAGTACAGGCTACTGAAGTTAAGCCAAAGAAAGCTACTACACCAACTCAACCTAAACCTAGCCTTAGTTTGAAATTCTCTAAGAATAGCAAATTCATACCACTCAGTGAAGAAAAATCAGAAAAAGTCATTGTAGACATGTGTAGAGAGGCATTATATCACTTGGAAAGCTGTGCAGACATTTTAACAATGATGTACAACATGCCTAAATGTCCTATTTTTAATACGGGTAATAGAATCAAGGGAGACATGCCGTTGTGTGTTGTGGATCCTATAATACCCAGTGCTTCACTTGATATCACCAAATTCATTTCCAATGATCACTATGAAGAAGATCTCATCTCATATAGAAAGTTATCAACAAGTCTTCCTCCTTCGAATACCACAAACAACTGCCTTTTAAAACTTGATAAACAAAGCAACATACTCAAAGTATGGTACGTCCTCATTGAGGGTTTAATCTCAGCTACTGTCGTTTGTTCTAAGAAAAATCAACCGGCTGCTATGGAAACTTTATTCAAACTGTTAAGGAACACAGTGGAAGTACCCGGCACTCATTTTGGTCTGCATTGCATTAACCACCTTCTTCTGCCAACTGTTCAAAACTGGCTTCGGCAAATTGCTAATGTTAATACTCACTGGGACTGTGTGATGCCAAACTTCAAGCAATGCTGTGGCATGACGACAGATACTATTGTGGTATACCTACATCATTTACAGCAAATAAACATTGAACGAACTACGGTCGATGAGAAGGGTGATGGAGAGGAAATAGAACCCATTGAGAGCGTAGAAGCAACTTTTGCTTTGAAACAAATCATGTTGATTCTAGTTGAATGCATCGCTCAACCTCAAGAACCAATCGCTAGACTAGGAGCGTCATGCATTAGACATATAATTTTAACATCGGGGCATCTTCTTACTGACAATCAATGGGAAATCGTTTGCACAAGTCTGCATAGAGCTTGTAACGTGAGTTTGACGCCTCTCAAGCAACTGACCTTTGCTTTCAAAGAGAACTCAAATAGTTTCTATGGAGATTTAGCTATAGTAAAAGTAGCTGCAAGACGGGATTGTTCGGTAAATGATAATGTGAGACTGCATGCAATGGCGCAACAAGTGTTCTTAACAGAGCAATTGAAAGGAGATGGTCATGTTAAAATAACTCCTAAGAATTCTTCCCAGAATTTGATGTTGATTGATGATCGTAGTTATATATTCCTAATTTATCTTCAAGAGTCGGTGAACTCCCTGAACCCAGAGCTATACACCGTAAGAATCCCTCATAGAGGACTGGTAGTGGGATTGTTGGCACATCAAATACTGGTTCAAATAATTGCCACCGTTCTTATCCAAGCATCTTCCGATGTCTTCCAAGGTATTAACAGTATCCTACTGGATAGTCTCAAAACAGGCTCCAACGTTTGCAACTACAAGTTCTTCCTTAACAGTGACAACACGGACTTATTGCTAAGAAGTTTGGAACTATCATTCACTAGAGCCATGCAATTTGATTCAAGGCCAGGTTTAAAGTTTCTTGTTCAAAAAGTATCCAACTTGGATCACGCAGCCAATCTTTACAAGCAAACCACCTCTTCATGGCTAATCAAAATTATCGCTTTGACAGAGATATTCTTTAATGGTGTTCATAAATTTAAACTAAAACCGACCGATATATCTATAATATTGCACAATTACACGACTACATTGAACTTGACGCTGGAATATGATCGATTTGTGACAAAAATATTCGATTTAAAACATACATGGGAGTTGCTATGTCACAACTATGTTAAACATCTGATAAACGTCTCTGACTTTGATGATCATGATATTAAAGATAGGATGTCCTGCAGTTCAGTAGAAAGTGATAATTCGTCAACTCATTACGACCAGTATTATGCCCAGGAACCGAATGAAAACACTGATGGACCACCTGTAATCAACGAAAAATTCAATATTACTCCAGAGGAGGGTGTTGAAAAACCAAGACCATTTACATTTGCTGATTTCAAAGCTAGTAGTCAAGGATCTATCACTGTAGAGATCCACACTGAAAACATACCATCAAATAAGAAAATTAAAGAAGACACAATTAAGGAAGCTCCTGAAACCGATATAGATAACGACCAAAGCTCTGATTCTAATGATAACAAATCTGTCAATGGTAATTTGCCACACGAGACAGAGAGAAAAAAAGAGACCCCTATAAAGGAAAAGAAAGGCAGTGTGCCGGATATAATAGAAAATCATAACATAGATACACGTAAAGTGAATATTACGATCTGTGATGGACCCTCGTATGAAAAGATCAAAGTAGCTGATCCGATATTACCACCGCAACCCGTGCCCCCGGAAATAGAACAACAACGAGCTTTGAGTATTAGTAAGGTGAGAATACATTCCACTTATAATCACTTCCTCCCGATTTCAGAAAACCATTGGGTGTAATTCGTTGTGTAACCTCATGTCAAATGCTCTTATTGTTTGTGTTTCGGTTTTCCAATGACACCATAGCATGAGATTTATACATCGTATTGATCAGCCTTTTTGAGACTGGTTGTAACGCTATTTGTCTTTTTCAGGATACTGAAGTGCAACGTAATTGCTTCCAAAATATTTTAATGGCATATCTGGAATTGGTCCTGACGTTTTCGCTGGAGAGGTTCCAACTCATTCACCCAGTACTGCAGAGTGGGTTCGTGCAACTCGCCAAAACAGTCACCGACCCACAACTACTCGATAGAATCAATATATTTTTCGATAAAAAAGACTTATCTGAACTTAATTATAAGTGATCAATTAATTGTGATATTATAAAATTCACATCATACTAATATTATATTCCTTGATTGTCGGTGTTATGTGGAAAAATACAATCATAATATAATGGTATTTTTATTTTATTTTAATAACAAAAAAATCTTTACCTTTGCCTCGACATACCATTTATTAATAAAAATGGTGGGTGATATCAATGAGCTTCATATCTTAATTTAAAAGTGATCAATGTACGACCCATGTGGTTGTAGTTTTAAATCGTTCTTAATAAATTTAAAACAGGTCTTCAACCATGGATTTCGGTTTAAAACGATTTATTCAAAACTAAAAGTTACAAGCTATTTTATGAGAGCGTTAAGGTTATGAAGTGAAGTTACACTCGCTCCCCTAACGCCACTCATCAAACACTATAAAAACAAAACACAATCCCGTCCTGCTACCCCGTCCGATCACTTTGTACGATAAGCTATCCCTTGTGGGAAGCAAGCCAAATAGTTAGGTGTGATCCTCGACCACCACCTTACCTTCAGGGAGACATAACGACGGCTCGTTCACGCTCGCTCTCGGTAGACTCTCTCCACTTCATTTTGACCGCTCGTAGCAAATTTTTCCCTTAAATGCAAATTGCGTGGTGTCCGTTTTGACTGCTCGAACATAGTGTAGTATAAGAAAAACGACTACGTCAACATTACGAAGGAATTTGTATAACACTAACAGTGAAAGTCACAAATTCGTAGATCCAATATTCAGAAAGTTATGAAGGTTTAACCATGGCCTCGCGGTCAGCACATGGAGAACCGTGCGGCCACGCAGTTCTCTTAAATGGAGCTTAGTAGAAGTCCCATTCTTTTCGCTAACCACTGATACGATTTCGAAGAAAATGTAGACGGTATGAATAAAGCTCTAATGTCTGAACTTCATGGCCTACAGAACTTAAATGCTTGGCCGCGGGGTTGGCACATGGAGAACCGCGTGGCCATGCAGTTCTCCTAAACGGGGCCTTGTAGAGATCCCATTCTTTTTGCTCACCACTGACACCATTTCGAAGAAAATGTTGACAGTATGCATAAAGCCCTAATGTCTGAACTTCACGGCCTACAGAACTTAAAACAAACAAACATTTAAAGCCATGTTGACAACCACAGAGATATTATTGTATAGAAAAATTGTAGACGGTGTATCAATTCAAACAGTTAAAAAACTGTAGAGAGTATGCTCAACTATTGGCTGATTGTTATCTACGTTTAAAGTAATATTCGATTTAGCCAAGATGACTAGCAAACAATTTAAGCAAGAGCGGTGTAAATCCCATTGCAGAGAGTTTGTACTAAAGTACATCGTTATCCATGGTGTCAAAAGCTTTCCAGAAGTTGAAATACGCCACATCCACGTAAGTATTACAGATTTATCAACAAGTAACCTCCCGTACTGCGATCGGACCAAAAGTCATGTGTTGAACGTCTTTCTTGTGGGTTTTTGTCAACATTGATGACATTGTGGTGGTTTTTGTAACCCTTTTTTGTGGTTTTGTAACATCTCACACACCGTGTAATTACCTGTGTTTACAAATAAAAGTTTCTTATTCTTAAAATAATAAATCTTAGACCCAATTTCTAATTATGAGAATAGTGTAACGAGTTATAATTTGGATAAATTAAATCATTGTATAATAATGGTGTTTTTATTTCAATAATCTTTAAGCTTGTAAACAGTATTCACGTTTTCAAAATAGCTAAACATCTAAAAATTAATAACAAAGTAAAAATTGTAATACATATTTGGTTTAAGGACTACGAGTACTTTATAAAAATGTCTTTTGTATAAATGTTATAAAAATGCTTGTTGCAGTCTATCATGCATTATTTGTATAAGACATTAATCTCATTATAACTACAATGGCACAACGAACTCACGTGAAGAACATGACTAAATAATTTGCGCCTGATTTTAAAGCAAACCAAAGCATAATCTCTGAACTCTTTGTATACGTTTCTAACCATGGCACTAAGTTACTATTAATAACATTCAATATTTAGCATTTAATATTTACAGCTACTGTACAAATTTACATAATAATGCTATACAAAATGCCTACCTTAAGACGTAGATACTTAAACTTGCTATTAAAGCACCTATGGATAGACTTATAGTATTTGCACCTTGCGTGGGATACGTATGTACAGTCAACGCATATGATAATGAACTTAAACCTAAATCACTAGTTATTAACACACTCTCTCTGTTAATCATGTCTGCTATCTTCTCCGCTTCTAAGATACAGACATTAAGTTGTAAATCAGTTGGATTATCCAACATAGTCTCAACTGTGACGAATATTTCCATTTCAATAGTGAGGTATCCTCTGAGAGCACACTCGGCTATCTTTACATGTCTTTCCAGTGCTCTCAAAATATTGTTCAGATTTATAACAGTGGCGGAAATATTCGTTCCATATAATGCTCTATCGATTTGCTTTTTCGAATACAATATTCTTAGGGCTCCTCCACATTTTGGACAACAGGCTCCAGGGGCGGTGAATCCGAGGCAGTTCGGTTTCTTCAGTGGAGGACAGATAATTCTGTCTATCAAGGCACACTTTGGTTCCATAAGGTCTGATATTGGGCCTACGGCGAGGCAAGGGCCTGCGTAGTCAACGCTCACATATTCTGACCAAGCAGCGCATTCTGAGATATAAGAGACTCCGTTCACACCGCATACTGGGCCAGCCTGAAATCAAAATTAGAATGAAAAGGTTTGTTTCGCTACTTAAAAAAACAGTGAGCCTTCACTAGCAATGATATTGGTAATTGCAGACCATGACTTATGCTCTTAGTATAATCCTAGAGTTGCATTTTACAGTAATAACGCAGGGACCTCACTTGCCATTAGGGCATGCTATTCGAGTATTCGAGTATTCGTTTTATTCGAGTATTCGCCTTTTTTACTATTCGAATACCAGAGGACTAAACTACTTCGAGTTTTACGAATTTTACGAATAATGTTATTTGTTTGAAATATATCAAGGATTTTACCATTTAGGACTTTCCAGAATATTAGGATGTGAATCGGCTTCAAACTGTACAAACATTTTGAAAGAGAACCTGTCTTCTTATGGGTTGTTGTTGGAAAAATATATTACCGGTGTCGTTTCTGACGGGGCAAGTGGCATGTGTGCACTGGGGCGAATGATCCCTTCGCATCACCAATTGTGCTTAGCACATGGGATACCGTGTGCAGTTCTAGACGTCCTCTTTAAAAAAGACCATCAAATTATTTCAGATCAGGATAGCGATATTTCAGAACCAGTTGCTGAAGACGATAGTGATTGTGATGATAGCAATAATGTCAGTGGATTTTTCATATCATCACAAAGTGGAAGTGGCAACCAAAGTCGAGCTATGGTTTCAAAGATAATTTATAAGGAATTGATAACAAAGGTACGCAGAGTCGTAAAGTATTTCAAAAATTCTCCCACACGTACAGATCAACTCAATACGTATATGACCTCACCAGAAATAAAGGTATTATCCATCTAGTCTTGCAGTCAAGAAGCAGTCTTCTTGACTGCAAGACTAGATGGTCGTCGCTTGCTGACGTAGTAAGAAGGTTTTTAAGAATAAAGGATCCCTTCCAGAAAGCTTTGATAGATTTAATGACATCATTCATTTACTGTTTAGGAGACCATACTGCTGAAAGATTTGTCCCAATCATTTAATATTATAAAGGCAACAGTGGAGGAGCTCTGTGAAAGGAAATCAAATCTATTAACTGCAGATGGAGCCTTAAAATTCATGCTAGAAAAACTGAATGAAAAGAACGACATTATAAGTCAGCAATTCTTTCAAGAACTATCTCGTAGGATTCATCAACGTCGAAATATTAACTTGGTGACCGCATTAAAATATTTACACAATCCTGCAATTTTTTATGCGGAATTCGAATATCACAACAGTCGACGCTTCGATATTGTCAAATGCTTCCAATACAGAAGTTTATGAGACTATTTTAAATATCAACAAACTCTTTTTTAGCGATGACTTAAACCAAAAAAAATAAATGATGAGGAGGATGATGTAATTTTGAGCGAAATAACAGACAGCATTAAAATGCAAATAGCAAGAATTTGACAAAATCTATCAAAGAGCAATTGAAAGAAAAGGTTCAAGAATCTTTGCAAAATAGGGCTACCATTTCTACTAGCCTCCTGGTTACGAACGAAGATATAGAAACATTCTTGCGCGTAAAAATGGCACATTTTGTTCGTGGAGGTCCTAAACTAGTTCATTTGTCACAGGCGTACAAATTTCTACTTCCATCCTCCCAACCAGTGTAGAGCCCGAACTTGTATTTTCAGCGAACAGGTTTTTTTGTAACCATTTACGTTGTTCTTTTAACGATGATACGTTAGACGCGCTCAGTTTCCTTCGATCTTTCTATTTAAATGAAAATAAATAAGGTATTTTTTTCTTAAATTTGTGTTTTTTGGATTGTGTTTATAATTAAAACAAAAACTAATTAAAATACTTGTTGTTTTAATCATTTATGATCCGAAAAACAAAAATATTCAAAAAATTCGAAAAACTCGAATTATTCGAATAGTTTGTGAGTAAATATTCGATAAACTCGAATACTAAAATCAGGCAAATATTGCATGCCCTACTTGCCATACAAAAATTATCAAAACCCCACAATGGCGAGACATTTGCAACGGTTCTAAATTAGTAGCCATGGCCCCCTGCTTTATTTAGGCCAACCAGCATAAAATGTTTATGTTTACAAAATCCAAGTACGAAGTAGCTCTTCAGAATGAAACGTAATGGGTTCGGTCCCCACGCAAATACACTTCTATTACAGAGAAGCTTAGTTGACGTTTATTATTACAACACATTGCAAGACATATCAGGGATTGGGCACGCTACAATTGCGGTGGTAAGTCCATTCTTTGAGGAGTGGATACAGAGGCGCCACGGCGTCCTCACCTTCCGCCTGACGCAGGTTCTCACCGGGCATGGGTGCTTCGGTGGGTTCCTGTTCAGGATAAAGCGGGAGGATACGTCCGGGTGTTTCCATTGCGAGGATCGACTGGAGGACACGGTGGAGCATACGGTGGTGGTGTGCCCTGCCTGGGCGGAGCACCGCCGTGTCCTCGTGGAGGCGATCGGCGGCGGCGACCTCTCGCGTCCGGCCCTGGTGCGAGCCATGGTACGGAGCGAGAGGGAATGGGAAGCCGTCACCTCCTTCTGCGAAGCAGTAATGCTCGCGAAGGAGGAGGCGGGGCGCGTGAGGGAGTGGCAGTCTCTGCGCCCTCACGTCCCTAGCCACCGCAGGAGGAGACGCCCCGGGCGTCGGGAGTCGATTGCGGACTCCCGGCCACCGTAGGCGCGAGCTTGCGGGTGGCGAGCAATGGGTAGCTCGCCGCCCGGTAAGGACCAAGCTCGGGTCGACGGCGCGCAGTGTTCCACGCGCGCCTCAAAGAGATGTCAGCAGCAGTGTAGGGGTCTACTAGGACCGATGCCTGCCGGGGTCGCGTGATTGTTCGAAAGAGATACCGTGACCCTGGCACATGGGCAACTGATGGAACACGGGTGGGTTTTAGTCAGTAAAAGTCTGACACGCCCTCCCGCTCCGCCCAGAGCGGGAGAAGTCATTTTTGATGATTTCCCATCCTGAAAAAAAAAAAAAAAAAAGACATCAGGGATCCTAATATGAGTTTCAACTATTGTATTATACTCACGGCAGAACATCCCTCGAGACAGACGCCCCAGTAGGCAAACTTCCGGCCACTCATGACCAGGTGACACGGGTTGGTGTGAGTGCGAGCGTCTGTGTCACACACTGGCATGCCCGGCTGGGAGTTACAGTTCACTGTGCTTACTGGAAAACAGTTAAATAGATGGTATGAATAACATCATAGGTAAATGTAAATTAACCCTAGGCAAAGATTACTACAAAAATAATAGTTTACAAAAACTAAAAAACACGCTTCCATAGAAAAACAAACCTAAAGTAGAAAATAATTGAAAAAAAGCGTTGGGTGGTTTTTTGAGGTAAATTAGTAGGTATGAAGCACCCCACGCTTTTTTCAAAAATAATAATTTATTTTGTGACGTATGACAGCGTAGTTTTCGAAAACAGTTTTATTTTTTATTTCCTGGTAACCCTGGCGAGGATAATGGCACAATGTTATGAAATGATTGTACTTCTATCGAGGACCGATGACAATCACTTTGAGACTTATCAGTCTCAAAATGTAAATGAAATCTGACCTTTTGAACTGGGTCAAAACCAAATCCAAAGGAGTCGGTTACAAACAAACAAACATACAGGTGAAAATAATAAAAGCCTGTTAAAAAGATAAATCTTTAGCATCATGGTCATATACTCAACATACCACAGTAGTACTGCGGGCAGGAGGTCTGCAGACGCGACAGACACACGTTGGGTGCCGGCATGCACACGTGGCGCCGCCCGCACGTTGAGCCGGCGCACGGAGAACTTGTGCCGAACTCTATCTCGCCGTCTGAGGCGCCTGCACATCTGGAATATAAAATATGTTTTATAAAATAAAATGAAAGAAATTTCTTGTTGTTAGCGATTCATCTTATCAGCCGAAAGAAGTCCACTACTAGTCATAATTTTTCATCCCCCATTTGTTGAAACATCGGTCTATCCACTATCGTTAGCCATTAATCAATTAAAATCGGAATTTAAAAATTTAAGTATACCCTTTACTATCATATCTTTGAAGTTTGGCTGGTAAAGAACATTTGGACCCATAGAGCAACACGGACCAGAGGGGAGTAGCCATACGCAGGCGTTCCCCTCTGTCAAAGTACAAGTCCACGTGGTCCTATGCGTATAATAAAACTAGTTGCAGCCGCACTGCTCAGTAGACTAAATCTAGTTGCGCGACTAAATTGATGTCCTACAAAAATGACGAATTGTTCTGTATTTTGCTGCAAAAAGAGATCTGTCACGTCAAATTTACAATAAGATGGCGTTACCTTTCTTATGTAACTAATATTTAATCACATTATTCCCATTTACTTCCATAAAACTTAAAAATTACAATATTATCGGTCGTGTTGTTTCGGATTTGTTTACCAACACAGGCCGTTCATCAGTCGCTCAACCGATCCGCATATTGTATGAGGGCTCATACAATATGCGGATCGGTCGAGCGACTGATCCGAGTTTGTTTCCGAGTAGACGCTGTCACCGAGCGATAGTGTTGTTACTGGTTTGTTAGTAGATAGTTATCGATAAATTTGGCAAAGGAGTCTAAAGAAATTTGGCCTCAATAAACAAAAATGAAATAATTTGGGTTTTCAATGGGTGATATTAGTCTATAGCCCTGTGTAATTAGTTTTTCGAAATAACATGGGACATGAAAATTAAAAAAAAAAACTTTATATCAGACCGTAGACCGGTACCAAGCGAGACGGCCGGACGCGGGACGGCCCGCTAGCCGCTCTGCGGCTATTTTGTTATAATCTCTGATATCTTCTAAAATATTCATTTTAATGATATGCTGTAAAGGGCAATTTTGATCTACATGAAATGCACAATTTATTTAAGGTACTTAATTGCATAAGGATTAATGCTGTACTGCTTAAAATCGCATTCATAAATAAGCCATTATTTCTCGTAAAAAGTAAAGGATAAAAATGGTTATTATGGGTTATCCCTAAGAGTTAGACATATACCATCGCGGACTTTTTTGTAGAACTTTTTAAGGTGTACAATACTGTAGTACATTATTTTGAGCTATTTCGTAGGGTTCAGCCAGCGTTCGCAAAGTAAGCGCAAAAAAATGTGTTTATTTATGACATCACATTAGAAACCTCTAAAATTATCAGCGTTTCTTTACTATATTATGCATGTTATATACATATAAACCTTCCACTTGAATCACTCTATCTATTAAAAAAACCTGCATCAAAGTCCGTTTCGTAGTTTTAAAGATATAAGCATACATAGGGACAGACAGACAGCGAAGTGACTTTATTTTATAATATGTAAAGATAAAGAAGATGCGTATCGACAGTAGTTGCAACCACGGCTGTAAGCAACTTGTCAGTGTAGTTGTGTCATCTCATTGTACTGTAACGACACATAATGTATCTATGTGTGTGTGAAATTGTTAGTGTATGTTTTAATTTTTATGTGTGAGTTTCGTAGTAACAGGCGATTATTTTTGTGTGAGAATTTGAGAAAGTGTGGGTAGAGCAGATTTCCCCCCGCAAAAAATGACAGACAGTTTTGTATCGGGAAAAATCGCTAAGGCGTCTCCCCTCCGGTCCGCCACCGGTGGTCCGTGTTGCTCTATGTTTGGACCTTTCTTACAAGCTTTTTCAAAAGCTCTTGCTTGCGCTGTTTTTCGCATCCAACGTGCGGCGGGCAGTAGCACGGCAGCGCGTAAGTATAGATAGATACACACTCACTTGGCGAGACACGCGTTAGGGTAGGGCGTGTGGCGCGCGCGCACGGGCAGGTGGTGCGGCGGGCAGTAGCACGGCAGCGCGGCAGCGCGTGCGCAGGCGCGACGCGCACAAACGCGCTCGCCACCGCGACACGCGCACGCGTTGCACTCCATATAGTACTTTTCACCTGCAGAAAAATAAAATCCTCTTCGTTATTAAATATTAAACTCATTCGCTGTCAGAAAACACTTAGCTGTTGATTCTCTCAATCACCTATTCTCTCCCAAGTTTCAATTGGAAAAGGAGGTGTGGCTCTTTCATTTTATGGTTTCGTCCGAGGCTCTGTAATGGTTCTCTTTTTGCCATCGAGGACGTCTGCAGTTGGTTTGTGTTAATGAGAGGTCGTCGAGCTGGATTGACCTGGATGCTGGTGTTCCACATGGCGGTATTTTTTCTCCATTGTTTATTTCGATCTTCATTATTTTTTTAAATTGTCAATTGTATACTGCTGAACGCCTTATATATGCCTTATATAACGCTATAGTACATGTAAACCGAGACTTGGATGCAATCAAAAAGTGGTCTGATAGTTTTGGGGTATCAGTAAACCTCTAAGCGTCAGACCATTATAATCTCACTCGCGCAAGATGGATAGGGTGAAGGTTAGCTCTCTTCCCCCTCTTATTTCAAAGGTTTCCATTAATCATACTGTGAAAGATGTCATTTTGTATCATAAGTCGACGCTGAGCTAACAACAGCAACCAGGCGAGAGGTACTCTGTGATCGCTGCTGTATCGTCCGAGGGACTTTTTACTTTGCCCGTCAAAACGAAAACCATGCACTGATGTTGGGAAAATCAAAGCCTGCCCAAGCTTTTATTTTCCCTATCATCGACTATGGTGACGTGTGCTACTATGACTTTAATGTGGTTTTGTTGGATATGCTCGGCAGACTGCTCAATAATTGTATCCGGTTCATATTGTTGATTGATTGCATCGTAAGCATTCAAAGCATACAGACGTACACATAAACGCATTAAAAAAAGAAGTTTGCATAAATAGTGACCTAATTTATAGTGCATTAGCGAATTATACAGAGCAACATTTTAAGTGACTAGTTTAAATAATGGAAAGCTGCGTTCCCGGCACCGACCGACAGGAAAGGACCAAGATGAGACAATTGAAATAGTGTCCACTCCAGAGATCCAGAACTGAATCGGATCTATTGAATTGTGCCCTAATGCGGTCCGTGTAAATTGTTTCTGATGGAAGGCTAAACACTTAGTAGAAGCTAAAAATAACCAATCTTTGCCGAAAAATTGGACATGGAGTTACGCAAATGGCTGTTCAATACCAGTCACATAATGTGACCAATATTATGTCTGGACTATAAAGAGACTGTGACCTCTGAGTTAGTTTCGGCCTTTCTTCTCAGAGTAGTCAGATAGGAAACGCCGACCTTGGCTTTGAAAAAGCGGGTAGTTGGTGCTGCCACGATCACTTCGAGTCCGTGTTTAAAAATATTTAAAAATTATAAAAAGTGCCCAGTTTATAATCGATGTTATCTAAACATGAGCTTAAACATCTAAAGCTCTAGTGACATTATTAGTGAAGTGAACTTTGACGCATTAAATCATAATAAAACGCCTCGAAAACGATCCTACTAACAAGTGATCAAAAACGTTAACTTACAAATAAAGACGAGCCACGAACATAAAAGTGACCAGTGATAGTGACAAAACGACCATAGTTAAGTAAAACAATCAATTTAAAAACAAAAATGAAGTGTCATAGTGCAGCAAAAATTTTTTCGCAATGAGTCACAGTGACGCACTTTCATGGTTCAAATCTTGTAGAAAGAAGTAAGCAATAGATAATTTCAACATCAAATTGTAACAACCAGTTGGCTAATTACGTACAACAACGATACAAATTCTGACGTTGACGTGCGACTCCGGGTTCAAACCTCAACAAGTGCAAATATTTTTGGAAACTTTGAAATTTCAAATATGAATTTCTTAGATAACATTACCTTTCGTCGCAACCGTACTAGGTCCATCTCAAGCACTACTAGTGTTGAGAATGAAAGTAAAACTTCAACCGAATCGCCTATAGATGGCACCACAACAAGCTTACTTGCGCTTACCTGACATTTCTGATGACGAAGACAACCAAACTATTCAACTAAAAAAACAACTTGAACAATTAACTTCAGAACTAAACAGCGCTCACAATAAAATAGAATCACTATTTCTAGAAAATACTAACCTCAAGCGTATTAATCAGGAGTTGCTTGAGCAAAATGAACGTTTTAAAGACATGACATGTTCCCAATTAAATACTCGAGTAAACCAAGATCTAGACGACAACAGCGAATCAACAGTTTTAAATGAACCAGAAATAAATACCACAATTGCAGTGAAACAAAATCAGAACAACCAGAGCAAACAAAATAACATTTGTATCATCAGTACCAATAAATCAAATAAAGTATTATCGATTGCAGAGGAAAAAATAAACAACTATAATATCTATCATTACTTAAAAACAAACTGCGGAATCCAACAACTACTTAAAGGAATAAAAAAGATGCTTAAAGACTATACTAAGGAAGATTTTTGTATAATATTCATTGGAGAAGACGACTTCAAAACAACAAATGACTACTTTGATTTAATCTATGACATAAGAAACACCTTGCGAGAAATAGACCATACAAATATTATCCTATGCCTAGCTACCTTTAAGTTTAATAACAGTTCAAACCTATTCAACTGGCGAGTACAAAACTTTGCCAACTTACTGTATCTAGACATAATGACACATTTACATGCATACCTATTGGACTCCAACCTACATCTTACGTATGACAGTAGAATGTTTAGCAATTTGACAGGAAGACTGAACAACAATGGAATGCGCACTATATTTGACGATATAAAACGGCAAATGGAAGATATAATTGTTGTAAACCTTATGACAGACGATTACTATGATCCCGAACAAGAGGGCCAATTAAAGACCACAGGAAAACGAGGTGACGGCTCTTAGTTTTTTCCTGTTTTCTAACATAGAAATACAACCACAAAACAAAGTACAAGGAAACAAAATAGGGCTAAATAGGGGAAAATTGACTAAGTTTACACTAATTTTCCAAAATATCCAAAATATTGGAAATAAAGTAGATTTGATAGAACAATTACTTTTAGACTCTGAAATTGATTTTATCTCTCTATCCAAATTGTGGAAAAATGAAAATTATTGTCAATCAATCTTACCCCAGGGATATAAAATAGCATCCATGTTTTGTCGCAAAACCCGCGTAGGCGGAGGAGTTTGTATTATTGTTAAAGACTCATTAGATTTTATTGAACGAATAGACATTGTAAATCACTCAAAGGAGTATGTTGTAGAATTTAGTGCTATTGATGTTCCCAAACTAAACTGTACTTTTATAGGACTTTATAGAGCAGATCGTCATATTGATATATTCCTTCAACAATTGGGGAAGGTTCTACATAAATTTAATATAAAAAAATCACACAAACACATAATAATTGGAGGAGACTTTAACATAAACGTGTACAATAAAAATAAACAGACTTTAGAGTTCTTAAACTTTATGAAAGCATCTAACCTAAAACAAATAATCCGCGAACCAACACGAGTAACCAAGACAACATCCACTTGCATTGACCTACTTTTTACAAACTACCCACCGCTTATACACAAAGCAACTGTCAAAGATTATGGACTTTCGGACCATAACGCAATAAATGTACAGTTAAATGTAGACTATTTACCAAATAACAATAGTAAAACTTGGTATACCAAAAAAAGATTATTTACAAAAAATAACGTCGAATGCTTTAAAGATTCACAAAAATCAGAAAATTGGGAAATTATACTAAATAAAAATAATAGTGTACACATGAATTACGAATCTTTCATTACAATAATAAAACATAATCTAAATAAATATATTCCATTGAAAAAAATTAGAATCAAAACCAAACCAAAAAAAGGATGGCTTACAAAAGGTCTCAAAAAATCATGCGAACATAAAAGAGTACTAAGAACTATTTTCAATGAAACCAAAAGTTGTGTTATAAAAAAACACTACAAATTATTTAGTAAAATATTGAAATTGACTGTCAGAAAATCCAAAAAACTAACATATATTAAACAAATGCAAAAATCTGACAATAAGGTAAAGACATTGTGGAATATAATTAAGACAAACACTGGGAAGACAAAAATAAATAGACATGAAAAAATATCACTGAAGATTGACAATGAAAAAGTAAAATGCCCGTTAAATGTATGCAATAGATTTAACGAATTCTTTACGACTGTAGGGCATAATCAAACAACTAACTCGAACATTGGAAAACCCGTGGTTAACCCCTCTACTTGTTCAATGTATGTACGCCCGGTAGACCAAAAAGAAGTACTTAATATAATAAAGTCAACTAAAAATAAACATAGCTGCGGTATGGATGACATTCCCCCAATTTTATTAAAGCAATGCGCAATAGAACTTTCCACTCCTCTAATGTTTTTAATCAATCAAAGCTTCCAAGACGGTCAATTTCCAGACGTACTTAAAGTAGCTTTAGTAAAACCAGTACATAAAAAAGGTGACAAAAATATCCCAAGCAATTATAGACCCATAGCACTGCTACCAACGTTTTCCAAAATATTTGAAAAAGCTATGTGCAATCAGCTATATCTGTTTTTAGAAAAGTTTAATATTCTTGACGATGCACAAAACGGATTTAGAAAATGTAGATCAACAACCTTAGCAGTTTATAAACATGTTCAACAGGCGCTACAACACATAAATGACAAACAATATGTAATTGGACTACTACTAGACATGACAAAAGCATATGACAAGGTTCTTTATGACATCTTACTCACTAAATTATATGATTGCGGAGTACGAGGACCAGCTTATTCGTGGTTCAAATCATATTTACAGAATAGGACACAAATTGTACAAATTGAAAATTACGACCATGATAAAAATGAGATCAAAACCATTCGATCACAAGAAAAACAAATTACTTGCTCAATCCCACAAGGAAGTGTATTAGGATGCCCACTATTTTTAATCTATATTAATGACCTTCCCAAAACATTAGATCAAGAAAACGCTTTGCCAATATTATTTGCAGATGATATTTCAATATTAATTAAGTGTGGTAATATAAATAACCCTAGTCTACAAATACAAGATACCCTCCAAACTGTATATACTTGGCTCCAGATTCACAATTTAGAAATTAATAGCAATAAAACTAAAATAATACAATTTAGATCATACAAAAAACCACCTCTCAATCTAAAAATAGCACTCGAAAACACACAAATAGAAGAAGTAAATACATTTAGTCTACTTGGTATAAATATTGACACACACATTAACTGGAAGTCACACATAGAACATATACAAACAAAACTCTCCAGTTTCTCTTACGCTCTTTTTCAAATTAAACAAAGCACTAACACACAAACAGCCATGGCTGCTTACTACGCATACGCATACTCATGGCTGCGATATGGCGTCATGCTTTGGGGAAATTGCAAAAGAAGTTTATAAGAATTCTAGCCCAAATAGATAATACAGAGAGCTGCAAACCATACTTTATAAAATATCCTGGTCCTAACTCTGCCATCATTATACATACTTGACATTTGCATATTTGTTTTTAAGAATATCGACAAGTTCACTAAAGTAGAAGATACGCACAACGTCAACCTCGCCATAAAAAGAGGTTATGCGCTCCATCCGCAAGAATTAAAATGTTAAGCGGTAGCCCTTATTATGTGGCAATTAAAATATATAACAAGTTGCCCAACACGTTTAAAACTGAAAAATCAGTAATAATATTCCAAAAAAGGCTAAAACTATACCTAATCCAAAAATGCTTCTACTCAGTAAAAGAATATTTAGAGTCTAGCTTAAAGTGACAATTTTCTCCCATATACAAAAGTGGCGATCTGTCCTATACAAACAATTAGATTAGAAATAATAATTAATTTTTTACTTCCTGACATGAATGACCTTAATCTTGCTTTGACATTGCTGAATAATTGTATTGTATTCATTATTACTGACATTTAATTTTGAGTATTTATGTTTTCTCCGTTTAATTGTACTAATGTAAAAGAAAATAATTACCTATGTAAAAATAATGAGTTATGCATGCTAATTTATGATGATAAGGGCAGGCGAATAATAATAATTGCAATGCTTGTAAAAGGCTGCTAAGTCATAAGTACTAACATAGGATAACACCAACATTGTACACTTAGTTCGCAATAAACGTTTTTGACTTTGACTTTGACTTTGACTTTGACCTCATCTAGCTAAAAAAATATTATTGACTTGTAAAAGTGTTTGTACAAGCCTACTTACAGAAATAAAGTCATTTATAATTATCATTTAGTCGCTTAATCAAAAAGCCATGCAGACCCAGACCTCTCTTAAAACAATGCCCGAAGGTTACGAACCTACCGGACTGTCTTAAGGAGATGAACCGGACAGTTCAGGAGTACTGTACGAAACAGGGTGCGGCTATACTACATCTTTTGCAGATATGGTGAAGAAGGGGTCCAAAAACTTCGTTCACTCTAATACTTCCAGCTCCGTGGTGATTTATCCCTGTGATAACTCGAAGACCAGTGACAACAAAAAAGATAATGTCCAACCAATCAATAAGCCCCGAAAAACTGAAGCTGAAAGTACGAAGCGTACGCAAAACAGGAAACGGAGGACTGATAATCGGCATTAAGACCAAAGATGACCTAGGCAAACAGTTCAACTCGCTTCGTCAGAGCTTACCGTCGACGAACCTCAAAATCGCAAACCTCACATTATAATTAAAGGAGTTCTCACGCTCGCTTTCAGTCGTTATACGACTGAAAGCGAGCGTGTAAATGTATAAAAACTTAACTCGACCGACAACTTGCTGACTATGATCCAAGTTATAATTTGACTTCAATAAAGCTAAGCCACAAATAGGAAGGAATGATTTAAAAAATTGCAAGACTACAGTAAGCTACATTAGAGAAGTTCCAGCCGTCATTCGTAAGGTTATCATCAAGTTATCACTCAAGGCTAATCTTTCAAAAATGTACGGCCTGCCCGGTACAAGACTTCACACTGGTAATTAAATGTCACAAACGACAGCAGTACGATGAAGCAGCTAAGACTTGCAGAATAACTGGCCCCACATATGGAGATTGCAGTGAGGAAGGGCACACAATCCAAGACTGCGCAAAGAAAGCCATACCGTGCAAATGTGCTACATGTTTGCACTTTAAAAAAAAACGCCAGGTGCCACAAGTGACGGGCGCAGTATATGTAGACTTGACGGCAGCATACGACACCGTTAACATTCAGCGCTTGTTGTGGATGGTTACCAACTTAACAGATGATCCAAAGTTTACTCGAATTCTACATGAACTCCTTAGCAAACATCGATTTCAAGTAAATCTTCTTAATGACAAAAGAAGGTGGCGAACCCAAAAGAATGGTTTGACTCAGGGAATTTTTAGTTAGGTTTTCTATGAAAGCGTGTTTTTTCGTTTTTTTTTTTAACTATTATTTTTTAGTTACGCAGTCTGTGTCTCCCATCTTGTGGTCTTCTTGTTAGCGTGTCTATGGCAAATATAACACGAAAAATAAATAATAGTTTAATAAACTAAAAAAACACGCTTCCATAGAAAATCAAACAATTTTTTTTTTAATTATTTTTTGTTTTTTTTTTAGAGTGTTTCGAATTTTGTGATGTTTTGAAGGCAGGTTTTTTTTGCTATCCTGGTAACCCCGGCAAGGATAGTTTATAAAATTATTGTTTTGTCATCGGTCTTTTATAAGTATGCCAAATTTCGAGTAAATCCGACGTTTTAAAGGGTGTCAAAATCATGTTCAAAGTTTCCGTTACATAGGCACATACTAACAAACGTATAAAGCTATTAAAGCGTGTCAAACAGCTGCCGAATATAAGTATATTGATTCATTAGATTATGTGATTTAAATTTAAATATTGATTCCGAAAACTTCGATACAGAGACCCGAGAGTACCTACCTTAATATCTGCTTACACCATGGTTTCTTCCTGCTTACATATTGCCTACTCTTCAGAGCCGTTCCTGTTTCGGTCATATGATGATCAAATGAGCCTTTCTGAAATCGAGTTCCGTCATCGGTGTCAGACACACGCTTGAATTTATTTTCAGCGCGTTAATTTTTATTTTACGATAACTCGTAAGAACTCTTAATTTTAAATTATATTGTGTAGAGGATAATAATAATGTCCATGAACTAACATACTACTCTGTCAAGAAAGTACCGGAAAAGATAAATAATACACAAAATGTTAGTTATTCATCCAAAGTTTATTTTATCACCTTCAAAGTATGCTCCTTCCGAAACGATACACTTACACCAACGAAAAATCCAATCATCTAAACATCTTTTAAATACTTTTTCTGGAATCGAGTTCAGTTCACGTCGCGAATTTTTCTTTATGTCTTCTACTGAATGAAAACGGGTGCCACGAATTGGTCATTTGAGTTTAGAAAAAAGAAAGAAGTCAGCTAGAGCCATATCTGGTGAATAAGGTAGTTTCTCGATGATATCTGTTGAGTTTTTGGTCAAAAATTTGTTCACAATGAAGCCTTGTCTTGTGCGAAGGCGCATTATCGTGGAGCAAAATCTAAGAATTTTCTTTCCACAGATCTGACCTTTTTCATCTAATTTGCTCTCTTGAACGCCGCATAATAGCTTTATTTACTGTTTGACCCTCCAGCAAGAATTCCGAGTGTACATCACCGCGATAGTCAAAGAAAACAGTCAATATGACTTTGACTTAAAAGTTAAAAACTAAAGCGGCCTACTCGCTAAGGACATCCCCTGTAAGGTAAGGGCCTCGGCTTAGAACGTTACTGGTAGAGAGCAGTAAGAGACGGGCTGCATCCGAATGACTAAAGGGACGAATTTATATCTACCGACTCAGCTACGGTGCGGGCTGGCTTTTCGGCGAGCAAGGGTTGGAAAGATGGACGTTTTGATTTTTGTATCGTACTGGTGGCCCTATTGCTTTCCTGGAGGAGAGTAATGGGGTCATCAAGGTCGGTCAGAATATGCCTTGAGTGGCAAACTCTTCTGATTCGGGAAAGGATGTAACTGACGGCTGTGACAACCAGAGGGTTGCGGTGGGTTACAGCTTTATCGAAGAAACGCTTGGAATTGCGTTTCATGAATTGATGAATAGTGGGGATTTTGAAATCGAGGTGGAGGATTTCATTTCAAACGTACCAAGGAGAACCTGTGGCTTTGTGGAGAAAACGGTTTTTGAGGGTCTGCATCCTATGGACATGCTTAATGCAAGCGGCGTAAATGCCCTTCTTGCACTTGAGTGACAATTTGCGTCGTGCATTTGGAACGGAGTGGACTGTCTTCACAGTCTATCAATCCGCTAATTTATATGACGATCTTAATCGCCCATAAAATTCAGAACATTCGTGAATATCTGCCACTTAATCACAGTTAGCGGCGACGTCTGGATCAAGCCCTTGATCCAGAAAGATCCTTGACATGATAAAACGAAAATAATAATTACTTGATGTTTGTTTATTGAGGTCAAATACTGCAGCCTGCGGCAGTGGACCTCAAAAAATGATATTTCAAGAAATTTGAAAAAGACCTGCGGACCTGCGGATGGGGTCCGCAGGTCCGCAGGTTATCAAACTTGAAATATCAGTTTAAAATTATGTTTATGTCAATAATTTAATATATCCAGTATGAACACCTTACCTTGCATAACTTCTCTGTCATGTAGCTGACAATTCTCTAGCTCCACACAGGGTAAAGGCTGACAGTCCGTCAGTCCCTTGTGACCACAGCGACAGATCTTGAAGCACGCCTTGTGAAGAGAGGATGGCATGGGCACACGCACCCATGAACCAACGGGTACTATTTGTGATGAACTGTCACCTGGAAAGGAAAATTGGAATGTTATTACTAAAAAAATATTGCCTCAACTGCAACAGTCTGTATAAGAGATCGTCGTGTGTTTGCCTGTAAGAGCACGGCGTCTTTGATAGGCTTGTGTCACGCATTTTATTACGGTTTTTGCTCCTAAACTGTGATAAAAATGTGTGGGCCGTGTTCGCCCCGCTGGACTTACTTCAGTGGAACGCTGAGCGATTCCCAAAGTGGTAGGAAACAAGCATTATGGGGTAGACAAGAGTCTCACAATACCTTTAGTGTTACTCAGGACAGAAGAAACATAACATAACATCACACCTTGTTCCCCAAAGTGTAGAGCAGAGGTGTACCGATAGAACACCCACATTTCACCAGTTATGTGTAAGTCCCATGTAATAGGAGGCGACCCCATTGCTATCAACCGGGCACACATCCAGACTCCTTGCTGCTATTGAATGATATGCACTCACCCTTACTCACACATTCACACTCTCCACGTACACCTCAATCACACCTCACCTTATAGACACCCAAGCACAAACACTCACTTCACCTGTTACTGACTTGTGTACATGCTTTGTGTATAATTGTGTAAAAATGTGTAACTAAAATGTCATGGTTGTATTGTATCATATAAAATGGAAGCCGAAAAATGTCCGACTCCTTAGATACAGGTCTGCGTACCTAGTTTAGGGCCCGGAAATCTGCAATAATGTTAGACTCGATTGTACAACCTACTGTCTATATGTGTTATATGCCTTGTATCTTATGTACAAATAAATTATCTTATCTTATCTTATTGAGAAATTCCAGATAGAAAACCCCAATAACACTATCCGACTTGGGAATCAAACCAGGACATGTTCGGCAGTAGCACTTGCGATCATTAAACAAACGAGGCAGTCAGGAACTCAAGACAGACAGATTTAGAAAGAACAAAGAACATGTTATTGTTATTCCATTCCTCCTATGAATACCGTAAATACTTACCAAGCGGGCAGCCATCGACACAGTAGTACCGCGGACAGGCGCCGCCGTGCAGGCAGTTCCTGTTGATGACGCACGTCTGTGGCGAACTGCATGGAGACCCAGAACATGGTGACGTCACTACTTCCTTAGCTGACAGTAAGGGAGCCTCCGTACCTTAAAAACAGAGATCAGCAATTGAATACCCTGCTCGTCATCACACTCGGCCACATAAAAGATGTTCGCTGTAACAGTCATAAAGGTAACCAGCACGTCACCTTTAACATCACTTTCAGAAACAGAACATCAATTGAGTTGTGGCATAAAAAAGTTAGAGCGGTAGCCAAAACCAGCTGATAAGTTCACCGAAACATTTTGTAATGAAGAGTTTACGACGTATTGTAAAACTGCCGACTGTGACAAGCCATCATTACCAGCAACACAAATACACTTCTTTAAACATTTAGAATTATCAGTCGTAAGAGTGCCAAGCTATATTGACGCCGTGGTGGAGCTTTTGCGCTCCGAACTTTAGGTCTTTGCCGGTAGCGTTTACGCTGGAGCAGGTATAGAGTAAGACCTGAGATAAGTTGCTCACCTCTGGCTTGCCTTTATTGGCCAGCTTGAGTGCGTAGATGTGCAAGAGCAAATTTGCTCGGAAGAAGTTAGTTTTCTAGAAAGATGCTGGTAGGGACCGAACTTCCAGGATTGTCTTGATAGTCGTGTACTTAATACCTCTCCACTCCTCATAAGCACCTCAGAATATTTTGCCCCCTAGTCTCGCTGGAACACTAGGTGCTAGCGATCATTTTCTGGGTTTATTATTGAGTGTTCAAGTCACCGCTTGCCATTTTATTTGTGTGAAGTCTGGAGTCGGACCTCACAGTATTAACGAAGCAAAGGACAGAGAAAAAAAAATTGTTCAAAAAAACTAAAAACACGCTTCCATAGAAAACCAAACTAAAAAGTAGAAAATAATGGAAAAAAAGCGTGGGGTGCTTTTTAAAGTATTTTTATTGATATCAGGCACCCCACGCTTTTTTTATTTTTAGTTATTTAAACTATTATTTATTTTCTATTTTTAGGGTGTTTCGAATTTCGAGACGTATGTCAGCGTAGTTTGTGACGGATGTCAGCGTAGTTTTCGAAGACAGTTTTTTGCTCTCTGGTAACCCTGGCAAGGATAATAGCACAAAATGAAATTATAGTGTTGTCATCGGTCCTCGATAAGTCTACAGAGTTTAAATGAAATCTGGTTTTTTAAAGAGGGTCAAAATCGCGCTATGAGGAGTCGGTTACAAACAAACACAAACATACAAGTGAAGCTAATATAAAGCGTTTAATAAACAGAGTAGTTAGACAACTTACTAGGAGACATGAACTGATGTAGAGGCACGCAGGGCGCGCTGGTGTCGGTGGGGGTGAGTCGCGCACACAGCGCGCGCGCCGTCAGCGTGGGCGGCGCGCGCGACCACTCCACGCACGACGACACCAGGCTCGCGCACTCTTCGGCACACAGCAGGCTGCTGTGGCCCTGGACAGGCAACAATGGTTTATAAAGCAATAGTAGCTATTTTACTGCAAGGCCAAAACCAGCGACTTTTGTCAAAAATTGTTGGATATACAGTACGTGTCATGGAAGTTCAAAACTGGCCTGTTAGTCGAGTGGTTAGTGACCCTGACTGCTAAGACTGAGGTCGTGGGTTCGATTCCCATCCAGGACAAATGTTTGTGTGATGAGCACAATCATTTGTTCTGTATCTGGGTGTAATTTATCTATAATATGTATGTATTTAGAAATATATAAGTATGTTTATCAGTTGTCTGGTTACCATAGTACAGGCTCTGCCTAGTTTGGGATCAGACAACGATGTGTTGGTTGTACAAAAAAAAAAAGATATTTAAAAAAAATTGACACAGGTTTTTAAGATGATTATGAGTAAGACGTTATGCGTTTTTTGCGAAGCATGTGTGGTGTGACTATGAATGATATGCTGAGGAATGATGTGTTAAAACAACGGTGTGGTTTAAAAGAAGATGTAGTGACAAAAATTTTATAAAGTAAAACAACGGTGTGGCTTAAAAGAAGATGTAGTGCCAAAAATTGTATAAAGTAAGACAACGGTGTGGTTTAAAAGAAGATGTAGTGACAAAAATTGTATAAAGTAAGTAAGACAACGGAGTGGTTTAAAAGATGTAGTGACAAAAATTTTATAAAGTAAAACAACGGTGTGGTTTAAAAGAAGATGTAGTGCCAAAAATTGTATAAAGTAAGACAACGGTGTGGTTTAAAAGAAGATGTAGTGACAACAATTGTATAAAGTAAGACAACGGTGTGGTTTAAAAGAAGATGTAGTGACAAAAATTGTATAAAGTAAGACAACGGTGTGGTTTAAAAGAAAATGTATTGACAAAAATTGGAAAAGTATGCTTAGATGGTTTTGTCATGTTGAAAGAATGAATGAAGGACGGCTCACAAAGGGTATTTACAAGGCAGAGGTGAGTAGAAACGCCAGGAGAGGACGCAATAGGAGAGCGTTTAGTGACATAATTAGTGATGTTCTTCAGAAAGGTCGGGTGCATAGTACTCGCAACCGGCGTGTGTGTATGACCAATTATTGTATGAACCTAAACGAGGCAAAAGGAGTATATAAGAATTGTAGCAGATGGCGTTCCGTGGTTTCTGCCTACCCATGTATGTATGTATGAGTTAGACAATGATGAATCAATAGAAAGAATACAAAAGTTCAGTTCAGGAAACGACGCTGCTTACCCTTGTGCAAGTAGAAAGGGATGGGATATAAGTAGTTGATTAAGTGCGTAAGGGATGGAAAATTTTAGTTGTGGTAACGGGAGCCCCAAATTTCAAATCAAGGTCGATAAAAACTATTCATTAATCTGCAGACAACATCTGCCCGTTCATAAACATGACATCAGGTGATCCACGCGTCATGCTCGTGTACGGGAGCCGACTGTTGAGACTAGGCATCTCCTAACTTTCAGGCCTTATTTTTAATCTTATATTTGAAATTTTTTCTTATTTTTTGTACATTCATCATTTCAGCCGAAAGATTACTGGACTTAGGTCTCCCACCAAAGGGGGATTTGCCATTTCGCTTGGCTGGCGGGTTGACGAAAAAGTATGGTGGTAGAACGCAGTGCGAACGCTGCTGCCCGTTCTCTAGTAAGTCCCATAATCGCCTTTACATTGTTCGCACACATAGAAACTACTAGAATAATGTACCCAGGATTTTGTAAGATCTTGATTTAATAGAGGTTCGTTGGAGTTTTTTTGCCCGTTCTTACTCATAAAGATAAAGGTTTTGGAATGGGCAACTTGCTAACTGACCGACTTTTTAACAGTTCAAAAGTGCCTTTGAATTGTTTATTATAAATAAATGCTTTGAGTTTTAAAGTTCAGTTTGACAGAGTAACACAGGAAATGAAAAAAGTCATAAAGATTTACCTTTAGATTTAACTTGATGTTTTTGAAATAGGTATTTGTTGTTTTTTTTTACTCAATATGGATTCCAAGGTTTAGCTCATCGAATGTTAGCGTCAGACATACTGACCTGACCCTAATCTTCGTTCACTTTATACAGCTTGCTTCGTATATTAATTAAACTCACCTTGGCAGTGCAGGGTTTGACGTGCAACGCGCAGGCAACGCTTTTCCAAATATCAATGGGACACTGAGAAGAATTCTTCAAAGGTAACTCCATACCGGATATGATCAAAACTCTGTAACAAACAAAAATGAATTATTTATTTATCTTAATCATACTGAAGAACTTCATACTTTTGACGGGTGACGTAAACGAAAGGTAGTCTATATATTTTTTTCTATATCACTTTAACTTCAACTTTTGCAACAAGCACAATGAGCGTCAGTAGTCTCATTGTTATTTTAAGAAAAAACTAAGTTATTGTTTTCTATGTTAGTATTTCTGATTTTAATTTCGTTCGAATTAATGTAAAGTATACTCCGCGCGTTCGTCCTAGGCCCAACATTTGTATGAACAGGCTGTTGTTGAAACCCCTTACTTTTAGATTCTATATATATGCAACTAGTTATAGTTACTGTTAGACCGTATCATCCAACAGATTGGCAAAGGCCTCTGACTTCCAGATCTTTCGATCCTGGGCTTAAGTGGTAGACTAATTATGCAACTAGTAACTAGTAACAATTTGTTAGTCCAGCTTTCAGCAGGATTTTTGTTGGGCAATCTCTTACTTCCTAAATTCATAAATTACAACCCAACATTATACTGCGGTGTATCGCGAGCAGACTGAACTGCGTCTATGTGAATCACTGCTGCAAGCTGTCCACTTCGGTGTTGAGCTTGGAGCAGGAATTCGCTTTTAACTATAAGGCAATGTAGGTTAGGTGTGTAGGATAAGTTTACTAACATAGCTGATAAGAAATATTGTTACTAACACATTTGGGTCATTTGTTACTTGTATTTCAAATATACATACAACAATCACGCCTTTTTCCCATGGGGGTAGGCAGAAACCACGGAACGCATGGTTATTTATTATCGTTATTTATTTATATTTTAAATATAAATAAATAAATAAACATACAGGAGTCTTACCCACTTCCCTTCTGCTCGGCGACCGCTAGATGTGCCTCGAGGTCTGCCTGCGCCGTACATGATCTGAACAAAGTGGTCGGACGACTGTTCAGTTGGCTGCAGTACGTCAGACCAGCACAGCCGAGGGAGCATGGTGCGTCCACTGGAAATTAAAAGAAAGGAAATTGAGCTAAAAATGAGAATACATTAATTTGTTCATTGTTACAAAGATGATCTTATAACTATAACATAATCTCAACTGTAACTTTTTAAGCAATCAGTATAAACTGATTACTAAGAAAGTTAACCTAGATAGCCTAGTTTAGGGACCATAATGTAAATAATTGCACGTTGGTCCCCAACCTAGGCAGTAACCTGTATCTTGAGGACCTGCGTTGTGACGCTATAAAAATATTAATACAGCCGTGTAGATATGGATTAAATAAAATTGGTTATTATTTTACAGGTTGTTGTAAACAATAGAAAGTAACGAGTTGAATACAATAAAAAGAAGTTAAAGCCTGGCACTACAACGTCTGTCTGGACAACTGTATGATAAGTGAAAATCCGAAGAATGTGGAGTAGTGGAAGATTATGGGATGTTACAATGATAAAAAGAAAAACAACCGACATTCAAAAATGCAACGCAGTGAAAAATTACTCTAATTTCAGAAGTAAGTGTCTCTGGTTTTGCGTTTTTGTTTTTTTGGCACCGACTTTTGATTAAAATGTTTCCCTTTGTAGCGTTTTCTTCTTTATAATAAACTTTTATTTCCTATTTTTTAGTTGTGGTACCTATTCCACACAAAGTCGTATATCTACCTTACTTGCTAAGTAAATAACAATGAAAGGAAGTTATTATAGCATCATCAACTCAACATACACTAACTGGAACAAATACGTATAATTGTAGCTAAATCAAAAACCACTAGTCAGAACTTGACCAAATTTTCAAACAAAAGAACTTTTCGAATCCTTTTATAAATGTCGGAGTTCTGAGGTAACAAACGAGAACTTTAAAATAAGTAAGTATTATTTAAAACACAACAGAAGCAGGGTAGCTGTGGGACCATTTGCCCATGGTGTGCTTCTAGTTATTCGGGAAGCTCTAATATCAACAGTTTGTCGTCAAAGTGACTAAAACGATATTTTATGGCAACTAGAATCCTATACAAACTATTATAGGCTCAACTCATTGAAAAACCCAACAATTGCAATCGATATTTCTGAACTGATGATGTCAGTATTACAAATGTCTCGCCATTTAAAATACAAAGAATCTCTAAAGTACCGACAGACACCGCTAAAGAGCTAAGGTAATCAGAACGGCGTATTCTAGTCAGATGTCCTAATCTGCATGGTCGACGCATCGTCTCATCTAGGCGCGGGAATGCACATTAATATGGATGCGAGCGATTTAGCATGTTTTTCTAGCTGCAGCATGTGTATGAATTGGAAATATGGAGGACACTGCAGTATCAACATGCAAAATCAGCCTATAAATGTTCCCCTTGATGAGACACTGGCCTCCTCTCAGTGAGAGGAGGTGGGTGTAATGTACCACGCGGTCCCAATGCGGGATGGTAGATGTCACATGTCTTCGAATTTTCTATTCTAACACATACCGGATTCCTCATAATGTGTTCCTTCACCGTTTTGAGAGCAGTTATGATGAAATTAAATAGGTACACAAAGTAAAGTGCCTGCCTAGTTCGAACTTACGACCTAAATTCTTCTAAATCGGGGCTGGTATCACTGGGCCACCAATGCTTTCAATACAATGCAGTATACGTAGAATACGCAGGAAAGATCTTTGATAATTTTAAAGACACATCCAGGCAATAGGGAAATACGCCAAGGCTTTTAAAATGGTTTTCTTCAGCGTCTTAACGTAATTACTCAATTGTTTTCAAGTTGTATCGTAACAATCATCGTCAGTTTCATTTCAGGATCGAAAATTTGAAGACGTTGCCAACCCGCACTGGGCCCGCGTGGTGGATTACGGCCCAATTCCTCTCACTGAGATGAGACCTGTGTCCCAGCAGTGGGAACTCTAAAGGCTGATTAGGGGACCGTTACTATTGATAGTCGAAAGGGAAAATGTGTTATTATAATCCTTCAGCACAGTTGTGATTAAAATGTCATTTTACGGAAATAATGATACCATTTACGACCCCACGGCCGCATAGGGGATGGTCAATTATTTCTGTCTCATCGATCACCCTTCAACCTTCAGGGCGTAAAACCCATGACACAGCTATTATAGCCATATAGTATCTAGAACGCATTCTGTGCGCTAAGGCCTTCGCTTTCGATGCACAGAACGCAGAACTTATGTAAAATATCGTTCCATTTCTGTCAATCGTTTGAAGATGATTGAGATAGCATGATGTTTTAAATATGTATAGACTTCGTTCACAGTTATTCTACCTCTGACAGCAACAACCCAACAGCAATCTTATTATAACGAAGATAAAGACGACTATGATATTTGACAGACTTGGTAGTGGCAATAACCCAAACACTTTGATTTTAGAATAAAATTCAGAACACACCCATTCAGAATAAAACGATTAAAAAAAAATGTGTATGCTATAGTAAGGTCAACTCGGGGAAGACCGTCGGGCGGATAGGACCGTACATTAAGCAATACGACGAATTCTGAATAGCTACATCAAAGCCAACCCAGAATACAAACACTTTAAACTGTTTTAGTTTCAATAAATTGGCATATGGCGCTATTTATAACACAACGAGAAAAAAATATTTCTTTAGAAATCTAAATATTGCTTAATGTACGGTCCTATCCGTCCGACGGTCTTCCCCGAGTTGACCTTACAGGGTTTATGAAGGTATTTAAAATTTAATCTTTGAAGGACCTTCAACATATGACATAATTGTCTGCATTGTATAGTTTTGTTTTCTTTCTATGTTAATTAATGTAATTGACGTTGTATCGTATTAATTAACTGTAAATAAATACACATCTCCGTACCCAGAAGGGTCCCAGGTACGGTGCGGATTTCCCGGCACAAAAAATGTTCTCAATGACGGAAAATAATATTCACTCTCGGCCTCATTAAGTATTATTTTACACCCATTACTTAATATTCCAAACAAAACATACCATCGTCCATACACTCGGAGAGTGAGATCTCCTGGGGATCGCCCAAACATTCCGAGTAAAACTTCTGCCAGTTAGTTTGCCAGCCAGAGTTGAACGTCTCGAAACATAATCTTCGACAGTTTATTGTCACGGCCTGAAACAAAGTTTGCTTCGCATTTACTTTCGGCAATACTTCTTTAGCACATAATACACTTCGATTGCTAAAGAAATCAGAACTTTGTTGGATTTCGCGAAGGCGAAGTTTGATCCCCTAGCGGATCAAGGACACGTGATGTTCGAATATACCAGAAAATTTATGGATTCCAAATCTTATTGAGGTCCGAAAAATTTTGATTACATTGTTGTTTTTAAATGTTATTCCTAAGACAAAAGAGTTGAAGACAAGCACCTTTATTCATAAACGTTGATTAAAGTTAAGAGATATTTAAACGTCAAAAATGTATGGTTAAACAGCAGCTAATCATTACTTAACTTTAAACAGCGTTTATGAATAAAGGGGAAGATCTTCGAAATAAAACACAGTCTTTGGAAAACGATACATAGATCACGTCTCTGAAGTAGAAATGGACAACAAGATATTGCGATTTAACATCAGTTATATGCAAAATAAATTGGCAAAGTCTCACCTTTTGACAACAATGCAGTTTAGCAATATCATGCGGGATCAGATCCTTGGGTTCGGGTGGCGCGTCTTTCTTCAGGAAGCATTGCCAGAAGCCGTCCAGTATGAAGGGGGCTCCACAGTCCACTTCTAGAGCCTCTACAATTTCTTGCAATACGCCTTTACTACGAAGGACGCGTTCGCAAGTCGGCTGGCATTCTGGCTTGTTTGATTCGCGACAGCAGGATAAATCTGGTGCAGTAAAACATTTTTTTTGAAAATCCTTTATATAAAAACCAAGCTAAACTTTGTACATCAAGTAACAAAAACGAGAATCGATTGTAGTCTTCAAGTTCTTTGGATGTATTAACCTTCGTATATAAATCTAAGAGAATAAATAATAAAAAGGGGTTGTTTTACAATGTCGAATAAGCTCTGTCCACCAGATTTCCTGGTTAAAAATTAAAAACTAGAAGAGAATTTAAATGAATGAATTTTAAAAAGCAGTAAAACAGCCCATAGCATAATTAGCCTATTCCCAAAGCTGGGACACAGGCCTCCTATTTGTGAGAGGGAGGGCTAAAACATTTAAAAATATCACCAGAAAAAGATTAATATCAACAATATAAACTATAAACGCGTAGGTTACCTACATTTAGTAGTGTCCGTAGAAACGACAGAATCTGTGAGGTCCCTCAGACACCTCATGAGATCAGGCGACTCTTCACAGGACTGCAACGCGTTAGCTCTGGCCTGCACGTCGACCCGCGACTGACCGAGACGCCATAGCGCTTTCTGACACTCTTCGTGGCATGTCATGGATTGCGTCTGCGCTGCGGAAAGACGAAAGTAAATGCATTTTTATGAAAATGTCTGTCAAATGTCTTTCAATTCAGTTATAGGGACACCTTGCTGACAGAAACTAAAAAAGAAATACCCCATATCTGTAGTTTCCTTTGGCAATGTTACAGACACCCATCTAAATTACTGTATCAGGACAACCTTTTGGAATCTGCAGTTGGCTGCCAACAAGGTGACCCCCTCGGGCCAGTGATTTTTAGTTTAGCCATTCATCCAATTATTTGACAGCTAATTTACAAATTTAATGTTTGGTATCTTGATGATGGAACCTTGGGAGGCGATGTAGAGACTGTCTTAAATGATCTAAATTTGTTTTTCGAAATTCCTTTCCAAATGTAAACTTTTCTTAGCGGACAGTACTGACAGACATCTGACACTTCCCAAAAATGCAATAGCTCCTGATATTCAAATTATTGAAAAAAGCTCGCTTCGTCTCCGTGGGTCTCCAATATTCGAGAATTCTTTTTCCGTTTTTATTGAGGAAAAATCCAAAATTTCAATGACGTTTCGGAAAGATTGTTCCAAACTAACATGCATTCGGCTATCACCTTAATTTGCTGTTGCTGATTTGGTCCCAAATTAACATACTTTCTTCGTGGTTCCCATTTATGGAAGCACACTCACCTATTAGACAGAATGGACCAAATTATCCGGCACACACTAACCTCGATTTTAAATGTGGCCATGGACAACCGATCTTGGGCACAAGCTTCTCTTCCCATTCGTATGGGATACCTCGACGTCCGCAAAATTTCTAGTATTAGTTTACCAGCTTTTATTTCCTCGGTCCACAGTAATGATAAATTTATCAGGAAAATCCTAGCCTTCACACTGATTAATTTTGATGTGCCGTGCTCCACCGAGGTTATGGATGCCTGAAGACTCGCTTCCCGAACACTGAGCTACCCGATAATCCAATTTCCCAGAGATGGTGGGATGAGCCGCTCTGCAGGTAGTACAAGACAATTTGCTCAACACGTCTGCTACTACTGCGGAGCGTGCGCGTCTGCTGGCTGTGGGTAAGTGGGAGTCGGGTCTATAATAGAATCGGCTTCATGCACTACCGTCGTCGAATATAGGTGCCTTGTTCGACGAAACTACTTTCCACCTCGCAGTTTCCCTACGTTTGGGAGCTCCATGTTGTTCACCTCATCACTCTCACTGTAGCGAAGTTATCACCAGTCTAGGACACCACGGCCTGTCTTGCAGCCGAAGTACGGATCGATTAGCGCGGTACGCAAACATTAATGTCATCATCTGACGAGCTCATGTCACCGTCGGCGTCCCAGCTGTATTAGATAGAACCCAATGGCTTGGCACGCGACGATGGCAAGAGACCGGACGGCATGTCTTTATTTCCATGGAAGGTGGGTAGGCCTTTAGTGTGGGATGCAATGTACATCGATACTCTTGCGCCATCCCATCTTCCTGGCACGGCTCGCTGTGCTGGTGTCGCTGCTGCGGCTGCGGAAAACCTCAAGCGGCGTAAGTATAATAACCTTATTGGTCATTATATTTTTGAGCCTTGCGGGTTGAAACCCTCGGGCCGTGGGGCCCGAGTGCTCTTAGCCTATTTAAACAAATCTCTAAACGGCTGCCCGTGACTCAAGGCTGGCTTATTCTTATACCTGTGGCTTATTCTACAATCTATCAACAATTGGGTTATAACATTTCGTGTAGGTCTATATATTTGTTTGTGTTTATATTTACATAAAATAACGTTATATCTTATAATTTTAATTGGTATATGCGTATCTTCATATTTAAAAATATTAGTGTCCAAACTTGTCATTGCAACTACCACTGACTGTCTTTACATCAGCCAAAATTTGACTACAAATGCGTATGGCATTAAGTCCGCCTCTGTACATTACTCCAATATTCTTTCTACTGTAAAAGTAACTTGTTCATAAACTACTCACAACAGCAATGCTGAGCCTCTTCCTGTCTTTGCACACAATCGAAGAAGGCGATCTCATCAGACCTACGGCATGCGCCCGCGCCGACCAGCGCGCTTTCGT
Source organism: Aporophyla lueneburgensis (assembly GCA_932294355.1). Classification (NCBI taxonomy): domain Eukaryota; kingdom Metazoa; phylum Arthropoda; class Insecta; order Lepidoptera; family Noctuidae; genus Aporophyla; species Aporophyla lueneburgensis. The sequence continues at coordinate 20,847,293 of OW028754.1, forward strand.
TGGCAGCCATCGCGCATGCGTGCCGGCATGACGTCAGGCGGCCCAATGAGCAACACGCGCGGCCCCACCAACCGGAGCCGGACACCACTTCTGCTTGAAAATGGAATTTGAAATTATAATTGGATGACTACCTAAGTATTTACAGGAAAACGATGACAAAAGAAAATACTTAGGTGCAAACAAAGCTTTGAAGAGCTTAAACCGTAAGTGGAATGACCTACTTTTGGTCGAAGAAGCTAAAGCATGGATGGAATCTAAGTAGGTATTTGATTCAGAACAATTAAATAATTTCAAGAAATAAAGAAATATTACCTTGAATCGTCTTGTTCATGCATATCCAAAATTCAATCTGGAACGAAAACAGTTGATCAGACAAAAATAACAGCACATACCTACACAACTTAATCATTTGTGAACCAAATTACGTCTTAAATATTTTCTTTTCTTGTCCCCCATTGTTTGTAGTAACTCTATACATCGGGTACTGCATTGTGAGGACAGGAAACTCTATACCCACCCCAATTACAATACAATACTGATAGGCGGTTTATTGACAAAAATGAATGAAGATTTATTTCAGAGAGTGAGTTCAATGGCGGCTTAAACTGTGATTGTCTGAATGGATGGTATCGCCTTACGCCTACGATCCCACTTGATGCTAACGTTTATTCACGGGCTAATGTTTTTGGTAAGTGCTTTGAAGTGGTTTGGCGTCATCTTGTGGTTGTTGAAGATATAGAGCACGAGGCATTGTACTTTGTGGAGTAAATATACAGTCATCGAAAGAAAATGGGAGGTTTTGTCACAAAGATAAAAATATTTTTACTTTCTCTCGAAAAAGACAATATTGCAACATATTATTCAAAGGATCTAATCAGACAGATAAGGTACTATTTAAATACCGTGTACACTTACCAAGCGTGGTGTGCAAAATCTGTAGATGTTTGGTACCCATTGTTCAAAAGTAGATGTATTTGATGCTATCTCTACCAAGGACATCTGAAACATTCATAATTATTGCAATTAAAAATAATCCTACAACAAAATATGCTAAATGTGAAATTTTGTATGTTTAGATGTTTGTTACTCAGTCACGCAAAAACGGTGAAAGGATTTGAATGCAATTTGGCACACAGATAGTTTAAAATCTTTGTATCCCGTGGGACGATTTCCCACCTACACTCGTGTGAAGCTGTTACCGTGACTAAAGCTAGTATTATAAAACTAAAACTATAAAAAAAAACGGATGCTGAGGGGCTTGAAAATATCAAAATCTTATTTCAGCCTACATTATGAATAAATCCAAATTTTATGACATTACGTAAGGGCAATTCAAATGGTAATTCAATTAATCGTTTACAGTGTTTACTACACTTGAAACGGCTTATGGCTAAGTCCATCGATCTGGTTTTTTTTTTTTATGGGAAATCATCAAATGACTTCTCTCGCTCTGGGCGGAGCGGGAGGGCATGTCAGACTTTTACTGACTAAAACCCACCCGTGTTCCTTCAGTTGCCCATGTGCCAGGGTCACGGTATCTCTTTCGAACAATCTCGCGACCCCGGCAGATCGATCTAGTTAAGGTCCGCTTGCCGCGGTTTGTCCGTGGATGAGTGACCATCTTTACATACCAAGAGCCCTCCATGCTTCGGAAAGTACGTTAAGCCGTTACTCCCGGGTGTCATTCCTGGATCTTTGACAGTCGTTACAGGTCGTTCTACGCCCGAAAATCTGACAACCAGTCTTTTTAACAAGGAGTATCTTTTCCGAATAACTGGGGTGTGGAAGTCTGATAGGCAGTCGCTCCATGTAATATACAGGTTTTCAGCTGCATCAGTTTAGACTGGAAGCCAACCCCAACATAGAATTGTGGAAAGGCAAGGTAGATGATGAGTGTTTACTTCACTTTCAACATTTAGGTTGTACAGTTTTCGTTCATAAGCAATACATAAATATACAGCATCAGGCAAAACATAGTAATCCACATCCTCGTAATTCCAACATTAAATACTAACGATAAAGATGTAATAAAAGTTGCGCAACTGCCGGGGAGCATGTTAGTGGTAAATAAACACGTGTTCCCTACGGTCAGGACGTGGTTCCATCACATAAGAAAGAGCAGAAAGCTCAATCTGGAACTGCTGTAGAAACTAACCGATTTGGTCATAGAACTCTGGAATTGTTGGCCAGGGCATGCAATCAATCGGACACAAATGCTACTGAGAAATTCCGGGCAGAAAAAACGAACTTTCCCCGAGCGGAAATCGAATCCAGGACCTCACACTCAGCAATAAATAAGGCATTCTAAATCAGAAAATCGAGGAAAAATAATCAGATGAACTCTAAAGTTTCGTATAGATGGAGTATTATCAACTCCGAGGTCAAAATCACGTGAACCAGTGACGTATTATGCCAGACCCCGGTTCTATCTTAATACGATAACTTCATTACGACAAACTTCTTCTTTAAAACGAATTACTTAACTCTGCATTGCCTTACATTGTCTGAATAGATACTTAGGCTAAGTGTACCAGCCACGATACAAAAATACTTCCAATTTTCCTAAATTTTTGACATTGTCGCTAAGATGAAATTGCGACTAGATTTTGAAAGTTTTTAAATACTCGAATTGGCCTCCCGATCTCAGTCCCAATTTGTCAAAAATACTTCTAATTTTCCTACATTTTCCAAGTTTTTAGCATTGTCACTGAGATGAAATTGCGACTAGATTTTGAACATTTTTAAGAATTGCCCTTCCGATCTCAGTCGCAATTTGTCAAAAATACTTCTAATTTTCCTAATTTTTTCAAGTTTTTGACATTGTCGCTGAGATGAAATTGCGACTAGATTTTGAAAGTTTTTAATTACTCGAATTGGCCTCCCGATCTCAGTCCCAATTTGTCAAAAATACTTCTAATTTTCCTACATTTTCCAAGTTTTTGGCATTGTCACTGAGATGAAATTGCGACTAGATTTTGAACGTTTTTAAGAATTGCCCTTCCGATCTCAGTCCCAATTTGTCACAAATACTTCTATGTTTCCTACATTTTTGACGAGTTCCTGAAGTTTCCGCTGAGATGAGAATGCGACTACATTTTGAACGTTTTAATTACGGAAATTGATCTACAAGTCTCAGCATACGCAGAGTATATAATCATGATTTAAGCGAACTAGATTTTCTGTTCGTGTTTGTTCCATGAAAGCACGCATTACACCCGCTTAATGATATTAATTGATGTCCGGCCACATCGCTACACATTGCTCAACACCACGAGTATGCGATGTCCCACCACGTCCCTTTTAAAATATCCAGTTACGACGTTATCAATTTAGATGTCTCTCTTTGCTTTTATTAATTAAGAGTTTGGGCAACGGGCAATAGATTTGTTTCAATGCATTTTATCTTGTTAAGATGAAGTTCATTGACTATGTTTGCTTTCAATTAAATATTAATTGCTGTAAAATCATTCTGGCATTCTTACGTTATGTTGACCTCATTTCTTTGTTTTGTTAAATTCGTTTGTTTTTGTTACTTTTGTTGGGTCAGTATGAAAAATTACTGTTTAGATTGTGTTAAACATCAAAGTTATTTTCATTCGCATTAATTTTTAAGATTAGTTGTACGATGTTACGTTAATGTTGCTTTCATAAATAATCTCCACCAGAAACATGCTACACGTGGGTTTAATAATGTCCGTTCCGTTATGCCATCCATTCTCAATTTGACACATCAACAAACAGCACTATCCGTCCACTTAATTCGAAGAAAACATATCTTAATGTTATGTCAAAATTTATGGAAGCAATCACATTTATTAGATAACCCTACGATGCTTACGAAATCACAGTAATATGCATAAATAAATGAGATGTGCATCTGGTGGGTCGCTTTATCGCTCAGACGGCGCTATAGGGTTATCAGTAGCTGTTGTAGAGGTGAGCACACAAACATAAACACACACGATGTCTGGCTGCTGATAAAGATTGTTTAATTATTTTTTACTAATAGAACAACTTCTAAGTACTGCGAGTTCGTGAAAGGTCAGAAGACTCGGAGGCAAGGTTGTTAAAAGTTTTACAAACTTTCAGAAAAAAGGTTAACAAAATATTGAAACTTTCATGTTGTCATAATTTATTAAACGGGTTCATTTGTTTCGTAAATAACAACAACACTTTGTCTAAGAAAACAAAGTTAAAAATACTCTAGAGATAGCAGTCTTTAAAAACAATTGTGTTAATATTCTTACCTACCACAATATTTTTAAAGAACAGAATCGTAAAGAACATTAGGGACGAAATAACAATAATTATTATGCGACACAGCGACACAGTTCTGCAAAAAAGAAACGGCTATCATTTAGAAGTTAATCGTCTATGCTGACAATTCCGAGTGCATAATTTACGATATTTTCCTTAGTGACGAAAGGCAAAGGCGGAGAATGTTTAAAAATACGAACACGAAGACACGACCATAAAATAAAAACAGAATGCATATTTTTTCTCAGCTATTAAGCTGTCACAATGAGATCACAGAGTAAATATTAAGTTGTGATAGTATAACCTAACGATACCTTTGAACTCAAAGGGCGTATAAGACATTAACGTTACTGGCCCTTACGTCTTGAAAGCCCCGAGGTATCGAATAATGTCATCGATTAACCTATGGGCACACTATGGGCTACAAGCCTCGCACGTGAAGTGTCGGAACAATGATCATTGTATACAAATCAGATGGTGCCAACAAGACTAATTCAACCCACACAATCTGCACTCACGGTTTATACTCCGACAATCGACGAACTGCAAATTGGTATTCAGCATCAAGTTGAATGTTAATGTCATATTTTATTTTAAATATCATCAGTACCCAGACCGCGTTGCCCTCGTGAAATAACCAGAAAGGATTGCATAGCTTTATTAATGAATTCCTGTTCTAACTCATTACTATGCCAATTCAAATTAAGTGCCTTTCCTTCTTAGCGTCAGCGATTTCATAATTTAAACACCCACTTAAGAATTTAAGCTCTTTGAGGTTCATCCTACATACAATTCGTTTGGAGCACTTTATTCTCATTTCGCGCGAATGATATTATGATGAGAAATGACGTTGAAAATTGAAACCCAGAAATATATTTTTTTATGCCAATTTTGTTTCAATACCTTACAGTAATTTTATCGTTTGCGTGCAAATTAATTAATTAAAATGTACAAACGTGACGTTATTTTTAAGTGCTGGATCGTTTAGTCAGCGTGAGTCACGCCACTGTCGGTAGACAACTTCTCTAACCGACATACTATGAGTGTTGGCAGCATTCACCGCCGTACTCCGATATAACTTCCTAATGCGACAGACACAATTAAACGCTCGTAGAATAGACACGAGAACTTTTAGTTAGTATTCATTTCTAACAATACCAAGACCAAGACCAACATTTCATAGATTCTGGCCGTTTCTAGGAACAGGACGAAATGGGATTACTAACAAAGCAGCTTCACAAGACTGAGGAAACTGGCAGAAAAGAAAAGAGTCCTACAGGTACCCAACAATGGGTTAAGAGTCTTAACCCATTGCTGGGTACCTGTAGGACTCTCCTATAGTTACCCAACAGTACATTGATGATGATGTTGATAAGGTTAACTTTACTTTGCGAGATGGTGAACTAAGTATGCGTCCAATTACAGCTACAATCGAACTTGCTCGATCACACATTGATCAAAGACAAATTCTTGTAAGTCAGTCTAAGCCAGATATATTACAGTTCCCATTCGCACACCAAGAGCAGTACAAATTAAGAGAATTAATCGCGGAATGGCGTCATACGACAATAATTAAATGTCAGCTTCCGAATAACAAGCAGCAAAATATGTCTGCGGAAACGCAGACGACAGACAAGCGTCTGATCCACAAAAATAATCATAAAATAACAAGTACTCTGCCGAAAAAAATACTTTAATATTCAATCCACGCAGAATAATAAAATTTGTCAATGGTGGCAGAGAATAAAAAATCCTCGTTTATATCACAATGATACAAAGGTGGTCTCCCATGGTATTAGCATGGAGACAATCGGATGTGGTTGACATCATTGCGCTGGCATTGACGCCATGACAGTTGACACGTCCTGTGATATACGTGGTCGGAATGTTAGTTTTATGCAAGTATTCAATCATCACTTATACTTCCTGGATATATTTAGTTTAACCATAAAAGTTAGACGTGATTCATTTGAGATGCAGCTGAAATTGATCTGTTGAATTTTGTTTTATTGTTGTTATATTAGTATTTTATGATAATTTATACTTCTCCATTATAATCTAAACTGTAAAATCGAGCAAACGATGTTTATTAGTATTGCCGAAATCGTTCATAAGCGTGGTTATATTGTGACCATAAATCTTCTGTCACCTCGGCGCGAAAACAATTAAGTTTGTCTGGAGTAAGCTTGGAAGACAACACAGCCAACACAACTCATCGGTATCTTGCGGCCATGATGGCTAGGTATCAGACTATAAATCAAAGAAATATCTTGTAAACAGGAGGAGTTGTGACCTTTCACTTTGCCGCCATGTACTTTGTTGGCTGCCAGTTGGCTCAGTCTCCACAAATAGCTGACGATCAACATTCAGACGAAGTCCGGTAGCGTGGTCCACATGATCGCTGATGAAGAGTTGATAACAGTGAGGTCTTCGACCCAAGTTTTGTGACAAATAGCACCATTCAAGGAACCACGAAGACAATGAATCTATTAGAATTCGGTACGCACGCACGGCAACCATTCTGCATATACAACGTAATAATAGTGGCTCTAATAAAATTTTACTGCTCTTCAGTACATTTTGCGGTAAATTCGCGCGATACCCTGCTCGTTTCCGATTGGTGAGTGTTGATTACTTTGCGGTTTATATGATCATTAACATCGTGGACCCTGTAAATTATCAGTTATTTTGCGTTCATACTCAGCTATAACAAAACTTTCTTTTCCTGCTTGCAATAGAAGGGGCTCCACTATGGATTATTTGTTTTTATTAGTCAACTGTTTCATTTCAGTTCTATTCCATGTTCTGCTCTCATTTCTTATTTCCAATGTTCTAAAGATAAATTCATGAATGCTTTCACCACTTAACCAAAAATATTCTGAAAATAATTAACGGAATCAAGCGACATTTTAACACAGTCTAATGTCGAGATAAATCTTTAATTAATCTACAATGTTCCACTGGAACTTTCCTTAGCAAAAAGCCACTTAAATAAGGCGGAGTACCACCGAAGTACCTATAGACTTTATTTAGTACTACTACCGGGATAAGAAGTATCCTTTGTGTTAATCCAGGTTATAAACTATATGTGTGCCAAATTTCATCCAAATCCGTACGGCCTTTTTTGCGTGATTGAGTAATAGACATCCAAACATTTATCGCACTTTCACTTGCAAAATATTAGTAGGATAGGATTTATTAGTCAGATTTGAAGAAAAAATGCATGAAATCACAGATGTATTGAAGGATAATGTAGAAAGAGAAATATGTAAAGTGGATTAAAAACTAACAACAGAAAGTGGGTAAGCATTGCGTGTAATGTCCTGAGAACGGCGGTAGATAAGGCCACCTGTGATGTGCCAATTATCTTGCGGCCCATCGCAGGTAAACACCAGGTGTCAAGCATACATCACAATGATTGAGCCTACGTACACAGGGCTGAATATTCGATGCAGAATGTAATTAAAGTCAAAGCGAATAGAAAAGATAATTATAATCGGACGCAGATCGTGAGACAGTTACAGATACAGTCCAAAAACAAATAATAAAGGAGCAAAGGAATTCTTAAACATCATTCGTCACAACTTCAATAAACTACACATCAATAGATCAATTTAATATGCCAATAAATCAACTGCCAGCTAATGATATCTTAAAACACCGCAACACCCAATAAAGATCTCGAGTACCATTTTGGGGCTAATTAAAACACAAAGGGTTTTCAGTTGACATAATAAAACGACGCACGCAGTGTACTCTGAACGACGCCCTAAATAGTTTAGCAACTACCCGCCTGTAATTATTGCCATGGGGAAGCCGACGGCGCGTGGCAACCGGCTACTGATGTGCCCAGGGCTGTCACGAATGCAATCGCCACGACACGTATGTATGTTACAATTGCTCAACCATGTTCAAAATGTACAAAACCTCTCAAAGTATTTCGAATATTTTTGTTTCGTATTGTTCCAATTTATCTGCGTCACGCTACAACAAACAGCACCAAAATAGCAAACCCGGGACAAACTCGGCCAGTAATCAAAGGACGGAATCAAAACGGCGGGACCGTCACAGCTTTGATGTTTCTTTGTAAAATTTGATGCCATTCTTATGGCTTGATTTACATACCAGCCTACACGGTTCCTTTGGAAATAACTGACTTTGAATCGAGTATTTCAAACGCGCCAACTATCAGTTGTTTTCTACCAAGACAGCTCGTAAACATAATATTCGAACTGAAGAATTTTCGAACTTCAGAAGAATTTTCCGTTTTTTATTAAAATATCCAAGCAAGGCGAAGATGTAGACAGTAATGTTGGTGTTTTATTTGTGAATTCTTATTTTAAAACAGTGGGGACATTTACGACGTGGAACATCTTTTTCACTAAACTCTTTTGTCGGAGAAGCAATAAAGTTTAGCCAAAATGTTGGAGACGTCACGAGAGCGGCGACAGCAGTGATTAACGAGCTGGTGACATTCCCCTTCCTCCCACAGCCTCCCCCGGAGATGTTCTTGTCTGAGATAACAATAATGCGGTAGGTTCCATTTTCACAGACCATCCCGTTTTCCCAGAGTCGGTAGTGAATTTGTTGTTCCACACAGAATAATATCTACAAGACCCAAAAAAAAACTTTACAACAGTCGAATGCTCCTCGTAATGAATATAATGAGCCACTTATTTTTGATACTGATGGCACAAATTTGTTCCCTGTCACAATTCTACCGTCGTGTCAGGCAAAGCAACTAATAGATTTTAAAATGGAATTGTCGCAAAAAAATAAGTTCGCCTAGTTCTCATAGTTTTTAATTGGAAAGCTGGGCGTGCTACGTATCGTGAACTAAATAATATAATTTACAGGTATAGGTCCCGTGAAACTTTGAAGTTATGATTTCGAAGAAAATTTCATTAAAATGGGGACTAAGTTTTTCGTCAAGATACGCAAATGTGGATTTAATTGCTGGTGCTGACTGACTACCTCTCTTTAGCAACTCAAATTTTCCTAAGTGTCAATTTTAATAAGATATTACGTATCGTATTCCAAGAGTCGTGGTGTCGCGGACGTGGGACGGACGGACAGACATGAAAGGATTTCAGACGAGTCTATTTTCACCCGCTTTGAACCATCGGACGTATTTGTTTGTTTGTATTCGCAACTTTCAAGTTGAAGGGGAATGCGCGACGGATTATGATATTACTTTGGGACTTTATTTCGTAATTTATTGCGTGTCGTTACCATTTTTAGGTTGGCAGTTAAGAGTTCAAGTTTACGAGAACGCTTGGTTATTAATTCTGGAAACTTCATTAGTCATACGGGCTTGTTAATTGTTAATAAAAAATAATTGGTGTTGATTTTAGTTAGGAAGCAAGTCATCATACACTTTAGTAAGTTTCCATAATGTTTTCATTGGAAATTCAGGATTGTTTTATTACCGTACTTTCCCAAGAAATAAACATTTATTTGGACATCTGTTACAAATTATTCCAGCGGACAGCCAACGTGAATGTCGGGTAAACGCCACTAAAGTTAATGGTACGTGCTCAGCATTTGATAGAATCGGCCTCGGCCGGGCCTCGGCATCCCGATCACGCTTAACAAATTCCCGATACGACGGGACCGCGGCGTGATTGTCACGGTTGACGATCCCTGTAACGAAACGTCACGTGCATCCCGGTCCCTATACACCATGTAAATGCGCGGACGATGTGACTTCGACATGAGTGGTTGTGAACATTCAAACAGAGCTTTGTTGAATATTTATGGGAATCGGGCTGTGAAAAGAAAGGCCATTAATCTGTTAGTACAACAGAGATCTAAATCAAAATGTATTACACTGTAAAATTAACATGTTAGGTATATCTGGCAATGTGAGTATCACATATCATATAACGCCATTACGAAAAACAAGGCCTTTTCATATTCATTCGTCGGCTGTCTGACTCCATATGCCCTCACCATCAATTCACATAGACGTAATCCAGGACCGACAACTTGGTGACAGTTTTATGTCGGTGATAAATTATTTTTCTGTTTCATTCTCATTTTCGCGCATGTCGTCGTCAAAATATTTATGGTGTACAAACATATTTAAAAACTCTCGTGACAACCTGGGCCATTCGCAGCGCGAATCAAAGAAGCCGCTGCCTTTGATCTAGTCGCCTGAAATTGTTCTACTCGAAGCTATTTACAGCTGAAAATATTAATAAAATGTATTTTTCATTCGGTCAATGGACCACGTACAAGTCGTGTAATAAACAACATCAGTTTCAATGAATACTAGCAGTAACAAGTACAAGATTGCGCATCGTGTATCTAATAAACTCGCTTGTTCACTGGTCGAGTAAACCATTACCCTGATAGGGTTGTCGCACACAAACATAAAGGACGAAGTTACAATCCTTGTTTTAAAATACAATGCTTTTGTGATGACCACGGAGAAATGTTTTGCTATATTAGTACCTACTGACTTTCATGTACCTACAAAATGTTGTATCTTATTCTACTACAATTGTGTTAAATATCTAGTACATGTCGCGTGATTCGAAGATAACACTCGAATTTAATATAATTATAGCATCAGTATGTTTTGCTAAGCTCATTGTGTGTCGCGACTAGTGTACTAACGCTCGCTAGATTCATCACTGCCACACTACAAATTCCACAACAATTTATGAGATTGTAACGTCTTAATAAACCCTACAGATGTTCAAGCTACATGATGCAATCAAAGAAGTATCTAATAAAATTCGTGTGAATAATTTGTTTTATAATTCTTTTAATAGTGATATCCTGTAGACACCGGATGGAATGTCACTATAAATAATTGTGAGGATTTTAGAAAACATAACTCTACTTTTCAAGAACACCCCGTTTCCTTCAGTTTCAGAGATTTCTTAACAACCCGTAACACGAAAAGAACAACCTGACACTATTTCAAGAGTTAATTGAATGCCTCCATAAATTCCGTCCACTTCTTTGCACCTAATAAAATCCCTTTCGTTGTCACCAGATAGCCGCGCTATTTACATAAAAGTTTATAGGTTCATAACATTAACGTTAATAGTGCTGTTTCATGGAATTGGGGAAAAACCCCGTGAATTGCTACATAGCTATATTCCGGCTATTTGTTGGTGTCAATACCCTGTGCTGTCCACCCCCACAGCAAAATGGCTGGCGCTGTTATTAAGCCATTACACTGGATAGAGCTGCCTTGTCATCCACTACCAATTACATTCCTATACACAGGGTAAATAATATAATTTCCATTCACGTCAAATTACAGACTGATCTATTTGTCCCTTAATTATTTTTCTATTCATAGATAGCATATGGTTTCATATCGGCTCAATTAATTGTCAAAAGCGCTTTACAAGGGGTTAAGTACGTTTAATAGCTGGTTTAACGAGGAGCCACTTTATTTAGATTGTCTCCGTCTCGACCCCGCTGGGCTGTGACGTACCAATTCACCGGATGAGAAGGGTTGTGGCGTCATTATCTATCGATTATCATCTAGGATAACAACTGTTCACGAACTTTTTGTCTCTCTTTTTATCGTATCTTGGAAATGAGGAGTGAGAAGGATAGAAAACATAATCAGATTCTACGAATTAAGTTAAAGTTATAAAGTAATGTTATGTGCATGTTTAAGTATTTTTTACACTATGATATTGAATATCTTGAGAGTACATGTCATCATAAAAGTTTATCGAGTACGTTTATGAATGTAACAAAGTATCGATGTGGGCGCGTAACTTATTCAAACAGTGTCACGGGGGAGGAAGCGGCCGTCACGCGGTGTTCCCTAACAAGACGGAATTAAATACGAATGTATTAGTGCACGGCGTTCGTCTCTTCTTACGCGCTTTAATAATTTAACTTTTATTCACTCGACGCGCTTTCTCGGAACGCGCTGTGACGCGATTCTTGATTAGGATCGACGCGGCGACTCGAATAATTTCCTTAGCATAATATTTCAATAACGCAGGAAGACACGCCACCAAGGAAATCATAGATGATTTCATAGATGACTGGTGTCAACGTATTCTTTATTTGTTTTAGATGAAACGTTACATCAAAGACGCGGACGGACACTATAAAAGGAACTCAAAGATTTCAAAGACTTGCTTTTGTGGTTTCAGTACGATACCATTAGGTATGTTGAACAAAATCTTGAATGACCTCGGCAGGCGCGGATAAAAATATACGACGACCGAAAAGTTTTGGGGGAAGCAATAAATCTACTTAATTAGTCAATTTAGCTTACCACTGAAAACTTTGATTGGAAATATTTGTTGATTGCGATTAAGATTTAACGGTTGAAGAGGAAGGGTAGTTGGTGGAATGTCCGTGTTCGTGTTAACGAAGGATTCCTACATGCTAAGCGAAACGTGCCTGATATGACACGGTCAGCGTCGCACATGGGAAAATGCGATCGATTAGATCGGAGCTTTAACATGCAGCTCTACGACACTGGAAAATGCGGTCAAGTGATGAAAATTACCTACCTTGTCACAAACACTGCGACACGTCCCCTCGGCTTTGTCACAGCAAGCTGTGATGTCTGAAACAAAATTAGAAACATGAATACAGAATGTTTTATAGCACCCAAGTTATTTGTATAGGCGAGGGATCAGTCGGCTGGAGCACAACAGCTGGTGCCAGACCACAATAAAGTAGCTATGACAGTTACAGATGACGGTATAAAGCTTTTGATCTATTTCCTCTAACGACCGCTTTTATTCATATCACTCCCGGTTATTGCACGATTTAGATATCGGAATGAATACCAACCACAGTGTAATGGACGTTCTTGACCTGAGAATTGTGGTTCTCATGCTGGGTAATGGTTGTATTTATGACTAACTTCTGCCCGCGACTTCGTCCGCGTTAATTTTCTTGTTCCCCGACCCTTCCCGTCGCGTCGAATCGCCTACCCGTGCAAATTTCCCCGTTTTTGCAACATTTTTCATTACTGCTCCGTTCCTCTTGGTTGTGGCGTGATGTTCTTCCTCGATAAATAGGCTACCCAACACAAAAAGAATTTTTCAATTCGGACAAGTAGTTCCTGAGATTAGCGCGTTAAATCAAACAAACAAACAAACAAACTCTTCAGCTTTATAATATTATATATAAATATATAGTATAGATATTAGGACAGGCAATAAATGAAGTGACTACGTTTTTTTATGTTTTTCCGTATTTCAACATACATTTTCATGAAATTCAGCTTGTGGCTAAATAATAACAGCTGCACGGGTCAATCGATCAGGTAAATCTAAGCTTCCTGCAGTTGTTCCGTGGATGGGTGACGTTCTATACATACCAAGATCCCTCCGTGCCTCGTAAAGCACGATAAGCCTTTAGCCCTGTGATCATTCGTAGACAGGCGTTATGAGTTGTCTAAGCACGAAATTCTGGCAACCAGTCTTACCCACCAAGGGCTACCCAATAACTGGGTTCTGGGGGTCAGAATAGCAGTCGCTCCATGTAAAATACTGGTATTTAACTGCATCCGGTTAGACTGGAACCACAGTTGGATTCCGATATTAGAAAGAGGCTAGTCAGAGGATGATTAATATAATACATGATATAACACGCTTTTCTTTTCTGAGAAACATCAAAGAGATTTGATATATTTTTTTTAAATTCATTTCTTAATTTTTCATTACAAACTCTCACTTCTGGTAATGAAACGAAAAACTGAAGATATCTACAACATTGATCTATAATATTAAACTAAGTACCTGTCTACTTAAGTTTATAAAGTTATTAATTTTAATATAAACTATAATGGTATAATTTGCATGAAATGAAAGTAATTACTTTCAATAACACAGAGAAAGCAGTAGATATTTGCAAAGTTGTCGGCAAACCAGTTTAATAAGCCAATCCCCTAGAGCCCGATTTTGTTGGAACCAAATTATAGGAAGTATACTAGATCTAGCGTACCTAGAACTACCTATAGCTAGGCTAGGTCTACACTATCGCTCTCTCGGATCTCAGAGCTCCTAACACAAATATTTGAACGGACCATGATCAAATTTGATTCGAACGTCTCTATTCTGCTTTATACGTTGGGAGCTGACTTCTGTAACGATGTGTATCTGACTCAAATATTAAGAACCTACGCTTCGCTAAGGAATTGTAACTATAGATAAACTGAATATGCGACAAAGAGAGGTTGAAAAAACACCTTAGGTTTTCAGGAGAGGAGAAAGTTAAAATCAAAAGTCATTTATTCGAACTTGGCTCTGAGTCGGCACTTTTTGAACGTCAAAATTACTCGTACACATAAGACAGTCCTCAAAAATGCTCGCCCTTCACCACTTCCTACTGCTTTAGATGGGAAGAAGAAGTGACGCAACAAACTCCCCAGCGGCAAGAAAAGAATGCAGATTAATCCGCAGTCACATCTAGTCATTTATAAAAACGCTAAGATTTATATCTGACTGCATTCTATTTAGACAGCACTAAGTCTTTGATTAATAGCTGTTTTCCTGCCACTTCTGAAAACAAAGCGTTATCAAAACCAAACTAGACGATAGTGTACACAGACCGTTATAGAAGGATAATTCAGTTCAGACCTATGATTAGAGTGTCGCTAAACCGGATAATCGCATCATATTCCATAAAGCTATGTCTTTACTATAACCTACATCACTTAAAGCGTATAACACACTAGTACTGCCACTCAACGCAAAATATAGTTGTAAAGGGCTATTAATAATTTCCTCTTCATACCAGAAACGCGATAAGGATATTTACTGATCGAATTCCAAGTGAGACGCTTGTTGAAATTACGAGAAAAGTTGAATCGTTGCACTGGAAGGCAAAGTGCAGTGAATGGTGCAGTTTGGCACCACTTTTCCGCCGCGCTTATGTCATTTGAATGTGACATAATTTGAACGTATGAAGTTCTTTTTATTTTTATTTGAAATTTTGCTCTTTTGAAATGAAATAGGAAGGCATTTGTTTTTTTTTAAGTCTTCAGATGGCAGTTTTGATACCGTCTTCCTTATTTCATTTTTTTTTATGATTTCTGACATTTTCCACAAAACTTAGTTATTTTCTTTAGCAATGTGGCATATAGAGTTATAATTAATTTTGAAGTAACTGCTTAATTTTTAAGCCCCAACGCAAACGAGGGGTGTTCTAAGTTTGACCGTTATGTAGGTATGTCTGTGGCATCGCAGCTCTTAAACGAGTTGAAACGATTTGGGTGCTTGTTGTTTTTATTTATAAGTAGGCTTTCTAGCGGTGGGTCCTAAACATGTTTCATCAAAATCGGTTCAGCCATTTCAACACGAAGATCTTTTAATCAAAATATATCCAATTCAACTTTACATGTTTTTGTTTTAGGTTGGGGGTTTTTTAGCATTAATTTTAACTTATCACCACTTACTTAGATTGCCCCTTTTCACTAAGAAGTTTTCAACTAAACTAGGACCTAGTCTAATATTTTTTTCGTAATCTATGTAAATTTACATAGGTCCTACTTTCCATGGATTTATCGCTAAGATTTAATTTGGGAGAAAACAAGAAATTTGATCAAAATTGCAATTTAAATAATCTTAGAATCAAGCAGAATTCCTTAAGTGGTAAAAGTCTAACTTCGGCCAAAATTTTATTAAAAAATCTTTCTTATATGGTCATCCTGAAATATGAAAAATATTTTACAAGATATTTGACAGCAATGGAGAATGTTCCTTACCTTGCGAGTTTACACAGGCCAGTGTAACTACGACGAATATAAGACTGGATTTCAGCATATCTGCGTGCCTTCTTCGAAATCGGCTGCAACTTTTAATGGTCTCCATTTTACAAATCCTTTTCAAAATATGCTTTTACATCTGTAAAAAAATGCATAGCTGAGTTATTTTTCTCTACAAGTTAAGTACTTAGGTACCTACTTATTCGTAGAGCCCAACCGAATAACGTTTTCAGCCAAAAAATATATAATTCGCAGTCTCTATCGGATTATACTGAAGTTAGATAAAGTTACGTTACCTACCTACTTACGTCTTCTCTTTAAAATATTTTAAATTATTTACCTAAGTTACTTAAAATGACAAAAGCAGACAGTTTGCCTTTAAAATGGTTCATTATATTCTTTAAATTGTAAATTAACACAAAATCCGATGGCAATAAATAGGAAGGGTACATATGTATCTACTTTGAGTTCTGTACAATCACAATACACCTACATTGAGTCATCGTCGATCGAATCGCCAATAAAATCAATAGCATCAATAAATCAAGCAATCCCTACGTGATTGATGCTCGATTAAGTACACTCGCATCCACTACGCATAGAGAAGCACTGTATTTTCATTACTACAAAATTGCAAAACCTGAACAGTCGCCCACAAAAGTGTCATTTCGTAATCAAAATCAACATGAAAAATAATTAACCCTTCACATTTAGTAGGCCGTCAACAAATCATATTAGTGTCTTAACGTAGTATTTTATGAGCCCTACCAAAGTGTAACGTAAGCTTTTGATATGAAAGTCGGTGAGAGGAACAGTCGTTAATTTATCACATTACCGCCTTTATCGTCGTGTTGGGACTAATTAGGGCGCGTTCTCGTTTACAAGTACGACACGGCCGAGACTCGTACGTTGCACTTGATTAAATGTAATAGAGAACAGAGATATTCGGCAGTTTACATGGGCGCGCGTAATTGAACATTTTATGAGTCTGTAAACGTTGTGTAAAGTGATGCCAACTTTGTAAGTGGTTCTGTGAGTAATTATCGTGTCTAATTAAATTATTTTATTTTAGGAATGTAAAAGAATAAAGTCAACTAAACTACAGAAATAAACTTGTTCCTTTTCCTGTATTCGGTTTCATTGACTAAGCTTAGGTGTTACAAAAAAAGCGGGAGAAAGAAACAAACCGTGACATCAAGGACCAAACCGGATAACGAAATCATTAGTAAATTAATGAGCACCGACGGAAAAATATTTTCATTTTCCCGCCGTGTCGCTGTCGTCAGTGTTTGAAAGAAGAACACGGGCGTTAATAACTGCCATGTATTTTTTTTTTCTTATTTTTATATTATAAATCGTGTTCCAATTAATAAGCCAGCTATGTCTATGACTGCGACCCATATTCCAAATGTTAATTAAATAGTCGGCGTATCAAACAGTCGTGTGACTGTAACAAATGTACAGGAGGCCAACCACCAGCTCTTAAAACAGTCTTATTATAATCTTACTTCGACTTTTCGTACCATAACGTCCTTAAAATAAGGTTATTATAAGGTTATAATAATGTTGTTTTCTTAGCGGTTGTGATGACGTCACCTCTAAAACTTCATTCAATTCGTACCACAACGTGACTTTTGACAGCCAGCAAGATTGTTTTTATGTCAAATTTAGCAATAATAAAAAAGTTCCTCTGACTCCACGGAAGTATTCTTGTTTTGCAATTTTATATAAAAAGAAACATTTTCGTGTCATATAAAGTAAGTAAAATGTATTTATTTACGTAAACTTGCCAATTGAATTGTGTATCAAGAGATCTTAGTACATGGGTAATAAATTTCTTGCTTGATTTTAGATGGCGAATGCATACGAAATATTTGAGTTTTTGGAAGCTGATAACGCAGAAACCAATTGTACAAGGAAGCGGGGTCGGATGCAGCTTCGTAAGGAATGCGACCCCTTCAATTTAGATGAAGCGGAGTTTGTTAAGCGATACAGACTCACAAAGGATCTCACACATAACCTGTGCGACGAGTTGAGGCCACTGATGAAGAACCCTGTGAGATCTACAGACTTGTCTGTAGAGACGAAGGTACCCTTATTTCTATCGCGAATAACACTAAAGCCATAGTGCATATGAACCATTTTTCACTTTCATGTACATATACATACTAAGTTATATTACTTTTGTGTAGGTGTTAATTGCATTATCATTTTATGCAACGGGCTCATACCAACGTCCAGTAGGCAGTAATGAGGGTCATTTTGTGGCTCAGCAGACTGTTTCTTCTGTCATCGCACAGGTTACTGCATGTCTTAACTCACTGCAGATGAGATGGAAATACATAAAATTTCCAGTCAATGATGAAGAGCGCAATGGGATTAAAATGAAGTATGTATATTTTTTTATTACAATATTATGTTTAGTCCTCGTTTATCTGCAGAATGCCTACTTTGCAAAATGATATTCAAATCAAAATCAAATCAGTTTATTTCGGGCTACAAAGACCCATAACATAAATACCTTACAGACTAACATACATACTAATAAAAACAATGCAAAACTATTGTACACGAAGTGACAGCGGTCGTGTTGCGCTGTTAATACTATTTTATAATTGTGACATGTTTTGATGCTCTTTTATTACTAACTAGCTTTTGCCAGCGGCTTCGCCCGCGTGGAGGTCGGAAATTATCCCGCGGGAACATACTACTGGGATAAAAAGTAGCCTATGTCCTTTCTCAGGCTCTAAACTATCTGTGTGCCAAATTTCATTTAAATCGGTTCAGTAGTTTTAGCAGGAAAGCGAGACAGACAGACAGACAGACAGACAGACAGACCGACAGACCGACAGACAGACAGAGTTACTTTTGCATTTATAATATTAGTTTAGAAGTTTAGATTTAGATTAAAGTATAAGGTAAATATATTTGTAAAAAAACAAATCATTGCAGATTTTAAATTCACATATCTTTTGCAGATTTTACAATAAATTTCGGATTCCTGGGGTTCTAGGTTGTATAGATTGTACCCAAGTAACTATAGTACGCCCAGTACTACATGAGGAGCGCTACTTCTGTCGCAAGCACTACCATTCCTTGAATGTTCAATTGGTAAGTGTTCATTTAGTATCCAGTAGAAAGTGAGGCAATGAAGTATAGAAAATAAGTAAAAAAATAAAATAAACAAATAACTTTAGACAAAAATATAGAAACTTCTTTAATCACTTACTAATAATATAAGAGAGCACATATATGATTCTTAAGTTATACTATAAATATGACTCTTTACAGTCTTTCAGATATTAATCTAAACATTTTCAGATTTGTGATGCAGACATGCAAATAATAGGTGTAGATGCAAGTCATGGTGGTGCAACTCATGATTCTTTTATATGGGCTGTTCATCCACTAAAAGCTCACTTGGAAGATCTTAGCAACACAGAAGATACTTGGTTTCTTGGTATGTATTACATCCTTTTTAGGGTTCCGTTGCCAAATGGCAAAAAACGGAACCCTTATAGATTCGTCATGTCTGTCTGTCTGTCTGTCTGTCTGTCTGTCTGTCTGTCTGTCCGTCCGTCCGTATGTCACAGCCATTTTATTCCGAAACTATAAGAGCTATGCTGTTGAAACTTGGTAAGTAGATGTATTCTGTGAACCGCATTAAGATTTTCATACAAAAATAGAAAAAAAACAATAAATCGTGGGGTTCCCCATACATAGAACTGAAACTCAAAAATGGTTTTTTTCATCTAACCCATACGTGTGGGGTATCTATGAATAGGTCTTCAAAAATGGTAATGAGGTTTCTAATATCATTTTTTTCTAAACTGAATAGTTTGCGCGAGAGACACTTCCAAACTGGTAAAATGTGTGTCCCCCCCCCCGTAACTTCTAAAATAAGAGAATGATAAAACTAAAAAAATGTATGATGTACATTACCATGTAAACTACCACCGAAAATTGGTTTGAACGAAATCCAGTAAGTCATTTATTTTTAAACGTCATAAATCGTAAACCGCAATTTACCTTTCATTTAATCAACAGAAATATAAAAATTCAAAAAAAAAACATTTATTTTCATAAACATGAACCTTCTGCATAAACCGAGAATACCTACAGGTTTGTACGGAACCCTTTGTGCGCGAGTCCGACTCGCACTTGGCCGGTTTTTTGTTAAAAATGATTTTACTATTTTGTATTGAAATTCAACTTTTAACTTTTCTCAATAATTATTTAAATTAACTTTGTTATCTACAGGAGATTCTGGATACCCTTTGCGAAAGAGCATGATGACACCAATACTGGATGCAGCACCTGACTCACCAGATGCACACTACACTGATTTACATGTCCATGCAAGAAACATTATAGAGCGCACTATTGGACTTCTCAAAGCACGTTTTCGTTGCTTACTTGTTCACCGAGTCTTGCACTACTCACCAGAAGTAGCTGCCTCTATTATAAATGCTTGTGTAATATTACACAACATTTGCAATAGGGCTAACATATCTGTGCAACAATTAAACAATGTAGATATGATTCGGGAAGCCCAATTACAGCCACAAAATGCGAATGAACAGCCACGTACTAACAATATCGCTCTACAGCAGGGTTTGGCTACTCGTGCAACTCTTGTTCAATGGCTGTGGGAAAGGCGGCATTTAAGATCCTGAAACAAAATATACACTATTTTATTGTCATTTTTTAATTTTCACCTCTTTTTTACTGCTATTTTTATAATGTTGTTTAATGAAACTTAATTGTTGTTTTAATATTTTTATACTGCCATAATAGACCTAATAAAAGAAAACCATTTTTTTTCTATCTTATATATAATTCTACTTTATGTGTGTATGTCACCGAACTCCTCCTAAACGGCTGGACCGATTTGAATGATTTTTTTTGTATGCATTTGGGTGGCACCCTGGATGGTTTAGATTCACTATTGGACCCAATAGGTGGCGCTGCCATCGACTTCTAGGAAACAAGACAACGTCTGTACGGTCAGCTAGTTATTTTATAAATCAAATCTCACATGGTTGGACTTTTGGATAGCACTTTATGGGGGATTTAAAGACAGTGAACATATTCAATAGTTCTGTACCTACCTTTCAATCCTCACTGCTGTATGTCCAATTGCTGTTGTTGATTGCACCAGCTTCTCCATCGCTTCGGCAATCCTCACTGCAGCCTCAGCGTGCATTTGTGTGGAACGGACAAGCGCACGTCTTGCAACCTCCTGTGACATTGGTGCCTCGCGCCTTCGGCGACGCTGTCGCGGGGAACGGGCTACAGGTGAAGTGGCATGACGCAGGGTAGGGGTTCTGCTGGGGGAGTGAGCTAGTGGATCTTGGACCAGGGGTTCCAGAGGAGGGTTTGAGGCAGTGGTTCGAAGATGGGCTCTGAAGGTATATTTTGGGTAACAAGAGGGACTGTGGGGTCAAGGACAGAATGCACATATTGTAAAATGGATTCTGAAGCAGAGGAATCATGCACATCCACATCTGTTGATGCAGCACCAATCTCTGGAGGCTGCAAAAAGATAAAATAAGAGTTATGAGCTTAATATTATAATAAAAATAAATTATGTTTAACTACTTATGTTTCCTTACTAGTTCCACTCGAACACCTGGTAAACCCTGGCCAATATCTTCTCCCAGTATTTGAAGAAATTTTTCTTCTATTTCAGTCAAGGGCTTCTCAGTGGAAGGCCCTCCCCCAGTCTGCACATGAGAAGCTCGTAGCACTGCAACCCGCTTTTTAAGCTTGGCCTTATAATCTACCCAGTACTGAAAATATTGTTTAATTCAATATTGATATGTTACACACAATTAAAATTAAAAAAATAAAAAGTTTGCGGTAGTTACTTTAGTCCAGCCTGTCCAATCTTTATGAGCACCATCACCTTGCGAGTTCAACATTTCCGCAATGCCTTGCCATTTCCTTCTCGAGTACTCCTTGACTTGCAGAGAGCGATTGTGGGCAGTAGCGATAGACCTATTGGAATTTAAAAATTCCCATAGTATCTCTAGCTGCCGCCAGGAAACGCGATTAACTCTTCGGCTGCAAAATTAATAACAAAACACTAATCACTGAGTCTGAAGACATGAAAAATATTTCCTTGTTTTAAACTTATTCACTGAGTTACGGTGTTTAAACTCACCTTGATTCCATGTTGATTTTATAGGCAACTGGCTTCTAAAATGCTGGCGACACACAGATCTTATGCGATTAAGATAAAATAAGTTCAACTACTTAGAAAACCACTTATAAAATTACATCGAGTTTCAAATTTCGTTCGCACTACACAGCTGATAAGAACACAATTTGTTCCGATTCCTATCATGTGAGAACCTAGTCACAGCGTTTTAAAATTTTCAAATGATTTTTTCTCAGTTTTCAAAGGAAAATCTTTTAATATTTGTATTAATTTCATGAAAATTCCTCTTAACAATTAGATTTTTATACAAAGTAATCTTTTTATGTAAAATATAATAATAGTTTGGTTCGAGAGCATACTTCATATTAGGGATTCGGACCGATGTGTGAAAGGGACAGCGCTATACAGTTCAAATAGCGTTGTTTCTTTTCTATTATAGCAGGCCATAGAGAAATCTTTCAAATAGTTCGTTCTTTCCCAGCACTTAGCAGGAATATAACAATATTGAACGATGAAGGTCATGGTACGAATATGAGTAATGTTATTATAATCTTGAAACAAAACGTTCTTGAAATAAGATTGTTTTGTAAAAGATGGTGGTAGGCCCCCAGGAACACATGTATCTAAGCGGCCACAATAACATGTGCTCACATTAATGTGTGGTACGTGGAACATTTGCGTTCACATTCGTCCTAACTTTTCGCACAAATCAAAGCAAAACTAGCGGACCGTGTGAATCTACCAAACTAAATAAAAATGTTTTATCGCTCTACGCGGACTCAACTCCCAAGTAAACTTAGGCTTTTACGCCGTAAAGTGTTGTCTAGAACTCAAGAAGTTTGTCTTTGAGAATGTTATAGCAACCTCCGTAAATATTTGAAAAAGGAATTTAAACTCGGATTTCCGTAATGCAAATTAAAAAGTTTATAGCTGTGGTGTTTGGAAATGGTAGTGTATTTTATGTAAATTTTGAAAGAAAGGATTATGCATCACTGAGCATTTAAGCTTCTTGTTATAAAATTATTTTTAAGCTTATTGCTTCAATATATCGTGGAAAATGTACCAAGAATCCGGCGTGGCACATTATAACGATGAAACTTAACTTTTTATTGCTCCCTAAGACACAACTAAGTAGGTAGTACGTTTGCCTCCATAAAAGAAATATAAGTGTGAAAGTAAGCATGTTAACGACTGTACTTTAAAAGAAAAATTGAAAACCCCAAGGAATTCAGGTGGACGTGAGCTCATACTGAAGAAAAAAGTTAATAAATAAGCAATTTGTTCAGAAAAAAATGTTTTCGACAAAAATTGATAAGATTTTGGCTGAGGTGTACCTATAGCAACTTAGAGAGGTAGGTGATACTCGTAAGTAGGAAAAGGTGTTTTTAATAACTGCAATAATTATGACTTGCTCAAGAAGAATCAATCAAGGATTTGGAATTGAGCGAAATTAGTAATAAAGTAATAAAGCTCAGTTCTTTTTATGTATGTGTGACATAATATTTTGTAACAATTTTTAAAATAAGAGAGGCGACTGTTAAAGAAAATGTTAATTGATTGATTGACAAAATAAAAATTCCATTTTGAGAAATGAACAAACGTTAATAAACAAACATCAAAACATTTTACACAACTATTGTTTTTGTTGAAATAAATGTTTGATAAGGCTAATCAATATGTTTGCTAATGAAAACTCCTGAATTAAAAAATAACACCATATCTAAAAAAAGCTGCCCAGTAAGTCATTAAAAATGGCTGGATAAACCCACGATAAGAAAAATAATTTTTTTTTCCTGTTTTGATGTAGCTAATCCCAAAATCTTAGATCTAACAACTCTTTGGAATCGGTAATTTATTTAAGTATTTTGTCATTAAAAACATCAAAGGGAACATTTTCTTTGCAAACAGAGATCACAGAGATTTCCGTAGATGCTCGAGAATTTTCTAATATTTGTCAAAAATAATATTTAAGAGAGATCGTGACTATTTACGTTCCTTTTGATATTTTTTAGATTGTCTTTTACTATTTGTTATTAATTAGGTACACTTACCAATAGCAGCCTTGTGTTCTTTTTTTTAGTATCTTACGGTTATTTATAGTCCGTTTCATCTCACGTGTGTTCAAACTTTGGTCCCCGACACGTCTTATCTGTATTGTTTGTTCCTAATCTTTCTTCTGCATAATACCAGTTGCCTACTTAAAATTCAACACAAACTCACAACACAACACCAATTTTGCACCTAAAATCAATCATAAACAGTAAGTAGTTAAAAAATCATTAACAATTTTTTTTTCTTCGTATTTCACTTTTTAATTTTCCACAGACACTTTACACGATAATATAATTCGCGCGCTTTTCATTATGTTCTCTATGTAACCTCCCCCACAACCTTTCTCGCGCCAAATTGACGCGTTACTAAATAGACCGGCATAAATTCATTCAACTCCAGCTTCTACACACTCTGTCCTTATTCCTCGTATGAATAAGTGTATATTGCCGTCGCCTTCTAACGCTTCCGCCTGATGAACCCTATTGAGCTCGTTAGTCATTAATTAATTCTGCATAAGAAAATTACTTTTAATTTAAACAGTGCACAGATGTGACCAATTTTGTTCAGTTACAGAGCTTGGTAATAAACTGTTTCGAAGTTTTTTTCTTAGTTTATGTGATTTATGGCTGTTTGAAATGAAGTACTTATATTTTAAAAGAAAGAAGTACAACATTTGTATTCAATTTGTTGAGTATATAATTTAGAGCATTTAGGTATTTTTTTTTAGAATTATTTTCATTGTCATGAACTCATGACCTAGGTCGTAGGCACTTAAATTAAAATAATAGTTAGATGCAAAATACCAAGGTTCAGCAATATAATTTTTTGTTTTAAATTAGCAGAAGTACCCTTTTACTATTCTACCCTTTTGTAATGATTAGTACTTTCACAAAATTTAAAAAATCTGTAAAACAAAAAAAAACTGAAAATAATATAACTTTTGTTTCTGTTTTCTCTTAGTAAATTAAAAAAATATTTCTAAAGATACTTACATCAGAACTCAGGAGAATGGCTGGCATCCTTGTTAGCACCGGGCGGCTACCTGCTGAAAGTCAAGTGCTACGAACGTGGGACAAACGGACGGACAGAACGAGTCCACTCGAGTGTCGGAGTGGCGCCAGGCAATACGGCTGTTATTATACAAATCCACCCGCTTCCCTTGTTTTTACAAGCTAAAACTAACTTTATAAAAAAAAATCTATTAAGGACACTTTCGTAGAATCTTATCGTGTTTACTCTGCGAATGAAGTTTTGTTAAAATTATCCGCTGTGAAGTTTAGATGGAGATTGGAGAAACTTGCAAATGTAACAAAAATAATTGTTTCATTGATCGAAATTAGCATATGAGTAGCCCGTAGGTTATTTATTTATTTTTATGTAAGTACCTATTGGGTTGTAGAATAAAACCTTCTAACAGGCGCGACGCGACAGTGAAACGCAACTTTAGAAATTGTTCTACGAGTTTCACGTCGCACCTGTTGGAAGAAGCCAATTCTGCCAGGGGTAGTTAGTTGAAAAAAGTAAACCAAATTCAATGCAAGTATCTAAAGGGGGTTGACAAGGTCTACTAAAAGAAGATAGAGCGCTAATAAAGGACAAAAAGACCCTTTTCAAAACAAACAAAAACTTTTTTTTATACACCTACTTAGGTACTAAGAACCATAGACCTTAGACACAAACTTAAAATCACACAAATTAGCGAACCCCCCTGCACCTTCGACAAAGCTCATACATTAATACATGATGAAACACATTTTTATTGCAAAGATCTATATCAATGCATAGGAACACACTTCCATGAATAAATTTCCATGCGAGTCACGCAGACGTATCTCACGGCTTTCCGATAAAGCTCGCACTACTCACTGGAGCCACTGACTACATAAGCTGCATAAGCTTAGGTCCCGTCTACTGCATTTTCAACCCTAAAACTAATAAGAAATCATAAGACATATAATGTTTATTTTTTGGAGTTTATTGGAGTTTACTCCTTAAGAAAAGCCCAGGGTATAAACATTTTATTTAATCATCGTTCGTAAGGAGTCAACTCTAGTGGTGCGTCAAAGCTGACACACACAATTTTTTTCGTCTCAAATCAAAATGTTCTTGAACTATTTGACTAATTTTGAAGTGTGTATAGAAAAGCTTATAGTTATATTTTGGCTACATAGGGTACGATGAATAGATATAAAAAAACCTTCCTTGAGTGACTTGAGTACTTCAGAACATCGAGCACAAGATCTTGGGCAGTGACCCCCAGTCCCTTGATGATGGCTAAGTTTGCGATTCTAAACTTCTCCTTAGCATTACGGGCTATTATCGTAGAACTCGATGGAGGAGGAGAGTCCCGAATTCAGGCACCAACCAGCGAACATTCTTCTTACTGTAAAACTGATTTCAATAACGTGCCTTGTTCTCTACTATAAAAAAAAACAAGCAAACCTATTATCATCGTTTCAGCCGAAAGACGCCCACTTTGTCCAGCAAAGGCCTCACCCAAAAAGGGGGGCCACAATCGCCACGCTTGGCAGGTGGTAAAATACATAGATAACGCTGCTGTCCATGATCTAATAAGTCCCTTAGTCGCCTCTTACGACACCCACGGGAAGAAATGGGATGGCGCTATTATTTACGTTCGTCACCACACGTTATTTCACACACAATAACAAAGTAGAATGTCGAAAGACACAGAATAAAAATTTAAGTATAAAAATTCATACATACATACATACAATCACGCCTTTTTCCCATGGGGGTAGGCAGAAACCACGGAACGCCACCTGCTACGATCTCTACACACTCCTTTTGCCTCTTTAAGGTTCATACAATTGGTCATACACACACGCCGGTTGCGAGTACTACGCACTTGACCTTTCTGAAGAACAAAAATTCATACGTAGAAATTAAATTAAATTAAATGTTTTAAACTATGTCATCTAGATCAAACAGTTCAAATATTTAATCCTGGAGTCTCACTTCACACACCACGTTTTTATCGGACATTGATGCTATCGCGGTAGGTACCCCAAATGCAATG
Source organism: Aporophyla lueneburgensis (assembly GCA_932294355.1). Lineage (NCBI taxonomy): Eukaryota > Metazoa > Arthropoda > Insecta > Lepidoptera > Noctuidae > Aporophyla > Aporophyla lueneburgensis. Next base: position 20,874,509 of record OW028754.1, read on the forward strand.
AACGGATGCAAATTATAATAAATGCGTAAAATTCTCTAATATAATACTTTTCCAAAGGTGTAGGTATTTGGAAAGAAACCACCCCTAACTGACCACCGTAAGCTTATACATGCCTAAGCTTATCGCCTTTAAGTGGCTCTACACATCTTGCTTGAAATGAGTTCTAAGTAAACTTCAATGAGCAATATGCTTTCTATCAATCCAAAATTAATCTATGTGGAAAGACGTAAGTCCATATCAGAATAATTATTATAACTAACGTAGATAGATGTTATTTTGCAAAGAAATAAACAATTTAGTAGCCGTCATTGTATTTGCCTTGATCTCATATATCTCTCTCTCTTTTTATTTTTTTATAACTACCATTATACTAAACTACGAGCTGGCACACTTCTCCCAAAACATTACTAAGTACTT